>OU342741.1:120587365-121187365 GCA_910589775.1 Avena eriantha | reverse complement strand
CGACGCAGGAATTTCTGGCCGCAACCCGCGTGAAGGAACGGTTGTCTTTCAAGGTGATAATGGGGACAAACCCACACCAACACCAGACCAGGCCACAGGAAAAGTCAGCTAACTCCATACCACACCAATCCATTGATCATTATCTGAAAAACCAATCCACAGCAACCCGCCAGCATATTAAACCCAACCCGCACCAAACCGTTATAATGTTGCGGTTTGAAACCAAATGCTCGGGCCATTTGGAACCCATGGAGGCATGCTAGCTACATTAAACAGCAGTACAGGGCAATCAGCCAAATTCAAACAGCCATGCAGGTCTAGCTTCTTATACAGGAAACATGTGGGATGCTATTTTACTTGACACCACCAGCAAACCATCGTGGCCCCCGGCGGTGCTGCCTCCCGCATCCCCTGTGTGCCATCCGCCTAGGACCTCCGGCACTCGCCGGCGTGGACTCTCGCTCGCCTTCCTGAACTCGTTCGAGCACGACAGTCTGGCCAGGCGCCTCCCAGCCCCGCATGGCTTCTTGGTCGAGCGCCAACTGGTAGCTCATGGTAGTACACAGCTCCACTAGTCCACCGTATGGGCAAGCTCCCGCCAAACCCAGGCGCCTCGCCTCCGCGGAAGATCGCCGCCCAAAGGTCTCGGGTCTATCGCCAGAACATGCCGGCACCTTCAGATCATGGAGTAACATGATAGTCAGAAAGCATGCCTGAAGTTGTAGTCCAAAACAAATGCAGAACCTGTGTATTCAGTAAACGTCATTCATAGTTGATCAAAGTCATTTATTTCCGCAACTCCTCTGTATTAAACTGACCAGAGCTTACACCTTTTTTACTGCGTCACTCAAAGTGACACTTACCAACTAACCTGACTTGATCAAAGTCCTATATGTACAAGGGATACAGTAGAGTAGAAAAAACCACCAAGCTGATTATGACTTCAGAAACAGTAACCATACCATAGAATTCAGAATACAGTAGACTAGAAAAAGACAGCTTTTTCATTCCAGAATCCAGATAACTATACCATAGATGCAACTTTCAATTGATTATGACTTCAGAAACGGCAACCTTTTGATTTAGTCCACTACATGCATTCTCTGAAAAGATCATTTTTTTCTATCCTGAACTGCCAATCCTCAAGGGGTCTGAAATTAATTAAAATGAATAAGAATGTAGACGTAGTATTGATATTTTGGGCAACTTAACACTTACTGGTCTTTAACACTTCAGAGCCAACTTACCCACCATTAGTAGATAGAGACGGTTGAACAGTGATCAAATAATTTACTGTGTTCCCCCTGGTATCTCAGATGCTCTGCGATCATAATATCAGTAGGTACTTGAACGGTTAGCAAGTGGATCCAAATAAGGAGTTAGCAATCTTCAACAACTTGTCTTGGCTCCTGCTGCCCGTCTGTTGTCCCGTGCTCACGGCGCCAACCTGCATAGGCGGTTTGCCTATTCCTCTGTTCGCCCTGTTTTAGTCATTGATAAGAATTAGCAGTTCGACATTATAGTTCATCGATGAACTCTTGATCAGGCCAAACGATGATGTAATTATTTATCCTTCTCCTTCTCCTTTTCCTTCAGCTTTTCTCAATCGGTTTGTCAGGTACCGTTAGATGGATACTACATTAATTTTATTGTTTACATGTGGCAGACAATTCTACTCCCTCCGGTCCATATTAACGTTCTCAACTTTGTCTAGATCTATTCTAAATACTTAACTAGATACATCCGAATCTAGATAAAGTTGAGAACAATAATATGGATCGGAGGGAGTACCGTGCCCGCTTCAGCCAGCTCGAGCAGGTTGCCTCGCGTGCGCGTATCTACAAAGGTCGTTGGCCGCATGCGTATTACCTGGCTCCGAGTCCCAGTCTTCCGTGGCATATTTCTGCGGTGGTGGAACCAAATACCAGACGAAGAGCCGCATGACTCGAGATTCGCCGATTCGACATCGTGTTGTCGCCAAGACCTCCATCCCGGACTCCAAGGACTCCCTCATGGATCACTGAGATCTCCAACACGGATCCAATGGCCGAGACCCCGATCTTGGTCCAGAAGGCCCAGGCTCTCCTTCTCGGAGTACGAAGACCGATCCTGCCGAGTCCGAAACCCCGTCGAACCCCCCTTGAAACACAAGATCTCCGAGCCAGCATGTGTGACCCCGATCCCATATCCTATTTTATAAATACTATATATACTTCTTGCATATTAAATCATTCAAACTCGCATACATCTTGTGATTGTTTGGGTGTATTTTGTCGATTCACCTAATAATTAAGTATGGAGACCATAAGCGAGCTATTCTAGTCTTATAATGCCTCTATTTAAATTTGTGTAGCGAACCGATGTCATGATTTACCTTATTAAGCCAATAATTAAATTGCGGGGTACCTGAACAACACGAACTATCTAATTAAATGTAGGGATCCCGATTCCGCTTAATATTGCCTAGTCGTATCACATCTTTGTCATGTCATGCATCATGCCGATCTTCTGCCGTACTATTAAAAAGGCATCTGGTGTTTCTTTTAGTGCTTTACTTCTTCGTAGATTAGGCCGTTGAGTTGATGCGAGCTTCGAATCGATCTCCGGTAAACCTTCGGCTATGTTTTCAGGGGAGCATTCTCCCCTTTCTACCTATTTTGCATTTATAGTCTTTACTTCCTTCCTGTTGATCTATTACTATCCGTGTTGCGATGCTTTAGTTTCCGTGCACCATTTATATTCCATATAGTCTCTATATTTGCCTTAGACACATCCTATTGTCTGTTGCTTGGTAGACAATTGGCCTTGCGAGTCGTAGTTGCTTGTTTAGGTGCTGCTTCGCGTCATTGTTGTTCTATTGTTATTGGGAGGTTAGCACGTGTTTACTAGTGAAGATGATTATGGCTTTAATTACAACTTAATAATTAAAATGAGGTATAATACAGAGGCACTGATGGGTAATAGCTAATATTTGGTTTTTAACCGCTCGCTTGTGTCCCGTAGTCTCCGAGTACTTGATATATGTTTCTTGACTAACGCACTATCCGCATGTGAAACCATGAATCCCCTTAGCTAGAGCTTGATTCATTTCTTATTTCTTAGGGCCACAAACTAGTTTGAGCATTATTACTATCATGTACTTATGCCATGCTTTACTGCTTTATTTATGATTGTGTGTGAAGCACATGTAGTGTTTAGGACTCGTGACACGTTCTCGCGGTATCGACAAGCCCAGTCATACTTTCGGGTTCCCAGTCATTTACAGCCATCTACACAAACCTTGGGTCCGTCTCGGAGCCGACCAACTTTGTTGCGGGTAGCTTAGTGGGATGGCCTCCTGAAATATTTTATGAATCTTATGATTGCTTTGTCGTGATGACTCATTGGGTTTATTTGGTTTTTTCGAGGTTGATTGTGCGTGTGTTGCTATTTGTGCACCCCTGCAGGGTAAATCTTTTTGAAAAGTCGTGTCCATGGTTATGGACGACTTGGAGCACAATGTCTCAATCATAGACATCTATAATTAAAGTAGTGCTATAAATTTAACTTTGACATGTCTAGTAATCAATTTCACTACAACGGAATGAGTAAATAAAAGTGCCAACAACTACTGGATTTGGGATGTCTCATGTTAATTGTATCTGACTAGTAAATATTGCAACTTCAACGGAATGGTTAACTAAAACTGCCCATTGCTTATGATATTAGGATGACTCATGCTATCTACTTCCTCCGGTCTGGTTTATTAGGCACGCACGTAGTTTAAGAAAACCTTTGATCATCAATTTTGATCAATAAAATATGCAATATATGTCCCGAAAAATATACCATTGGAAACTACTTTTGAAGACGAATCCAATGATATAATTTTTTGGACATATTATGTAAAATTTGTTTGCCAAAATTAATAGTCAAAGTTGTTCTTAAGTTACGTGCGTGGTGCCTAATAAACTGAACAGAAGGGAGTATATCTGACTAGTAAGTGCTGCAACTATAATAGATTGAATAAAACTGCCAATTGTGTGAGTTCCTCGGTTTGACTTCCTCGTTTGGTCTCGAGGGGGATATACCAGGATGGATATGATTGGTGTTAGAATTAGGTTCGATCCGAATAGGTCTTTCTTATCTCACTCTAATAACCGACAGTTGTATCGAGTCTCTATAGGTTGTTTAGTGCATGCTTCGTTGCCGCTTCAGTCCACCATACCTATGTAGGTGAGAGCCGCCGAATTCTAGACTCGCCGTGTACTGGCCTCAGTACTGACCGCTACTTTTTTTCTTTGCCCTTTGTCGGCATCTTTTTTTTAACAGGGTTACCCTTCCGGCTTGGCCTAGTCAGGGTTACCCTTCCGGCTTGGCCTAATTAAATTGCGGGGTACCTGAACAACACGAACTATCTAATTAAATGTAGGGATCCCGATTCCGCTTAATAAGTTCGACGTCGTTAGCAGGGTTATCCTTCCGGCTTGGCCTAGTCAGGGTTATGGACAGCATTGGTTATTCTTCAGGGCTATTAGCCCCATTTGCATCTTATCCGTAGTCGGATGTTGTATCATATTCAAGGTGATTTGGATCTTTGTATTGTATATCTGTATTCTTGACTCATTAAGTCATTGTTGTATATATATGTTTTGTGGGTTTCATCGTGAACTATTGTGTAATGATATTACTTTATTTTCCACCTGCACACAAGTGCCTGGTGGGCATCTTTGAATCGTTTCTATGCGGGTTTGGTGGAAGCGTTAAAATGTGCATAGAGCTGATTCGAGGGTGTTACACATTGGCATTGAGGATGGTACGTGGTCCTTTAGAACCCTGGTCAGAACTCCTCCTACGAAGCTTCGAAAACCAGTACATGTTCACATGTTTGTAACAGTTCTAAGTTGCTGAATATACACCATTTCAGTACACATATAGTATTATATCCCAAGACAATATATGATGAAGATTGCAAACCAAATACACTCTAGTATAGATGAAGAGACTGTAGTTTGCCTTAATACTCACCAGGTAATGGTTTGTGGCTCATCCACAAATTTAAGAACAATTTCACTAACAATTTTGGATAGTTTAGGTACAAACGTAGCATGTTGAGTTCAGGAGGACATTAGAAGGAATAAATCTCGAATCCATATAAATTTCTGCCTCACATTTCTTATTTATCTACACAAAGACACGATGTGAGATCACATCGGATGTGTATATGTACAATATGGTCACTATGAAGATCAACTAACAACGATAATACATTGTGCAATAAAATAAATAAATCTAGCACATCAAAGAAAACCTCAGCAAGACGGCGACTACATAGATAGACAAATGCTGGGAGATCACATGATATGTGCATATGTAAAGTATGGTTACTACTAACTATGAAGATCGACTAACAATAGTGATACATTGTGCAATCAAATAAACAATCTAGCACATCAAAGAAAATCTAAGCAAGACAACAATAACTCATCTCATCCTTGTAGGAAACCGGAGTGACCATCACCTGGAGGAGCGCCTAACTTCGATGGTGACCTCCAACTTCTTCCTATCCTTGGGGATCACACGAAGGCCACGCAAAAATGCAGCCTGAATAAACCGACGACTTCTCGTGATGTCTGCTCGCCTGGATCAAGCTCCTGGCCATCTTGGATATGCCTAGATCATGCGGAGAGGAGGAAATAGACAGAGAACTCAATGAACTGACATTATTTACACACCTCTTTGAAAAATATCCACCAAAATTTACTCTTCCTCATATGCCTCTTCAGTCTTCACCCGCAGGTCAACTCACAGAAAACGGTGTGAAAACAAAGTCATCGAGAATAATTAACAAAGTGATATATCATGTCTTTGCAGCAATTTCCAAAACCACGTATACTCGTCGTTTATATATTTTCCCTCCTCACGGGTGCAGGGTTGCATGTCCCCCTTCCCCGGATATTCTTCTCCTTTTGGTGAGGCTCCTTCTCCAACATTCATCTCAGGCAGTGACTACATTACATATTGGCCTCTGTTTTAACTTTGGGCTTGAAAAAGTTGATGCAGGTGATGCTCGCATCATCTTTAGCACACGAGTAATGAATATATGTGCCTTCTAGTTTCAGAACAGCCGGTATTTCCTGTCGTATTGGTGACATGCTTACCTTCGAAATTCCCGCTTCCAATGCCCCTTCCGATCCAAGTCGGCTCGGCCTACAGCTACACAAATGTTCATAGAGAGATGGTTAGTGCAACATACATACATTTTATTTATTGGTTGTAAGAATAGAAACATGCAAAATTACGCTGATGGATGGTATTTACTCATGCAAATGGATTTCTTGATATACCTGGTTCACATTTCTTCTATTTCCAACCGCCTTGTATGAAAATCTGCATCCATCTTACTTTCCTTTAATGGAAAGAACAAAGATACGTATAACAATTTCCAGTGAGGCCCAACATTCAATAAATCATCCAAGTCATATTTCCATCACATTGACTATTAGCCCCGATTCTGTATACAAAATCCCTCTAGTGCCTGAGATTTTGGCAACCAAAACCATGTTGATTATTTTTTATCCAACTTTTTTTCAGTACAAGGACAAACCTCCAACACTAAATGAGAACACTCTGCGCCAGACGCTCCTCTTATTCTTCACCCAAAAAATCTATAGCAGCGTATAACAAACATATGCAAATCTAAACTCTATTCAAAACCCAAATTATCTGGCGGATCTGTAGAAATAATGAGACAGATTTCACAACCGAGCTTGATGTGCAGAGCCTACAAGCGAAAGTAGAAAATATGAGTTATCAATTTGCCACCCAAAACATTATAGATCAGTACTCATATGTATAAACTGGGCAGTATTACACAAACATTTAAGTATTCAAAAAAAGAGTGATCATTGAAGGTCATTAACCAAGTTTAAAAAAATCAATTTGAAACATGTTCCCGAGAACACCACGGCATTGAGTGCCTGTGCGAGGCAGTGGATGACATATCAGTTGAACACGGAATATACCTCCTAGACCTGCATCCTCTTCACGATGGACATGTTCCCCCGAAGCTCCGCCGCTAGCCCTGTCTGCTCCGCGTCACACGCAGAACACATCCAACGACGTTATACCTTTAAAGAACACCCACAAGCATTCATCTCGTCCCCAATAAATATTTGGAAGATTGTGCACCCAGTAAATGATCTAGCTCAGTCGTCGGCAATTTGGTAGCTCTAGATGTACACTATTTAACTGTTTACATTAGTCACGGCTTCTGCTGACTATGTGTTTCAAATTGATCTAGACTAAAGCTGCGTACTCTTCGGGTCTTTAGGATTGAAGTCGACATGCTCTCCAGAATTTGATACGGATCCCACCGCTCCCGATCGGCGAGTTGTTGCTTGGTGAAGAGGGACCACTGAATTCATGACTCCAGCACCCAAATTTATCACAGATGGCACCAATTGACGAGGGATGACCTCGCCAATGCCCATTGTTATGGACTCGAGTTTTAGGGTAATGAGAGAATTGGTGGTTTCGTTAGCTTAACAAACAAACAAGAGAGACGATTTACCCAGGTTCAGGCCCTCGTAGAGGAAAACCTACTTTCTGCTTGTCTTCTTGTATTATCACTGGAGAGTACAAACTCGTTGAGTTGGCTAGATGCGATCTCGTCGAGAGAGAGAAAGGCGTGTGTATTATAAGATTGGGTGCCCTCCTCGTTGGTCCCTTCTAGCCTTTATATATGGAAAGGCTAGGTCTCGTGTGCCAATACGAGTTGGTTACAAGTGTAGAGTTTGTATCTAGTCTAGTCTTGGACTTCTTGTATCACAGGAGTCCGTGTCCTTATAGGGTTCATATTTGTTGAATCGTTATGGGCTTCATGGATCTTGATGTTGAAGGGTTCCGTAGCAGAAAAAAAAAATTCTATCTACTCGAACACTAATACCAGGATCTATACTATGTAGACATAAGTAACAGAGAAGGAATACATTATTCATACCTTTGCAGAGAGAGGCACGCCTTACGCAGGAAGGCGTATATTGATGAAGACGAGCAGCACCTCAAGTGTGGTGCCTCCGAAGTTCGTCACACGTCCGGTGTAGTGGACGTCAACCGGGCTCCGATCCAGCCGAGCAGCGGAAGAAGTAGATGCCGGATCGCCGATCACACGACGGTAGTGTGAAGGTGGAGAACTCAACCACGAGGTCCTCCCCAATATTACAGAGAAGTCCTCAGTAGAAGAGAGAGAGAATGAGAGGAATGGGTGTCTTCCAAGGGGAGGGGGACCCCTTTATATAGTAGGAGCGGGGCGCACCACCCAGGGGCCAGGCGGTGTGGGACTAATGCCCACACCCGCCGGCCACCTTAGGGCAGCCGCCGGCCCTAGGTGGGCCCCACTCGGGTGGCCCATTAGCCCTAGGCCGGCTGGCCCCCACCCCTTAGGCGCCTTGCCCACTTGGGCCTCCCCTCGGGTGAGGCCCATTAGCAATATAGTGCCTTTAAAAATTAAAATAAAATATATATGTAATATTAATTCTCCAATTAACATTCAAATACACATATTATATTATTCCTTCACTCCGGAACATCTTCCGGACCCCTTCCGATCTCCATCGGATGTTACCGAAACTATTCCGATTTCTCTCTCTCTCTATTTCTCATACGATACCTCATCTACCCTAAGCGTCCCCATCCTTAAGCGTGACATCCTTCGGTTCGGAAACACTCCGGACATGATAGAGACCATTCTCATATCAATGATCAACATAGGGTCCTGGATGGCCATGTGACCCCCGTGCGTTTCATGAATACAATCGCTCGAACCGTGAGATAGTCGTTCCCCATTCCCTTTGTCATACGATACCTAATTCATCCGAGACTTGATATTCAGTATCTGCATACCTTAGTTTGATCTCGTTACCGATGAACTTGTTTTACTCGTTATCATGTCATTGCATTCTGTGACCTAGTCACATGCGTGCAAGCTTCATTAATGCAATGTCACCGAGATGGCCACATGTATCTGTCCGTTACACAGACTGGACAAATCCTGGTCTTGATATGTACTCCTCTACGCATTCCTTCGGAAAACCTGAGTGGCACCTTTTTGATCACCCTGTTACGAGATGATTCTTGATAACCATCTAAGCTTCTTCCAGAATGGTGATTTGCATTACCTCACAGTCAAAGGATCAGGTTGCGAGGTTCTCTGTGTTTTATCATCAATGGTGAACATGTAACTAGATCTCATTACGATATAACAGTCGGATGTTTGTCTATCATGTTATTTAACTAATAACATGATCTCATTGTCAGTTGGCATAAATGCCCATGGTCTTGAAACATAGACCATCCTCATGACCAATGAACTAGTTCACTAGAGGTAACTAGAGACACGGTTTGTTTACATACCATACGTGTATTAACATTTCGTATTAACACAATTATAGCACGGTATGAAACGTATTATGAACATACAGGTAAAATACTTTATTATTTGCCTATAGGGCATAACTCCTTCAGTCTCCCACTTGCACTAGAGTATACAAAAACTAGTTTACAATAGGCAGGAACCTAACACCAATGGAATTTCGATGTTGTTCATGGTTGTCATGTTGGAGAGCTTTAGTCAAAGGATCTGCTACATTCAGTTCCGTATCTACTTTGCAAATCTTGACTTCACGTTCTTCGACAATCTGTCGGATGACATGAAATCTAAGCTTGATGTGTTTGGCTGTGGAATGAGTTCTTGGTTCCCTTGCATTTGCAATAGCTCCCGTGTTATCACAATAGATTGTCACGGGGTCTTGTGTGTTGGGAAAAACTCCTAGTTCAATGACGAAATTCCTTAGCCAAACAGCTTCATTTGCTGCATCAGCTGCAGCAATGTATTCAGATTCCATTGAAGATTGTGCCACCACCAGTTGCTTCTTGCTCTTCCAGCTTACGGCCCCACCATTCACCAAGAAAACAAATCATGTTTGAGACTTAGAGTCATCATGATCTGAATTCCAGCTTGCATCTACGTAACATGTTACGTTTAGAGCTTCATCATTTCCTCCATAGATCAGGAACATATCCTTTGTTCTTCTCAGATATTTTAGGATATTTTTCACAGGTGTCCAGTGATCCGGTCCTGGATTACTCTGATATCGGCTCGTCAAACTAAGATCCAATGCTACATCAGGTCGGGTACTAAGCATTGCATACATGATAGATCCTATTGCAGAAGCATAGGGGATGTCAGACATCTTTTCTCTATCATTGTCCGTTACAGGACAATGAGTCACACTCAAGTTGCAATTCTTCATCATAGGTGTAAAACCCCTCTTGGTGTTTTCCATTTTGAACCTCTTCAAAATCTTATCTATGTAAGTACTCTGACTTAACGCTATTAGGTGTCTTGATCTATCTCTATAGATCTTGATTCCTAATATGTATGCAGCTTCACCTAGATCCTTCATGGAAAATTGGTTGCTCAAATACGCTTTCACGCTATTCATAAGATCCACATCGTTTCCCATGAGTAATATGTCATCCACATATACTACTAAGAAAATTACCGAGCTCCCACTCGCTTTCTTGTAAACACAGAACTCTTGTTGGTTCTGGATAAATCCAAAACTTTTGATCACTTGATCAAAACGTTGGTTCCAACTCCGAGATGCTTGCTTCAACCCATAAATGGACCGTTGGAGCTTGCACACCTTTCCAGCATCCTTAGGATCAACAAAACCTTCTGGTTGCATCATATACAACTCTTCATCAATGTGACCATTGAGGAATGCGGTCTTGACATCCATCTGCCAAATTTCATAGTCGAAATGTGCAACAATTGCTATTAAAATCCTGATAGCCTTAAGCATCACTACGGGAGAATAAGTCTCGTCATAGTCAACTCCTTGGATTTGTCGAAAACCCTTTGCGACAAGTCGAGCTTTGTGAACGGTTACATTACCATTCGCATCTGTCTTTTTCTTAAAGATCCATTTATTTTCCACGGCCTTGCGACCCTCTGGAAGATCCACCCCAAACTTGGTTTTCATGCATGGATCCTATTTCGGATTTCATGGCTTCTAGCCATTTCTCGGAGTCAGCACTACCCATAGCTTCTTTGTAGTTTGCTGGTTCATCCTGATCATCTAATATGACAGACATTACAAGGCTACTGTACCAATCTGGAGTGACACGAACCCTTGTAGACCTGCGAACCTCAAGAGTTTCGATGTCATTGTTTTGATCAGCATCAATGGGCTCTTCCTCCATGTTGGAGAGCGGGTTCGGAACAGTTTCCGTTGCGCCACTCGGAATACAGAGAGAAGGGTCAACAAGTTCATCTAACTCTATTTTCCTTCCACTTACTCCCTTTGCAAGAAACTCCTTTTCGAGAAAGGTGCCATTTTTAGCGACAAACGTTTTGCCTTCGGCTTGGTTGTAGAAGGTATACCCAATGGTTTCCCTCGGGTATCCTACAAAGATACATTTTTCTGATTTAGGTTCAAGTTTGTCAGGCTGCAGTTTCTTAACATAAGCCTCACAACCCCAAACTTTCAAAAATGACAACAATGGCTTCTTGCCATGCCACATCTCATATGGGGTTGTCTCCACGGATTTGGACGGTGCTCTGTTTAAAATAAAAGCGGCGGTTTCTAACGCGTGATGACCCACACGTATAGGGGGTGTATCGCAGTATTTTCGAGGGAAGTGAAACTCAATTTATTGATTCGACACAAGGGGAGCCAAAGAATATTTATCAGCCTTAACAACTGAGTTGTCAATTCAGCTGCACCTAGAAACAATCTTGCTCACAACAGTTTATCAGTAGCAACAGTTTTGTAGTAGGAATAGTAAAGTAACAACAGTAGCAAAACAAAGACAGTAGTAACAAAAGCAGTAAACAGTGGGATTCGAGTGCGGTAGGCATAGGGATGGATGGACGGGCGTTGCATGGACAAGACAATTCACATAGCAATCAGAACATAGGGCAATTGCAGATAAATAAGATAAAGCATCCAAGTACTAGACAATCCTAGGCATGTGTTCCATATATAGTCATACGTGCTCGCAATGAGAACTTGCACAACATCTTTTGTCCTGCCAGCCCGTTTGCAGCGGGGCCTCTAGGGTACTACTGGCAATTAAGGTGCTCCTTTTAATAGAGCACCGGAGCAAAGCATTAACACTCTGTGAACACATGTGATCCCCACATCAAAGCCTTTCCCTTCCGGTTATCTCGATTTCTGTCACTTCGGGGCCATAGGTTCCGGACAACGACGTGTGTATACAACTTGCAGATAAGACCAAGAACAATACTATCATGATGAATTAATAATAAGTTCAGATCTGAAATCATGGCACTCGGGCCCTAGTGACAAGCATTAAGCACAACAAAGTTGCAACAAAGTCATAAAGCACTAATAAGAGATACTAGGCACTATGCCCTAACAATCTGATGCCATTACATGAACGATCTCATCCAATCCCTACCATCCCCATAGCCTACAGCGGGGGATTACTCACTCATAGATGGGGGAAACATGGATGGTCGATGGAGATGATGGTGGAGATCGATGGAGATGGCTTCGGGGGCACTTCCCTGTCTCGACAGGGTGCCGGAACAGAGACTTTCTGTCCCTCGAATCTACCCTTCCGTGGTGGCAGCGCAACGGAACTTTTCGTGGAAAAACATCGTACCCCCTGGAGTTTTTAGGTCAGAAGGCTTCTTATAGACGAAGAGGGAGACCGAGGGGGTGCCTGGGGCCACCACACCAGGCCCTGGCGCGGCCAGGCCTAGCCCGCACCTGGGGTGTGTGTGGCCAGCCCCTGGCCCTCCTCCGTCTCGTATTCTGGCTCCTGGAGTCTTCTGGAAAAATAGGCACTTTGGCTTTTGTCCCGTCCAATTCCGAGAATATTCATTTTCTGACTTTCCTGGAACCAAAAACAGCAGAAAACAGGCAGCTGGCACTGTGGATCTTGTTAATAGGTTAGTCCAAGAAATTATATGAAAAGTACTCCGAAGTGTGGACAAAACACAAGAAAGTGGATAAAACCAAGCATGGAGCATCAAAAATTATAGATACATTTGCAATGTATCAACATCCCCAAGCTTAACTCCTGCTCATCCTCGAGTAGGTAAGTGATAAAAAGAAAGAATAATTTTTGAGGTGACATGCACCATCAAAGACTTGACCAAATTATTTGTAAAACATTCAAAGCTGAGATCATAGTACTTCAATCATAACATGAAAGACAAAGTTCTAGCAATAAGACAAAGAAACTATGATGCAACATGAAAAGGCACAAACAAAAGATTCATGAATAACAATGCTTTGCAATACGTTTGTTTGTTTCACATAAAGAAAACATAGCATAGTGGCATTCAGCTTGTCCCTCAAAGAGTAGCAAACATAAATGCATAGGACACCTTCAAAGTTCACAAGAGTGACTAGATACAAATAGTTTAAAACAAGCAATATCAAGGCATGCATCAATCAACAAGTCTTGGGACAATGCACATAGAACTAAGAATGGCCACTATGCTCTTAAGAAAGTGGTCAAAGAATATGTGGAGACTCAACAAGTAGAAGAAAAGGATTTGAATAGTTTGGAAGGCTTCCAAATGCTGAAAGTATGGTACTCATTAGCTTTGAGCTTTCATTGCCCCTATCATAAGCATCTTTAATGTAGTTAAGGTGAAAGTGAGGTCCAATCTGAGTTATATGCTTGACAAACTATAAACTGAAAATCCCAAGTCCCTTGAGTACGAGGGCCGCTCCTCATGCTACTCAACTTTAGTTACCAGTAAGTTCTTGTCATCGTAAGTATGTGCATATCATTGAGAACCGCCAACGGGGTACCCCTTGCCCGATGATACGGAAGAATCCCCATATCAAAATGACAAGGCAAGCAGACAATGAGTATCTCAGCAATCTTCTTATTTACCATGGGAAAATGGTGCTTTTTTATCTCTTCCCTCTTTTCATAAATCTCTTTTTTTTCTTTTTCTCAATAGCTATCTTTCTCTTTTTTTAATAAGAAGAATGCTTCATAGATATCATTATGGTTACGCTGCAGGTTTCCACCATGTCAGCATGGATTAGACCAGCGGCCCAGGCGTTTCTCTAACACACATACATAACTCCATGGACTTACAAGCTCCCCTTTTATTTCACACCGACGACATCCGCAAACAAAAGAGCAAGGTGTCAACTGGGTAATATTTACAAGTGTTGAAAGCGTTCCCCGTGACAGCACGGTTCTGTTAATCCCCATCCTATAATTTGCAAGCATATAACTTTCATGGAGAGTTCACAATGGTTCAGGTTTATTAAGTGCAGGAAATAAAGTGTGCCATCAAGTTCATGAGAGCTTTACTAACTAACTTTCTCATAACAAGCAAACATTTTTTCGGAAGAAAACAAGGCATATTGAGTATGCACGGAAGTAGCAAATGATGCTAATAGGTAGGTATGGTGGACACTTTGGCAATATTCGGTTTAGGGCGTTTGGAAACATGAGTAAAACACTCAGTGAGAATGAAGGCTAGCAATAGTAAGGGAGCGACAAACGAGAGAGCAATAATAGCCATAATCATGCAGAGTGACAAAACATCATTGATCAAAGCATAAAGTGATACTACAAGTTGAAAACTAAAGGATCATAAAGGCTTATGGTGACTTGAGATAGTCATAACATGGTGTGAGCATGTGCCAAGTCAACCCAAATAAAGCATCAAAGGAGAATACCACTATACTATGCTTTAATATGCTAAAACAACGCATGATTCATCCAAGGCACATTAAGCAATCTCAATTGTTTATAACAAGTCATGCTACAGCAAAGAATACTAAGCATAAAGCCAAAACAATATCAAGCATGGCATGACAAAGCATAGGCCACAGTCAAAAACAAGCTCTCCTTACCACTTAAGCATGAGCTTTCCTACTCTTTTCCAAACCAAACCAGACTATTTGAACACCAAAGTATGAAAGAGGGGGTCCAACCAATTTATTCAGCAAACTAAGAAAACCACGCAAACTAAAAACCAAAACGAAAAACAAAAAAGAAGACGCTCCAAGAACAACACAAATGTGCATGAAACAAATAAAAATGAAGTGGTTGGAAGAAACCTGAGATTTTTATTGATGAAGAAGGGGATGCCTTAGGCATCCCCAAGCTTTGACGCTTGTACTTCTTGGATATTTCTTGGGGTGACACGCGTGGCATCCCCAAGCTTGAGATTTAGTCCATCCTTCATCTCATCACTCATTCCTTCCATACACCTAAATTTTTTCCTTCATACAAAACTTCACACAATCTTTATTAGCAACATTAGTGCACTCAAGATAATAGGTCTTAAGGTTCAGTTCTAACACCAAATAAACTTCTATTAGAACACTAGCTACTGTAGCACTTCCCTCAAAAAGCTCAATTTTCCAAAAGAACTCAAGAAGGAACTAACAAAAAGCAAATGCAGAAAATGACAGAAATCCGTCAAAACAGACCAGCAGGTAAAGACGAATTTTTTCTAAGACCTTCTGTTGCTCAAATCAAAAAGTGTTGAACTAACGAAAGTTAGATAACAACCTGGGGCAGAAGAACAAAAAAGTACAGATCAATCCGACATACGGAGATCTCTCACGAATGTTTACGGTGAAGCACAAAAATCTGTTTTGGGACAGCAACTTTCCCAATCATCACTTCACTCTCATTAGAGGTTACTCTTGGCACAAAAAGCAAATAAAAAGGATAAGGAGAGGTTATTACAGAGGTAATAACTTCCAAGACTCATCTAAAACTTTTGGGTTATCTCCCAATAAGTACTTTTCTTTAATGCCTTTAAGTTAGACATAAGCAAAAACTAGAATAGATAGAATAGAAGTAAGCGGAGATAATCATGGTGAAAACATTGTTTTGTTCAATGAAATCTTTTGTTAACAAGGTTGATCAGGTCTTGTTACCAAAACAATTCCATATGAGACAAAACTTTGTATCCCACTAATAATTATGTTACCTCAACCTTGATAGCAATGGTCCCAATCATAATAGTTTCAAATTTTTCTCTTCGTATGGGACAATATATTTCTCCAACTTGAATGCCTTCAACATGTTCAATTGAATTCAAACCATAAGTCCTTTCAATATTTTTGAGGAAATAGACAATGTGTTCATTGAAGGTCACCTTCCCTTGATTACAATTAATAACAGCTCCTGCAGTATTTAAGAAAAGGTCTCCTAAGAATAATAGACATATTATCATCTTCAGGCATAAAAGTTTGAGAGGATGCTCTCATAAGAAATATGAGTTGAAGTAAAAGAGAGCATCAAGGAGAAAATACAAAACACATTTAAGTCTAACCCACTTCCTATGCATAGGAATCGTGTATGCAAATAAATTTGCAAAGAACAAAGTGACAGGCATAGGAAGATAAAACAAGAGTAACTTCAAAACTTTCAGCACATAGAGAGGTGTTTCAATACCATGAAAACTTCTACAACCATATTTTCCTCTCTCATAATAATTTTCAGTAGCCTTATGAATAAACTCAACAATATAACTATCACATAAAGCATGCTTTTCATGATCTACAAGCACTAGAGCTTTATCATAAACATCTTCAAAAGAATCCTCAGGAACATAACATTCATTCTCCTTTAGTAAGCAAGGGGGAAAATCAAATAATGTAGGGGATAAAGAGTTACTCTCATTAGAAGGTAGGCATGGTTAGCTAATCCATTCTTCCTCCTTTTGTTCATCACTCTCCTCCTCTTTTTCATCTAATGAGATTTTAGGTTCATCAATTTCTTCTTCCATAGGAGCCTGCAAGGCATTAGTCTCTTCCATAGGGTCCTGCAAGGCATTAGTCTCTTCCATTTGTGGAAAGCATCTATTAAAATACTCAAGAATAGGGCCATTTTCATCCTTGTAATTATCAAAGCAAAATTTAAGTATACCATAAACCTCATACTTATAAGGTGAATCATCAATATTTTCAAGCAAATTAGCAAGTTCAAAAGCACCCTTCCAAGCAATAAATTCTTCAATTTGTTCCGCATCATAAAAGTCATAAATTCCTTTAGCATAGGAAGATATGGTATCATTATAATTATACTCACATTGAAAAGGGAGGTGTTTATACCTCTTTCTGCAACGAGACTCATCACAGCAATAAGTAACTTTATAAGTAGAGCACACGTTTCTAGCAATGGTATACAATCTATCAATTTGTTCCCATAAGTGTTTCCCTTTTTGTGACAAGCGGTGTTCCTTATAATAATATTTTTGATCTTCCGTGATCCCACCTTGCCAATAAGCTTCAGTTTCAAAGAAACCAACCATTGCCAACAAGCATGATAAAGCAAGACAATAACAGACCAACGAGAATAACAACTAGAGTAGGAACTAAATTTTTTTGTATTTTTGATAAAGAAACAAGGAGAAAGATAAATTTAGCTTGAACAATAGTGAATCCAAGTGAACTTGATAAATAAAGCTATGCTCCCCGGCAATGGTGCTAGAAAATAGTCTTGATGACCCACAAGTATAGGGGATGTATCGCAGTATTTTTGAGGGAAGTGAAACCCAATTTATTGATTCGACACAAGGGGAGCCAAGGAATATTTATCAGCCTTAACAACTAAGTTGTCAATTCAGCTGCACCTAGAAACAATCTTGCTCATAGCAGTTTATCAGTAGCAACAGTTTTGTAGTAGGAATAGTAAAGTAACAACAGTAGCAAAACAAAGACAGTAGTAACAAAAGCAGTAAACAGTGGGATTCGAGTGCGGTAGGCATAGGGATGGATGGACGGGCGTTGCATGGACAAGACAATTCACATAGCAATCAGAACATAGGGCAATTGCAGATAAATAAGATAAAGCATCCAAGTACTAGACAATCCTAGGCATGTGTTCCATATATAGTCATACGTGCTCGCAATGAGAACTTGCACAACATCTTTTGTCCTGCCAGCCCGTTTGCAGCGAGGCCTCTAGGGTACTACTAGCAATTAAGGTGCTCCTTTTAATAGAGCATCGGAGCAAAGCATTAACACTCCGTGAACACATGTGCTCCTCACATCAAAGCCTTTCCCTTCCGGTTATCCCGATTTCTGTCACTTCGGGGCCATAGGTTCTGGACAACGACGTGTGTATACAACTTGCAGATAAGACCAAGAACAATACTATCATGATGAATCAATAATAAGTTCAGATCTGAAATCATGGCACTCGGGCCCTAGTGACAAGCATTAAGCACAACAAAGTTGCAACAAAGTCATAAAGCACTAATAAGAGATACTAGGCACTATGCCCTAACAATCTGATGCCATTACATGAACGATCTCATCCAATCCCTACCATCCCCATAGCCTACAGCGGGGGATTACTCACTCATAGATGGGGGAAACATGGATGGTCGATGGAGATGATGGTGGAGATCGATGGAGATGGCTTCGGGGGCACTTCCCCGTCCCGGCAGGGTGCCGGAACAGAGACTTTCTGTCCCTCGAATCTACCCTTCGGTGGTGGCGGCGCAGCGCAACTTTTCGTGGAAAAACGTTGAACCCCCTGGAGTTTTTAGGTCAGAAGGCTTCTTATAGACGAAGAGGGAGACTGAGGGGGTTCCTGGGGCCACCACACCAGGCCCTGGCGCGGCCAGGCCTAGCCCGCACCTGGGGGGTGTGTGGCTAGCCCCTGGCCCTCCTCCGTCTCGTATTCTGGCTCCTGGAGTCTTCTGGAAAAATAGGCACTTTGGCTTTTGTCCCGTCCAATTCCGAGAATATTCATTTTCTGACTTTCGTGGAACCAAAAACAGCAGAAAACAGGCAGCTGGCACTGTGGCTCTTGTTAATAGGTTAGTCCAAGAAATTATATGAAAAGTACTCCAAAGTGTGGACAAAACACAAGAAAGTGGATAAAACCAAGCACGGAGCATCAAAAATTATAGATACATTTGCAATGTATCAACGCGTATCCCCAAAAAGACACAAACAAATCAGTTAAAGACATCATGGACCGTACGCTATCCAATAGGGTTCGGTTACGACGTTCCGACACACCATTACGTTGTGGTGTTCCGGCTGGCGTAAGCTGTGGTATAATCCCATAGTCCTTTAAGTGCATGTTAAACTCATAACTCAAATACTCGCCTCCTCGATCCGATCGAAGGTGCTTGATTTTCTTGTTAAGTTGATTCTCTACCTCTTTCTGAAATTCCTTGAACTTTTCAAAGGTTTCAGACTTGTGCTTCATCAAGTAGATATATCCATATCTGTTCAAGTCATCAGTAAAGGTAACAAAGTAACGATAACCATTGCGGGTTGAGACACTCATTGGTCCACATACATCCGTATGTATGATCCCAAGTAGGTCTACGGCTCTCTCCATTATACTAGAGAATGGTGTCCTGGTCATCTTGCCCATGAGACATGGCTCACATGTATCAAGGGATTCAAAGTCTAATGATCCAAGAAGCCCTTCTGAATGAAGCTTCTTCATGCGTTTTACGCCAAGATGACCAAGACGGCAATGCCATATGTACATGGAATTATCGTCACTATGCTTACCACATTTAGTATCAACACTATGGATGTGTGTATCACAATCAAGATCAAGTAAGAATAAACCATCATGTACAGGTGCATGAACATAGAAAACATCATTTATATAAATTGAACAACCATTTGTTCCTGATTTAAACAAATAACGGTCTTGCAACAAGCAAGACCCACTCACAATGTTCATACTTAGTGCGGGTACATAATAGCATTTATTCAAAATCAACAATAATCCTGACGGTAGACGTAGATGCAGGGTGCCGACGGCCATCACTTCAACCTTCGAGCCATTGCCGACGCGCATCGTCACCTCGTCCTTCCTCAGGCGCCTCCGACTATGCAGATCCTGCTGAGAGTTACAAATGTGAGCAACAGATCCGATATCAAATACCCAGGTGTTACCCCTGACGCTTGTAAGGAATAAATCAATAACATGTATATCATATATACCTTTGTCCGAAATGGCTATCTTGCCAGCTCGCTTGTCTTCAAGGTATTTGGGGCAGTTGCGTTTCCAGTGCCCATCCCCTTTGCAGTAGAAGCACGAAGTGCCGAGCTTAGGGCCAGGCTTGGTAGCCTTTGAGGTGGTGGCAACAAGCTTGCCATCCCTATTAGGCTTCTTGCTCTTGCCTTTTCCCTTTTGCCCCGGTTTATTAAAGTTGGTGGTCTTGTTGACCATCAGCACTGTGTGTTCCTTCTTGATTTCAACCTCAGCAGTTTTGAGCATGGTGAACACCTCAGCAAGGGTCTTAGTCATCCCTTGCATGTTGTAGTTCATCACAAAACCCTTGTAGCTAGGGGCAGCGAATGCAGCACCCTATCTATAGCGAGTTCCTCCGGGATTTTGCAATCCAGGGCGTTTAAGCGTTTAATGTAGCCAGACATTTTGACCACGTGCTCACTAATACTGTTGTGCTCTTCCATTTTAGCAGAGAAGAAGAGCTCGGAAGCATCATACCTCTCCGCACGAGCCTGTGGAGCAAAGACAGCCTTGAGATCCTCAATGATCTCAAAAGCATTCATCTTCTCAAAACGCTTTTGAAGCTTCGGCTCCATGGCATAGAGCATTCCACTCTGGATGAGGGAGAAATCATCCGCCTTGGACTGCCAGACATTCTTTTCGTCCTTAGAGGCGGAATCTGCAGACTTAGCCGGTAGCTCAGCCTCGATGACATAAGTCAACTTGTAGGGTACTAGGAGGATCCTAAGATTGCGGAACCACGCGGTGAAGTTGGTTCCATCAGTTTTCAGCTTGTCCTTCTCGAGGAAAGTGCTAAGGTTGAAGGTGGGTGGGTGAGACATCTACAAAGGAATTTGCAAAGTATTTAGACTATGTTCATAATAATGAGTTCGAATATTAACTAAAAGAACTCCCACTTAAACGAACATCCCTCTACTCGTTCAGTGATCACATGATCCCTATCCTCTGCACCTCCCCCGATCGTCACGGCCATCAGTGCAGTATCAAAGGTGGACATTCCCTAATGTCGATCACATCTACTATGTGATTCATGCTCGACCTTCCGGTCTCTTGTATCCCGAGGCCACGCTTCTCTAGCATGCTAGGCTCGCCAGTCCTAACTCGTGTGTATTTGCAGTGCAACATGGCTTACACCCACTGTATGTGAACGTAGATATGTCTGACACCCATGCCTGTCACCCTGGATCGCCTCATACCGAAGAACTTTCTTGGTGGTGCACACACAAGGGGAATACGATAACTGGAATACTATGAGGGATTATCTTATTATGCTACCGTCTAGTAAGTATACTAGCACAATAAGTAATACTTCTAAAGTGAAGTGTTATGACATGGTTATAGCTTTGTGATCATCATTAATAGCTTCAATGAGAGTTTCACAAACTTGTCATTGCCATGTTACAATACTTGCCCCTATGCAATAACGAAGATATACGCTTCTATATTAACTATTGCATGTTTTACGCGGCTTTAGGGCTTTCGCAGTAGAACCCTTTCCCACCTACGAACGTCGAGCCACAACATGGATTCAATGATTGCCGATCTTCTTCCCTTTTCAGGGACCTCCAGTGTTAATGCCATATCAACTACTGTAGAGAGACAAACACCCCCCTAAGCCACTTTGATTTGTAGACCAGTCTCGTGAATCACCACATGAGGTCGGTTGGGGGCCGCTTCATCAAACAGTGCCGCGATATGAACAATAATACTAAAGAGGGTAGCAACTAGAGAATCAGTGCCCACATATTTCTATGTGTTCTATTTGCACGACATGTCTACCCATAGACCCGCTCTGATACCACTGAAGGGTTCCGTAGCAGAAAATAAAAAAATTCTATCTACTCGAACACTAATACCAGGATCTATACTATGTAGACATAAGTAACGGAGAAGGAATACATTATTCATACCTTTGAAGAGAGAGGCACGCCTTACGCAGGAAGGCGTATATTGATGAAGACGAGCAGCACCTCAAGTGTGGTGCCTCCGAAGTTCGTCACACGTCCGGTGTAGTGGACGCCAACCGGGCTCCGATCCAGCTGAGCAGCGGAAGAAGTAGATGCCGGATCGCCGATCACACGACGGTAGTGTGAAGGTGCAGAACTCAACCACGAGGTCCTCCCCAATATTACGGGAAGTCCTCGGTAGAAGAGAGAGAGAGAATGAGAGGAATGGGTGTCTTCTAAGGGGAGGGGGGACCCCTTTATATAGTAGGAGGGGGGCGCACCACCTAGGGGCCAGGCGGTGTGGGACTAATGCCCACACCCGCTGGCCACCTTGGGGCAGCAGTTGGCCCTAGGTGGGCCCCACTCGGGTGGCCCATTAGCCCTAGGCCGGCTGGCCCCCACCCCTTAGGTGCCTTGCCCACTTGGGCCTCCCCTCGGGTGAGGCCCATTAGCAATATAGTGCCTTTAAAAATAAAATAAAAAATATATTTAATATTAATTCTCCAATTAACATTCAAATACACATATTATATTATTCCTTCACTCCGGACCCCTTCCGATATCCATCGGATGTTACCGAAACTATTCCGGTTTCTCTCTCTCTATTTCTCATACGATACCTCATCTACCCTAAGCGTCCCCACCCTTAAGCGTGACATCCTTCGGTTCGGAAACACTCCGGACATGATAGAGACCATTCTCATATCAATGATCAACAGAGGGACCTGGATGGCCATGTGACCCCCGTGCGTTTCACGAATACAATCGCTCGAACCGTGAGATAGTCGTTCCCCATTCCCTTTGTCATACGATACCTAATTTATCCGAGACTTGATCTTCGGTATCTGCATACCTTAGTTCGATCTCGTTACCGATAAACTTGTTTTACTCGTGATCATGTCATTGCATTCTGTGACCTAGTCACATTCTTGCAAGCTTCATTAATGCAATGTCACCGAGATGGCCACATGTATCTGTCCGTTACACAGGCTAGACAAATCCTGGTCTTGATATGTACTCCTCTACGCATTCCTTCGGAAAATCTGAGTGGCACCTTTTTGATCACCCTGTTACGAGATGATTCTTGATAACCATCTAAGCTTCTTCCAGAATGGTGATTTTCATTACCTCACAGTCAAAGGATCAGGTTGCGAGGTTCTCTGTGTTTTATCATCAATGGTGAACATGTAACTAGATCTCATTACGATATAATGGTCGGATGTTTGTCTATCATGTTATTTAACTAATAACATGCCCTCATTGTCAGTTGGCATAAATGCCCATGGTCTTGAAACATAGACCATCCTCATGACCAATGAACTAGTTCACTAGAGGTAACTAGAGACACGGTTTGTTTACATACCACACGTGTATTAACGTTTCGTATTAACATAGTTTTAGCACAGTATGAAACGTACTATGAACATACAGGAGGTATATCAAATAATATACTTTATTATTTGCCTATAGGACATAACTCCTTCAGATGTATCTTCGAGTGAGCCCTCTATTAGGTCACACCATATATACTAATAATATGCACCCAAAGGGTCATGCCCATGTCAGTTTACGATACTCTGGTTGGGATATTATTCTTGGAAGGTTGTCTAGTATTTTTTAAAAATGGGGTGGTACCATTTTGAAACTTTCATTTGGTGGTTCTTCACAAAAACACCTGGTTTTTGGCACTCGGAAAATGGAAAATAGCCTTTTGATACGACGAAAAGGAAACTTCCTCCTGCAACATTATTCGTCATCCTAAAATGCACATGTATGCATAATATGTGCATATTATCATAAACTATGTCGCAATTCTAGTCATAACAATGCTTGTTTGACCTGAAAACCATGAAACCTCGAACATGATACTCCCTCGATCCATATTAGTTGACTTAGATTCATCTAGAAATGAATGTATCTAGTAAAGTTTTAGTTCTAGATACATCCGAATCTAGACAAATTGGAGTCAACTAATATGGGTCAAATGGAGTAGCTCATTTCTGAGAATGTTTTTTTTTGATATATTTGCAATATTTCAAGTTTGATATTTTCTTTGCAACTGTATCATATAATATGACATCACGCGAAGGTTTTATATTTTTGGATCATTTTTGAATTTTTAAAGCCCATTTCAAACTATGGTCAAAACGGTGGGCATGGAAATTCTTAGCTCGGGGCTGAGCCATGGTAAATTTGTAGTGGATCTATGATGAAATAGCATATTGTGAACCTTAAAATGATTTTTTTCATAAAATCATAAGCATCAGATCATGTACCTGTAGTTCAAATTTGACCCACTTCCTACCGATTTGATAGGAATTTGTCTTTTTAGAGGGGTGGATAGAAAGGTTTAAGATACCTTGGTTGGGTAATTGTCCATGCAAGTTGGCATACTATTTTTTTAAATGGTGTGGTACCATTTTTAAACTTTCATTTGGTGGTTGCTTCACAAAACGTCTCGTTTTTGGCACTCGGAAAATGGAAATGGTCGTTTGGTGCGACGTAAAGGAAAACTTCCTTATGCATTATTGTTTGACATCCTAAGATGCACATGTATGAACAATATGGGCATATTATCACAAACTATGCCGCGATTCTAGCCATAACATTGCTCGTTCGTCCTGAAAACATAAAACCTTAAACATGATATCTCATTTTTGAGAAGTTTTTTTTTGAGATATTTGAAATATTCTAAGTTTGATTTTTTTCTTGCAACTATGTCACAAAATATGACACCACACGACGGTTCTACATTGTTTGGATCATTTTTTAATTTCTTATGCCCATTTCAAACTATGGTCAAAACGACGGGCATGAAGATTCTCAACTTTAGGACTGAGCCTCGCAAAACTTGTAGTGGATCTCTGATGAAATAGCATATTGTAAACCTAAAAATGTTTTTTTAAACCATGAGCATCAAATCATGTACCTGTAGTTCAAATCTGATCCACTTCCTACCGATTCATTAGAAATTTGTCTTTTTCATGAGAGGTGGACGGAAAGATTTAAGATACCCCTGTTGGGATATTGTCCATGCAAGGTAGACTATTTTTTTTTAAATAAGGTTGTACCATTTTGAAACTTTCATTTGGTGATTTCTTCATAAAACACTCTGTTTTTAGCACTCAGGAAATGAAAAATGTGTTATATGAAAGTATATGTAATTTTTTATGTTTTACGTAATTTTTTTAACAACACTGTGTAATATTTGAGTTTAGATGGATAGATCTTATTTTTCTACAAATTTTGATATATTATTTGTATTTTCTAAATTAGAATGATTTAGTTACGATTTTTCTAGGATTAATGTGGTAAAAAGGGAAAAGAGCTATGCCGACGACAAAGTTGACACCGTCGCTTCGTCGTTACGGCCAGGTCCCTACGCCGATGGTTATGTCGGCCTATCCGTTCTACGCCGATGGCAAACTTGGGCCGACGGCCGGTTTACTCGTTGAGAGAATATCGTATATTTCCTTTCTATGTTGTTTATTGAGAAAGTCACGGCTATGCATGGTAGCGACAAACTAAGAATCAGTCCAACTAATTTTCAAAATTCCACGTGATTATCTGCAATAATTAATTACTCTAACCATAAAACTAAACGGGCTTAGTAGCTTCAACCCGTTAGGCAGGGCATGTGGTGTGAGGCATGAAGTATGTACTTATAGGAATACCATGAGATGTTACACCTGGGTGTACATACTTCCATTTTTTCACATAGATGAGTCCATCATATCTCTTTATAAATTTTAATATATTTCATTGCTATATACTAGATACTCTATATATAAAGAAAAATGATGAATATATGTGGTTTACAAAACAGGGAGATCTCAAGAGAAAACGTCCTAACATAGATATATCTACACTCTTGATTGTGCCTCGTATAGTTTGTGTGAGAGTTTACTTGATGGTTAGTATGAACGATGAAACAAGTTTTCACACAATTTATATGAGATGAAAATAAGAGAAACATAGCTCTATATGATGTTCTCACCTACTATATATAGACATATCCATCTAAAAGTAATTGCTCATGTGTACAACATCTTCCTAGTTCTGAAACCATATCTTGTATTTTTAGCTTATTATATAATGTTTTGTATAGTTATTTAAGACTTTGGAGGAAACGAAAGTTTGACGCACCGAAGCTCGGTGCAGCCAGCTCCGGATGGTGGTATTCCCGGTCATGTGCACCATTTTTGTGAAACAGCACCGACCAAACAGTTCAGGTCACAGACCCATGGCGCAAACAAGGTTCTTCTTCGTGGCCTTCTTGCTGGCGGCGACATCCAGCTCTCCGTCCCTTCATCAACGACACCATCGATGCCGTTAGGATGTACCTGCTTCCCTTCACGTGCAGTGCCGGCCTTCCGGTCCAGTTGCTGTCCTGCTACTGTAAGTGCCGTTTAGCGCGTAGTATTCAGCGGTGGAGCGCGCCATGTCGCCCTTACGTGCCGCGTTTTCCTCTTTCTTTCCTTGGAACCGTGATTTCTTTGGGTAATGGAACCGTTCACCGTTCACTGTTGGCCGATGTGATTTCCCTTCATTTTCCTCATCATCGCTGTTCTGCTGCTCTGCCCGACAGTCTCTCTTCCGATTTGCTGGGATTAACGATGGCTGACCCTGCGGGTTTTAGTGGAGGCAGTGCTGCTGCCTTGCCTTCTCCTGCACTGCGCCGTCGTCGTGGCTTCTAGGATGTCACGCCTCTGCCTGATCCGCTGGACAGCCTGCCACGCGCGAACGTGTCTTCTGTTGCCGTGGGTGTGCCTCGCAGGCAGAGCCGTCCTGCTGATGTTTCTCCTGCTCCGGCGTCGCGTGTCCGGCGATGTGCTTCTTGCAGCGGGCGTTCGCCTTCCAGACGGTGCTCCGACTTTCCGTGATCCCGATGTGCGTTCATTCTCCTCCGTTCGCCGGCCACCTGCTTTCCTGGTTGTCCCGGCTCGCGGTGCGCCGACGCCATGTCGTGGTCGTGGTCGTGCCGCCTCCGCTGCCCGGGCTGCACGCGATCCGGGAATCGACGAAGGGATTTCTGGCCGCAGCCCACGTGAAGCCGTGAAGGAACGGTTGTCTTGGCTCTTGGTGCCCGTCTGCCGTCCCGTGCTCACGGCGCCGACCTGCATAGGCGGTCTGCCTATTTCTCTGTTCGCCCTGTTTTAGTCATTTACGAGAATTAGCAGTTCGACATTGCAGTTCATGGATGAACTCTTGATCAGGCCAAACAATGATGTAATTATTTATCCTTCTCCTTCTCCTTCAGCTTTTCTCAATCGGTTTGCCAGGTACTGTTAGATGCATGCTACATTAGTTTTATTGTTTATATGTGGCAGACAATTCTACAAGAATGGGTGTGCAGGAGCGTTGATTGTCTCGACCTGAACCTTTGCCAATAGTCTTTATTGTCCGAGAGCAACATGAAGGTGAACTACTGGGCTCCTAGATGATATGATCCGAAGGTGAGGAACTAGGCTCATGACCTTTTAGTGCAGTTCCTTCAGAGTATGGAGCACATGAGAATAGAGTCATCTAATTAATGGTCCCGTGCTTCTGTTCGCTGGAATATTGGCGCAGACCTACAAGGTGGTTTGTGTAACTATCTCGGTGAATTACACTCTTAGTTACATGCCTGGATGAACGAAAGTGGTTAAAATGGTACGGTGGGGCCCAGGCCACTCACGGTAGACCTTTTGGCCGTCCTAACCACTTTTAGATCATCGGGACAAGAACGAGCAGCGTAATCGGCAGGCGAAGGGATCAACTACATACACAAATGAGTATGTATGCAAGCCACATACAACAGTTCTCAGAGCCATTCCATCTAGAAGAAATAGAAATATTGCAACGCCATACGGCAAGATTCAAATATCCTAGATAGAGATAATATTTTAGGATAGCTCCTCATACAACAAACATCAGAGCATCAGGCGGAAGCGGAAACAAGATCCGAGTACGGATAAGAAGAAAATCGGCATAAGATGCCACATAAATAAACACATCCCGCCCACAGATCTCACGGATCCCCGTTCCCGGAATCTCTACACCGAATGATCGTTGCCAACATCATCTGTCTCCTCCACCCAGTATCCATCTTGCGAGTACACCTGTTCATCTGAATCAAACAATTTATCGTGTGAGACCCTAGGGGTACTCAGCAAGTCTTTATGCCACTAAAGGGGACACAACCTGGGGGTGACGCAATTGCAGCAAAAATATAATACCTAACAATTCTATGGATACTCGCTAACCATCCGTCTAACCAAATATAGACGGATGCCCGTTAATTAAGAACAACAGTTATAACAGTATAATTAACAGATCCATCCTCCTCCTCGCTTACCAACGAGGAAGCGGACGAACAACCCCCATCCGTTGGCAGTTTTATTAACCATTCCATGAGTATTTCACTATTTACTAGTCAGGTACTTAGTCAATTCAAATGTGGTACTTTAGTTAGACTTGTCTATGATCGAGAAACTGTGCTCCAAGTCGTCCATAACAGCGGACACAGCTTTCAGAAAGATTTACCCTGCAGGGGTGCACAAATAGCAACACACACTCGATCAACCTCGGAAAAACCAACTCAAAACCCAAAGATGCATTCACGATAAAGCAATCACAGGATTCAGAAATATTTCAGGGGGCCACCCCATTAAGCTACCCGCAACGAAGTTGGTCGGCTCCGAGACGGACCCAAGGTTTGTGTTAATGGCTGTAAAAGACTGGGAACCCGAAAGTGTGACTGGGCTTGTCGATACCGCGAAAACATTCCACGATCCAAAACAGTACAGGTGCTCCACGCACAATCTTAATAAAACAGTAAGATGGCATAAGTACAGGATAGTAATAAAGCCCCAAACTACTTGTGGCCCCAAGAAATAAGAATGAATCAAGCTCTAGCTCAGGGGGGTCCATAAGGCCTCCCGGATGTGGATAGTGCGAATAGTCAAGGAACAGGAATCAAGTACTCGGGGTCCTACGGGACACAAGTGAGCATGAAAAACCAAATAGCAGATATTGCTCACCGGTGCCTCTTTCATTAGTTATCCCATTACTACTCAGGTTAAGTTGTTTAGGTACCTCGTTATCCCTCAGACACTCACATACCCTACACATGATTTTCTACGACTCGCATGGCTCAAACAACTCCTGTAGTAATGGCTCATGGGATGGAGGAACAAGCTTCAGTGAGGTTTAAAAGTAAAGGCTATGCAGTACTTGGGATTCAATTTAATGCAATCGTGACTCAATGATGCAAGAATAAGAGAGAGACAATAGTTACTATATGTATGCAAGCATGTGGTAGTGCTTGCCTGGCAGCTCAGTTGAAGCGCGGGATGGATCTGGGTAGTACTCCTGTGATTCCTGGTAATTCTCCTGCTGGGCGTCTATTCGAAGAAGAACCAAACAAACAAGGGCCAACATAAATAAAGTGCACAAACATATGAGTTAAAATGCGTCAAGCAAGCAAGCATGCCATGATGAATGGTGCACAATTTACATGGCATTAAAGTAGCATGGCAAAGGTGAGGTGTGGATACAAGAAATAAAACATTTTGTTATTTATTTAACCAAGTTTTATTGTCATAAACAGTTCAGATTTTTAATAATGACATGATGCATGCTCCAATTCAGAACAAGGACTGCATATATAGAATGGGCTCATCGTGCTGATCGATTTAGACATATTATTTGCCAAATTTGGAGTTATAGAATTAAAGTTATTAATTTATTAAGAAAAGGGCATTTTATTGTAATTTTAATCATCTCGAAATTTTAAAGTGTTCAAATAATATTTTGAAGGGCATATTTGAATTCCTCACATTTTTCTGATTTAAAAACATATATTATTTGTATTATTTAGATTTGTATTTTAAAAGTTATTAAAATCTGATTTGAATTTGATTTTAAACAATTACTGAAAACATTTTTATTTTAACAGAAAAGGCCAGGACTTTTTACACCAAGGATATTCCAGCCCAAGCCGCTGACAGATGGGGCCGGCGCAAACTGGGGCCACGCACGCGGAAAAGTCTTTCTCACCTCGGCCTTAGCTAGCTGCTGCGGTTGACATGCGGGCCCGATGGAGCAGTAGGTCCCACGTGACAGCGAGGGGCAAGGGTGGACCACGTGGCGCAGCGAGGGGAGTGCGGGTTGAGGCCTGGAAAGCTGGGGGGTTTTCTTGCAAGATTGCTCTAGGGCTGGCGAGTGGGGTCGCTGGGGCTGCTAGGGACCTAGGCGTGATCGACAAAAACGCGGGGGGGGGGGGGGGGGGGGGGGGGGGGGGGGGGGGGGGGGGGGTCTTTTCGGAAAACGCCGCCCATGCTCTGACTGAACCCGTCGACTGTCTCTCTGAATCTCGACGGCGACCTGATGACGGCGTGGTCTTCCGGCGAGGATGGCGTCGCAACCACGGCGAGATAGCGCTTGTCGCCAACACGAAAAATGCAGAGGAAGGCTCCAGCTACAGATCTCGTTCAAGGGATTTCGTCGGCGGCGAGCTGTACTGGACGGGGCACGTCGGGAAACAGAGGGGGAACCGCAGGCATGGGCTGCTCGCAGGCGGGGAAGATCACCGACGGGGGTCATAATCGGGCGGCGCTCGCACGCGGAGGGAAGAAGGAGGGGAAGGGAGAAGAGGGTGGCGCTCACCTCGTTCGATTCCACAGGAAATCGGAGGACGGGACGGCCGGAGCGGAAGGGGACGGTGAGGTCGCGGCGGTGGGGTTCTGTTCACTGGCGAGGGCAGCTGCAGGCGAGCTTGGCGTCTCCCAGCGGGCGGAATCGACTCCACAGTCTGCGGCGACGCTCCCCGGCGAGTTCCCGGTCACCGGCGAGGGCGGCAACGGCGTCGTGGCCCTCAGACTGGCGGCGGCACGCGGAGAAGAGGAAGAGGGAAATGGAGCAGGTAGCTAGGGTTAGGGAAAAAGGCAGCTCGGCACGAGGATAAGAAGAAGGGGCTGGCATGCGGTGGCGCGAGCTGACGGCAGGGACGACCACTTGCCGCGTAGCTGCTTTCCGTCTGCTGCTGAGATAGAGCGGGCGAACGGCGTCAGAAGAGGAGGAAGAGAAACAGGGCCGCGTTGGCGTCGCCTGGCTCGAACCGGTATGGGCTGGGGAGGCAGATTGGGCCGCGGCTGGGGAAGTGGGCCGAAAGAGGCTGCGTCGGTGGGCTGCTGCTCTGGTACTGCTGCTGGGCTGCAGGTAAGGCTCTTTTCCTTTTATTTCTTTTTGTTTTATTAGCTGTTTTGATTTTTGTTTTGTTGCAGGTTCAAACCAACTCAAAAATACCCCTTTTTGGAAGTTTTTGTAAATTTGAAATAAAAGAGAGAGAGCTGGCTTTGGAGTGAGGTGGGGCCTAGAGGTTGGGCACAAGTTGGTGGTGAGGGAAAACACTACAAGAGAGAGGGAGAGAGGGTGTTAAGATCAAAGGGAAAAATCCCACTTGTTCATACATGAAGGGAGAAAGGGTTTTTGGTTGGGGAACATGGGGATGGTGGAAAAATGGAGAGATTCCACAAATAATGAACCACTAAAACAAAAAGAAACAAAAGGGCTAAAGGTGGTGATGATGGTTGCATGGCCCATGCAAGTATTAAATGCCATGTTTTATTTTGTGAAAACAATAATAATAATATGGCATTATTCTTATGCATTCCCAAGAAGTGGAAATAAAGGCCAAGCAAAAGAAATTAGAATTGGCTCCATCCTATCTCCCATGAGCTAGATTAAATACCAAAGGAAAATAAAGGCCCATGGTAAATGGAATGGTGGAATTATAAGGTGGTGAAAAGAAAGGTGGTGGAGTTGAATAAAAGATATGCCCCCAACTCAATTTGGGCATTAAGCAATATATCAATAGTCAAATACAATATCAAGAGGCGAATACAATTACTAATGCATACGAGAGAAGAACCAATGAAAAAGGGTTTTATATGATGCTCAAATGCAAGGTGGCATGATGACATGAGCATGATATAATTATGATGCACAATTATATATAGGGAGTAGCCATTATATTACTAGACCGAGTAGCATTATTGTTAGACAATTGGGGTGCTACAGTTTGTTAGTTGTTAACCGAATCCTTGAGCTCTAGTTATTCCTCTGGGACTAGGATTTTAATCTCTGAAGATGAACTCATATCTTTTATGGGCCAGATATCAGTATCAGATTGTTTTGTGGGCTATCATTTTCTTGCAGCAGAGGTGTTGCCCTGGCAGATGTAGCCGCAAAGTAACACCTTATTATCATTAACAAGTTAGGAATCTGCGTATAGAGGAATACCAGTGGAAAGATTCATCTCATGCCTACATACCCCTATTTTTCTATGTTACGGTATAATACATGCCAGTTCTGACTTTAGATAATATATATGAATACAGTCATAGTTGGGCTTTTGTTTATGCTGAAACCAATCAACCTGCAGATGCAAGTTAGGAATATGATCAGGGCAGGGCTACACCATAAAAAGCAAGAGAACAGCGAAAAGATTATGTTCAGATAGCGTGCTGAGAAACCTAATTTAGGATTTTCTTGTTTATATCAAATCATTCGCACCAATGGTTCACGGTGGAGGAATGTGATTCCGCAGGTTAGCATAGTAGTACTGGTTGCGTTTGGATATTCACTTCGGCTCGCATGTGCAAATGCACCCATTATGAGAAAATATATTTTGAAATGTTAAAAATTTTGAAAAAAAAATTGCATATACATTTATGTTGGTTCACAAGTTTTCGGGACGAAAGAACATTTTATGTGTCGTGTAAAAAAGACGAAAAATATCACAGGAATACGATTATTCATGTGACATTTTTGTCTTTTCTATACACGACACATAAAATATTCTTTTATCCTAAAACTTGTGAACCAACATAAAATGTTCGAATGTATATGTATAACTTTTTTTCGATTTTTTTGATATTTTAAAATATGTTTTCTCACAATGAATACATTTGCAGCTATGTGTCGAATTGCCACCTCCTAGTTGCGTTGCTTTTTCGTCCGACTGTTCGTGTGTGCGCAACAATGCAATGCAGTATGCACGATGTGGGTCGCAGGGGCGATGGCAATGGAAATGACGAAGATAGTGACGTACGTGTGCTGACGCGAGTGCGGATCCCCTAGGATTTTCGGTTAAATAGTTTAACGGACAAGATATTTGATACAGTACTATGCTGAATAACCCGGAAATTTGAAGAAACTTGGCTCGCCTGAGACACACTTTCAGTACTACGGCAGCCGGCAGTTCTGTAACACAATAAAATCTTAGACATCCCGACACATTCTTTTACTCAGGAGTCAGGAGCATCCAGGAAGGGATTATTGCACATTCATGTCAACACCCTGGGCTCTAGGCGTTGTGACGCCGTGCGCTCTTAATTACTGGTCCTTGACAAGGCGCACCGCTGATAGACATAGCTGAAGATGAGAGAGCACTGCACTTCGAGCGATATAAGATCAGTGTGATTTGTCCTAAATGACCATTACTGGAGTAGCACATTTTCCTCATATCTAATATGCATCGTCATATATTTCAATAGTTGTTATTGACACCAAGGTAACCCTTATTGGTATCTAATTTCTAAGATTTCTAGAACATAGAAATGAGATAACACTCTTTGATTTGTAGGATCCCCAGAACATATTAATAAGAAAATATGAAAAATACAATGTTATGCCATCTCAATTAGTATGTGAAAACGAGATGCTTGATTATGAGCGAAAATATATAAATACCTAGAAGAGAGGTTGGTATGGATGAAAAAAAATCCTTATCAGAGTATACTTCAAAAAATGTTATGGCCAAATGATAAATGTATGTGGTCTGCAATCTTATAAATCAAACACAGACATAATCTACAAGATTTAGTTGTAGGAAACCCTACCCGCCACTCTAATCTCTGATCCCCTATGTTTTTGTCCACCGCCCTGGTGTCGCGGGGCGACGGGGAGAGAATATTTTCTCGCATATTGTGTAAGAAGATTTCTTTCGTTCAGTTTTGGTGTCGCGGTGAAATCACTTAGATGTTAATGCGGTGTAGCCTCGAATAAAGTCCCCTAGCTCTAATCCTGTCTAGAAGATGCTTGGTTTGGTGTCGTGATATTGCCGACGAGTACGCCATAGAGGGGTCCTCACAGTGCATGTTTAGAGATGTGGGGTACGGCAGAGAGTTGGCGGGTACGAGGTAACATAGCTTACCCAGGTTCAAGTCCCACAATGGTGGCGGAACTCTACTCCTGCTATAAATCACTATAATGGCAATACGCCGAGTTACAAAGATCGGTTCGCTGTGCGAGGTGTTGCACATTGTACGTAGCAATCTGATTGGTTGTGCTAAATGCTCCCATGGATCCGGTTTATAAAGGCACAAGAACCTAGGATTACAAGGAAAGGACCTTGCCGGACAAGGTAAAGAGTCCTACACTAATACTAACTAGTCTTTCGTGTCTTGCACTCCAAGGCTCTGAGTACGTCGGTGACTCCTGCGTAGCCTTCCTTTATCCGACACGGGCATCCCTTCTGGATCCATCTAATTGGGACGCCCAACAGGCCATATGCCTTGCTACCAACTGTGGGTCACCCGGGTTATCCGGATTATGGACGTGCTATAGTGATACCTATTTAGCATATCCCCAACAGTAGCCCCCGGAGGACTTCAAGATCTTGCGCCGTCTTGCTTATTAATCTTGAATGCTCCGTCTATGTGATGTTGGCAATCCGTCAAGCAATATCTCAAAGGTCTCCCAAAGAACCCTGCAATCCTCTCCATCTTCGCAATGTAGACGGAGATTCCTTAAGTTTTCGTTTCCAGAGGCGGATAACTTCCGTCTTCGATGGAATCTTCAGATGCGACCTCTTCACTGCAACTGTCAGGAGGATGACGTAGGGTACAGCCTACGCTACCTCAAAACTCGCGGAAGGCAAGGAATTAATCATTAGCTATCTTTACGAGCGCGAAATCCGAAATGGTAAAACGGCAAAGACGGAGGACGTGGTGAAATTACCATGCACGTTCGTCTCCACGTCGGCAACGCTCTGTCCATCAGATCTTATTGCACGAATCTTGATGTTAGGTCTATATATTTTGACTGCGGCTAGGTTATTTTATTTTACCCGCATTCTCACCTACATCTTCGTCTTCCTCCAGCCGCGCGCCCGTTCGAACTCCTCATCGGAAAACCCTAGCTAAAGCTTCCTCTTTTCTCCACCCACTCCTAGTTACGCAATGGCCTCTAGCAGCTCTGTCCCTTCAACGGTAGCGACTCCCGAGGCTACAATGGAGCCATCTCACGGAGTGACGGTCCCACTAGAGGGGGAGGTCGTCCCTGTCTCCGTCATGGTGGAAACCACCGGCGACGACCAAGGACGGGCGGCGCCAGAAGCTGCTGAAGAAGACAATGACTCCTAGAAAGGAGTGTGGAGGGGCTCCGACCTCTCCGCCGAGATCTGCAAGAACTCATCGCCGAGGGGTATCTCCCCGTGGAAGAGGGTTTTCTGGCGGCCGGCGCCGGCCGGCGAGGTGACTCCTTGTCAACACCCGGATTTTTAATCCCAGATGCCTGTTATGCCATCATTGCAATCCCAGGATTACCATTTTTGCGAGACATAATAGATTGGATATCACAGTACATCATCCGTTACAAACCATAATAAGGTCTTACACAAATAAAGGATCTCATGATTCAGTCTTAATACAAATAAGCAGCGGAATAATAAGTGTAGCAGTGGGCTCCATCTTCAGTGTCACAGGCAATGCTGACGATGGGAGATGATCCTAGATGTCGTAGCCGTCCTGCTGTCCATCTTCCTGATAGTCCCCCTCATAGTCTGGCCACGGGAATAGCCAGGGACAAAGCCATGAGTACACTTTAGGTACTCACAAACTATCACTAACAAGTAAGGTAGTTCTAGTAGGAATCCTAAGCTCTAAGTTTATTTGCAAATAGCCAAATTTATCTAAATTGAATTCAGAAGTAAAGAAAACTAAATAAATGTTATAAATCACCTTAAATTGGGAACCTAGTTTTCATATTCACAACCCCGTTGTGGTCAAGTCAAAATCATAGTTCACTTCACAAGTCATTTTAAAAACGTCTGACGACGAAACAGTATGGCCACTCCAACTGTCCATGACCGCGGACGCGGCTATTCGAATAGTTTGACACTCTGCAGAGGTGGTACACTTTCAACACACAAAATTCGATACATCCGTCAGGGATAACCCTGAATCATCATACTTACTATGCGGATAATCAATCATAACATTTCCTTTACACACAATAGTATAAGCACCTCTCCTATGAGCTTGGCCTCCCATCCATGGCCACCTGCCATCCTGAGCACTTCATAGGTGCACATCATCAAGAGGTAGCCTCAGCTCAAACCTCTTCTGTGAGGGAACCCATACTAATGCATATAAACTTCTGGCTAAGCCTTACCCAATTCAGGTATTGTGGTTGTACGGTAAAATTGGAATGGTATCGCATCCGAACCCAACCATCAATTTTTCTAAAGGGCTAAGGCTCATGCCTCAACATTTTCATCATCAAATCCATTTGTGTTTCTCAACATATGTCAAAACATTTCAATAGAATGACTCATCATTCCAAGGTTTTCATAATCATTTTCACCAAGTATTCCCATCTAAAGTGATCAAGTTTTATGCTTAGCACTAGCCACTAAGTTAAGAGTGTTCACTAATGAGGGATGCTAATCTCAATCTCATGCCATAGAATGACATCTAGTATAGGCCTAGTTTTATAATCTTTATGCTATCTATACTATCTTTCTAAAACTCACAAAGCATTAACTAAAAGTAAAGAACTTTGGTAAAGCAAAAGAGTAAAGCTTGCAAGTAACACTTGGGATGGGTAATAAAAAATATATATAACCAAAGCATGCCTAATGCATTTGCTTAAGTTATCAAGGGGGCAAGTGTTACCTTGCTTAGTTCTAGCTTGCATAGTTAAGAAACTTGTAAGTGTTAGCTTGCCTTGATTGGTGAAGTGATTGAAGTTTTCTTCGTCTTCTTCAGGGTAGAACTCCTCCTCCTCGTATCCTTGGTCGGTACTATTGTCTATAAATGAATACGGGGTACACAATCACCAAACAATACTTAACTAAGTCTATTTATCACACTAAGGCTCACACTTGATGATCTAGGATCATCACAATCATCACATGCAATAATGACTAGTTTTACTTAGTTTATTTGAGAAAAGTAATTTCTACTCGTTGAAATTAATTAAGATTTAATATTCTCCAAATAAAATATGGGATCATGTGGACACATGTCATCACCACATATTCTAATACATGGAAATGTGATTTATAAAGTTTTAAGAATATTATTTAATAGATTTAAAGTGACTAGAAATGTCCTAATAGCATTCTTTTGGTACAAGTCCAATGTCACTGCATGAAAACCTAAATATTTTTACATATCCAGATAGATATTATCCAATGTGATTTTTGAGAGTTGGAATCAACTCAAAAGCTATTATGGTTGATTTTGGAAAAATGTTTGAAGTTGCAAAAGTCTCTGTCTTATTATTTTTGCTATAGATTATCTCTAACTCCAAATGATTTAAATCCAACGAGCTTGGATAGATATTTTAATTACCTTTCTAGAAAAATTTTAATCATGCAATTTGGTTAAGTGAAACTCTCTGAATTGATTTTTGAATCTAGGGGCAGAAGCTAGTTTAAACTAAAAAGGAAAATCACATTTGAATTTCCAGGCCTAGGCGAGAAAGCTAAACGGGCTGGCCCAACTGTACAGCATAGCGCATCGCGGCTGACAGAGGGGATCCACTGGTCGGAGACTCACTCTACGCGAAACGATATCTTTCAATCTGGGCGCTACGATCTAATTCTAATCCAACGGCTGAGGGTCGTCGTCAACGACGAACAGCTCTGGCGACGAGCTAAACCTAACGCGGCGGTGGGGGTCTCTCGGGGCTCACCTGGGCTCTAGCTAGGCTCGGCGACGGGGGCAAACGACTTGGTAGACAACGGCGGCGTAGTCACGATAGGAATCGGGGTGGTCGAAATCGACGGGGCCCTTCTCTTCCAGCAGCGGCGGACTCCGGTGCAATTCCGGCGCGGTGGTGCTCGCCTTGCTCCGGGGAGAAGTGGGGAAGGTCAGTGAGGAGTGGGGAGTCGAATGGTGTGAGGAATGGAGGCTGAGGTGGCCTCCTTTTATAGCTCGGCGAGGGGACCGAGCGGTGTGGCGGTGAGCTCGATGATGGCATCGCTACAGGCAGCTAAAGACATGGGCGAGGGCGTAGGACGGTGCGGTACTCCCTGGAGGTTCTTACAGACTTAATGGCGCGACATGAGGTGGCTTGGTTTGGTCTGGCACATGCGGCGCTCTGAGCGGAGGCAGTGGTGTTTGCGGCGGCGTGCGGGTCGCGCAGCGGCGAACGGGGGTGTTTGCTAAGGTGGGGTGATCATGGCGAGGCTGCGCGTGCGCGGTGAGGGGAAGGCGCGAGCTGGCGGGGCTGGTCAGGCACGGCGCACTGGCGCGCTCTGGACACGGTGCAGAGAGGCGGTGCGCGGTGGTGCTAGTGTGGTCCACGGCTCGGCTGGGGCTGTGGCCTAGACAAGGAGTGGCGGTAGGGTGCGGCGAGGCTAGTGGACATCCTGGATTAGGCCTAGACAAGGAGTGGCGGTAGGGTGCGGCGAGGCTAAACGGGCTGGCCCAACTGTCTGGTGCGAGCTGGCCGTGTTCGGCCGGCGATGACCACAAACCGCGGGGCTCCACTGTGCTAGCGGTGCAGGGGGGCGCTGGTCTGGGGCTGGATTAGGCTTAGGCTTAGGGGAGACAGGGAAGTACCTAGGGGACCATTTGGTCGATAATCACTGTACAGAATAGTGAAGTTAGGCTAGAGCTTATTCTGTGCATGCAAAGTGTTTTTGTTAATGGCCGCATGAAAAGAAGTTTGGAATTTTTGAGTGAACTTGCATTAAGCTTGAGAGTCTAGGTTTGCTGGGAGAGGTCAAGGTGAATTGATTTGGTAGGTTTTTGAAAAAGTGGGATCTTAACACATACACTTGATTCAATTTTCAAATGTCTTTTAAATGGATTTGCTAGATGTTTTTGTAAGTTTGTAAAGTGGGCCTTGATACACTTTTACTTGGTCTAGCAAGGGGAGAAAAGAAATAGAATTGCTTCTATTAGAAATTCTTGTTGGGCCACGTAGAGATAAACAAAACTTTTTCCCTACGCGGTGATCCCAAGATCCAGCTCAGGTAGAAGGCCACGAGGATTACCACTAAACGCGTAGTTGCGGAATTGATGAAGCACGTCGCTTGATGCAGTGCAGTCCTCGCGATCTGTTCCGGTTCCCCGATCCACGATCCGTACTTTCTTCACGATCGTCGAAATGCTGAACGTACAGCACCTCCGCCGGTATCCACACGTGCGAGGAGGAGCGCCAGCGATGGACTGCTAGATCCGGTACGGCGGCGACAGGACGGACTGGGGCTAGGGTTTCCAACACATGGAGTGACCTAACCTTGTGCTCTAAGCACCTGCGCCCCAGCTTATATAGGGAGTGAAAGTGGGATCCACTCACTTATGGCCCATTCACCAAAAAGGCCTATATTAGCCACTGCAAGTCTCACTTGCTGACTAAGTCCATGTCTCTATTTGGGTCCAACCCAAATAGGTTTCCTGTTTGGGTCTAACCTAAACTTGCTCCCGCTCTTAAGTGTGTGACCTGACAGGCTCATGGTAACCCGAACACAATTCCGAGTCTCACTCGTGATCGATCAGTTGGTAGCGGCTCCTAGCAGAACGTGCCAACTCCCAAGTACCAATAAGTCATGACGACATACCTTCCAATGCGACTTTCGTCTAAGTACCTTTTGCCTTACGATATACTTTGTCGGACTATAGGCGAATGATCGTCATCCCTTAAATAGTCCAACTCTCTTTCTCGATCCGAGATAAGTGATTCATCCGACTAACTCTTAGTCGGCTGCCTCGGTTAACACTTAACCGTGACACGCATGGCCATGCTTTCCGAATCATATCTTCTGAGAGGGCCCAGAGAATATCTCTCCGGATGGAGGGGCAAAATCCTGTCTTGGTTATTCACATCACGCAGCTTGATTCTCAGACGACCCGAACTCCGCCTTTATAACTGCCCAATGACGGAGCAGCGTTTGGCAGAACCTAAGTCGGAGATCCTCAACTCGGATTGTGCAATAACCTTAGGTCTAAGGATTACATTGATTGAGACATGCAAATGACGACTTGTTCGTTGCATCTCAATATGGGTCAGTCCGACTCGCTAAACTCTTTAGCCGAATCCGTGTAAGTCGGAATAGCATCTCCATGCCCATGACAAGTGGAACCTAGTCATCTGCCGACTTTCACATTGGTCTAAGTTGTGTGTCCGGCACAACCTCAATGACCAAGGACAATTAGTATGAACAACATGAATATGTAGTTCCACAATCAAATCACATACTCGATGATACATATCAGCAGTTCATACATGGACCATAACCTTATGAATGCACAGGAATATCATCATTCATGATTGCCTCTAGGGCATATTCCCAACAGTCTCCCACTTGCACTAGAGTCAATCTTCCGACATCACATGTCCAGGCATCTGATGCCCATTGCTCTCAGGTGCGGCTCATGCTTCGGCTGTGGAAGTGGCTTTGTCAACGGATCCGCAATGTTTGCATCCGTGTGTACCTTGCATAACTTGATATCACCTTGATCTAGGTACTGGCGAATAAGGTGGTACCGCATGAGTATATGTTTGTTCTTCTGGTGTTGTCTAGGTTCCTTGGCTTGTGCAATAACACCATTGTTGTCACAATACACGTCTAACGGATTGGAAGAGCCCTGAACCACACCAAGATCCATGAGGAAGTTCCTCACCCAAACGGCTTCCTTTGCTGCCTCCGAGGCAGCAATATACTCAGCCTCTGTCGTAGACGCAGACACCATTTCTTGCTTGGAACTTTTCCAGCTCACAGCCCCTCCGTTTATCACAAACACATATCCGGATTGCGAACGAGAATCATCTGAGTCAGTGAGACAACTCGCATCCGTGTAACCCTTTACACTGAGTTCATCCTCACCTCCATAAACCAGGAACATATCCTTAGTCCTTCTCAAGTACTTGAGGATATTTTTAGCCGCTGCCCAGTGGATCTCTCCAGGGTCAGCCTGGTATGTGCTCACAACACTGAGAGCATAGGAAACATCCAGCCTAGTACAAATCATAGCGTACATGATGGATCCGATTGCAGAAGCATACGGAATCGCACTCATCCGACTTCGCTCATCAGTTGTCGAAGGACACTGAGTCTTGCTAAGTTTTACGCCATGGGACATCGGTAAGGACCCCTTCTTAGGCGATTCCATGTTGAACTTCTTCAACACTTTGTCCAAATATGTACTCTGACTCAATCCAATGAGCCGCCTTGATCTATCTCTATAGATCCGGATTCCTAGTATGTAAGTCGCCTCACCCAACTCTTTCATCGAAAAACTCCTTTCCAATGATTCCTTGGTCTCTTGCAACATTTGGACATCATTTCCAATCAGTAATATGTCATCCACATATAAGATCAGAAAGTTCACTTTGCTCCCACTAAACTTCTTGTATAAACAAGAATCATGATCACTCTTGATGAAGCCAAATGATTTGACTACCTCATCAAAGTGAATGTTCCAACTCCGAGATGCTTGCTTCAACCCATAAATGGATTTCCAAAGCTTGCATACTTTGTCAGCATTAGCCGGATCGACAAAACCCTCGGGCTGTATCATATACACATCCTCGGTTAAATTTCCATTAAGGAAAGCCGTCTTGACATCCATCTGCCATATCTCATAGTCGAAATAGGCTGCTATAGCTAACATGATCCGAACTGATTTAAGCATCGCTACATGAGAGAAAGTCTCATCGTAGTCAACTCGTTGAACTTGTCGGAACCCCTTCGCGACAAGCCGTGCTTTATAGATAGAAACATTTCCATCCATATCAGTTTTCTTCTTAAAGACCCATTTCCACTCAACGGGTCTTGCACCGTCTGGCAGATCAACCAAGTTCCAAACTTGATTTTCATGACTTTAATTCGGATCTCATGGCTCCAAGCCATGACTCGGAATCCGAACCCACCATTGCTTCCGAATAAGTTGCCAGCTCATCACTGTCTAACAGCAATACATCACGAACACTTCGCAATCTGGCCGATCTTCGCAGTGTCGGTGCAATTTCCGGCTCAGGTACCACGTCCGGCTCAACCTCTAAGGCATTTGCCGACTCGCTGCTAGCCGACATCTCTCGAATTTCTTCGATATGCACCGTACTTCCACTGACTCCCCGACTGAGAAACTCTTTCTCAAGGAAGACACCGTTTCGAGCGATAAACACTTTGCCCTCTTCTTGGTTGTAGAAGTAGTAACCCAAGGTTTCCCTCGGATACCCCACGAAAATACACTTATCCGACTTAGCTGTAAGCTTGTCTGACTGAAGTCGCTTGATGAAAGCTTCACAACCCCAAATCTTAAGAAAAGACAAACTCGGCTTCTTGCCAGTCCACATCTCATGCGGTGTCTTCTCTACCAACTTTGATGGTATTCTGTTTAGTGTGAACGCCGCAGTTTCTAGACAATAACCCCAAAATTATAAAGGCAGATCTGTCCGAGTCATCATTGATCGTACCATGTCCAACAAGGTCCGATTCCTCCTTTCCGACACACCGTTTCTCTGCGGCGTTCCTGGAGGAGTGAGCTGGGGAACTATTCCACAACTCTTTAGATGGTCATCAAACTCATGGCTCATGTACTCGCCTCCTCGGTCCGACCGAAGAAACTTTATTTTCTTGCCAAGTTGATTTTGTACCTCATTCTGGAATTCCTTGAACTTTTCAAAGGCTTCCGACTTATGTTTCATTAAGTAGATATATCCATACCTACTCAAATCATCAGTGAAGGTAATGAAGTACTCATAACCACCTCCGGCTGTCGTGCTCATTGGGCCACATACATCACTATGTATCAGTCCCAATAAGTCGGACGCCCTTTCACAACTCTTTGCAAAAGGTGTCTTGGTCATCTTGCCGAGAAGGCAGGATTCGCATGTCTCGAACAACTCCAAGTCGAACGAAGTTAGGAGTCCATCATCATGGAGCTTCTTCATGCGTTTCCAACTTATATGACCAAGCCGACAATGCCAAAAGTAAGTCATATTCAGATCATTTGGTTTCAATCTTTTCACATTTATGTTATAGACAGATTCACCCTCAAGATTCAAAATAAATAACCCGTCCTGGACGGGTGCAAAGCCATGAAACATATCATTCAAATATAAAGAACAACCATTATTCTTAATATTCGACTCATAGCCCTGTCTCATCAAACATGAGGCAGAAATGATGTTTCGACTAAGCACTGGAACATAATAACAATGATTTAGCTCCATTAAGAATCCAGAAGGTAAATGAAGTTGCATTGTGCCGACTTCCAACGCAGCGACTCTCGCTTTGTTTCCGACTCTAATGCCAACCTCGCCTCTTGCAACGCTCCTAGTTCTTACCAGTCCCTGCAACAAGTTGCAGACGTGAATGACTGATCCAGTATCATATACCCAAGAACTACCAGGTGCATCAGCAAGATAAATGTCTATAACATTGCAAACAAGCGTACCTGAGCCGGAAGTCACACCTCCGCTCTTAGCTTTATCAGCCAGATACTTGCTGCAATTCCTCTTCTAGTGGCCATCCGACTTGCAGTAAAAGCAAGTGGATCCGGCTGCAGGAGATGGCTTAGTCCCCGAGGAAGCGCCTTGGACTGTGTCCTCCGCCTTACCCCCTGACTTTGCCTTCTTCTTCTTAGTCCAAGAACTCTTCTTGAACTTAGCCTTGTTTTGTACCATCAACACTTGACTGGCACCTTTCTTGAGATCCGCCTCAACCTGCTTGAGCATCCCATGTAATTGAGTGAGCTTCTTATCCATACCATGCATGTGGTAGTTTGATATGAACTGGCCATACGCACTAGGAAGAGAGTTCAGAATTATGTCCGTAGCGAACTCTTCGCTAATGGGGTAGCCAAGCCTTTCCAGAGACTGGACGTAACCAACCATCTTGATCACATGCGGACTCAGTGGATCGCCATCCTTAAGCTTGCAGCTCAACAAGGCCTGAGAGACTTGATACCTCTCAGTATTTGCCTGAGCCTGGAACACACTTTTGAGGCTTTCGATCATATCGTAGGCCTCAACATTCTCGAACTGCTGCTACAAGTCTGGTTCCATGTGAGCAAGCATAAGACAGCTAATCTCCATGGATTCATCACAAATCCGACGGTAGGCATTGGTGGCTGCGATAGTCGCATTCTCATCCGGCTCAGCTGGAAGTAGGTTGTCTAGGACACGATCCCTTTTTTCTTATTTGAGAACAATTCTTAGATTACGATACCAGTTGGTGAAATTAGTTCCATTCAGCTTATCTTTCTCTAAGATGGTTCTCAAAGCAAAACCGGAAATCTGAGGAAGACTGCTAGGTGCCATTGATCTACAACAGAAAATATGCAAAACACTTAAGACATGTATCCATAAAGAGCAAGCATATTAAACACTTTAATATTTATGCTCCCACTAGAACCAACACCCCTCCGATGGTTACTTAGTGATTCAGGACCCTAAATAAGCAAGTCGACTAGTGAGCTTTAGCACCACCGCTAGCCGTCAAGTGATCTAGGTAGACAACTCCTTGTCAATCGTATCTCATACGACTCCTGTTGAATGGGTGGCATCATATGCCCTGGCTCCCATCCGACTTTTCCCCAAGTCCCACAACCATTGTGATAGACCTATCTAGATTACCAAGTGCTTCCGCTGTAAGAGTCCGACTCGAACCCACCTAGTCGGAAAGAATTGATAGCACCTCAATTTGATGAGCCCACTACCAAAAATGTCCGACTTGTGATGGTGCAGCACTGGCAGGGAAACCGACTAGACCTTCTTTGAGGGATTATATTCTACCAACTATCTAGTAGAGGTAAAACAGAGACATAACAATAACACAAAATAAAGCAATTATAATGTGATATGGTATGGCTCTCTTCATGGCGATCTCCATCTCCATAAAGCCTGTAATCCGACTCATGTCAACTCTTGTCACGGGCCGTCTTACACCATGTAGCCGACTTGTACACCGACTTACATGCTATCCGGATTCTCCAAACAGCTACACTAGCTAGTAATCCAAATTACAACGAGAATCCGACACGCAGGCTGTTATACAATAAGATGACAGCACCTAGGCTCCAGCCGGCTGACAAAATCCGTGATACGTAGATCACGTATGGATTACACACATCACATGCACATAAGCCATACCATTCACAACATCATCCTGCAAAAACAAGTTATGCATAGATACGATATCTACCGGAGTTGTGAAACTCGCAACGACATCTAAGGTGCTACGACAGGGCAAAGCCGGTGGTCCCGCTAGCCGGATAGCGGGCGGGGATCGAATGGGCAGCGCCCCTCCCGGGTGCGGGCATCGCCCGACGATTTTTCCGAAAAACGAAGATCTCATCTGCATTCCGGACATGGATTTCATCATCGGATAAAACAATTTTACCCAAATCCGATCCAGACTCCGATTCGATCAAACCCTCTGATCTTCGATCACCGCATCTGGGTTTATGTGTCACAGTCTACCCCGATGGCAGAAACCGACCGATAGGGGTATGTCATTCCACGACCTTAGCAGTTAGATCACGGAAACCAGATCATCCATTCCCCGAGTACAGTTGATCCAATCAACTTTGTACCAAACCGATCTATCTCATAGATCGACCACCAAAACTGCAATTAGATCCAATCTAACGCCAACCGCATATCACATATGCGCGATCTCGAGCCTAAAACCAGAAGCTAACGCTCTGATACCACTGTTGGGCCACGTAGAGATAAACAAAACTTTTTCCCTACGCGGTGATCCCAAGATCCATCTCAGGTAGAAGGCCACGAGGATTACGACTAGACGCGCAGTTGCGGAACTGATGAAGCACGTCGCTTGATGCAGTGCAGTCCTCGCAATCCGTTTCGGTTCCATGATCCACGATCCGTACTTTCTTCACGATCATCGAAGTGCTGAACGTACAGCACCTCTGCCGGTATCCACACGTGCGAGGAGGAGCGCCAGCGATGGACTACTAGATCCGGTACGGCGGCGACAGGACGGACTGGGGCTAGGGTTTCCAACACATGGAGTGACCTAACCTTGTGCTCTAAGCACCTGCGCCCCAGCTTATATAGGGAGTGAAAGTGGGCTCCACTCACTTGTGGCCCATTCACCAAAAAGGCATATATTAGCCACTACAAGTCTCACTTGCTGACTAAGTCCATGTCTCTATTTGGGTCTAACCCAAACTTGCTCCCGCTCTTAAGTGTATGACCCAACAGGCTCATGGTAACCCGGACACGATTCCGAGTCTCACTCGTGATCGATCAGTTGGTAGCGGCTCCTAGCAGAACATGCCAACTCCCAAGTACCAATAAGTCATGACGACATACCTTCCAATGCGACTTTCGTCTAAGTCCCTTTTGCCTCACGATATACTTTGTCGGACTATAGGCGAATGATCGTCATCCCTTGAATAGTCCGACTCTCTTACTCGATCCTAGATAAGTGATTCATCCGACTAACTCTTAGTCGGCTTCCTCGGTTAACACTTAACCGTGACGCGCATGGCCATGCTTTCCGAACCATATCTTCCGAGAGGGCCCATAGAATATATCTCCGGATGGAGGGGCAAAATCCTGTCTTGGTTATTCACATCACGCAGCTTGATTCTCAGACGACCCGAACTCTGCCTTTATAACTGCCCAATGACGGAACATTGTTTGACAGAACCTAAGTCAAAGATCCTCAACTCAGATTGTGCAATAACCTCAGGTCTAAGGATTACATTGATTGAGACATGCAAATGACGACTTGTTCGTTGCATCTCAATATGGGTCAGTCCGACTCGCTAAACTCTTTAGCCGAATCCGTGTAAGTCGGAATAGCATCTCCATGCCCATGAGAAGTGGAACCTTGTCATCTGCCGACTTTCACATTGGTCTAAGTTGTGTGTCCGGCACAACCTCAATGACCAAGGACAATTAGTATGAACAACATGAATATGTAGTTCCACAATCAAATCACATATTCGATGATACATATCAGCAGTTCATACATGGACCATAACCTTATGAATACACAGGAATATCATCATTCATGATTGCCTCTAGGGCATATTCCCAACAATTCTCCTCTAGGAACACCTAAAGTGGCCTAGTGGTTTAAAATGGTCAAAATGACCATTTGCATTATTTAATCTTATTTGATTTCTTTCTCTTTTGATTTTTCTTCTAAATGGTCTAGATGATGTGGCATTCACCTTTAAACCATTTCACAACATTTAGAACAATCAAGCATGGCATATACACTCAATGCTACACTAATGCAAACACACATGCATTCATATCCATTTTTCTTAATAAAAGTTTTTGTTAACCCTAAATTGGGTGATTAGGAACTTGATAACCTTGATTATAGTTTTGGGGTGTTACAAACCTTCCCTCCTTAAACAAAATCTCGTCCCGAGATTTAAGAAAAACTAGGAACTAAAGAGATCTAGGAACTCAGTACTAATATAATCTTCTCGCTCCCAGGTAGCTTCTTCTTCGGTATGGTTGCTCCACTGGATCTTGAGAAATTTGATACTCCGGGTTTTGGTGGTTCTGAAAGCTTCTTCCAAGATATGAATGGGTACTTCACGATACGTCAGATCCTTGTTGATCTCAATGGCTCGGTGATCAATGTTCTTGAAAACATCGGTCTTCTCCGGAACTTCTAAGCATTTGCGAAGTAACGAGATATGGAACACATTATGGATGGCTGACATCTCCTCTAGCAGTTCCAGTTGATAAGATACTTCTCCTTGGCGATTCAGAATCTTGAAGGGTCCAGTACATCTGGGGGCTAACTTTCCTATCAACTGAAAACGCTGCATTCCCTTCAAAGGCGACACTTTGAGATACACAAAATCTCCGACGTTGAAAGTCAGGTCTCTACGTCTCTTGTCATCATAACTCTTCTGTCGGGATTGGGCAGTCTTGAGGTGCTCACGGACTTTGTGAACCTTCTCTTCGGCTTCTCGTAGGATGTCGGATCTGAAAATTTTGACTCTCTCCTACTTGTGACTAATTCAAAGGGGTACGACACTTCCTTCCATACAAAAATTCAAATGGGGCCATTTGCAAACTGGCTTGATAACTGTTGTTGTATGAGAATTCAGCGAAAGGCAGACAATCTTCCCATTTTGATCCATACTCTAACACACAAGCTCTCAACATATCTTCTAAGATTTGGTTGACTCTTTTAGTTTTTCCATCGGGTTGCGGGTGATAAGCTGTGCTGAAATTCAACTTGGTTCCTAATCCTTCTTGAACTTTCTGCCAAAATCTTGAGGTAAATTGGGTTCCTCGATCCGACACTATGGTCTTGGGGGTTCCATGCAAACTGACTATTCTAGCAATGTACAACTCTGCTAGCTTCGAACTATGGTAGGTTGTCTTGATAGGTACGAAATGGGTTACATTGGATAGTCTATCAACTATGACCTAGATAGAGTCATTTCCCCTACTAGAAGTAGGCAAACCTGTGATAAAGTCCATTCCGACGGAAGCCCATTTCCATTCCGGAATCTGCAATGGTTGCAACAGTCTGTGGGTCTCTAATGTTCTGCTTTGACTCTTTGACAGATATCACATTGGGCTATGTAGCTGCTGATTTCTCTTTTCATCTTATGCCACCAAAATTTCTCCTTCAAATCTTGATACATCTTCGTTCCTCTGGAGTGGATAGAATAAAGAGTATCATGAGCTTCTTGCATGATAACTTGCTTCAGCTCCGAATCTGTTGGCACACAGATACGTCCTTTGTACCACAAAACTCCTTCATCATCTTTGGTGAATCCAGGTACCTTTCCTGTACCAATACGATGTTTGATTCTGTCGATACTTGCATTTCCCTTCTGGGCTTCCTTGATCTGACTGATCAGCGTGGGTTGAAGTTCAATGCTAGCTAAAAAACCTTTGCTAACTAGCTTCGTTCTAAACTGCTCCAACTCCTCATGCAAACTTGGCTGGGCTTCTTTAATCATGGTGTTTAATCTACACGGCAATCTGCTAAGAGCATCCGCTACCACATTGGCTTTGCCGGGTTGATAGTGAATGTCAAGGTCATATCCTTGATTAACTCTATCCATCTCCTTTGCCTCATTTTCAGCTCCTTCTAGGTGAAAATATACTTCAAACTCTTGTGATTCGAATAAATCTCACAGCGATTACCCATAAGATAATGACGCCATGTCTTCAAGGCTAAAACTACAGCTGCTAGTTCAAGATCATGGGTAGGGTAGTTCTGCTCGTGTTGCTTCAGTTGTCTAGAAAGATATGCTATGACTTTGCCTTCTTGCATCAACACACATCCGAGACCAATCTTGGATGCATCACAATACACATCAAAAAGCTTCTTGATATCTGGCATAATCAATATTGGGGCTGAAATCAATCTCTTCTTGAGTTCTTGGAAACTTGCTTCACATTTGTTGGTCCATTCAAACTTCTTATCTTCCTTCAACAGTTGGGTCATCAGTCTTGCGATGCTCGAAAATCCCTCAACGAACTTGCGGTAATATCCCGCTAATCCGAGAAATGCACGGACTTAGGTTTGAGTGGTTGGGGCTTCCCATTCTTCAACATCTTTGATCTTGGCGGGATCAACAACGACTCCTCCTGCCGACACAATATGTCCGAGGAATCCCACTTCCTTCAGCCCAAACTTACATTTGCTAAACTTGGCATACAACTGATGCTCTCTAAGGGTTTCAAGGATGGTTCTCAGATGTTTCTCATGGTCTTCTTCTAACGTGGAATAGATTAGAATATCGTCGATAAAAACAACGACAAACTTATCTAGAAAATTCATAAAAATCTTATTCATGAGGTTCATGAAATAAGCGGGGCGTTGGTTAATCCAAAAGACATGATCGTATACTCATACAATCCATATCTGGTGGTAAAGGTGGTCTTTGGAATATCCGTTGCACGAATCTTGAGTTGATGATAACCAGTTCTAAGATCAATCTTAGAGAACACTCTAGCACCAGTCAACTGATCAAACAAATCCTCTATCTTGGGCAGTGGGTACTTGTTCTTGATGGTGACATCATTCAGCTTCCGGTAATCCGTACATAAACGGTTACCTCCATCTTTCTTATCCACAAACAAAAATAGGTGACCTCCATGGCGATGCGCTTGGTTGAATCAGACCTTTCTCCAACATAGAATCAAGTTGTTTCTTCAGCTCCACTAATTCAGATGGGTTCATACTATAAGGTCTCTGAGCTATGGGTCCAGTTCTAGAAATTAGTTCAATGATGAACTCGATATCCCGGTCTGGGGGCATACCGGGTAATTCATCTAGGAATACATCGGGGTATTCACAAACTAATCTGACTTGGTATATGGTTGGTTGGGCTAGACTCTTGTTGCATTTGAACTGACGGGGCAATGTTTCAGATACATGCTCTACTGAAACTCCAGAGCTACTGGTCATGGTTATGGCTTTCTTGGCACAGTCGATCGATCCTTTATGTTTCGACATCCAATCCATCCCTAGTACTACTTCCAAACCTTTGGTTCCAAGTACTATTAGATTGGCATAAAAATCTATTTCATGGATTCTGATAGGTACAGCCTTGCAAATTTTTATAGCTTTGGTGGTTGAACCAGGTATTTGAACTATCATGACATGCTTCAATTTTGTTGGTTGAACCTTACTAGTGCATGCAAATTCTTCTATAACAAAATAGTGCGATTATCCAGAATCAAACAACACTCTTGCAAGTACTAAGTTAATAGAAAACATACCCAACACGACATCTAGCGCTTCCTGAGCTTCTTCAGCATTCATGTGGAACAGACGGCCGTTGCGGTTGAGAGTTCCATGGGGCAAATCTTCTTCCAGGCTGAATACGGCATTGCTGCTGAGCTGGGGCATTCACATTGGTGGTGGCTGCAAGCTTCTTGGGACACTCGTTGGAGTACTGACCCTTGACTCCACATTCAAAGCAAGTAATCTGGGACTTGTCTTTGGCTGCAACAGGCACGACATTGCTTCCAGTCCTTGGGGCAGTATTGTTGTTGTTGTTGGACTTGGGCGGTGCACGGTTGAAGTTGTTGGAGTTACCGGGGTTGTTGTTGTGGTTTCCTTCGGCTTCATGTTTCCTCCGCTATGATTGGGGTAGCTTGGACGAGACATCAGGGGTTTCTTGGGGCATATCCTACAAACGGGTTGGGGTGATACTTCTGGGTGTTGTGGGACCCAGTCTAATGCATCATTCGGCACTTGCGGTTGTCATTTGCTTGGTTTATCTTTCCTTCCATCTGGATGGCAGAGTCGACTAGCTCTTCTAGGTCATCAAAGCGGATGTTGACTAACACAGTCTGCATCTCATCATGCAATCCATTCAGGAATCTTTCCTTCTTCTTGGCTTTAGTGTTGATCTGGTGCATACCTAGCGAGGGATAGAAATTTGTCACGGTACTCAACTACCGTCATCCTTCCTTGCTTCAGTTCCCTGAACTCATCTCTCATCATGGTGACTAAACCTTGCGGCACATGGGTGCGGCTGAACTGATCTTGAAAGCTTCCCAAGTCATGATCTGACTGTGGTTCATAGTACGAGTGCTATTCCACCAAGCTCTTGCATCTCCTGCCAGATAGTGGGTGGCAAACAGTACTTTCTCGTTGGCATCAACTCCTGCGACTTCCAGATTATTCTCCATTGTCTGTAGCCAGTCATCAACATCTAAAGGATCCTCAAATTTGTTGAAGATAGGGGGATTGGTATTCTGAAAATTCTTAAGCTTGAATCCATGATGATCCTGATTTCCTTGGCTTTGATTATTGTGGGCCATCTGAGCTATCTATTGGAGGGTGGCTAGGTTGGCTTGGCGCTCTACTCTACTAGCTTCACGGTCGGAAACTAGCATCTACGGAATCTGCAACATCGGGTCCTGCGATGAGCTGCTCCCTCCTTGGTTTCCACGAGTCATCTGAAGATTGAGATAGATAATGAGGTAAGAGGGAAAGTTCTAAGGTTCATGGTTTTATTTTCAAAAGCTTTAAACTTTGAGTTTGAACTCATAACTTCTTCTCATTCATTCATTCAAGCACACAATACAAGCACACACCACAACACAAAAGGAAAACAAATGGTTTTAAGAACCATTATGTGAACTAATATACAATGGGACCGATACAACTCACTCCTACGGTAGTGACCAAGTGCATCTACTCATAATCAATGAAGTCGGAGTAATCATCATCGGTGTAGAAATCCATGGCATCATCCCCCAGGTAGTCATTGGCATCACTGAGGTACGAGTGAATATCTCCCTGGATGTCTTCACCTTCTTCCTCTTCTTATTTTGCTTCAAGATGGACTTCTTGATCATGGATGGTCTTCTCGAGGTCGGCCACCTTCTTGCGAAGACGAGCGATGGTGCGATCCTTCTTCTCGCATTAACGGCGAAGTGATTGGCAATCCTTGACGAGCATGGCGAGAGTCTGGTCCTTCTTGGCGGCAATGGAAAGGTTGTGGTTGGCATAGGCTCGAGCATTGTCCAATTCCTTCTGCTTATCATACAGTAGGAAGTCAAGATTCTCCACTTGTCGCTTCATCTCCAGGTGACTTGGCATCTCCAATGGCATTCCCATAGAATCACGCCTTGCGTAATGAGCAAAGCGGGTTCCCTGGATCAAGTTGATGTTTTTCCCACACAGATGGGCAAGAGCTTCATGCATAGCCCTGGATAATCCATCTAGCCAGTTGTTCTCTTGCTCGGTGAATTGAATTTTCTCAAAAAGGGGTGCTTCCATCTTGCCTCTGAGGTCTGCAACTATCAGCCATTATAGATCTCCTCTTGGGAAGTCCTTGAGTTTAGCTCTGAAGAATTCCGGATGCAGGCACTCAAGGTACTCTAACAGTGCATCAAGATCCTTCTCAAAGATCAGCTGGCTTCCGTTGCCCAATTGGTAGAACTTGCAATACTGAACTTCCAACTATAAGAATTTAGGATGAGTAAGTTAGTGAGGTGATAAAGTGTGTCAAATTTTATGCAGGAATGTAAGAGTTTTTGAGGAACATGATTTTTTTGAAAGAATCAAGGATAAGAGTGGGAATATGTTTTCATAAATAATCACTTCTTTTGTTTCGAAACTAAGTTTTTGTTCGGACGTATATTCTAACTAGGGTGTCCTATGGTCAGGATGGCTCTGATACCAACTTTTCAATACCTGGATTTTTAATCCCAGATGCCTGTTATGCCACACATCGCAATCCCAGGATTACCATTTTTGCAAGACATAACAGATTGGATATCACAGTACATCATCCGTTACAAACCATAATAAGGTCTTACACAAATAAAGGATCTCATGATCCAGTCTTAATACAAACAAGCAGCGGAATAATAAGCGTAGCAGTGGGCTCCATCTTCAGTGTCACAGGCAATGCTGACAATGGGAGATGATCCTAGTTGTCATAGCCGTCCTACTGCCCATCTTCCTGGTAGTCCTCCTCATAGTCTGTCCACGGGAATAGCCAGGGATAAAGCCATGAGTACTCTTTAAGTACTCGCAAACTATCACTAACAAGTAAGGTAGTTCTAGTAGGAATCCTAAGCTCTAAGTTTATTTGCAAAAATCCAGATTTATCTAAATTGAGTTCAGAAGTAAAGAAAACTAAATAAATGTTTTAAATCACCTTAAGTTGGGAACCTAGTTTTCATATTCACAACCCCATTGTGGTCAAGTCAAAATCATAGTTCACTTCACAAGTCATTTTGAAAACATCTGACGATGGAACAGTATGGCCACTTCAACTGTCCATGACCACGGACGCGGCTATTCGAATAGTTTAACACTCTGTAGAGATGGTACACTTTCATCACAAAATTTGATACATCCATCAGGGATAACCCTAAATCATCATACTTAGTATGCGGATAATCAATCATAACCTTTCCTTTACATACTCTAGTATAAGCACCTCTCCTATGAGCTTGGCCTCCCAGCCATGGCCATCTGCCATCCTGGGCACTGCACAGGTGTACATCATCAAGAGGTAGCCTCAGCTCAAACCTCTTCCGTGTGGGAATCCATACCAATGCATATAAACTTCCGGCTAAGCCTTACCCAATTCAGGTATTGTGGTTGTACGGTAAAATTGGAATGGTATCGCATCCGAACCCAACCATCAATTTTTCTAAAGGGCTAAGGCTCATGCCTCAACATTTTCATCATCAAATCCATTTGTGTTTCTCAACACATGTCAAAACATTTCAATAGAATGACTCATCATTCCAAGGTTTTCATAATCATTTTCACCAAGTATTCCCATCTAAAGTGATCAAGTTTTATGCTTAGCACTAGCCACTAAGTTAAGAGTGTTCACTAATGAGGGATGCTAATCTCAATCTCATGCCTAGTATAGGACTAGTTTTATACTCTTTATGCTATCTATACTATCTTTCTAAAACTCACAAAGCATTAACTAAAAGTAAAGAACTTTGGTAAAGCAAAAGAGTAAAGCTTGCAAGTAAAACTTGGGATGGGTAATAATCAAAATATATAACCAAAGCATGCCTAATGCATTTGCTTAAGTTATCAAGAGGGCAAGTTTTAACTTGCTTAGTTCTAGCTTGCATAGTTAAGAAACTTGCAAGTGTTAGCTTACCTTGATTGGTGCAGTGATTGAAGTTTTCTTCATCTTCTTCGGGGTAGAACTCCTCGTCCTCGTATCCTTGGTCGGTACTATCGTCTATAATTGAATACGGGGTACACAATCACCAACCAATACTTAACTAAGTCTATTTAGCACACTAAGGCTCACACTTGATGATCTAGCATCATCACATGCAATAATGACTAGTTTTACTTAGTTTATTTGAGAAAAGTAATTTCTACTCGTTGAAATTAATTAAGATTTAATATTCTCCAAATAAAATATGGGATCATGTGGAAACATGTCATCACCACATATTCTAATACATGAGAATGTGATTTAAAGGGTTGGTCACATTTTATAAAGTTTGAAGAATATTATTTAATAGATTTAAAGTGACTAGAAATGCCCAAATAGCATTCTTTTGGTACAAGTCCAATGTCACTGCATGCAAACCTAAATATTTTTACATATCCAGATAGATATTATCCAATGTGATTTTTGAGAGTCGGAATCAACTCAAAAACTATTATGGTTGATTTTTCAAAAATGTTTGAAGTTGCAAAAGTCTCTGTCTTATTATTTTTGCTATAGATTATCTATAACTCCAAATGATTTAACTCCAACGGGCTTGGTTAGATATTTTAAGTACCTTTCTATCAAAATTTGAATCATGCAATTCAGTTAAGTGAAACTCTCTAAATTAATGTTTGAATCTAGGGTCAGAAGCTAGTTTAAACTTAAAAGGAAAATCATATTTGAATTTCGAGGCCTGGGCGGGAAAGCTAAACGGACCGACAGAGGGGGTCCACTGGTCAGAGACTCGGTCTACGTGAAACGATATCTTTCAATCTGGGCGCTATGATCTAATTCTAATCCAACGGCTGAGGGTCGTCGTCGACGACGAATAGATCCGGCGACGAGCTAAACCTAACACGGTGGTGGGGGTCTCTCGGGGCTCACCTGGGCTCCAGCTAGGCTCGGTGACGGGGGCAAACGACTTGGTAGACAACGGCGAGGCGAGGCGCGGTCACGACAGGGCTCGGGGTGGTCGGAATCGACGGTGCGCTTCTCCTCCAGCAGCAACGGACTCCGGTGAAATTCCAGCGCGGTGGTGCTCGCCTTGCTCCGGGGAGAAGTGGGGAAGGTTAGTGAGGAGTGGGGAGTCAAATGGTGTGAGGAATGGAGGCTAGAGTGGCCTCCTTTTATAGGTTGGCGAGGGGACCGAGCGGTGCGGCGGTGAGCTCGACGGTGGCGTCACTACAGGAAGCTAACGGCCTGAACGAGGGCATAGGACGGTGCGGTGCTCCCTGGCGGTTCTTACGAACTTAATGGCGCGACGTGAGGTGGCTTGGTTTGGTCTAGCGCGTGCGGCGCTCTGAGCAGAGGCAGTGGTGTTTGTGGCAGCGTGCGGCTGCTGCGGGTCGCGAGGCGGCAAACGGGGGTGTCTGCCGGGGTGGGGTGATCATGGCGAGGCTGCACGTGCGTGGTGAGGGCAAGGCGCGAGCTGGCGGGGCTGGTCAGGCATGGCACACTAGCGCGCTCTGGACACGGTGCAGAAAGGCACTGCGCGGCGGTGCTAGTGTGGTCCACGGCTCGGCTGGGGCTGTGGCCTGGACAAGGAGTGGCGGTACGGTGCAGCGAGGCTAGTGGACATCCTGGATGGGCGCGGGGCTGTCTGGTGCGAGCTATCCGTGGTCGGCCAGCGATGACCACAAACCGGTGGCGCTCCACTGTGCCAGCGGTGTAGGGGAGCTGGTCTGGGGTTGGGTTAGGCTTAGGGGAGACAGGGAAGTAACTAGGGGACCATTTGGTCGATGATCACTGTACAGAACAGTGAAGTTAGGCTAGAGCTTATTCTGTGCATGCAAAGAGTTTGTGTTAATGGCCGCATGAAAAGAAGTTTGGAATTTTTGAGTGAACTTGCATTAAGCTTGAGAGTCTAGGTTTGTTGGGAGAGGTCAAGGTGAATTGATTTGGTAGGTTTTTGAAAAAGTGGGATCTTAACACATACACTTGATTCAATTTTCAAATGTCCTTTAAATGGATTTGCTAGATGTTTTTGTAAGTTTGTAACGTGGGACTTGATACACTTTTACTTTGTCTAGCAAGGGGGGGGGGGGGAAGAAATAGAATTGCTTCTGTTAGAAATTCTCTTCTAGGAACACCTAAAGTGGCCTAGTGGTTTAAAATGGTCAAAATGACCATTTGCATTATTTATTATTATTTGATTTCTTTCTCTTTTGATTTTGCTTGTAAATGGTCTAGATGATGTGGCATTCACCTTTAAACCATTTCACAACATTTAGAACAATCAAGCATGGCATATACACTCAATGCTACACTAATGCAAACACACATGCATTCATATCCATTTTTCTTAATAAAAGTTTTTGTTAACCCTAAATTGGGTGATTAGGAACTTGATAACCTTGATTATAGTTTTGGGGTGTTACACTCCTTCTCCCCAAGCCAGAGAGAAGATATACCTCAAAGCCCAGCTGGTACAAGTTGTAAGCCTGCCAATTTCCGACTTCTTCCTGGACGTGCTCCAGCACTTCCGGGTACTTCCCAATAACCTCTCTTCTAACAGCATCATCGCCCTTAGCAACTTTGTAGCTTTGTGCGAAGGATATCTAATAATCAAACCTAGATTAGATCTATTTGTATACTTTTTCACCGTCAAGAGAGAGCCTATAGAGTCCAAGGACGAATTGCGGACTTGTGGAACCATTAGCTTTAAGATCCGGCCTAGCCGGCGCTTCCCCGACATTGTGGGACATGAATCATGTAAGATCTAGCAGCACACATATTTCTATGGCCCAAACATTCCTCTGTCTAAGCGACTTGAGACGTATCCTGACTTTGTCGATGGAGCCGCCGCCAAAACACCCACCTGATGGACCCCAGCCTTCCTTCCGTCTAATGATGAAGCCAACCGCGCCATAAGGCAGATTGAATGGCTCGTGGACGAAGGTCTTACAGGCCTGGACCTAGCCATGTGCTGGTTCACTAGGCGGATCCAGCCTCTGCAGCACCACACCGAGTTTATGTGCAAGTACTCCAAGAGCCAGAAGGATCCCATGCGTATTTCGTAGGATAACTTCTCCACTGACTCCATAAAACTCCGGCTAAAGGCCATAGTCAAGGTGAAAGACAGGAAGCGTGGCTTCAATATCACCTATGACATGTTCGAATGTGGCAAGTGCCCAGAGGTAGCTTTTGTTTCTTTTGTTGCTCGTTATGTATATACTGTAAGGCCTTTCCGTCTTGAAGTTATCAGTCTAACACACCTTTTACCCTGTAGCTGGCGACCTTGGTAGAGGATCAGATGGCCTCCCAAGACTATGATCCTCGGCTGAAGGATATCTAGGTGGTATCCGACGACGACACCCCAAGGATCATCTAGCTCTGGCAGCATGTAAGTGGAAGAGCTCCACTTCTGACGCTGCTGCCGAGGCCAAGAAGAAGAAGAAGAAATCAGAGAGTAGTCTCCAGACGATCCACTGTTGCCTTAGAGGCGGAGAATAAGAAATCCACCGGCATTCCCCTAACTAAGGCTCCTGCCATAGAGTAAGTGTATTCATTCTCCAACTTGTATCCTAGCTCGCACCCTATTCAACTCCTGTACTTATACTTTGTACATTTTAGGAGGAAAGCCGGTGTTAGCCTGAAGAGATCCTCCAAAGATTCTGGAGGGTCAAAAAATATTCGCGATATGTTGACCAAGGACCTGGCAGCCAAGTCTTCTCCTGCTACCACTCCCCCTACTCCTGCCGCCAAGCCCATTGCAGGCCCCACTGGGCCTTCGTCCCCCGTCGTTCCTGAGGCCTGTGACATGGAGATAGATATCAATCCAATCTTTGATGCCTCAGACTCTACCGTCACGGACGTTACTCCTAGTGGACAGGCGATGCAGGCGAGTACTTCCTCCAAAGTGGCTAAAGCTCCGACTAAGGATGCCACTGATAAAGGGAAACAGTTAGCGGAGGGAGAGGATGCGGAAGCAGCTACAACCACGGACAAGGCAGGAGCCTCTGAGACATCAATTGCCATGATCACGCAGCAGGCGGCTAGGGCGTCATCCATGCCTCCGGCTTCTACAACTTCTTTGGTTGCGGCTCCTCTGACATTGTGCCTGGATGACCTCATCAAGCAGGCAGATGTTATCTATAACAATGCCCGGACTTTCCATGATTCATATTCTCACCTAGCCAACAATATTAAAGTTATTGCCATTGTAAGTCTTTAAACTTCACTTATTTTACTTTATAATGTATCCCACTGTAGCCCCCGAGCTCTTAGGCGGAAAATCAATAGCTTTTGGCCTAATTGCTCCAAAGAACTAAGTGTAGAACTTGTCCGTGTAGCCCCCGAGTTTCTAGTTTAGAATGATAATTCCGGCTAGACACTATAAGAGAGAATGCTAGTTGATTTAAAATCTTATACTGTAGCCCCCGAGCGTGTACTTGAAACTAGTTTCAACTAGATGCTCTGGATAAACTAAGCATGTTTCTTCTTTGCAGAATGAGAATACATGGAGGATAGCCGCCAATGAGAGGTTTGCTGCCCTGCGGAAGGAACTGGACCTTGAACAGGGTAAAACAACATTCCTGAAGCAATAGATCAAAAATAGCCAGAGTCTGTTTCTTTTAACAGCTCCTTAATTTTCCTCATGGATTCATTTCTGCCGTCTTCTCATAATGCTTTGTATTTTCCGTCTTACAGAAGCCATTGCCAAAGCCAAGAGCATCATCGAGCAATCCAAGCATATTCAGGAGCTCGATCATGAGAACAAAATCTTGAAGAAAGACCTGGCTGAAGTTGTTAAGGGCCATGAGGAGGCGATGAAGGCTATGCAAGAGTCTGCTGACACCGAGCTGCAGCGCCTGAAGAACGAGATTGCACAGCTCAAGGAACAGAACCAAGTTGCCAAAGAGCAGAATGAGAGGAACCTTGAGATGTTCAAGACCATTCAGAAGGAGCATCACATCAAGGCGGAGACATGCAAGCAAGCAAAGACCAGCATCTTTCGTAACTTTCCTCTAACTTTGTCAAATCTCTAAGATGCGCAATTATATTACTTGTACTCATGAATTTTTATCTCTAACGAAGACACAACCCCCATTGGTTTAACCAACATGGGTGAAGGTGCTCCGGATCCAAAAGAATGCATGATTCTTGCCGGCAACTTCATCAACACCACCATCATGCATGCCAAGGAGATAGCCCAGCCTTTGGGGATAAACATCAAGGCGGTAGACTCAGCGGCCAAGTATGCGGAATTCCTGCATCGAGCCCCCAAGAAAGTCAATGATTGGAAAGCCTCGTGCATCCGGGTTGATGCAAGGATGACGTTGTCCTTGGTCAAAGCACACTATAACGCTGGCATCGACTTGGTGACCTCCAGCATGCCCAAGCTGGACGAGGAAGGTAAAGAGATCGATAGCGATGCTATTTGGAACTCCCTTGCTGACTACGACACCAGAGTTGAAAAGATGGTCAAGGAGGATGTCTTCGTGCCTGCTGAGATACTAGACGAGGACATGGCTTCTTCTGAGTCTAGCCCATCTCCTTCCGAGTTTGATGATCTCTCTCGGCCTGGCTCTCCTATTGTTGATGATGCCACAACAAAGTCCCCTGCAGCAGAGCCATACAAACAATATTTGTATTAAATGTATCTCTGAAGTGTGTATGCGGAAAAACTTATGTGTTTGTAAGGCGGAAAAAACTTGTACTCAAGTTTCCTGCTACTTATCTGTTTCCAGCATGTATATATTTTTTCAGCAAGTGCTAGCTTATCCATTATTCTGGTTTGTATGCTTGACCTTTCGTGAGACGGAAGACTCGCAACACAAAACTATGTTCTCAAGCGATGATGCTTAATAGCACCGTCAAGAACCTAAGAGCAAAATCGCCGGCCTTGAGTGCTAAGAAGTCACTACTCCAGAATCCACATAAAAACTTCAGAAAACGTGTAGACCAGAAATTTTAAGCTAACGACCGTAGGCGGAATTTTCACAAGTGCAAATGCAAACTTGCGCATAAAGGGTTTATATGATCCAAAAATGAAAAACTAAAGGAGGTAAAAGACTCAGGAAATATGAGTGAACCAAATGCTTTATTATTGATCATATAAGAAACTTATTACATAATATCAATGTGTTAAGTGTAAACTATGTTCCATGGCCGCCTGTCTCCAGGTAATCATCATCGGAGTTATGTTGCTTGTGCTTGCGATTTTTTGGCCTATCTTTCAACTCGTGAATATCGACGAGGTAATAGGAACCATTGAGCAATGCTTTGCTTATGACGAACGGTCCTTCCCAAGGCGGGGATAGTTTGTGTGATTTCTCCTGCTTGAGTCTAAGCACTAGATCCCCCTCTTTAAACGAGCGATGCTTAACACGGTGACTATGGTAGCCATGTAGCTTCTGCTAGTAGATGGTGGATCTCTACATGCTAGCATGTGCTCTTCTTCGAGTAGGTCCACCGATAAGCGTCTGGATTCTTCAGCTTCATCCTCCATATAGGTGTCCTCTGGGTGCATCGCGAAGGATGTCAGATGGAAGGATAGCTTCGCTCCATAAACCATGAAGAAAGGAGTCAAGCCAGTGGATCTGTTGGGTGTTGTTCGTAAACTCCACAAGACAGATGGTAATTCCTCCGCCCAAGCTCCGGCTGATCTACGTAGCGGTGCTTCTAAGCGTGGCTTGATTCCATGCGGAATTAGTCCATTAGCTCTTTCAACTTGCCCATTTGACAGTACTCCTCATCTTCTTCGAGAGACAAATTTCTGCCATTGTCGGTGATGATGCTGTGTGGGTGACCAAATCTCACCACTAGATCCCGGACAAATTTTAGGGTTGTTGCCCCATCAAGCTTTCTAATGGGTTTAGCTTCAATCCATTTTGTGAACTTATCAACTGCAACTAGCAGGTGAGTAAATCCATAGGGTGTTGTTTGCAAAGGCCCCACCATGTTAAGCCCCCAGACTGCAAATGGCCAAGTTATTGGTATTGTCCACAATTCTTCTGCTGGAACACTGGGTTGTCTTGCATAAAATTGGCACCCAAGACAGGTTTGTACCAGCTTGTCGGCATCCTCCTTAGTAGTAATCCAATAGAATCCTTGTCGGAAGGCATTGGTCACCAACGGTCGGGGAGCGGCGTGATGCCCGCAATCTCTGAGATGTATTTTTCTAAGGATTTCAATAACTTGCTACCGAGAGACGCATCGAAGGAAAAATCCTGTGGTACTTCTCTTGTATAGTTGTCTGTCAATAATGACGTAGCCTTTTGCTCTGCGTATTATCTGCCGGCTTTCGACTTCGTCGGCGGGCAAAGTTCCGCCTGGTAGATAATCCATGAACGGTTTCATCCAATCCGGAGGGGTCACTGTTACTACATTAACAAATAAGTCCACTCTATCCGGGTTGTCGGGGTCCGCTCCTTTCATGGATGGGGTCCGTAAATGCTCCAGAAAAACGCCTGGCGGAATTGGTCGGTGAGCTGACCCAAGCTTTGACAGCAGGTCTGCCACCTCATTTTCCTCCCTATTGACATACTTGACTTCGTAGCCATAAAAGCACTTGGCTATTTCATCTACTTCGTCTCAATATGCCGCCATCATAGGGTTCCGCGCGTTCCAGGTGCCAGCCACCTGTTGGGCAACCAAGTTGGAATCTCAACAACAAACTATGTGTTTGATGCCAATATCCTTGGCCACACGAAGTCCATGAATGAGGGCCTCATATTCCACCATGTTGTTTGTGGCGTTGAAGTGGATCTGCAGGACGTATTGTAGCTTCTCCCCAGTTGGTGATTGTAGTAATACACCAACCCTTGAGCCATTGTGTAACTTTGATCCGTCAAAATGCATGACCCAAAACTCTGGCTCTGGTATGGGCGTGTCTTCTGGCAGCTCTGTCCAATCTGCAATAAAATCCACCAATGCCTGTGATTTGATAGTGTCGCGTCTCTTGTAGGTGATTTCAAAGGCGACAAGTTCAATGCCCCACTTTGCCACTTTCCCTGTAACGTCGCTGTTATTGATGATGTCGGACAGTGGAGCTTTGATCACCACTGTGATAGGGTGCTCCTGGAAATAATGCCTTAACTTACGCGAAGCAAGGAAAACTCCATAAGCTATTTTATGGTTGTGTGGGTAACGATGCTTGGATTCTGTCAAGACCTCGCTTACATATTAAACTGGTCGCTGAACTCCGTATTCGTGCATTTGTTCCTTGCGCTCCACATGATGACGATGCTGATTACTCGGTTGGTTGTCGTCATGTAAACTAACATAGGCTCCCTTGCTACTAGTGCTTCAAGTATTGGTGGGGAGGAGAGTATTCTCTTCAACTCCTGAAGTTATGCGCCAGCCTCGTCCGTCCATATGAATTTGTCAGCTTTCTTGAGAAACTTGTAGAGTGGCATAGCCTTCTCACCAAGTCGGCTGATGAACCGGCTTACTGTTGCTACGCAGCCCGTGAACCTTTGTATGTCCTTCAGGCATGTCGGGCATTTGATGTCAAGGATGGCCTTGTTCTTTTCCGGGTTGGCTTCAATCCCACGATGCGAAACGATGAAGCCAACAATTTGCCAGATGGTACCTGACATGGGTATACCCTATAGGTACTCGAGTTTGGCATATCCGGTCCAGATACGGCAGAATCCCACGGCGTTGCCCAGGCCCAATGAAGAATTCGGGTGACCCACGGACTCTCTGATTGCTTGCGGGGCAAGAAGAAGCTTAAGATAGAAAGTTCAAAGGATGAACCCTAATCTATAACCGACTTGACCTGCTACCCGAGACCTAGCCTATCTATATAAAGCCTAGGAGGGGGCGGGGAGGAGGATAATCACAACCCTAGTTTCCACAACCATCGCCAGATTGCATCTGCGCACCCCAGTAACTTTCGACTCCCTCGATAATCCAAGAGTAGACAAGCAGGAGTAGGGATCTCTACGAGGCCTGAACTTGGGTAAACCTTGCGTCCCTATGTGCTTGTTTGCTAGCCGATTGATGCCTCTAGCGCTCCCTACTTCTCCAAAACCCAAGTCCATAACAATGGGCATTGACGAGTTAAACCCTCATCAATTGGCGTTGTCTGTTGGAACTGTGAGTGCTGATGTCGTGGCTTCTTCAGCCTCATCAACCGCGATCTACAACTCTGCAACAACGGAGATTTGCCAGCTCTTCGGCGCTTTTGACTTCACCGTCCATGCACTGGCCACTCGCCCGACTTTCGAGTCTGTGGGCAATGGGATCAGCCTGGTGATCGGGAGCTTCCGCTTCCTGGTCAACTGGGCACACTTCGCATGCCCGACTAGCTGACGGCACCCGCGATTGCTCCAACATCATGGTTCCCGCCACCAATCGGCACCCTCACCGAGCTCAACGCCCCAACAACAGCTGGGAGCATGGACAGTGACAGCAGTCACAGATCCGATTTGGGTGGCCTGGCCACAGAAGATGGAGCCTACGGCTCCAGATCTGAAAGTTGTGGGAGCAACAGCTTCCCCAATCACTTCATGTGCGTCGTCATCAACGTAGAAGCCGCGAAAGTCCTCGACTTCGGGTCTATGATGGTGGATACGCGGGGAAACGTGCTCCCGAAGACGCCGCAAGCTGCGGTGACAGCGGCCACCATGTACCTCCTCAACAACCAGCCACCGGTTGGAGATCCGCGAGCTGCCATGCTCCGATCCACAATCGCAGGCCTAGGGCTAATCGAGGCCGCCCTCGACAAAGAGCCTACGCCAGAACCGAAGAAAAGCAAGACTCTAACCAAATACTACTACTCGTACTCCTCTAGCGATGACAGCCATGATCTGTCACGGTGACGTCGCTCATGGCGGCACGACCACGACTACAACGCGCGTGATGACATCACGCAGCGCAAGGTCAATAAGATGTGCGCAAGGCGTGCTCTCTCGACTAACTCGAAGGAAGATGAGATGGAGCTCTGCGGCGCCAGATGCTTCAGTAGGGCCATCAGGCAGAAGCTAATGCCTAAGGGGTTCAAACTCCCGTCGGAGAACCCAAACTTTGACGGCCTGGAGGACCCGAAAATCTGGCTGGAGGACCACATCTCCTCCGTCAAGCTACACAGCAGAAGCTCAAGCACGGAAATGCAATGCCTGCAGCTACAGCTGCAAGGCGCTGCTCGCGCATGGCTCAACAATCTCCCGCGCGGGTCAATTCACAGTTGGGAAGAGCTGGTCTACAGCTTCGTGCACAACTTCAAGGGCACTTACAAAAGGCCCGCATCAATAAAAGAACTAAGAGGTTACCACCAAAGGTCTGGCGAGTCGCTGCGCTCATACATCCAGAGGTGGTCCATCATCAAGAACTCCGCAGAAAACATCTCGGAGGACCGTGCAATCGACGCTTTCAACGGCGGCGTTCGCCGTATAGAGCTCAGGGAGGAGCTAGGCCGCTCGAAGCACAAAACAATCGACCACCTGGTGGAAATCACGAATCCGTGGGCGGATGGAGAAGATTCGGTGAAAAAACGCACCTACTTCGACGATGATGACGACCTTGGGCGCAGACGCGACCGCCGAGGGAAACGTCGAATGCGCATCTACGAGGACCGCGACGAAGTCAACATGGTGGAGGCTAGCTACGCCGACAAACGCAACGACAACCACAACAATGGATATCGCAGTGGAGGATACCGTAACGCTGGGAAAACCATGCGAGTGTGGCAATGCCGCATTCGCGAAGAGGCACCCGCAACATCCATCCAGGACAAACTGTCCGGACCATGCAACGTGCACTTCTACATCGACAAGAACGACGGCAAGAAAAAATCCAGCCACCTTCTAAAGGATTGCCGCGAGTTCCTCAAACTCCACGAGGGCATGGCCCAGATGAATCGCGACGCGATCAACCGGGGCTATGGAGCTGCCCTAGGCACTATGGCACATGGAGCTCCATCACCACCTCCTGGGCCACCACCACCCGCGGCTGCGCTAGTCCAGCATCATGGAGGTGAGCCGTACCCGTGAGCTATGGGCAACATGGGGATGATCCAAAAAAGGGCGCCCCTCCAATCGAATGCAGAAGGCAATCACTCGCCAAGTCAATTTGGTGATAAACTCTCCACCTCCCACCATCGAGTACCTCAGTGGAAGCGAGTCATGCATCACCTTCGACAAGCGCGACCACCCGCGCCAAGTTCCTTGTCCAGGCCACTGTCCCCTCGTACTCGAAGCGCAGATCGGGGGCTTCGATATGAGTAATACGTAGCTAACGTATCTATAATTTTTGATGTTCCATGCTTGTTTTATATCTACTTTCTTATGTTTTGTCCACACTTTGGAGTATTTTTATACACTTTCTTGGACTAACCTATTAACAAGATGCCATAGTGCCAGCTGCCTATTTTCTGCTGTTTTTGGTTCCAGGAAAGTCAGTAAATGAATATTCTTGGAATTGGACGGGACAAAAGCCAAAGTCAATATTTCACCGAGGGGGACATGGAGCTACAAGACGAGACGAAGAGGGGCCAGAAGCTGACCACACCACCTGGGCGTGCGGCCAGGCCTGACCGGCACCAAGGGGTGGTGTGGCCGCCTAGGGAACCCCCTCGGCCTCCCCTTTCACCTATAAGATGCCTCCGATACAAAAACCCTAAGTACCCGATCAAAATTCCACGAAAGAGACTGTAGCCGCCGTCATCTCCATCCCTAGATCAGGAGGGATCTGAAGCTCTTCCCGGCACCCTGCCGAAGGGGAGAATTCACCCTGGAGGCCCTCTTCATCACCATGCAAGCCTCCGGTGTGATGCATGAGTAGTTCATCCCTGAACTACGGGTCCATGTAGTATCTAGATGGTTGGTTCTTCTCCTTTGTGTTACCATGTCTAGATCTTGTGAGCTCTGTTCAAGATCAAGATCATCTATTTGTAATCATACATGTCGTGTTTGTAGGGATCCGATGGATATTGAGATGCTATTTCAGATTGATTATTGATTCTGTCATGTCTTTGTTATTTGTGATCTTGCATGCTCTCCGCTGGTAGTAGATATCTTGGCCGAGTAGATGCTAGCAACTCCAAGAGGGAGTATTTATGCTCGATAGTGGGTTCATGCCTCTAGTAATCTGGGGAAGTGACAGAAATCTCTAAGGTACTAGATGTGTTGTTGTTACTAGGGAGAAAACATCAATCCTTTGTTCATAGAACAATCGTATTTGTTTACTTTACATGTAATGCTTAATGCAATTATTTGGTTCTTGAACCTTAATATTGGAGGGGGTTCGGATGATAACCTGAAGGTGGATTATTAGTCATAGATGCAGTTGGATTACGGTCTATGTATATTGTTGTAATGCCCAATCAAATCTCATAGGAGTCAAGATGATTAGTATATGCATGTATGCGTTCTCGATGTTTCTCAATTGCCTCACTGTCATTTGTTCACCCAACATGTCATCTATCTTAAGGAGAATCACCACTAGTGAACTATGGACCCCGGTCCTTTCTTTTATTATCAATCTACAAGTTGTTTACTGTTTTCTGTTTACTTTCTGCAAGCAATTCCTACCTTCCTAACAATACGTTTAATCCTTTGTTTTCAACAAAACCGGTGAGATTGACAACCTCACTGTAAGTTGGGGGCAAAGTTCCGTGGTTGTGTTGTGCAGGATTCCAAGTTGGAAACAATACCTTGGAGGTGTTTCCTTGCTCCTACTGGTTCGATAACCTTGGTTTCATAACTCAGGGAAAACTTGATGTTGTGCTCATCATACCTTCCTCTTGGGGTTCCCCAACGAGCTCGATATATTTTGGGACATCAAGCTATTTTTTTGGCGCCATTGCCAGGGAGTCAAGGACATCTTCACAAGGGGAGTCCCTGATAACCAATCTCTTTACTTTGTTTTATTTGTTTTGCTTAGTTTATTTTTGCTTTGTTTGTTTATTTCTTTATCAAAAACACACAAAATTAGTTGTACTAGTTTGCTTTCTTTATTAAAAACACACAAAAATGACTACTCTTGAAAACACTAAGTTGTGTGACTTCACTAGCACCAACAACAATGATTTCATGTGCACACCAATTGCTCCACCTGTTCCTGAAGCTACTTTCTTTGAAATTAAACGTGCTTTACTCAATCTTGTTATGAGAGAACAATTTTCTAGAATTGGTACTGAAGATGTTGCTGCTCATCTAAATAACTCTGTTGAACTTTGTGAGATGCAAAAGCATAGGGATATAGATGGGGATATTATTAAGCTTAAATTGTTTCCTTTCTCTTTGAGAGGTAAAGCTAAAGAATGGTTGCAATCCCTAACTGGAAATAGTATTGATTCTTGGACTAAATGCAAAGATGCTTTCATTGGAAAATAGCATCCTCCTGCTAAGATTATATCTATGAGAAGTGAAATAATGAAATTTAAACAATCTGATAATGAACATGTTGTTCAAGCTTGGGAAAGCATGAAATCTTTGCTAAAGAATTGTCCCACTCATGGGCTGACTGCTTGGATGATTATCCAAACCTTTTATGCACGATTTAATTATTCTTCAAGAAATATACTGGATTCTGCTGCTGGAGGTACCTTTATGACCATTACTTTGGGTGTTGCAACAAAGCTTCTCGATAATATGATGGTTAACTATTCTGAATGGCACACTGAAAAAGCTCCACAAGGTAAGAAGGTAAATTTTGTTGAAGAGACCTCTTCCTTGAGTGATAAAATTGATGTTATTATGTCTATGCTTGTTAATGGGAAAGCTCATATTGATCCAAATCATGTTCCCTTAGCTTCTTTGCTTCCTCAAGAAGAGCAAGTTGATGTGAACTTTATAAGAAATAATAATTTTAGCAACAATGCCTACATGAATAATTTTGGTAATAATAACTATAGGCCATATCCTCCAAATAATGGTAATGCTTATGGAAATTCCTACAACAATAATAGGAGTGCTCCCTCTGAACTTGAAGTTATGCTTAAAGATTTTATTAGTAAACAAACTTCTTTCAATAAAACTATTGAGGAAAAACTCTCTAATGCTAAAAGAAACATAACATCATTGGCTAAAGCACAATCTTCTTTTAATAAAATGGCTGCTAAACCTGAAACTATTGAAAATCCCTTTGCTGCTACTAATGCCATACAAGTTAGAATTGATGAAAATGTCAGATTATTAGCTGAATTACATGCTAAGTGGGAAAGAGAAGATGAAATTGCTAGAAATATTAGTGTTTCTACTATCACTACCACTAATGCTGAAGCTAGTAAACCCAATGGAACCTTTTCTAATAAAAATGCTGAAATTCTTTGGAATATGGGAAACAATAGCTCTACTACATTAGATGATAATTATGATTTTGATCTTGATGGTTGCAATATCTCTTAAGTAATTAAGTTCCTACAAACGCTTGCTAAAATTCCTAATGCTAGTGTTATGAATATGGCCTTTAAAAACACATTACGGATGCTCTCATAAAAATTAAAGAAAAAAAGATGAAACATAAAGCTCCTATTCCTATGAAATTAGAAGTTGGTTGGGAACCCATCATTAATATGAAAGTGAATGATTTTGATCTTAAGGCTTTATGTGATCTCGATAGTAGTGTTTCTATTATGCCTTGAAAGATTTATGAAATGCTTGATTTGCCACCATTGGAAGATTGTTATTTCAATGTCCCACTTGATGATAATGCTAAAAAGAAACTCATGGGGTGTAACATCCCAAAACTCTAATCCAAGGTTATTAAGATCAAAATCATCAAATTTAGAGTTAACAAAAAACTTTTCCATCTGAAAATCATTAAGCATTCATATGTGTGCATTTAAATTAGGAGTTGTTTTGAATTGCCATGTTTGAGTGATCCACTGATTGTAAAATGATTCTAAGGTGAATTAAACATCATCTAGATCATCCCCAAACAAATCCCAAAGAAAAACAAATAAAAAAGAATAAAATAAGCAAATGGTCATTTGTGACATTTTAATCACCATGCCTACTTTGGCTATTCCTAGAACTCAAATCTTACCAGAAACAATTGTGGATCTTTGCACCCCTTGCTAGTACAAGTAGTGATGTACCAAGGCCCACTTTGCGATCTACCAAAAACTTTCAAACACTAAATTTAAATGGCATTTGAAAATTGAATCTAGTGTATGTATCAAGATCACACTTATTCAAAAACCACTCAAATGAACTCCAATTTCAAATCCCAAGCAACCACAGATGCTTAAGCATGTGACAAACAACTCCACCAAAAATCATCTCAAAATTCAAAACTTGAATTCTTTCGACGATTTTGTCAAACACCTTGTGTGCAAAAATCTAGAAAAAAATCACAAACACTAGTGTGAGCAGTGTTCTGGCCAAACTTTGTCTCCCACTTTGCAACCAAAGCATCCCCAGTACACCCCCTACCCTTTGCTAGCCCGGCCACCCATTGTGCACATGAGCAAATGGTCATGGCAATTAAGGCCGAGCACCTTGAGCACCCTCACCGTTGACATCATGCCTCAGCAGCCGCTAGCCTCACCTACCATGTCCAGCAGGTCGGTCGTGGTCCACCTCCACCTCCAGGCCAGCCCCAGCCCGCAGACAGAGCGAGGAGCAGCCAGGAACTGCCGCGCCCGGAGCCTGTCTGCCATGCCAACGCCGCCCGCAGTTCACGCGATGTCCCCGCTCAACCAGACCCCGCCTTGCTCTCGCCGCCCACCTACACGATCACCACCGTCATAGGAATCTAACGGACATGCCCGTTTCCTCGACCGTGACCCGTAATCGCCGGCCGCCACAAAGCTCACCGTCGACAAAGGCAGCGTGCGCGCAGCAACGCTCGCTTCTCCCGACCGCAATGCACTGCACGGGCACCGCCGTGACGCTCTCCAGAGAATTGCCCACCGTCCTAGCCCACCGTCCACACCTCTAGCTTGCTGTGTCGCCACCCCCCGTCAAGCTCCGCCCCTGCTCCTCTGCCGCCTCGCTGAGCCTATAAATAGAGAGCTCCCCGGCACCAATTCGCCACACTAACTCCATCCACTCCACCTCAAAAACCTCCTAGAGTCCCACCGGAGCAACCTGCAGCCCATAGCGCTCCAATTTCGCCAGAGACCGCCACAGAAGGAGGAGAAGGGCGCCACTGATCCAAGCCATCCCCAGGGATGCCGCCAGTACCAGGAGCACCGCCGTCCTCGACTTGTTCATTTGCCCGCCTTGCCGACCCTCGCCGGAGCCCCGGTAAGCCGCCCCAAACCCCCACCGAGCCGCTAGGGTTACACCTCGTCGGCGACCTGTCCGTCGTCGATGACAAGCCCCAGCTGTAGATCTTCTTTCTAATCCAACAGTCCACGTTGCCCGTACCGCTTCGTGTTTAAAAAGTCAATGACATGTGGGACCCCCTGTCAGCTGTCCTCAGTGCCGCGGAGTGAGACTGGGCCGGCCCATTAGTGTTCCCGCCTTAGCCCGTAGATTCAAATTTAGATTTTTCATTTTTAACTAAAGCTAGATTATGTCCCTTAGTTAAAAAATCAATTCAGGAAGATTTACTGAACCAAGTTGAGTGATTCCAAGTTTGTTGGAAAGCCTCTGAAAAGATCTATCCAAGCCCGTTGGATTTAATTCATTTAGAGTTAGAGATCTTCCCTAGTAAAAATAACAAGACAAAAGCTTTTGCACATTCAATTTTTTTTATAAAATCAACCATAATAGCTTTTGAGTTGATTCCAAATCTCAAAAATCACATTTAACCATACCTATCTAAATATGTAATAATATTAAGGTTTACATGCAGTGACTTTGGACTAGTACCAAAATAATGCTATATAGGCATTTCTAGTCACTTTAAATCATTAAATATTAAACTTAATTAAATGCGATCCAACCATGAAATCACATTCCCATATGTTGGAATATGTGGTGATGAAATGTGTCCACATGATCCCATATTTTAAGTGGAGAATATTAAATCTTAGTTATTTTCAATGAGTAGAAATTACTTTTCTTAAATAAAAAGAATGAAGCTAGTTAATAAAACCTTGTGATGCTTGTGATGATAATAGATCATCAAATGTGTGCCCTAGTGTACTAAGTAGCCTAGTTAAGTATTGTTTGGTGATTGTGTATCCCGTATGTATTTATAGACGATAGTACCGACCAAGGTTTCGAGGAGGAGGAGTTCTACCCAGAGGAAGAGGAAGAAAACTTCAATCACTGCACCTACCAAGGCAAGCTATTGTTAGCAAGCTAGAATTAAGTTAGATAACCTAAGCAAGATGCACTAGGCATGCTTTGGTTATACCACTTTGAATATTACCTACCCCAAGTTTTACTTTCAAGCCTTTTACCTTCTTTACTTTACCAAAGTCCCTTACTTGTTTGAAGGTAGCATAAAAAGTATAAAACTTGACATATCTAGATAACCTTAGATGTCATTCTATGGCATGAGATTGAGATTAGCAACCCACCTTAGTGAACCCTATTAACTTAGTAGCTTAGAGCTAAATCAAAACTTGAGTCACTTTAGATGGGAACACTTGGTGAAAATGAATTGTGAAAACCTTGGAATGATGAGTCATTATGTTGAGATGTTTTGACATGTGTTGAGAAACACAAATGGTTTATGATGACGAAAATGTTGAGGCATGAGCCTTAGCCCTTTTACAAAAACTGATGGTTGGATTCAGATGCGATACCATTCCAATTTTACCGTACAACCACAATACCTGAATTGGGTAAGGCTTAGCCGGAAATTTATATGCATCAGTATTAGTTCCCTCGCGGGAGAGGTTGAGCTGAGGCTACCTCTCAATGTTGTCCACCTATGCAGTGCCGAAGATGACAGATGGTCATGGTTGGGAGGCCATGCTCATAGGAGAGGTGCTTATACTAGGGTGTGTAAAGGGAAGGTTATGTTTGATTATCTGCATACTAAGTATGATGATTCAGGGTTATCCCTGACAGATGTATCGAATCTTGTGGTGAAAGTGTACCACCTCTGCAGAGTGTCAAATTATTCGAATAGCCGCGTCCGCAGTTATGGACAGTTGGAGTGGCCATACTATTTTGTTGTCAGGTGTTTTCAAAATGACTTATGAAATGAATGATGAATCTTGACTTGACCACAACAGGGTTGTGACTATGACACTAGCTTTCCAAATTATGTGATTCTAGAACTTTATTTTATCTTTCTTTGTTTCTGAACTTAGCTTAGGTTTCAAACTTATCTTTACAAATAAACATAGAGTTAGCATTTCCCAGTAGCACTACCTTACTTGTTCGTGATAGTTTGCGAGTACTTAAAGAGTGCTCATGGCTTTTGTCCCTGGCTATTCCTATGGCCAGACTATGAAGGAGACTACCAAGATGACGGACAGCAGGACGGCTATGATAACTAGGACTATCTTCCATCGTCAGCATTGCCTGTGCCACTGAAGATGGACCCCACCGCTACGCTTATTATTTATTCCGCTGCTTGTTGTATTAAGACTGGATCATGAGATCCTTTATTCATGTAAGACCTTATATTGGTTTGTAATGGATGATGTACTGTGATATCCAATCTGTTATGTCTCACAAAAATGGTCATCCTGGGATTGCGATGTATGACATAGCAGGCATCTGGAATTAAAAATCTGAGTGTTGACAAGTTGGTATGAGAGCCATCCTGACCATAGGTGACCCTAGTTAGAATAGATGTCTGATGGCTTAATACACGGCGCCTAGAAAAGTGCTTGGTGCGTGGTGTTGATGTAGAGCTTGTTGGGAACCCCAAGAGGAAGGTATGATGAGCACAGCAACAAGTTTCCCTCAGTTATGAAACCAAGGTTTAATCAAACCAGTAGGAGCAAGGAAACACCCCAAAGGTGTTACTAGCTGAGCTTTGGCAGGGCGCACTACCGGTGCTAGTAGCAACGTGGAGACCTGCACAACACAACCACAGAACTTTGTCCCCAACTTGCGATGAGGTTGTCAATCTCACTGTGTTTTGTGGAAAACAAAGGATTAAACGTATCGAATGGAAAGAGGTAATAGTTTGCAGAAAGTAAACACAAAACAATAAACAGTTGTAGATTGTATGTAAAGAAAGAGGACCGGGATCCATAGTTCACTAGAGGTGGCTCTCCTTAGATAGATAACATGATGGGTGAACAAATTACAGCGGGGCAATTGACAAACACCGAGAAAGCAATACATGCATATACTGATCATCTTGACTCCTCTGAGACTTGATTGGGCATTAAAACATAATACATAGACCGCCATCCAACTGCATCTATGACTAATAATCCACCTTCAGGTTATCATCCGAACCCCCTCTAGTATTAAGTTGCAAGCAACAGATTATTGCTTTACGAACTGCGTGTAAAGTAAATAATACGATTGTTCTATGAACAAAGGATTGTTGTTTTCTCCCTAGTAGGAACATCACATCTAGTACCTTAGAGATTTCTGTCACTTCCCCAGATTACCAGAGGCATGAACCCACTATCGAGCATAAATACTAACTCTTGGAGTTGCTCCCATCTACTTGGCCAAGATAGCTACTAACAACGGAAAGCATGCAAGATCACAAATAACAAAGACATGATAGAATCAATAATAAATCTAAAATAGCATCTCAATATCCATCGGATCCCCGCAAACACAACATGTATGAATTACAAATAGATGATCTTGATCATAAACGGAGCTCACAAGATCTAAACATGAAATCACAAAGGAGGAGAAACCAACCATCAAGCTACTACATGGATCCGTCGTCCAAGGATGAACTACTCACGCATCACACCGGAGGCTTGCATGGTGATGAAGAAGGCCTCCAGGGTGAATTCCCGTCTCCGACAGGGTGCCTCTTTCGTGGATTTTTGATCGGGAAGAGCTTCAGATCCCTCCCGATCTAGGGATGGAGATGACGGTGGCTACAGACTCTTTCGTGGATTTTTGATCGGGTACTTAGGGTTTCGTCCCGAGGGCAACTTATAGTCGGAAGGGAAGGCCGAGGGGGTGCCGGGAGCAGCCACACCACCCCCTGGCGCCGGCCAGGCCTGGCCACGTGGCCAGGTGGTGTGGTGGCTCCCTGGCCCTTCTCCGTCTCGTATTCTGGCACTTGATCACTTCCAGAAAAATAGGCACTTTGGCTTTTGTCCCGTCCAATTCCGAGAATATTCATTTTATGACTTTCCTGGAACCAAAAACAGCAGAAAACAGGCAGCTGGCACTGTGGCTCTTGTTAATAGGTTAGTCCAAGAAATCATATGAAAAGTACTCCAAAGTTGGAACAAAACACAAGAAAGTGGATAAAACCAAGCATGGAACATGAAAAGTTATAGATACATTTGCAATGTATCAACATCCCCAAGATTAACTCCTGCTCGTCCTCGAGTAGGTAAGTGATAAAAAGAAAAAATAATTTTTGAGGTGACATGCACCATCAAAGACTTGATCAAAGTATTTGCAAAACATTCAAAGCTGGGATCGTAGTACTTCAATCATAACATGAAAGACAAAGTTCTAGCAATAAGAAAAGAAACTATGATGCAACATGAAAAGGCACAAACAAAAGATTCATGAATAACAATGCTTTGCAAGATGTTTGTTTGTTTCACATAAATAAAACATAGTATAAAAGTATTCAGCTTGTCCCTCAATAGAGTAGCAAATATAAATGCATAAGACACCTTCAAAGTTCATAAGAGTGACTAGATACAATAGTTTCAAACAAGCAATAACAAGTTATGCATCAATCAACTAGTCTTGGGACAATGCACATAGAACTAAGAATGGCCACTATGCTCTCAAAGTAGGTGCATAAAGATAGAAGGTGGAGACTCAATATAATGGTGGAAGAAAAGCCTTTTGTAAAAGGAAGTAGGGATTCAAGTCTCATAAAGAGCTTCAAAAAATTATGGTACTCATAGCTTTTAGCTCTCATTGCCCCTATCATAAGCATCTTTAAGTGACTAAGGTTAAAGTGAACAAACTATGGTGTACATGCTTGATAAAGTATAAGTCAGAAATCTCATGTCCGTTGTATACGAGGGCCGCTCCTCATGCTACTCAAGTTTAGTCACCGGTAAGTTCTTGTCATCGTAAGTACATGTCTATCATTGAGAACCGCCAACGGGGTACCCCTTGCCCGATGATATGGAAGAATCCCCATATCAAAATGACAAGGCAAGCAGACAACGAGCATCTCAGCATTCTTCTTATTTGCCATGGGAATATGGTGCTTTTTTCTCTCTTTCCCCTTTTCATAGTATCTCTTTTTTTTCTCTTTTTCTCTTTTTTTTCCAGCATAGGACTCTTTTTTTATAAGAAGAATGCTTCATAGACAGCTCATTATGGTTACGCTGCAGGTTTCCACCATGTCAGCATGGATTAGACCAGTGGCCCAGGCGTTTCTCTAACACATATACATAACTCCATGGACTTACAAGCTCCCCTTTCATTTCACACCGACGACATCCATATACAAAAGAGCATGATATCAACTAGGTCCAAGTACCAAGTGCAATGTTGAAAGCGTTCCCCGTGAAAGCTTGGTTCTGCTAATTCCCGACAAATAAGTGCAAGCATATATAACATAGAAGACACAATGGTTCAAGTTTATTAAGGGCAAGTAAAGTAAAGTGTGCCATCAAGTTCGTGAGAGCTTTAATCACTAGTTTTTCATAACAAGTGGAAGGTAAACAAAAGCATGAATGTAATTGGAATAGCATAAGCTAGTAGGTAGGTATGGTGGACTCTTTGGAATAACTTGGTTTAGGGAGTTGGATGCATGAGTGGAACTCATACTTTGTTGTGGAGGCTAGCAAAAGACTGGGAGCGACAAACTAAGAGAGCAATAACGGTCATAATCATGCAGAGCGACAAAACATCATTGATCAAAGCATAAAGTGATACTACAAGTTGAAAACTAAAGGATCATAAAGGAAATGGTGACTTGAGATAGTCATAACATGGTGTGAGCATGTCCCAAGTCAACCCAAATAAAGCATCAAAGGAGAATACCACTATACTATGCTTTAATATGCTAAAACAACGCATGATTCATCCAAGGCACATTAAGCAATCTCAATTGTTTATAACAATTCATGCTACAGCAAAGAATACTAAGCATAAAGCCAAAACAATATCAAGCATGGCATGACAAAGCATAGGCCACAGTCAAAAAACGAGCTCTTTTTACCACATAAGCATGCACTTTCCTACTCTTTTCCAAACCAAACCAAACTATTTGCAAACCAAAGTGTGAAAGAGGGGGTCCAACCAACTTATTCAGAACACTAAGAAAACCAAGCAAACTAAAAACCAAAACAAAAACGAAAAAGAAGACGCTCCAAGAAAAACACAATTGTGCATGAAACAATAAAAATGAAGCGTTCGGAAGAAACCTGGGATTTTTATTGATGAAGAAGGGGATGCCTTGGGCATCCCCAAGCTTTGACGCTTGTACTTCTTGGATGTTTCTTGGGGTGACACACCTTGCATCCCCAAGCTTGAGATTTAGTCCATCCTTCATCTCATTACTCATTCCTTCCATACACCTGAAAATTTTCCTTCATACAAAACTTCACACAATCTCATTAGCAATATGAGTGCACTTAAGATAAATAAGTCTCAAGGTTCAGTTCTAACACCAAATAAACTTCCATTAGAACACAAGCTACTGTAGCACTTCCCTCAAAAAGATCAATTCCCCAAAGGAATTCAAGAAGGAACTAACAAGAAGCAAATGCAGAAAATGGCAGAATCTGTGAAAACAGACCAGCAGGTAAAGACGAATTTTTTCGAAGACCTTATGTTGCTCAAATCACAAAGTTTTAAACTAACTAAAGTTAGATAACTACCTGGGTCAGAATCACAACAAATTACAGCTTAATCCGACGTACAGAGCTCTCTCGGGAATTTTTACGGTGAAGCACATAAATCTGTTTCGGGACAGCAACTTTCCCAATCATTACTTCACTCTCATTAGAGGTTACTCTTAGCACAAAAAGCAAATAAAAAGGATAATGAGAGGTTATTACAGAGGTAATAACTTCCAAGACTCAACTAAAACTCTTGGGTTATCTCCCAACAAGTACTTTTATTTAACACCTTTAAGTTAGACATAAGAAGCAAAGAAAGAATCAAGTGTTCTCAAATGAAGAAGCATTAAAACCAACTTTCTTGTGCTTACCTCTCTTATTTTTATTCTTAACCTTTGGGAAAATATGATTGTTTGGTGGAGAATAAAGGTGCATGGTCCCCTTTCCCACATCTATTATTCCTCCAAGAAGTTCCAATAGGGACCTTCCAAGTGTAATTTGTCCTTTTCCTGCATATTCAATAGCAAGATAATCAATAGAAATCGTTTTCCCAAGGATCTTTGTAAACACTCCTTCAGCTATTCCAAGAGGTAATATAGTAGTATTATTAGTAAGAGGTATTTCTTTTCCTCCTTCAATGAGCCCCCAAGTATTCAGAGATTTATAAATATCTTTGGGCATAAGCAAGATTCAGACATGATATCACAGCGAGCTTGAAAAGTTTCACATTTATCTCAATCTTTACTGTAGGGAACCACTTTGATGGTTCAGAGTTTATTGGAACATAATCGTGATGTTCCCTAAGCGTATTATAGCACCCTTCTAATCTGGTAGTGCTAGTCTCAAGAGTATCCAACCTAGCAAATATTTTTGCGAAAGAAGTATCAGTTTGGCTAGGCATGTTGTAAGTGAGGATCAATTTCTTTATAGCATTAATAGCATCATCCTCATTACATTGGAGGAAATCTCCTCCCACAACAGCATCTAGAGCATATGTATATCAAAGAGCAATCCCAAGGAAAAAACTGCTAAGGAACAAGCTTTGAGTCATTTTAGGCTCAGTTTTTTCATGTAGATCAGAGATTCTAGACCAAGCTTCTTTAAAACTTTCCTCAATTCCATGTTTGAAAGTGAAAATCATTTCCTCAGGTGACATAGCGATTGGAGCAAGGCTAGACATAGTGACAACTAAAGGAGACTTAATTTTTGTGTGTTTTTGATAAAGAAAGCAAACTAGTAAAACTAATTTTTTTGTGTTTTTTGAAGAAAAAAACAAGCAAACAAAGCAAAAAGAAACGAAGCAAAACAAAAACAACAAAGTAAAGAGATTGGTTGTGAGGGACTCCCCTTGTGAAGATGTCCTTGACTCCCCGGCAACGACGCCAGAAAATCGCTTGATGGCTCAATACACGGCGCCCAGAAAAGTGCTTGGTGCGTGGTGTTGATGTAGAGCTCGTTGGGAACACCAAGAGGAAGGTATGATGAGCACAGCAGCAAGTTTCTCTCAGTTATGAAACCAAGGTTTAATCGAACCAGTAGGAGCAAGGAAACACCCCAAAGGTGTTACTAGCTGAGCTTTGGCAGGGCGCACTACCGGTGCTAGTAGCAACGTGGAGACCTGCACAACACGACCATAGAACTTTGTCCCCAACTTGCGATGAGGTTGTCAATCTCACCGTGTTTTGCGGAAAACAAAGGATTAAACGTATCGAATGGAAAGGAGTAATAGTTTGCAGAAAGTAAACCCAAAACAGTAAACAATTGTAGATTGTATGTAAAGAAAGAGGACCGGGATCCATAGTTCACTAGAGGTGGCTCTCCTTAGATAGATAACATGCTGGGTGAACAAATTATAGCGGGGCAATTGACAAAGATCGAGAAAGCAATACATGCATATACTAATCATCTTGACTCCTCTGAGACTTGATTGGGAATTACAACATAATACATAGACCGCCATCCAACTACATCTATGACTAATAATCCACCTTCAGGTTATCATCCGAACCCCCTCCAGTATTAAGTTGCAAGCAACAGATTATTGCTTTACGAACTGCGTGTAAAGTAAACAATACGATTGTTCTATGAACAAAGGATTGTTGTTTTCTCCCTAGTAGCAACATCACATCTAGTACCTTAGAGATTTCTGTCACTTCCCCAGATTACCAGAGGCATGAACCCACTATCGAGCATAAATACTAACTCTTGGAGTTGCTAGCATCTACTTGGCCAAGATAGCTACTAACAACGGAAAGCATGCAAGATCACAAATAGCAAAGACATGATAGAATCAATAATAAATCTAAAATAGCATCTCAATATCCATCGGATCCCCGCAAACACAACATGTATGAATTACAAATAGATGATCTTGATCATGAACGGAGCTCAAAAGATCTAAACATGAAAGCACACAGGAGGAGAAACCAGCCATCTAGCTACTACATGGATCCGTAGTCCAAGGATAAACTACTCACGCATCACACCGAGGCTTGCATGGTGATGAAGAAGGCCTCCAGGGTGAATTCCCCTCTCCGGCAGGGTGCCGGGAAGAGCTTCAGATCCCTCCTGATCTAGGGATGGAGATGACGGTGGCCACAAACTCTTTCGTGGATTTTTGATCGGGTACTTAGGGTTTTCGTCCCGAGGGCAACTTATAGTCGGAAGGGGAGGCCGAGGGGGTGCCGGGAGCGGCCACACCACCCCCTGGCGTGGGCCAGGCCTGGCTGCGCGGCCAGGTGGTGTGGTGGCTCCCTGACCCTTCTCCGTCTCGGATTCTAGCACTTGATCACTTCTGGAAAAATAGGCACTTTGGCTTTTGTACCGTCCAATTCCGAGAATATTCATTTTCTGACTTTCCTAGAACCAAAAACAGCAGAAAACAGGCAGCTGGCACTGTGGCTCTTGTTAATAGGTTAGTCCAAGAAATCATATGAAAAGTACTCCAAAGTTGGACAAAACACAATAAAGTGGATAAAACCAAGCATGGAACATCAAAAGTTATAGATACATTTGCAATGTATCAATGTCCGAACAAAAACATAATTTCAAAACCAAAATGAGTATTTGTGAAAAATTATTTCCTCTGTTACCCTTGGGAATTCATTCTTTCTCAAAAATTCATGTTCCTCCAATTCTTACATTACTACAAAAAATTTGACACACTTGATCACTCCACTAACTTCCTCATTCTAAATTCTTGTAGATGGAGACTCAGTTCAGCAAGTTCTACTAGTTGGGAAACGGAGGCCAACTGATCTTCGATAGGGATCTAGATTCACTGTCTGAGTTATTGGGACGCCCACATCCGGAGTTTCTTGGAGCTCAACTTCCTGGACCCCAGGAGGAGATTTAAAGTGGCTAGTCACCGCTGATCTTCGAGGAAGCATAGAAGCACCAACGTCCAGGAGAATCCAGTTCTCCGTAAGAGAGAACAACTGGCTAGATGGATTAGCCAGGGCAATGCATGAAGCTCTCGCACGTCTATGTGCCCTCAGTGTCAACCAAATCCAAGGAACCCACTTTGCGCACTATGCAAGGCATGACTTCATGGGAATGCCAATGGAGATGCCAGGTCACCCGAAGTTGAAGCGTCAAGTAGAGAACCTTGACTTCCTGCTGTACGATCGCCAGAAGGAATTGGACAATGCTAGGGAGTTTGCCAACCATAACCGTGCCATTGCCGCCCAGAAGGCCCAGACTTTCTCACTACTTGTCAAGGACCGTCAGTCTCTCCGCCTCCAGCGTGAAAAGAAGGATCGCACCATCACCCGTCTTTGCAAGAAGGTGGCCGACCTCGAGAAGACCATCAAGGAGCAAGAAGCTCGGCTTGCAGCGAAGGAGGAAGAAGAGGAGGGTGAAGACATCTTGGGAGATATGGATTCTTACCTCAACAATGATGATGACTTTCTGGAGGAGGATGCCGTGGACTTCCACACCGACGATGACGACTCTGACTTCATAGACGATGAGTAGATGCACTAGAGCACTGTCGTAGCATGAGATGTATCGGTCCCACTGTATCGTAGCTTGCAGAATGCTTCTTAAAACCATTTGTTTTCCTTCGTTGTTGTGGTGTGTGTGTGTTTGTATCGTGTGCTTGTTTGAAGGAATGAAATGGAGTTAGTTGCAAAACCTGAGTCAAACTCAAAGTTTTAGCTTTGAAACCCAAAACCATGAACCTTGGAACTTTCCCTCTTACCCCTTTATCTATCTCAATCTTCAGATGACTCGTGGAAACCCAGGAAGGAGCAGCTCATCGCAAGACCCCATGCTGCAGATCATGCAGATGTTAGTTGCAGACCATGAAGCAAGCAGGGCAGAGCGCCAGGCCAACTTAGCAACACTGCATTAGATAGCTCAGATGGCCCAAAACAACCAAGGGCATGGAAATCAGGATCATCAAGGATCCAAGCTGAAGAACTTCCAGAATACCAATCCCCCAATCTTTAGCACTTCGGAAAACCCATTAGATGTTGATGACTGGTTGCAGACAATGGAGAACAATTCAGAAGTAGCCAGAGTTGATGACAACGAGAAATTTCTCTTTGCCACCCACTACTTGGCAGGAGACGCAAGAGCCTGGTGGAACATCATCCGCCTGATGAACCATGGTCAAGTGATGACATGGGAAGCCTCCAAAATCAAGTTCAGCCGCACCCACGTGCCACAGGGTCTAGTCACCCGAATGAGGGATGAATTCCGAGAGTTGAAGCAAGGCAGAATGACTGTGGTGGAGTACCGTGACAGATTCCTGTCGCTTTCCAGGTACGCACCCGATGAGATCAACACGGAGGCCAAGAAGAAGGGGAGATTCCTGAACGGACTGCATGATGAGATGCAGATTGTCCTCGTCAACATCCGCTTCGAGGATCTCGAAGAGCTAGTAGACTCTGCCATTCATATGGAAGGGAAGATTAACCAGGCAAACGACAACCGCAAACGTCATATGATGCACCAAGATGGATCCAACAGTCACCAGAAGTACCGTCCCAACCCGTCTGCAGGATATGCACCGAGAAACAACCGCCCTCCAATGTCTCGCCCAAGCTACCCCAACCGTAGCGGAGGAAATATGAAGCCCAGAGGAAACAACAATCACTCCGACAACACCAGCAATTTCAACCGTGCACCTCCCAAGAGCAACAACAACAACAACACTCCACCCAGAACTGGAAGCAATGTTGTGCCTATCGTAGCAAAAGACAAGTCCCAGATAACTTGTTTCGAGTGTGGAGTGAAGGATCACTATTCCAATGAGTGTCCCAAGAAGACTGCCGCCACTGCCAATGTGAATGCAGCCAGCTCAACAGTAGCGTCGTGTTCAACCAGGAAGAAGGTTTGCCCCAGGGAACCCTCATAACCGCAATGGCCGTCTCTTCCACATGAATGCCGAGGAAGCCCAAGAAGCGCCAGACGTAGTGCTGGGTATGTTTTCTATCAACTCAGTTTTAGCAAGAGTGTTGTTTGATTCGGGAGCATCACATTCATTTGTCACCGAAGAATTTGCATGCACTAGTAAGATTCACCCAACCAACTTGAAGCATGCCATGATAGTTCAAATCCCCGGTTCAACTACAAAAGCTAGAAAAATTTGCAAAGTTGTGCCTATCAGAATACATGGGATAGATTTTTATGCCAACCTAATAGTACTTGGAACCAGAGGATTGGAAGTAGTACTAGGTATGGATTGGATGTCAAAGCATAAAGGACTGATAGACTGTGCTAAGAAAGCCATCACCATGACCAGTAACTCTAGAGTCACAATAGAGCATATATCTGAAACCTTACCCCGTCAATTCAAGTGCAACGAGAGTCTAGCCCTACCCACCATAGACCAAGTCAGAGTAGTCTGTGAATACCCCGACGTATTCCCAGATGAATTGCCAGGTATGCCCCCAGATAGGGATATTGAGTTCATTATCGAACTAATCCCCGGAACCGGACCCATAGCCCAGAGACCCTATAGCATGAACCCCTCAGAGTTAGTAGAGTTGAAGAAGAAGTTGGATGCCATGTTAGCAACAGGCTTGATTCAACCAAGCGCATCGCCATGGAGATCACCAGTGTTATTCATCGACAAGAAAGATGGAGGCAACCGTTTATGCACCGATTATAGAAAGCTGAATGATGTCACCATCAAAAACAAGTACCCTTTGCCAAAGATAGAAGATCTATTCGATCAGTTGACTGGTGCCCAGGTATTCTCAAAGATTGATCTTAGGACTGGTTATCACCAACTTAAGATTCGTGCAACAGATATTCCGAAGACCGCCTTTACTACTCGCTATGGTTTATACGAGTATACGGTTATGTATTTTGGATTAACCAATGCCCCTACTTATTTCATGAATCTCATGAATAAGATCTTTATGAATTTCCTAGATAATTTTCTCGTTGTGTTTATCGACGATATCCTTATCTACTCCAAGTCATAAGAGGAGCATGAGCAACATCTGAGAATTATCCTAGAAACCCTGAGAGAGCATCGGTTATATGCCAAGTTCGGCAAGTGTGAGTTTTGGCTGAAAGAAGTAGGATTCCAAGGACATATTGTGTCTGTCGGAGGAATCTCTGTTGATCCCGCCAAAATTAAAGATGTCGAAGAATGGGAAGCCCCAACCACTCAAACCCAAGTCCGTGCATTTCTCGGATTAGCGGGATATTACCGCAAGTTCGTCGAAGGATTTTCGAGCATCGCCAGACCCATGACCCAATTGTTGAAGAAGGACAAGAAGTTTGAATGGACCGACAAATGTGAAGCCAGTTTCCAAGAACTGAAGAAGAGATTGATTTCAGCCCCAATATTGATCATGCTAGATATCAAGAAGTCGTCTGATGTCTATTGTGATGCATCCAAGATTGGTCTCAGATGTGTATTGATGCAAGAAGGCAAAGTTATCGCATATCTGTCTCGACAACTGAGGAAGCATGAGCAGAACTATCCAACCCATGATCTTGAATTAGCAGCCGTAGTTTTGGCATTGAAGACATGGCGCCATTATCTGATGGGTAATCGATGTGAGATTTACTCAGATCACAAGAGCTTGAAGTATATTTTCACTCAGAAGGAGCTGAATATGAGGCAAAGGAGATGGATAGAGTTAATCAAGGATTATGACCTTGACATTCACTATCACCCCGGCAAAGCCAATGTGGTAGCGGATGCTCTTAGCAGATTGCCGTGTAAGGTAAACACCATGATCAAGGAGAAGCAACCAAGTTTATATGAGGAGTTGGAGCAGTTTAGAACTAAGCTTGTTAGCAAATGATTTTTAGATAGCATTGAACTTCAACCCACTTTGATTAGCCAAATCAAGGAAGCCCAGAAGGGAAATGAAAGTATCGACGGAATCAAACATCGTATTGGTACAGGAAAGGTACCTGGATTCACTGAAGACGAAGAAGGAGTTCTATGGTACAAAGGACGTATCTGTGTGCCAGCAGATTCGAAGCTGAAGCAAGTTATCATGCAGGAAGCTCATGATACTCTTTATTCTATCCACCCCAGAGGAACGAAGATGTATCAAGATTTGAAAGAGCAATTTTGGTGGCACAAGATGAAGAGAGAAATCGGGAGCTACATCGCCAAGTGTGACATCTGTCAAAGAGTCAAAGCAGAGCATCAGAGACCCACAAGACTGTTGCAACCATTGCAGATTCTGGAATGGAAATGGGATTCCGTCGGAATGGACTTTATCACCGCTTTGCCTACTTCTAGTAGGGGAAATGACTCAATCTGGGTCATCGTTGATAGACTGTCCAAGGTAGCTCACTTTATACCTATCAAGACAACTTACCAGAGTTTGAAGCTAGCAGAGCTGTACATTGCCAGAATTGTTAGTCTGCATGGAACCCCCAAGACCATAGGTTCAGATTGAGGAACCCAATTTACCTCAAGATTTTGGCAAAAAGTCCAGGAAGGATTGGGAACCAAGTTGAATCTCAGCACCGCTTATCACCCGCAAACTGATGGACTTACTGAAAGAGTCAACCAGATCTTAGAAGATATGTTGAGATCTTGTGTGTTAGAGTACGGTCAAAATGGGAAGACTGTCTGCCTTTCGCAGAATTCTCATATAACAATAGTTATCAAGCTAGCTTGCAAATGGCACCATTTGAGTTCCTATATGGAAGAAAGTGTTGTACCCCTTTGAATTGGTCGCAAGTAGGAGAGAGTCAGATCTTTGGACCCAACATTCTCCGAGAAGCCGAAGAGAAGGTTCACAAAGTCCGTGAGCACCTCAAGACCGCCCAATCCAGACAGAAGAGTTATGCTGACAAGAGAAGGAGAGACCTGACTTTCAATGTTGGAGATTTTGTATATCTCAAGGTTTCACCATTGAAGGGACCACAACGCTTTAGTCTGAAAGGAAACTTAGCCCCCAGATATATCGGGCCCTTCAAGATTCTGAACCGTCGAGGAGAAGTATCGTATCAACTGGAACTGCCTGAAGAGATGTCAGCCATCCACAATGTGTTCCATATCTCGTTACTTCGCAAAAGCCTAGAAGTGCCGGAGAAGACTGAAGTTTTCAAGAACATCGATCACCGATCTGTTGATATCAACAAGGATCTGACGTACCGTGAAGTGCCCATCCGTATCTTAGAAGAAGCTTACAGAACCACCAGGACCAGAAGTATCAAATTTCTCAAGATTCAATGGAGCAACCATACCGAAGAGGAAGCCACTTGGGAGCGAGAAGATTACATTAGGAAAGAGTTCCCAGATCTCTTTAGTTCCTAGTTTTCTTTCGTAAATCTCAGGACGAGATTTTGTTTAAGGGGGGAAGGTTTGTAACATCCCAAAACTCTAATCCAATGTTATTAAGATCAAAATCATCAAATTTAGAGTTAACAAAAAACTTTTCCATTTGAAAATCATTAAGCATTCATATGTGTGTGCATTTAAATTAGGAGTTTTTTTGAATTGCCATGTTTGAGTGATCCATTGATTGTAAAATGATTCTAAGGTGAACTAAACATCATCTAGATCATCCCTAAACAAATCCCAAAGAAAAACAAATAAAAAAGAATAAAATAAGCAAATGGTCATTTGTGCCATTTTAATCACCATGCCTACTTTGGCTATTCCTGGAACTCAAATCTTAACAGAAACAATTGTGGATATTTGCACCCCTTGCTAGTACAAGTAGTGACGTACCAAGGCCCACTTTGTGATCTACCAAAAACTTTCAAACACTAAATTTAAATGGCATTTGAAAGTTGAATCTAGTGTATGTATCAAGATCACACTTATTCAAAAACCACTCAAATGAACTCCACTTTCAAATCCCAAGCAACCACAGATGCTTAAGCATGTGACAAACAACTCCACCAAAAATCATCTCAAAATTCAAAACTTGAATTCTTTCGGCCATTTTGTCAAACACCTTGTGTGCAAATATATGGAAAAAATCACAAACACTAGTATGAGTAGTGTTCTGGCCAAACTTGTCTCCCACTTTGCAACCAAAGCCTCCCCAGTACACCCCCTACCCTTTGCTAGCCCAGCCACCCACTGTGCACACGACCAAATGGTCATGGCCATTAAGGCCGAGCACCTTGAGCACCCTCATCGCCCACATCATGCCACAACAGCCGCCAGCCTCGCCTACCATGTCCAGCACGTCGCTCGTGGTCCACCTCCACCTCCAGGCTAGCCCCAGCCCGCAGACAGAGCGAGGAGCAGCCAGGAACCGCCGCGCCCGGAGCCTGTCTGCCATGCCGACGTCGCCCGCAGTTCACGCGCTGTCCCTGCTCAACCAGACCCCGCCTCGCTCTCACCGCCCACCTACACGATCACCACCATCATAGGAAGCTAACGGACATGCCCGTTTCCTCGACCGTGACCCGTAATCGCCAGTCGCCGCAAAGCTCACCGTCGATAGAGGCAGCGTGCGCGCAGCAATGCTCGCTTCTCCCGACCGCAATGCACTGCACGGGCACCGCCGTGACGCTCGCCAGGGAACCGCCCACCGTCCTAGCCCACCGTCCACACCTCTAGCTTGCTGTGTCGCTGCCCCTGTCGAGCTCTTCCCATGCTCCTCTGCCACCTCGCGGAGCCTATAAATAGAGAGCTCCCCGACACCAATTCATCACACCAACTCCATCCACTCCACCTCAGAAACCTCCCAAAGTCCCACTGGAGCAAGCCGCAGCCCGTAGCGCTCCAATTTTGGCGGAGACCACCACAGAAGGAGGAGAAGGGCGCCACTGATCCAAGCCATCCCCAGGGACGCCGCTGGTACCAGGAGCACCTCCGTCCTCGACTTGTTCGTTTTCCCGCCTTGCCGACCCTCGCCGGAGCCCCGGTAAGCCGCCCTAGACCCCCACCGAGCCGCTAGGGTTACACCTCACCGGCAACTTGTCCCTCGTTGATGACAAGCCCCAACCATAGATCTTCTTTCTAATCCAACGGTCCACATTGCCCCGTACCGCTTCGCGTTTAAAAAGCCGCTGACATGTGGGCCCCCCTATCAGCTGTCCTCAGCACCGCGGAGTGAGACTGGGTCGGTCCATTAGTGTTCCTGCCTTAGCCCGTAGATTCAAATTTCGATTTTTTCCTTTTTAACTAAAACTAGATTATGTCCCTTAGTTGAAAAATCAATTCAGGAAGATTTACTAACCCAAGTTGAGTGATTCCAAGTTTGTGGGAAAGCCCCTGAAAAGATCTATCCAAGCCTGTTGGATTTAATTCATTTAGAGTTAGAGATCTCCCCTAGTAAAAATAACAAGACAAAAGCTTTTGCACATTCAAACATTTTTATAAAATCAACCATAATAGCTTTTGAGTTGATTCCAACTCTCAAAAATCACATTTAACCATACCTATCTGAATATGTAATAATATTAAGGTTTACATGCAGTGAATTTGGACTAGTACCAAAATAATGCTATATAGGCATTTCTAGTCACTTTAAATCATTAAATATTAAACTTAAACTTAATTAAATGTGATCCAACCTTTAAATCACATTCCCATATGTTATAATATGTGGTGATGACATGTGTCCACATGATCCCATATTTTAAGTGGAGAATATTAAATCTTAGTTATTTTCAATGAGTAGAAATTACTTTTCTTAAATAAAAAGAATGAAGCTAGTTAATAAAACCGTGTGATGCTTGTGATGATAATAGATCATCAAATGTGTGCCGTAGTGTACAAAGTAGCCGAGTTAAGTATTGTTTGGTGATTGTGTATCCCGTATGTATTTATAGACGATAATATCGACCAAGCTTTCGAGGAGGAGGCGTTCTACCCAGTGGAAGAGGAAGAAAACTTCAACCACTGCACCAACCAAGGCAAGCTATTGTTAGCAAGCTAGAATTAATTTAGATAACCTAAGCAAGATGCACTAGGCATGCTTTGGTTATACCACTTTGAATATTACCTACCCCAAGTTTTACTTTCAAGCTTTTTACCTTCTTTACTTTACCAAAGTCCCTTACTTGTTTGAAGGTAGCATAAAAAGTATAAAATTTGACCTATCTAGATAACCTTAGATGTAATTCTATGGCATGAGATTGAGATTAGCATCCCACCTTAGTGAACCATATTAACTTAGTAGCTTAGAGCTAAATCAAAACTTGAGTCACTTTAGATGGGAACACTTGGTGAAAATGAATTGTGAAAACCTTGGAATGATGAGTCATTCTGTTGAGATGTTTTGACATGTGTTGAGAAACACAAATGGTTTATGATGATGAAAATGTTGAGGCATGAGCCTTAGCCCTTTTACAAAAACTGATGGTTGGATTCGGATACGATACCATTCCAATTTTACCATACAACCACAATACCTGAATTGGGTAAGGCTTAGCCGAAAATTTATATGCATTAGTATTAGTTCCCTCACGGGAGAGGTTGAGCTGAGGCTCCCTCTCAATGTTGTCTACCTATGCAGTGCCCAAGTTGACAGATGGTCATGGTTGGGAGGCCATGCTCATAGGAGAGGTTGCTTATACTAGGGTGAGTAAAGGGAAGGTTATGTTTGATTATCTGCATACTAAGTATGATGATTCAGGGTTATCCCTGACAGATGTATCGAATCTTGTGGTGAAAGTGTACCACCTCTGCAGAGTGTCAAACTATTCGAATAGCTGCATCCGCGGTTATGGACAGTTGGAGTGGCCATACTGTTTCGTTGTTAGGTGTTTTCAAAATGACTTATGAAATGAATGATGAATCTTGACTTGACCACAACAGGGTTGTGACTATGACACTAGCTTCCCAACTTAAGTGATTCTAGAACTTTATTTTATCTTTCTTTGTTTCTGAACTCAGCTTAGGTTTCAAACATAACTTTACAAATAAACATAGAGTTAGCATTTCCCACTAGCACTACCTTACTTGTTAGTGATAGTTTGCGAGTACTTAAAGAGTACTCATGGATTTTGTCCCTGGCTATTCCTATGGACAGACTATGAATAAGACTACCAAGATGACGAATAGCAGGACGACTATGATAACTAGGACTATCTTCCATCGTCAGCATTGCCTGTCCCACTGAAGATGGACCCCATCGCTACGCTTATTATTTATTCCGCTGCTTGTTGTATTAAGACTGGATCATGAGATCCTTTATTTGTGTAAGACCTTATATTGGTTTGTGATGGATGATGTACTGTGATATCTAATCTGTTATGTCTCGCAAAAATGGTAATCCTGGGATTAAAAATCCGAGTGTTGACATTGGGAGTATTAATGATGTTCTTAATATGGTTAACAATGCCTATGTCCCCATTGATTTCTATGTTTTCGATGTTGAATGCAATGCTTCTTGTCCTATTACTTTGCGAAGACCTTTTCTTAGAACTGTTGGTGCCATTATTGATATGAAAGAAGGCACCATTAAATATCAACTCCCACTCAAGAAAGGTATAGAACACTTCCCTAAGAAGAGAGAGAAAATTCCTTTTGCCTATCCTATTAAACAGGTCTCTAACTAGAAAAGTAAATGCTTGAGCTTGAGAAGCTTCTGGCCCGGTGGGTCCATAAAACTAACTCGGATAAGCCGTATTATTTAATTTGGTCTTAATGCTTCTTCATTTTAGAACACTTGATCCTTTTTCTTGCTTCTTATGCCTAACTTAAAGGAGTTAAAGAGAAGTACTTATTGGGAGATAACCCAGAAGTTTTAGATGACTCTTGGAAGTTATTACCTCTGCAATGACCTCTCCTTTTCCTTTTTATTTGCTTTTTGTGCCAAGAGTAACCTCTAATGAGAGAGAAGTAATGATTGGGAATGTTGCTGTGCCAAAAAAGATTTTTGTGCTTCGTTGTAAAAATTCCTGTAAAATCTATGTACGTTGGTTTGAGCTGTGATGTTTTGTGCTTCTGCCCCAGGTTGTTATCCAACTTCCGTTAGTTCAACACTTTTCGATTTGAGCAACAGAAGGTCTTCGAAAAAAATTTGTTTTTACCTGCTGGTCTGTTTTGACAGATTTCTGCCATTATTTGCATTTGCTTCTTGTTGATTCCTTTTTGGGTTCTCTTTTGGGGAATTGAGATTTTTGAGGGAAGTGCTACAGTAGCTTGTGTTTTAATGGAAGTTTTATTGGTGTTGAAACTGAACCCAAAGACTTATTATCTTGAGTACACTAATGTTGCTAATAAAGATCGTGTGAAGTTTTGTATGAAGGAAAAATTTCAGGTGTGAGGAGAGAATGATGTAACGAGATGAAGAATGGACTAAAGCTCAAGATTGGGGATGCCACCCATGTCGCACCAAGAAATATCCAAGAAGTACAAGCGTCAAAGCTTGGGGATGCCCAAGGTATCCTCTTCTTCATCAATAAAAATCTCAGGTTTCTTCCAAACACTTCATTTTTATTGTTTCATGCACAATTGTGTTGTTCTTGGAGCGTCTTCGTTTTTTGTTTTTTGGTTTTTGTTTGCTTGAATAAATTGGTTGGACCCCCTCATTCATACATTAGTTTTCAAATAGGTTTGGTTTGGATTGGAAAAGAGCAGGAAAAGTCCATGCTTAAGTGGTAAAAAGGAGTTTGTTTCCGACTGTGGCCTATGCTTTGTCATGTTATTCTTGATATTGTTTTGGCATTATGCTTAGTGATTTTTTTTGTAGCATGACATGTTATAAACAATTGAGATTTCTGAATGTGCCTTGAAAGAATCATGCGTTGTTTTAGCATATTAAAGCATAGTATTGTGGTATTCTCCTTTGATGCTTTATTTGGGTTGACTTGGCGCATGCTCACACCATGTTATGACTATCCCAAGTCACCATAGCCTTTATGATCATTTAGTTTTCAACTTGTAATATCACTTTATGCTTTAATTAATGATGTTTTGTCGCTTTGCATGATTATGGCCATTATTGCTCTGTTAATTGGTCGCTCCCAGTCTTTTGCTAGCCTCCATAACCAAGTATGAGTTCCACTCATGCATCCAACTCCAAATAAAACCAAGTTATCCCAAAGAGTCCATCATACCTAGCTATTAGCATTTGCTATTCCAAGTATATTCATGTTTTTATCTACCTTCCGAATTAAACTTGTTATGAGAAAACTAGTGATTAAACTCTCATGAACTTGATGGCACACTTTACTTTCTTGCACTTAATAATCTTGAACCATTGTGTTAATCTTTGGTGCGTATATGCTTGCGCTTTATAAGTTGAAGTTAGCAGAACCATGTATCATGGGGAACGCTTTCAACATTGCACTTATTATTCTGTTGATATCATGATTCTTTTGCTTATGGATCCCGATGGTGTGAAGCAAAAGGGGAACTTTTAAGCTCATGGAGTTTGTATGTGTGTTAGAGAAACTCTTGGGCCGGTAGCCTAAGCCATGCCTAATCATGGTGGAAACTTGCAGCATAACCATAATGAGCACTCTATGAAGCATCCTCAATAAAAACATATGCAAATAGCAAATAAAAAGATCGTTGAGATGCTCATTGTCTGCTTGCCTTGTCATTTTGATTATGGGATAGCTCCTGTATCATGTGCAAGGGTTACCCCGTTGGCGGTTCTCTATGATGCATATGTACTTACAATGACAAGAGCTTACTTGTGACTGAAGTTGAGTAGCATGAGTTTCGGTACTCGTAAGTAAGGGGCATGAGATTTCAACTTATAACTTGTCAAGCATATCCTCTTAGTTGTGTCACTTTAACCTTAATCACCTAAAGATGCTTATGATAGGGGCAATGAGAGCTGAAAGCTAATAAGTACCATAATTTTTTGAAGCTCTTTATGAGAATTGAATCCCTACTTCCTTCTATGAAGGCCTTTCTTTTACTTTTATGTTGAGTCTCCATCTTCTATCTTTATGCACCTATTGAGAGAGCATAGTAGCCATTCTTAGTTCTATGTTCATTGTCCCAAGACTTGTTGATTGATGCATAATTTTGATATTGCTTGTTCTTAAACTATTTGTATCTAGTCACCCTTATGAACTTTGAAGGTGTCCTATGCATTTATGTTTGCTACTCTATGAGGAGGGACAAGCTGAATATCATTCTCATTATGCTTTCGTTATGTGAAACAAACAAACATCTTGCAAAGCATTGTTATTCATGAATCTTTTGTTTGTGCCTTTTCATGTTACAACATAGTTGCTTTGTCTTATTGTTAGAACTATATGTTTCATGTTATCTTAAAGTCTACGATCCCAGTTATCAATGTTTTACAAATACTTTGATTGTTTTTGATGGTGCATGTCACCTCAAAAATTATTCTTTCTTTTTATCACTTACCTACTCGAGGACGAGCAGGAGTTAAGCTTGGGGATGTTGATACGTTGCTAACGTATCTATAATTTTTGATGTCCCATGCTTATTTTATATCTACTTTCTTAGGTTTCGTCCACACTTTGGAGTATTTTTATACACTTTCTTGGACTAACCTATTAACAAGATGCCACAGTGCCAGCTGCCTATTTTCTGTTGTTTTTGGTTCCAGGAAAGTCAGAAATTGAATATTCTTGGAATTGGACGGGACAAAAGCCAAAGTCAATATTTCACCGAGGGGGACACGGAGCCAGAAGACAAGACGGAGAGGGGCCAGAGGCCGGCCACACCACCTGGCCGCACTGCCAGGCCTGACCCATGCCAGGGGGTGGTGTGGCCGCCTAGGGCACCCCCTCGGCCTCCCCTTTTGCCTATAAGATGCCGCCGATACAGAAACCCTAAGTACCCGATAAAAATTCCACGAAAGAGTCTGTACCTGCCATCATCTCCATCCCTAGATCGGGAGGGATCTGAAGCTCTTCCCGGCACCTTGCCGGAGGGGAGAATTCACTCTAGAGGCCTTCTTCATCACCATGCAAGCCTCCGGTGTGATGCGTGAGTAGTTCATCCCTGGACTACGGGTCCATGTAGTAGCTAGATGGTTGGTTCTTCTCCTTCATGCCACCATGTCTAGATCTTGTGAGATCTGTTCATGATCAAGATCATCTATTTGTAATCATACATGTTGTGTTTACGAGGATCCTATGGATATTGAGATGCTATATCAAATTGATTATTGATTCTATCATGTCTTTGTTATTTGTGATCTTGCATGCTCTCCGTTGTTAGTAGATATCTTGGCCGAGTAGATGCTATCAACTCCAAGTGGGAGTATTTATGCTCGATAGTGGGTTCATGCCTCTAGTAATCTGGGGAAGTGACATAAATCTCTAAGGTACTAGATGTTTTGTTGCTACTAGGGAGAAAACAGCAATCCTTTGTTCATAGAACAATCGTATTGTTTACTTTACACGCAATGCTTACTGCAATTATCTGTTGCTTGCAACTTAATACTGGAGGGGGTTCGGATGATAACCTGAAGGTGGATTCTTAGTCATAGATGCAGTTGGATTACGGTCTATGTATAATGTTGTAATGCCTAATCAAATCTCATAGGAGTCAAGATGATTAGTATATGCATGTATGCTTTCTCGATGTTTGTCAATTGCCCCGCTGTAATTTGTTCACCCAACATATCATCTATCTTAAGGAGAATCACCACTAGTGAACTATGGACCCCGGTCCTTTCTTTTATTATCAATCTACAAGTTGTTTACTGTTTTCTGTTTACTTTCTGCAAGCAATTCCTATCTTCCACACAATACGTTTAATCCTTTCTTTTCAGCAAAACCGGTGAGATTGAAAACCTCACTGTAAGTTAGGGGCAAAGTTCTATGGTTGTGTTGTGCAGGATTCCAAGTTGGAAACAACACCTTGGAGGTGTTTCCTTGCTCCTACTAGTTCGATAACCTTGGTTTTATAACTGAGGGAAAACTTGCTGCTGTGCTCATCATACCTTCCTCTTAGGGTTCCCCAACGAGCTCGATATATTTTGGGCCATCAATGAGTCGCGTCTTCATGGACGGCAGGAGCGGCATCAACCTCATGTTCACAAGTACCTTGCACACGATGAGGATCCCTCTGACCTGTCTAGAAGTTTTGGACACAACGTTCCACGGCATCATCCCAGGGAAGGGAGTATACCCCCTGGGAAAAATCAACCTCGACAACGCCGCAAAACATTCGGCGAGAGCGCATTGACTTTGAAGTCGTTGACTGGCCCTCACAATACCACTGCATCCTCGGACATGTCGCGTTCGCAAGGTTCATGGCAGTACCACACTACGCATATCTATAGATGAAGATGCCAGGCCCAAACGGCGTCATCACAATCAACGGAATCTTCGAGAGGTCCGACACCTGTGACAGGGAATTCAACAGAATCTCCCAGTACTTTGGCATGCAAGAGGAACTCACAAAACTTAAGGAGTCGACAGACAACAGTCTGCCTCCCCTAAGCAGGCCAAGTTCACCCGACCTGTCCTTCGACTCGTCGGTGCACACAAAGAAAGTCTAGGTCCACCCAACGGACCCGACCAAGATAGCCCTCATCGCAACAACTTGAGTTTTGCATAGGAACTCGCGTTCGTCGAATTCCTCCGTGAGCACTAGGAAATCTTCGCCTGGTGTCCAGCGGACATGCCAGCGGTTCCTAGGGAATTCGCCGAGCACTGACTCAACGTGAATCCAGACGCAAGGCCAGTCAAGCAAACAATACGGTGACTGTCTGAACAAAGAGCGAAAGCAGTCAGTATGGAGATCAACAGACTCTTCGACGCAAATTTCATACGCGAGATCAAGGAAAGCACCTAGCTCGCTAACACAATGCTTGTGCCTAAAAAGACACGAATATCCTACGGATGTGCGTGGACTTCACCTCCTTGAATAAGCACTGCCCAAAGGATCACTTCCCGTTGCCACAGATCGATCAAATCATCGACTCCACCGCGGGCTGTGAGCGCCTCTGCTTCCTCGACATCTACTCAGGCTACAATCAGATTCGAATGAAGGAGGAAGACTAGGAGATAACAGCGTTTACAACGCCCTTTGGTGTGTACTGCTACAACACGATACCTTTCGGGCTAAAAAACGCAGGAGCCACCTATCAGCGGTGCATGCATGCTTGCCTCAAGAATCAACTTGGTCACAATATCCAAGTCTACGTTGACGACATCGTCATCAAAACCAAAGAGGAAGCCACGTTAATCAACAATCTCCACGAGACCTTCGCCAACCTTGACCGCTACCGGATCAAGCTCAATCCGGACAAATGCGCCTTCAGCGTACCATCTGAGTAACTACTCAGGTATCTCAGCTCTGCGAGGGGGATCGAGGCAAACCCAAAGAAAATAAAGGCCATACTAGCCATGGAGAAGCTGGAGAACGTAAAAGGCACCCAACAGCTGGCTAGGCGATCGCGATGCTCAGTCGATTCATCGGTCGAATGGGCAAAAAGGCACTGCCCTTCTACCAACTCCTCCGCAAAGCTGACAAGTTTGAGTGGACAGACGAGGCGCGAGAAGCATTCGAAGACCTCAAGTGTCTACTATCCACCTCGCTAGAACTGGTGACGCCTCGTGAAAAGGAACCACTACTGCTCTACATTTCCTCCACCAACCAGGTGGTCAGGACGGTGCTCGTGGTAGAACAAGCCGAAGAAAATAAAGTCCACGGGGTCTAGCACCCAGTATACTACCTCAGTGAGGTGCTCACACCAACAAAGCAGCGGTACCCGCACTACCAGAAGCTGACGTATGGTGTCTTCATGATAGTCAGGCGACTGCGCCACTACTTCCAGGAGCATCCAATCGTGGTGGTAAACGATTCCTCGCTTGGGCATATACTCAATAATCCTGACGCCACCGGACGAGTTGCGCTCTAGGGAATCGAACTGTCTCCGCGAGACATCACATATGAGAAGCGCGACATGATCAAGTCACAAGTTCTCCCGGACTTCCTCGTGCACTGGATGGAGAACCAGCTCCCTAACAAGCCAGATATGTCCTATCTTTGGACAATGCACTTCGACGGGTCCAAGCGACAGGACGGAGCTGGCGCAGGTGTCATACTAACATCGCCACAAGGAGACAAGATGAAATATATTCTGCGAATGCAGTTCACTGCCTCCAATAACAAAGCTGAGTATGAAGCCTTAATCCATGGGATGCGGATGGCGAAAGCCTACGGTGCCAAGAGGCTCATCATCTATGGCGACTCCAAGCTGGTAGTCAACCAAACGATGCACGAGTGCGACGCACTGAGCGACAACATGATCGCCTATCGCGACCTCTATGACACACTCGAGGGAGACTTCGACAGCTACGAGCTACGACACGTAGGCCGCGAAAGCAATGAAGAGGCGGATCTACTCTCCAACATCGGCTCCACCTGCACCCCCATACCACCTAGAGTACTCCTCGAGCACATCTGGGAGCTCTCCATCAAGCCCAAGGCTCTAGAGAAAAAAGCAAGCACGTAAACAGACACGGGGGCTACGCCACCCAACGAGCCAATGGCACTCGACGACATGGAGCTTGGTACGGGACTCGAAGGCCCAATGGAGGTCATGGTGATCGAGCCATCTTGGACATAGCCGTACATCACATATCTACTCAGCAAGAGGCTGCCAGATGACCTGACTAATGCGCGACACATCACATGACGATCCAAGGCATTCGCCCTCATCAACAGCGAACTGTACAAGCGCAGCATCACAGGGGTACTTCAACGGTGCGTCTCCAACAGGGACGGACGGGTCCTCCTCCTCAACATACATGAAGGCACTTGAGGACACCATGCTGGCAGTCACGCCCTTATAGCCAAAGCTCTACAAGCTGGATTCTACTAGCCCACGGCCATGCGCGACGCCAAGGACATCGTCCAGCGTTGCAACGATTGCGAGCGATTCACGGACAAAGCATACGCACCTAGCATGGAACTTAGGCCAATACCATTAGCTTGGCCCTTCGCACAATGGGGACTCGACATGGTCGGCAAGCTCCCAAAGTCCTCATGAGGAGGTTATGTCTACCTCTTAGTCGCTGTCGACAAGTTTACCAAGTGGATCAAGGCCATGCCAGTGACGAATCAATCAGGAGCCAGCGCTGTCAAGTTCTTCGAGTCCATTGTCTACCGTTTTGGAGTGCCACATAGCATCATCACGGACAACGGAACGAACTTCACCTCCAAGGAGTTCTAGGAATTCTGCGAAAACCTGGGAATCAATGTTAGCTACACCTTGGTGTCTCACCCTCAGACCAACGGTCAAGTCGAAAAGGCCAACAGCCTCGTCTGTGGCGGAATTAAGAAGCGACTCCTTTGGCCACTCGAACAAGCCACCGGATGTTGGCCAGATGAACTACAATCCGTACTTTGGAGCTTACGCACAACTCCAAACAGCGCCACGGGCTACACCCCGTTCTTCATGGTGCACGGTGCTGAGGTGGTGCTACCCGCAGAAGTCTCCTACAAAGCTCCGCGAGTGGTTACTTACAGGGAGCAGGAGTCAACCCTCGCACTCGAAGACTCCTTCGACCTCCTCGATGAGGCACGCGAGATCACAGAGGAGAGATCAACGATCTATCAGCAGAACCTCTGCAACTACCACAGTAGAAGGCTATGCCCCAGATCCTTCGATGAAGGAGATCTGGTCCTGTGACTAAAGCAACAAGGGCACCTTAAACTCGAGTCCCCTGGGAAGGACCTTATGTGATTACTGAAGTAATCCCAGGTGGCGCCTATCGTCTCAAAGACCTAGCAAGCAGAGTCGCATACTCCAACCCCTGGAACATCGCGCAGCTGTGCCGTTTCTACCCTTAGTCATTTTTACATTACAAATAAGGCTATTCAGTCAGGCACTTAGCCACACATTGTACCTCATACTATTCTGTGAATAAATAAAGCTAAGTTCCCCAAAACTCTGTGCATTTTCTTATTTTCTTGCAATTTCATCACTTGGGGGCTACGCCACCCTTTACACTTACGTTCTATGAACAAATCGTAGTATCCTGAGTAGCTGACACAATACCAATCGAACCCTTGATAAACATCAACCCAATTGCAACGCACTTGACAGGTTGGCAAGGTGCTGAGATAAACACATGTCAGGCTAACGAAAAGGAACTGCAGAGCACAATACACTCGAAAAATATATAAGCTAGCAAGCTCTTCACATATCAATGGGTATTGAGTACACCCAACACAATCATACGAACTTTACAACACTCATACATCTATGCGCAACATACAAACTATGCTACTGCTGCAGAAGATGAACATTCGTTTGCTCTTCAAAGAAGTCAACGATGTCCTCTGCTGGCCGATCAACCGCCTGGTAATTCAGCACCATGTTCCAGGTCATCCCTTCTGGCGGTGGCGGCAGCCCAGCAGCAACAGACACTATGTCCACATCTGGCTGATGTAGTCGCACTAGCGACAAGGTAGCCTTCGCACCTGCGACAAGTTGCTATCGCACACACTCGCGGACCGCGCTTATATCTTGAAATTTCGCCAAAAGAGCCAACAGGCTTGAAGGGACGGCGTCCAGCAGAAACATCGTCTGATAAATGTGTCTAAGACACGGCTGCGCCTTCTTCAAGCATTGAAGCACTCGAGGGTCGGAAACGATCCAGCAGGGTCGCCAATGCGATCGCACGGCGTGGTCCACCCAAAAATACCCACTAGCCTGCAGCTGCTCCTAGTTCAGGTTATTCATTCGAATGGCCACCCGGCCCTTCTCATCCCGCGGATGACGAGCGCTAACAACTACACCAAGAAAGTAGCAAAGTGTAAGGACAAGGCATCGCCGCGACTGACTAAAAGACTGGATGAGAAGACAGAGAGCTAACATTTAAACTGCTCATTCAATTGCGCCACTTCCTCCAAGAGATACTTCTCACGGGCGGTGGCCTTCTCAGCTTTCGACTTCCACACATGCGTGTTATCGCGGATGATGGGCAACTCACGCTCCAACTGCTTAATGCGGTCGCGCAGTCGCAAAAGCAATGACAATTCCTCCACCTTTGAATGCGGTTGCACCGTGGTTTCATCAGTGGGAGGAGAATCATGAGGACCACTCGAATGACCACTCGAAGGACCCTAGGTACAATCAAGCAAGAGGCAAATGAGACTAATCATACATCGATAAAAAAGAGGACTGAGTTCAAATTTGATAAAAATGTCAAGGGAGCACCCCCCACAAAATGCGGACCAACAAAAGAAGCTAGACCTATTACAAAGGGTAACTACAAAGCAATCTGCTTCTTCGACTTTGGGGGCTTCATCGCATCCATGGCAGTTTCTGACACCACGGACTTGCCGATGGTAGCCCCAGATGCCACGGCCTTTGCTGCCTTCGCTTTCCACCGCTCCTCAGAGTATTTTGGCGATTGTCTCGATAAGCTGAGGCCCATATTTACTGCAGCTACTGGCGAAAGGAGCAAACACTACCTGCTGGCCTCCAGCATCGACAGGCATCTCCTCGAAGACCACGGCGGGATCCAACTCCACGCCATGGGCTTGTGCCATCGCGAGTGCCATGGTGGCGCCAACAGACTACTGGGAGTTCCTGAATTCCATGGGAATACCTCAAGTGAGGGATTCCACAAGGTCATCAAGATTGTCGATTAGGACGACCATGGGAGTCAGATCCTCTCGGAGGCGACTCAGCACACCCCCGCCCTTCCCCAACGTCTCTTAGAGGGAGACGCCATGATCTTCGACTGCGGCCACAGCGCCAGCAAGAGCATCTTCGCGACACAAGGATTGGGCATTGAAACTGAGGCCAGCAACATCTGAAGAGTACAAGGTGTCAGCACAAGGGAAAGATAACCAAGATAAGGGAAAACGCAAAGGGAAAGCAGCGCAAGTACCTGAGAGAGCCTTCGCAGTCAAGAAAAGTTGTTCCGCAAACAACTTCTCCCTCTCAACAGCGGTAGCGCGTAGGTCTTCCTCATGTTTTCGCGACTCCTCCAGGGCTGCGATTGCTTCGTCGCGGTTCTTCACCACCGTAGCAAGCCCCTTCTCGAGGGACGTAATGCGACGTAGAAGTTCATTATGTTCAGCTGCAAAAGGCAGAACACGACAAAGTATATGAGCCCACAAATCACAGTTCAAAAGAGATTAAAGAGATAAAGTCAGGAACAAACCTTCGACTATGCGGTGGCGATTGTCCAGCAGGGCATGCCGTCGACCGAAAGCAAGGACTTTCTCTACAAGGCGAGCAACTTCCTTCACAATGAGCTACACCAAGGAAAACGAAGACTCAACGTCAACCCAAAATACAAAATCGACTACCAAACAGCAAAAAGGACACTCACATGTTCCTCTAGGGACTCTGAAGATGACTATCGGGCAGTCGTCCGTGCAACCATCTGGTGCTCCCAGCATGTGGGGATCGAGAAGAATTGGCCACTGGAGGAGAAGGAGACCGTGCGGCCACCTCCTTGGTCTTGGAGCCTGCAACTCCGAACTCTTTCACAAATTGGACGTCGTCAGAAGACGGCGCCGTTCGGCTACAAAACACGTCCAGCAACACTTTAGAAGCACAACTTCAAAAAGAGCAAGACGAACTCGTGGATATTAAAAGCTTACCAGTTGAATTTGTCGAGGTCAAAGTAGTCATCCGACGACTCCTTCAGCAGTCGCAGATTCTTCCGAGCGGGAGCAGCCATGGCGTGCACATGCACGGCGGGAATCGGCTCCTTTGAAGCAGCAGAGGGACCTTCCGGAATCGTCGGAGAGGAGGCGTCAGAATCTTTGATGCGGGAGCACTTGCGAGTGCCATGGCCATTGGACTCGAGGGCTTCCTCCTCTTCTTCAATTGGGACAGTCGAATCTGACTCATCCTCTTCCACCGCTTCACGCGGGATAACCCCTTCAGGCAGAGACAGGAAGTTGGAGGCCACCTTCCAAACCTGCGGTCAGAAGAAACATCAGCACATATTACGCACTTGGCAACCAATCAAAAAATAAAAGACTACTTCACAGGAAAGCTCTACCTCAGGCAGAGGGTTGTTGGCATCGAAAGGGGGCACGAATGATTCACCTGGGAGATCCTCCTTGGCGGTGTACTTGGTCACCAGTCGCAACCTCCTATCTACCTCACCCACAGAAATGCCCTTCGCAGATATGCGAGTGACATCGCCAGCACCGACCCAGCGATACATCATATGGACTCTAGCCTGCAGAGGCTAGATGCAGCAGCGCAACCATGTGCGAATTAGAGCGGCACCATCCTCTTCTTTGCCTATGCAGCCTTCGAGGTCGCAGACATGCTAATACAGCATCTCTGTTTCCTCAGACTCTCTAGGCATCATGACGTTCTTCTAGGAACACCTCCTCTTGCAAGTCACCACGGAATCGAAGCGCGCGAGTCTATAATGCTCTACGTCGGCCTTCTGGTCACGGATGTAGAACCACTTATCTCTCCACCCTTGGACATATGCGGTGAGCTTGATATCAAAGTAGGTGGAGGAAGAGTTAATGTGGATCCCGCAGCCTCCTACATCATAGACTACCGAACCCGACCCCGGCTGACGCTTAAGCTTAAAAGCTTATTGAAGAGACCAAAGTGTGGCTCCATTCTGAGCCAACACTCGCACAAGGTGATGAAGCAGGCAATGTGGAGAATCGAATTTAGGGACAGCTGGTGCAGCTAGAGCCCATAGAAACAAACAAGACCCTTGACAAAGGGATGTAGGGGAAGAGAGAGACCACGGATGATGAACGCAAGGAACATCACCCGGAAACTAGCAGGAGGAACGGGAATTACCTCCTCGCTAGGTACGCGAGAGTCGCCTTCTGCGGAAGGAATTGCTCCATCTTGACGGAGATTGAACAGCTCCACGGGTTTGATGGTGGATGGGCGCCAGGACCCATTGGTGACGCGAGTCCCCACGCCCTTCTTCTTCCCAGCGTCGGTGGTGCTGGTGCCCACGGTGGCGGCGCCTCCCTTCTTCTTGGTGGCGGCAATGGTGGCCGTAGATCCAGCGGCAGAACCTCCATTCTTCTTGCCCATCTTTCGATGGCGATGCGAACACAGGAAGTAACTGGGGAAAACATGGAGCTGGTCCAGTGCCACGAAGAGGAAGTGCACAAAGAAGCAGAAAGAGCAACAATGGCGAAGGAGGCACGAGCAAGAAGAGAGATGAGGAAAAATTACCGTAGCTGCGTTGCTACTTAACCTCCTCATGGATGTCATCCAACGGCCAGCAGAAACCCTATTGGACGCGTGGTGCACATCGCCTCAACGCGTGGTGAAGGTGAATCACGAACCGCCCCCCACTACTCCCATTACGCGCAAAAATCAAGGAGACGCAGTTAAAACAGAAGATTACGCATGCCCAGTCAAATCGAAGTTAGAAAGTGGGACCCACCACTCGTCATGTCCCTTCAAAGCCGTTCACATGGGCAACTAGAGTCATCACATCATCAGCACTGATGTCATAGTTTCCAGCAGAAGAATATTTTGACTACTTTAGTCCTTACTCGAGTCTTCGGCTCAACCAAGCACTCGGGGGCTACTCCTAACAGGTGTGCTGGCCGCGCACCCGAAAGAATTTTTATGCAGGTGTACAGGCTTCACGAAAAACCATCACTCGAATCAACAATTCGATTGTGAATTACGGGATACTCCCATAGGGAGCGCTGGAAGCACATTCGACTGAAACAAGGAACAAAAGATGATAGCAGTCGCAACTGTTTTTAGTCCCCACTCGAGTCTACGACTCGAATAGGCACTCGGGGGTTACTCCCATAGGGAGCACTGGTCGTGCACCCTATGATTATTTTCCTTGTACATTGTACTGTGTGTCGATAACATCCACACTTGAAAGCCATGGCGACTCCGCCACATGTTTTCCCTACAAAGAGATTATGTCTCCTAGGCCACCCGAATCATCTCCGCGATGACAAAAATTCAGATGCCGCGCTTGCAGCGTGAAGATAAGACCTGAATAAGTCCTAGCAACGCATCTGTTGCGCACTACCAGAAATATATCTGTACCTGCAGGTACGATGAACATGCCTTGATGGAAGTGTCGAGTGTTCACATTTATACACTAGAATTCAACTCCTGTAAGACCTCCACGGCCTGAGTCAAATTACGCTAGCACTTTTCCGAATTCGAGTCCAGGGACTCGAGTTTCAGTAGATTGCGTTGTTTTTCCCTAAGGCAGTTAACTGATACCGATACATCGGATAAATCAGGCACGTATATCAACAATCCCTATGACACAAATAGAACACTCAGAAAATTGCTCAGTCATGCACTCGAAAGACTTCATAAAGTCTCCAGCCGAATTTGCGATTCCACTTGACACTCGGGGGCTACTAACATGGGTATACCCTATAGGTACTCGAGTTTTGCATATACGGTCCAAATACGGCAAAAGCCCATGGCGTTGCCAAGGCCCAATGAAGAATTTGGGTGACCCACGGACTCTTCGATTGCTGGCGGGGCAAGAAGAAGCTTAAGATAGAAAGTTCAAAGGACGAACCCTAATCTGTAACCGACTCGACCTGCTACCCGAGACTTAGCCTATCTATATAAAGGCTAGGAGGGGCAGCGAGGAGGACAATCATAACCCTAGTTTCCACAACCATCACTAGATTGCATCTACGCACCCCTGTAACTTTCGACTCCCTCGATAATTCCAAGAGCAAACAAGCAGGAGTAGGGACCTCTACAAGGCATGAACCTGGGTAAAGCTTGCGTCCCTGTGTGCTTGTTTGCTAGCCGATTGATGCCTCTAGTGCTCCCTACTTCTCCAAAACCCAAGTCCATAACAATGGGAATTGACGAGTTAAACCCTCGTCAGTACCCCAAAGACACACTTCTTTGGGTTAAGCATCATGTTGTACATTCAAAGATCAAAGGTTTCCTGTAAGTCGGTGATTAGGTCGTTTGATTTTTTTGGACATCGCTGTGATGTCGTCCACATAAGCGTGTACGTTGCGACCTATTTGGTCATGTAGGCAATGATGCATCGTCCGTTGGTACGTGGCACCAACATTTTTCGGCCCCAAGGGCATCGGGACGTAGAAGTACATGCCGTAAGGTGTGGTGAATGAAGTGGCCAGTTTGTCTGACTTCCGCATCTAGAGATTGTGGTATCCTGAATAAGCATCGAGAAAACACAGAAATCTGAGCCAGCCATCAATTCAATGACTTGGTCAATGCGAGGAAAAGCAAATGGATCCTTCGGACATGCTTTGTTCAAGCCGGTGTAATCAACACACATTCTTAATTCTTTGATTCCCTTTTTTGGGGACAAGTATAGGATTTTCCACCCATCGGATGTGAATAACTTCTCGGATAAAGCCATCCTTAAGTAACCTAGCTATTTCTTTGCGTATAGACCTTCGTCTTTCGTCACCAAAGCATCGTAGAGGTTGTTTCACCGGTTTGGTGTTAGGATCAATATTCAAGCTGCGCTTGGCAAGTTCCCTAGGTACACCTTTCATGTCGGCAGGTTGCCAGGCAAAGATGTCCCTATTCTCACGGAGGAACTCAACAAGCGCGCTTTCCTATTTGGGATCTAGGTCCGTGCTAATGGCGGTGGTCTTGGAGGAATCTCCTTCAACAAGCTCCACCTGCTTGATTTTGATGGTGGCCTTGAATGCGAGTTCAGCAGCAGTGATCTGCTTCTTCGAAGCCGGCATCTTCAAGGCATCAACCTGGTTCTGGATCTCCTTGAACTCCTCGCCGTAAAGGACTGCTTCGGTGAAGGCGGCTTTTTTGAGCACGCACTCCCTTGCCTTGGCGATGCTTCCGTCAACGGTGATGATGTTGTTTGGTCCGAGTATCTTGAGCTTGTTGTAGACAAATCATGGCCTTGCGAGGATGGAGTGGAAGATGTCGCGGCCAAAGATGATGTGGTACACGCTCGTGAAAGGCACCACTTCAAAGGTCATGCGTTCTTGGCGGTAATTGTTGGCATCCCCAAAAGCGACCAGAAGGGTGATACAACCCAAGGAATTTACTTGTCGGCCAGGGACAACACCATGGAACACAGTGTTAATCTTCCTTAGCCGGGTCTCCGGCAAGTTCATCTTGTGCAGTGTATCCAGGTACATGATGTTGATGATGCTTCCACTGTCCACGAGGCACTTCGTGAACCCTATGCCTTCAATCAAAGGGTTGATAACCATGACATACTGGTTCTCTGTTGGGATAAGATCTGGATGATCCTTCCTATCCCAAGTGATTGGAACTTCCAACCACCTAACGTACTGGGGCACTGGAGGGAGCGTAGCCATCAGTATCCTTAGTGAGGTTTTCTGGGCCCGGACGGTGGGACTACCAAGGAAAGTATGCTAGACTAGGGCCTTATTTTCAAAGGGGTTCTTGCCCTTGCCATCGCCCTTGTCGGCGGACTTGGGTTCCACATCTTCATCCATGTCACTTGAGTCCTTGGACTCCTCCTCCGCCTTCTTCTTCCCTTTGCCCTTTCCTTGAGGTATGTTCTTCCGACTTCGTTTGTAGCCGGACTCAGGGTCTTCCTTGAGGTTGTTGACAAACTTGCATTGGCGGTTGGGGTGGGTGGCTTTGCCGTTCACGTCAAGGTGGAAGAAACACGGCATATCGCGGTACTCTTTGTACAACTAGGGAACATGGGGAGCTGAGGGTGTAGCATCACTCCTCTGTTGACCCTGGCTACTTCCTCGGCCACGACCATGTTGCCCGCCTCCGCCTTTGCCAGCAAACATTGTTGCGACCATGTCGACTGTCTTCTTCTCTTCAGGCGGAGTTTTCCGCTTGTTGTTGTTGTTGTTGTTGTTTTTTCTAGCCTGGGTGGGGATTGCTATTGCCAGCAACAATACGCGTGCATCATCATCAGCGGCGACGAACTCGCTAGCCATGGCGATCATTGCATTGAGGTTGAGCTCATTGTTATCTTTCTTGCGTTTCAACGTATGCCAAAGCAAAGTTCCCTTTTCCAGACCATCGATGAAGGCGTCCATAGCGGTTTGTTCGTGCACCCGTGCGCAGGAATTTTTCACATCTAGCCAACGAGAGAGGTAGGCACGTGAGGTTTCATCCTTTTCTTGTATACACCGATGTAGGTCTCCGATAGTGTAGGGACGTTTGTACATGCCCTCGAAGTTCTTGGGGAACGCTTCATGCATGTCCAACCAATTGCATATTGATTTCTCCGGCAAGTCATCAATCCATTGGCGGGCGGCGCCGGTGAGCATCAGTGAGGTACTTGACAGCGACATTAGGGTTACCCCCTGCGATGTGAATCACTTCGTTGTATTCCTACAACCATGTAGCTGGCCTGGCAGTGCCATCATAGGGCTTGATGGTCTTTTCAGTTCGGAGACCTCTGGGATAAGTTGTGGCCTTTATTACAGGTCCAAAACAATGTGGGCCCAGGTATGGGAGTTCCCGTGCTTCTTGGATCTTGTCTAGCCGTGATCGTGCGTCGTACAGCTCCGGTTGCTTCCCTTTCCCGCCATGGGGAGGAGAATTGTGGTGCGATCCATGGGATCCACCATGTCCTCCACTATGGTGGCTACTTGGTGGTGATGGTGGTGGCGGCGGCGATAGGTTAGCTTTCTTGCTACTCCCTCCATGTGACTCCTCACGCCTGTCGCAATTTCTTGCCGGACATGGTGCTTCCTTGTGGGATCTACTCATGTGTCCGTCATTTCCGCTGCACTCTCCGGCATGCCTGGGTTACTCACCCTGGTCGCCTATAACAATATTGGCCTAGGTATGTGATGTATATGCACTTCTATTCTTGTAGACATTTGTTGGGCCTCCAAGTGTAGAGGTTTGTAGAACAGCAGCAAGTTTTCCCTTAAGTGGATCACCCAAGATTTATCGAACTCAGGGAGGAAGTGGTCAAAGGTATCCCTCTCAAGCAACCCTGCAATCAAGATACAAGAAGTCTCTTGTGTCCCCAACACACCCAATACACTTGTCAGGTGTATAGGTGCACTAGTTCGGCGAAGAGATAGTGAAATACAAGTGGTATGGATATAAGACAACGGTGCCAGAAAATACTTTGATGGCGTGGAAAAGACTAAAGGCAAACTGAAATAAAGATGGCAGCAAGCAAACATGTAACAGATCTAGTTGTAAAGGTGTTTCAATGCTTAGAAACAAGGCCTAGGTGAAAGGCCCAACTTAGGTCAACTAGAGGGGGGTGAATAGGCGACTACCAATTTTTAAACTTTTATTCAACTTTTAAGGCTTAGCACAACGAAAGGTTCAATAGAGATGCAATTACGTGAACAACCTAAATGACAAGAAACACAAAGGTAAACACGAGAGTAAAAGAAAGAAGTAAAGGAGCGGAGCGAAAGAACCAGTGAGGGGACACGGAGATGTAATTCCCGTAGTTCACCTCCAAAGAAGCTACGTCTACGTTGGAGAGGTGTCGGGGCCACACAAGGTCACCCGAGCGCCACAAAGGCCTCACCTTCTTCTCCGGTGAGCACCACCACAAAGGTGGCCTCACAATCCACTAACCGGTGACCTTGAAGGCGCCAACCGAAACCTTTACAACGAGATTGAGGGGAGGCTTCACAACTCAATTGAAGGCCCTCAACGACACCCCGGAGCTTTACAACAAATGCCCCAGCTCCGAGGATGCCCTACGACATCTAGGGTTCCAAGAACCCAAGAAACGAAATCCACGAAGGATGAGTGGGGGAAATCAAAATTCCTTTGGTGGAGGTGTAGATCTAGGTCACCTCTCCCAATCCTCAAAATATCAAGAGTTTTGAGTGGGTGGGGAGAGAGATCTAGCCAAGTCAAGCTCTTGTGAAAATGGAGGAGAGAGAGAACAAAGAGATAAGGTGGGAGGAGGAAGAAGGGGGCTTAAATAGCACCCCTTCAAACGGGCAGAATCTGCCCAGGCCCGACGCCGTCGGTACTACCGGTGACTGACCGGTACTACCGGCGGGCGAGCCACCACCGGCCCAGCCCAGGCCACGTAACGGTCGGAAGACTGTGGTGGACCCAAAAAGGGTTGGCCGGTAGTACCGGTCCAAGTTCCGCCCTTAATTCCGTCAAATAGACAGTGCGAGGTAGAAGGTTATCTGACCTACATTGTCCAGTGTCGGAAATAGGACCGGAACTGGACCCGGAACTACCGGTGCCCGATGCTGGCCGGTACTACCGGTGAGGGAGCGGTACTACCGCTTAAGGGGGCAGGAGTTGGTCAGATTGGTACTACCGATCCAAGATCCGATGCTATTTCCGACAAATAGGCAAAGTTAGATAGAAGTCTTACTGAGCCCAAAAAATCTTCGTCGGAAATAGGATCGGATCTTCAGCCGGAAGTACCGCTCGAACAGCCCTAGGAAAACCCCTGGGCGGTACTACCGCTGCCTGGCCGGTAATACCGGTCAGGGCAGAAACCCCTCCAACTACTCAGAAATCACTCTCTCACTCGAAAACTGGGATGGCTGTGGAGGTGCATATATGGTCTGTGCATGAAATATTGATTTCCCACAACCTTCCTAGATGGACTCCCTCTTGATAGTACGGTAGCCTAACAAGTAAACAAGAGAAAGTGAAAAATAAGAGCTATCGACTACAAGCTCTTCCTTGAGAGACAACATCCACGAGCACATCCGAAGATAAAACCTGAAACTTGGACATACGGTTAAACCACAAAAGGAGTTGTCATCAGCACCAAAAACATAAGGAGAAAAATAATCCTTTAAATCTCCCCATTTTTGGTGCTTGATGACAACCCCACAAGATTTGCACAAAGAGGCAGTAAAACCAAAGGTGAGAGAGGCTCCCCCTGAAGACATGGGAGAGAGCTCTCCCAACCGAGATAGAGCAACAAGGGTGTAAGGAAATAAACAAGAAAAGAGTGGAGCTCATACCTTGCACCAATACAATTGTGGTGAGACAAGAAAAGTCCACCACACATCCTCATAAGAATACCACAGAGATACCTTACCACATAGATTCACCAACAAGGTAGCAACCATACAAGAGGTCCACAGACAATAACGGAGGTCCACAAACATTACATAACGGAATAAAGTGTGCACGAGCATAAAAAAGATCAAGGAAAAGCGAGCTCGTGACACAGCCCATGCAAATCCCGAGATCCTAACGGAGCACTTTCTCCCCCTTTGGCATCAAGACGCCAAAAAGGGATAAAGAAGCCAAACTACGCACCCCACCCACCAATGAACGGAGGAGGTAGCTCGGGGTCCCAAGAGGCATTGTTCCAAGCGGGCGGGAACTGACTGGAGATCTTTGGCTCGTCATCACTATCATTCCACTTGCAATGTGTGTTGATCCACTCATCCTTGGGCGCGGTGACGGAGCTAGACTCAAGTGACACATCAATATCAAGCTTCCTCATGATGGTCTTCTCCCGACGAACACTGTGCCTCTGAGAAACATAGGACTGATACTCACGGTCCTGAATGAAGCAGAAAGTCTTCTTCACCTTCTTCAGCAGATTTTTAGCCCAAGAGGGCTGCCTCACAAGTCGGGGTGCAGGAGAAGCCTCAGCACGGTCCCCATCACTAGCATCCGAAGCAGTCCTTCTAGCAGCAGCTTCTTCTTCATCCTGAGAGCGAGGTAACTTGTGCTTCATCACACGGAGAGTCTTTTCCTCATGAATAGTGAGCACATCCTGAGGGTAGATAGAGCCAGTTGCCTCCCTCCACTTGGCATTGATAAGAGTCTGGATGTAAGGAGCATATGGACAAGACCTCTTCTCAATCATAGCGGACCAGATTTCTTCAAAGATATAATCCATAACATCAAGTGGCTCATGAGATTTTATGTGGCGGTAAGTATGAAACATGAGATCAATCTAGAAGGCATGAAGCTGATCAAAGTTACCTGCCTTGGGAGCAATCGTGTTCTGATAGACCTTGCGCATGATGTCATAGGTGGGAAGGAGATGGGCAACGTTTCCAGCAATGCCACAGCCCTCAATGTAAAGAGGCTTAAGAACTTCCGGCTCGGAGGCCTTCCCCCTATGCACCCACCACCCATTGGCACGACGGCCGCCTTCCTGAATAGGGTATCCAAGAAGGGTGGCAAACTCAGACCATTTAGCAGACAGATACTTGTTTTGAGTCATCCACTTCATGGTTCGATCATCAGGGTCAGTATCAAAGTAGAGAGTTGAGTAGAACTGAGCAATGGCCCTCTCATCAAAGTTCTCACGGTGTTGCATCAGCTTGATGAGCCCAAACCTCCTGCACATATCAAGAGCTTCACCAAAGTAACAGGGTTGCTCTCCATCTTTGCAATGTTGATGTGCTTCTGAGGAGCACACACATTTTTCTTCTTAGTAGCATAAACCTCAGAATAGATCTCCGCTTGACGCATGGTGTGGAAGAAAGGATCCTGAGCCAGGCGGTCACGAGGAACAGCGTAGGGATCAATCTTGCGAAACTCCTCATAAGCAAGCTGTGGCCAAGAGGAAATCTTCTTCTTGCTAAAATCCGGTCCAGAGGTGGTCTTCTTTTGACTAGCCAGAACAGGCCTTTTGCCTTCCACAGCAGCAGCACGACGCTTAGCTGCAGCCCTCTGACGAGCAGTCTGACTAGGAGGGCGCACAACCTCAAGATCATCCTCATCAATCTCTGACCGTCCACTAGAGGGAGCACGAGACCGCTTGGATCTGCCACGAGAACCCCCTTGCCCTGAGAGAAATGCAAATAGAAAGGAGGAAGTCGAGGATAAGTGCACAAGGTCGAAGAAAAACGAAAGCAACTAGACTGAATTGACACGGTGCAGAGACAGATATCAGAAAATTGGTGCATCAGAAGTTCCGCCTGGCGGCCGGAACTACCGGTCGCATGGGACGCACCAGAAGTTCCGGTCATGCCCTCAGCGGTAGTACCGGTGAGAGGACCACGCCGGTAGTACCGGCGGATCCGCACCGGTAGTACCGGTCAGAGCACGAGCAGGGCAGTTCAAAACTGGGTCCAAATCCTAGATTCGATGAAACTTGATGCACAAATTGTTGACATCTAGACTATGTACTGAGGCAAAACAGTCTAAAGTAGAATCCTATCCCTACCAAGACTCCCCATAGAAGTTCTAGCCAAAGAAGGGCCCTAGACATGGCATGTCCTACTCAAGCACAAAAGTGACTAGATATCCATGAATGGAGCACGAGAGGAGCAAATACCAGGGTCCATGGTGGGGAATCGAGGAAGGGAAGAATCCCACGGAGCCGATCTGAGGTGGGACGGCTGGAATCGGTGTGGCCGGTGGCGTCACCGTGGAGAGCTCCTTGAGAACTAGGGGTGGTAAGATGGGGTCAAGATGAGGCAAATGGGGAAGATGACCCCGTGCCCCCCTTGACCCGTCACTTAACGCCCCCCCCCCCCCTCACCGGTAGTACCGGCCAGAGGCCAGAACTACCGACGACACCGGAAGTTCTGGGAGAAGTGGCACTTCCGATCAAGGCAGAATTTCTGAGAGAAATTTTGGCCCTGACCGGTAGTACCAGTTCCGACCGGAACTACCGACAATTCCTAGAAAGCAAGCTCTAGATTATGATTGGCAAGGAAAAATGACCTTGTGCAAAAACTGAAAAGAACCAGATCCACCCGAAAGAATAAAACTCAAAACAACGACTGCGAGCCAAATAGCACAAAGTCGGTGGCCTAGGCCACCATATATGAGTATATTTGGCTTGAAACCGCGAAGATGTATCTTGGGTTCATTAGCAAAACTCATCATTTAAGCTCAATTTGTCTCCTTGAGAGACCATAGAGAATGAATACATTAATGTGTGCATAATAGGAGGAGTCATGGTTCATTTGGGGAATCACACTCCCCCTAAAACCATGCGTACATCCAAACAAGATATTCTTTGAGACCCGGGTATGTGCGCAAGATACTTAAGCCACGTTGCTTGAATCAATGATATTTAGTTCATGCCTCAACTCCCGGAACCTTGCTTCATCAAGAGGCTTCGTGAAAAGATCCGCAAGATTGGCCGTGGTAGGAACATACTCCAAAGAAATGTCTCCTCTAGCAACATGATCCCGAATGAAATGATGACGAATCTCAATGTGCTTGGTCTTGTTGTGTTGAACAGGGTTGTGAGCAATAGCAATAGCACTCTCATTGTCACACAAAAGTGGCACCTTGTCAAAAGAGAGTACAAGATCCTTCAAGGTTTGCTTCATCCATAGTAATTGAGCACAACAACTCGCGGCGGAGATGTACTCAGCTTCGGCAGTGGACAAAGACACGCAGTTTTGCTTCTTCGAGGACCAACACGCCAAAGACCTCCTAAGAAATTGACAAGCACCAGAAGTAGACTTTCTCTCCACTTTGTCTCCTGCCCAATCCGAATTAGTGTAACCAATGAGATCAAAGCTGGCCCCCTTTGGGTACCACAGCCCAAAGTTAGGGGTATGAACCAAATATCGAAAGATTCTCTTGACCGCCACCATGTGGCTTTCCTTTGGCGCAGCTTGAAATCTTACACACATACCCACACTCAACATAATATCCGGTCGAGAAGCACAAAGATAGAGTAGAGAACCAATCATCGAGCGATAAAGCTTTTGATCCACATCCTTACCCTTGGGATCAAGATCAAGATTAACCTTTGTGGGCATGGGAGTTTTGACTCCATTTACTTGATCAAGGTTGAACTTCTTGAGCATATCTTGGACATATTTGGCTTGGTTGATGAAAGTCCCTTTCCTCAATTGTTTGACTTCGAAGCCAAGAAAGGATTCCAACTCCCCCATTATGGACATCTCAAAGCGGTCGGTCATGAGCTTAGCAAAATCCTCATTGAAAGCTTTGTTAGTAGACCCAAAAATAATGTCATCAACATAGATTTGGCAAATGAACAAGTTTCCTCCAACTTTCTTAGTAAAAAGAGTGGGATCAATGAGGCCTACTTCGAAACCACGGTCTACAAAAGCTCTCTAAGGCACTCATACCAAGCACGAGGGGCTTGCTTGAGACGATATAGTGCCTTATCGAGTTTGTAGACATGGTCCGGGAAAAGGGGGTCCTCAAAGCCCAGAGGTTGCTTGACATACACCAATTCTTTTAAGGGACCATTAAGAAAAGCACTCTTGACATCCATTTGTTGCAACTTGAAGTTATGATGGGTAGCATAGGCAAGAAGCATGCGAATGGATTCTAGACGAGCAACGGGAGCATAAGTTTCACCATAGTCTATGCCCTCAACTTGAGAGTATCCTTGGGCAACTAACCTTGCTTTGTTGCGGACGACTATACCATTTGCATCCTTCTTGTTCTTGAAGATCCACTTGGTCCCGATCACATTTTGACAATCTTTGGGTCTCTTCACAAGAGTCCACACCTTGTTCCTCTTGAAGTTGTGGAGTTCTTCGATCATAGCGTCGAGCCAATCATCATCTTCAAGAGCTTCGAAGACCTTTTGGGGCTCAACATGAGAAATAAACGCATGATGAGAACTAAAAGAGGTTAGTTGTCTCCTAGTAGTGGAGCCCCTATTGAAATATCCATAAACATTATCAAGGATATGTCCATCTTTGATGAGCTTGGCGAGACGGTATGCTTGACGTCGAGCTTGGGTCTCAAGATGAGATTCTTGAGCAACCACTTGATCATCACCACGATTCGAGAGCCCTCCTTGACTATATGAACGAACTTGATCACTATCTTCATCAACATCAATCGAGGGAGAGACATCATCATTTGGTGGAGAGACACTTGCTTGGCCTTGTTCATTGTCAACTTGACAATCTTCAACTTGACCTTGAGAGTCATTGACATGAGGAGCTTCAACAACTTGGAGGGGTGGAGCTTGATCAACTTGAGGTAGACTTGATCTTGGAGAGTCATGAACATGAAGATCTCGAGAGGAGCTTGTCGAAACATGAGAAGCATTAAGTTGACCTTGAGGTGCAAGAAGGTCTTGTGAGAGTGAAGGCTCCGCTTGAGTGGAGCTTGGTCCTTCTCCTTCGGCCACAAAGGGATCCTCAATAGGGTGGAAGAAACCCACACCCAGTCTTCTTATGGCTTGGGGAGGAATCTCATCACTTGGATCATGAATACCATCTTGCCGCACAAGAGACTCATGATCTTCATCAAACTCGACATTGCTAGATTCTTCAACCCTTCCCGTTGCTTTGTTGTAGACTCGATAGGCATGGGATTGATTTGAGTACCCAACAAAGATCCCTTCTTGAGCCCTAGATTCAAAATTTGACAAGCGGACACCTTTCTTGAGGAGGAAGCATCTACACCCAAACACCCGGAAGTACTTGACATTTGGCTTGTGACCGGTGAAAAGCTCATATGGAGTCTTTTTCTTCTTCTTGCGTAGATAGAGGCGATTGGTTGCATGGCAAGCGGTTGAAATGGCTTCGGCCCAAAAGTTATATGGAGACTTGAATTCCGCCATCATGGTCTGGGCCGCATCTATCAAGGTACGGTTCTTCCTTTCGGCAACACCATTTTGTTGAGGGGTATAGGGGTAGAGTATTTATGTTTGATCCCCTCATCACTAAGAAACTCATCCAATGTGTAGTTCTTGAATTCGGTGCCATTGTCGCTTCTAATGGTGAGTATAGTGGAATTGAGTTGCCGTTGCACTTGATTTGCAAAGTCGATGACAGTTTGTTGAGTCTCACTCTTGAACTTGAAGAAGTAGACCCAGGTGTAATGTGAAAAGTCATCAACAATCACCAAACAATACTTCTTCCCACCAAGACTATCATGAGAAGGAGGCCCAAAGAGATCCATGTGAAGAAGCTCCAGGCACCGTTCAGTGGTGATTTGATTGAGAATCTTGTGGGGCTTCTCATGCATCTTCCCTTCTATACATGCCATGCACACATGATCTTTGGCAAAGGAAATGTCTTTTAGTCCAAGGACGTGGCCTCCGTGTAGAGACTTTGCAAAGCCTTCAAGTTAATGTGGGCTAGGCGGCGATGCCACAACCAGCCCACGTCGGCTTTCGCATAGAGACATATAGCATGTGTAGATGGCTTTCCGGAGAAATCCACTACATATAAGTCATGCTCTATGTATCCAACGAAAGCCACCATGAGAGACTTGCTCCACATGAGGACCACAGAATGCTCACTAAAGAAAGATGAAAGACCCATGATAGCAAGAGCACGAACGGAAAGGAGATTGTAGCCAAGGGTTTTGACAAGCATGACATTTACCAAGGATACATCCGGGGCAACTACCACCTTACCAAAACCCAATACCTGAGAGCTTGTTTTATCACCATAGGAGACTAAAGTATTGGCAAAATTTGGCCTAATCTACGACATGATAGACTTGCTTCCGGTCATATGGCTTGTAGCTCCACTATCAAGCACCCATTTTGCACCTCCGGAAGCAAAGTCCTACAAGAAAATCAAGCTTTGGTTTTAGGTACCCATTTTGCAATGGGTCCCCTTTTGTTAGTCACAAGGGTCTTACGTACCCAAATGTTCCAATGATAATCATGAGTGTAAGATGTTCCAATGTACTTAGCATAAACATGACCATCAAAATATTTGCAAAGAATGTAGGAGGGGTTATTCTTCCCGGCAAAGTTATCACTTTGCACAAAGATAGAATCATGAGAGGATACTAGAGAAAGGTTCTTGCTCTTCTTCCTTTTCTTGTTCCTTCTCTTGTTATTCCTCTTGATAGTGGCTTGCCCTTTTGCAAGTTGATCTTTCAATGTCTTGTTCTCCTTAAAAAGATTCTCATGCTTGCAACAAGGGTTAGACGAACAAGACAAATGCACAATAGGTGTAGCGGAAGACTTTGAATGTTCATTATTTAGTTGCATTTGGAGTTGCTTATGAGCCTCAAAGATACTTGAGAATTTACTCTCCAAGGCATGATGTTCCTCCTTGAGTTTCTCAAAATCCTTGAGGCATTCATGACCAACACCAAACTCAACCTTTTCATTTTTAAGCACATTCAATGAAGCAATAACATGATCTCGTTCTTTAACAAGTTGCGATATAAAGGCATTATGGTCATCAACAAGTTTAGCCACACTTTCCTCAAGAGTTATTCTCATGTTATGTTCATCTTCAAGAGATTGGGATAGAGAGGCAATCTCATCGGCGGCCTCTCTCTCATTTTTACCTAACATGTCAATAACTTCCTCTTTCTCATCTAGCATTTCCCTAGCATGGTCAAGTTGGTTTACAAGTGTTTCAAAGCACATCCTAGTATCATCATCTAGATGCTCCATGGATTCACACATGCTTACCATCTCTTTCTTAACCTCTAATCCATCTAGATCATGCAAGGGAAGTTCATTTGGGAGGACTTGGAAGCGGGAGTTACCTCGGTGGCCTTAGCCATGAGACATTTTTGGTTGCGGTTGGTGATGTTCTCGTTTGGGGAGTCGAAGAGAGACACTCGTGGAGTAGATGAAGTAGAAATAGCGGCAACCCCCATGATCTCTCCACCTTGACCTTCATTCTCAACATCATCATCATCGCCCGAAAAGTACTCTTCATGGACCACCATCGCCTGTTCCTTGTTAGGTAAGTTCTTGTTGTGGAAGTTCTTGTTCAAAGGATGAGGAGGTCTTGGCTTGTTCTTGCGAATGAGGCGACCTCCATTGTCTTCTCTATTCTCGAAGGGGCATTGAGCTACAAAGTGACTCTTGTCGTTGCAATTGTAACAAGATCTAGTCTTTGGAGTCTTCATGGTTGAGTTGAATCTTGGGTTGTCCCTTGACCTTGACTTCATGCCCAGTTTGTTCCAAAACGCCCTTGATGCTAGAGCCAAATGCTCATTGAAAGCATATTTGATGTCCTCTTGAGACCACTCACTTGAGTTGTCGTCTTCATCAACTTCCACCACTTGAGCTTTCAAGGCAAGGTTCAACTTTTGAGACCCATAAGCACGAGCACGAGCTGACTCCGCATTCTTCTTGGCAATGGTCATGGCAATAACTTCACTCGGCACCTCTTGAGAGGACATGGTATGGTAGTTGCTTCTCCCCTTGATAGAGTTGAGTTTTTGTTCCTCGAAGGGAAGAAGAGCTTGAACAAACTTCCTCTTCATGAACTTGTCATCAACATAGGTAGCTCCAAGGTCCCTCAAGGTACAACAAAGAACCTTGAGCCGACGATACATGTCTTCGGGTGTCTCATCATCTTGCATTGCAAAGCCATCGGACTCATTGTTGGCTTCATCAAACTTGGAGCTTTGAATACTCGCATTTCCAATATACAACTCAGTGAGATGATCACAAGCTTCTTTGGCGGTGGAGAATTGGTGAATGTGAGCAAAGTCCTTCGGGGTCAACGCCTTTTAAATCATACCCAAGGCGGTGGCATTGAGTTGCTTGTCCACGACCTCAGCCCAAGTCAACTTCTTAGCATCATATGGAGAGAAACCTTCCTCCACAATCCTCATCAATTCAATCGAAGACCTGGAAATATGAGATTGCATTAGATATTGCCAATTGGCGCAGTTAGAAGTATCTAGTATGGGAGGTGCTCCTTAAGGTATGATGTGTGGCATGGGAATGGGAGGGTCCGGCATATACTTGAACGGTGGTGGAACCGCCGAGTAATCCTTATCCCTATCTCCCTCTTTGGAGGAGGAGTCACCTAGCCACTCGGTGCTCTTGCTTGGGAGCTTGGTGGTTTGAGCCACAAAGCCTAGACCCAAGTGTTTTGGGGCTGCCGCGGGAATCACCCCGGGGGCAACCACTTGCATGGGAGCGGAGGGGGCTTCGGCCCCAAGGGATGCATCATGAGGGGTTTCTAGCATGGGGGTAGGCTTAAGGGATTGCAAAAGAGTCATCATTTCCTCAAACTTGGTCATCATGGATGTCTCCAAACGATTAAGGTCATCCATGGAGGCCAAGTTCTTGGTGGCTGCACCCACACTTCCCTCTTCGTCGGCCATAATCTCTTAGGCGGTTAAGCCCGAAGTAAGAGCCGAGGCTCTGATACCAATTGAAAGTCCCAACTTAGGTCGACTAGAGGGGGGTGAATAGGCGACTACCAATTTTTAAACTTTTATTCAACTTTTAAGGCTTAGCACAACGAAAGGTTCACTAGAGATGCAATTACGTGAACAACCTAAATGACAAGAAACACAAAGGTAAACACGAGCGTAAAAGCAAGAAGTAAAGGAGCGGAGCGAAAGAACTGGCGAGGGGACACGGAGATGTAATTCTCGTAGTTCACTTCAAAAGAAGCTACGTCTACGTTGGAGAGGTGTCGGGGCCACACAAGGTCACCCGAGCGCCACAAAGGCCTCACCTTCTTCTCCGGTGAGCACCACCACAAAGGTGGCCTCACAATCCACTAACCGGTGACCTTGAAGGCGCCAACCGAAAACCTTTACAACGAGGTTGAGGGGAGGCTTCACAAATCAATTGAAGGCCCTCAACGACACCCCGGAGCTTTACAACAAATGCCCCAGCTCCGAGGATGCCCTACACCGTCTAGGGTTCCAAGAACCCAAGAAACGAAATCCACGAAGGATGAGTGGGGGAAATCAAAATTCCTTTGGTGGAGGTGTAGATCTAGGTCACCTCTCCCAATCCTCAAAAGATCAAGCGTTTTGAGTGGGTGGGGAGAGAGATCTAGCCAAGTCAAGCTCTTGTGAAAATGGAGGAGAGAGAGAACAAAGAGATAAGGTGGGAGGAGGAAGAAGGGGGCTTAAATAGCACCCCTTCAAACGGGCAAAATCTGCCCAGGCCCGACGCCGTCGGTACTACCGGTGACTGACCGGTAGTACCGGCAGGCGAGCCACCACCGGCCCAGCCCAGGCCACGTAACGGTCAGAAGACTGTTGGTGGACCCAAAAAGGGCTGGCCGGTAGTACCGGTCCAAGTTCCGCCCTTAATTCCGTCAAATAGACATTGCGAGGCAGAAGGTTATTTGACATGCACTGTCCAGCGTCAGAAATAGGACCAGAAATGGACTCGGAACTACTGGTGCCCGATGCTGGCCGGTACTACCAGTGAGGGAGCGGTACTACCGCTCAAGGGGACAGGAGTTGGTCAGGCCGGTACTACCGATCCAAGATCCGATGCTATTTCCGACAAATAGGCAAAGTTAGACAGAAGTCTTACTGAGCCCAAAAAATCTTCGTCGGAAATAGGATCGGATCTTCAGCCGGAAGTACCGCTCGAACAGCCCTGGGAAAACCCCTGGGCGGTACTACCGCTGCCTGGCCGGTAATACCGGGCAGGGCAGAAACCCCTCCAACTAATCAGAAATCACTCTCTCACTCGAAAACTAGGATGGTTGTGGAGGTGCATATATGGTCTGTGCATGAAAATATTGATTTCCCACAACCTTCCTAGATGGACTCCCTCTTGATAGTACGGTAGCCTAACAAGTAAACAAGAGAAAGTGAAAAATAAGAGCTATCGACTACAAGCTCTTCCTTGAGAGACAACATCCACGAGCACGTCCGAAGATAAAACCTGAAACTTGGACAGACGGTTAAACCACAAAAGGAGTTGTCATCAGCACCAAAAACATAAGGAGAAAAATAATCCTTTCACTAGGGATCATACTTTCGCTAGTAAACACTCTCATATAAATATCTTCTTTTCATGATACTACTCTCCGGTTGGACACTCGAATCCATGGTAGGGCTATAACAGCACACCTCAAAGTTCGCTTTCCCCATCTAGATAACCCCACACTGTCACCTTGAGCTCTAGATGGTTCCAACAAACACCACAATTTCATAGAAACATCCAACTCCAAATATAACTCATAACAAGTAATTGTAATCTCTAGCCTAAATGCCACCATGGTGTGCATGTTGTCACTTTCAAACTCATGGGGAGAGCAGAGATCTATTAAAGCACTTGAGTAGAAAAGTAGATCTACTTAATTACAAAGCTCATGATCACAATATAATCATCCATAGAGAGAGAGATGAACACATAGCTACTGGTAGAACCCTTAGCCTCAAGGAAAAACTACTCCCTCATCATCATGGGAATCAACAACGGTGATGGAGATGGTGGTGGAGATCTATGGAGATGGCACCGGGGGCACTTCCCTATCCCGGCAGGGTGTCGGAACAGAGACTTTTGTCCCCCGAACCTCCTCTTCGGGTGCGGCAGCTCTGCGGAACTTTTCATGGTTGGAGGCTCGCGGATTTAGGGTTTTTCCATCGGGGGCATCTTATAGGCGAAGGGGCAAGGTCGGTGGCCGGCCAGGGGGCCCACACCATGCCCTGGCATGGCCTAGGGCTACCCGCGCCAAGGGGTGGTGTGGCCCCTCTTCGTCTCGTCTTCTGGCTCCATGAGTCTTCTGGTAAAATATCGACTTTGGCTTTTGTCCGGTCAAATTCCGAGAATATTGATTTTCTGACTTTGCTGGAACCAAAAATAGCAGAAAGCAAGCAACTGGCACTGTGGCATCTTGTTAATAGGTTAGTCCAAGAAAGTGTATAAAAATACTCCAAAGTGTGGACAAAACATAATAAAGTAGATAAAAAACAAGCATGGAACATCAAAAATTATAGATACGTTTGCAACGTATCAATATGCCTAGGGGGTCGCATGCTTGTTCGGTGGCGCGGTTGTGGTTCCTCATGATGCCGAGATGGCGGGGGTGGTGGCGATCGACGAGGGTAAGCCTTGCCTCCCTTGTTGGAAGAAATAGGTATGGCATCATCCCTATTGCGTGCATCCCTCCGTGTTCGCTCTGCGGGGCCTGTGTGGGATCCTTCATCACGGGGAGATCTTGGCCTTCGGTGGATGTTTAGTGTTGACTGGCAAAGCTCCGGGGTGGACTCAAGCCTTTGGGAGGTAGCCTTTTCTTGTTTCTTGCAAGCCTTGGCTACGAGGTCATAGACCTGAGCCACCGCTCCTGGTGACTTGTCTTGTTCAAGGAGGGTCTTGGCGACGACCATGTTGAGGGCGGGTGTTGGCATCACTTGCTTACCCTCTGAATCAATGTATGGGGTTGCTTTTCCGGTTTAGACGCATCCCATCCCAACCTGCGTCGGACACCAGGTCTTCTACGACCTGAGCTGGTGCTTTTTTAGCCTTGTGCTTCTTTAGCAGCTTCTTGTACTCAGCCTCCATAGCTCTTGCTGCCTTGATGGATTGTTGCGCCTTGGCCATGTCCTTGTCCAGCTAGGTGCCCTGTTCTGCAATGCACTTAGCCTCCACGAGGATTTCTGCGCGCTTCTCATCTAACTCCGTAACACTCCGGATATGGGCGATGGTGATAGGATCGACGAGAAGTGGACCGTAGATTGCCTTGTCCACAAGAGTAGCCAATGGGTTACCAGCTACAGACGTTGACAGTGGTGGTGGCGGCTGATTTGATTGCTTGGCAGTACTAGGGCCTATGGGGAGTTCCTACGCCTGCTGTGGTATGACCGAAGGGGGCATGGCTTTGGCCGGAGCCAGAGGATCAACGGCCTTCTTTGCCGCTACCACTCTAGTGAGCACAGGTGTGGGCAGAGCTCTCTCATGTTCTGGTTCCTGTTGTTCTTCCTCTACCATGTTCCCAATGGCGACAAGCACCTGAGGGGAAGTCTTATCTTTCTCGGCGCGCTCTTCCTACTCAATCTCCTACTCGATCTCCCTCATAATAGTGTCACATTCCTCCAAGTTAGTGTCCGAGCCACCGCCATCCATATTGATGTTGGTGTATAAGGCATCAAGGACGGAGTCGGAGTTGGCTTTGGTGTTGTTGATGGCGGAGGTTGAGGGTGATGTAGGCGGGCCATTGTTTTGGTTACCTCCTCTCGCTGTGATGGTGATGTCGGCCTTAGCGTCCTCATTGGTGTCTGCATATTCGTTGACGATTGACACCATCTCGCCGAGGGTGAGTAATCTGGCAGCTTGCCGCCTCCTGAGTGTATGCCGGAGGAGTGTCCTAGGCGTGAGACCTTCCACGAAGTGGTACATGAGTTCGTCAGAACGGTCCCCCTCTAGGGTTTCCCTCACCCTCATCCATCTAGCAAGGTATTCGTGGTGAGGTTCCCCGTCCCTCTAAACGCATCTGGCCAGATCGAAGATGGTGACGATGCCGACAAAGTGTGACCTCCGTGTCTCAAACGCTCGAGGAAGCCGGGCGGATTCACGGGGTCCTTCCACCATTATATCCTGCACATAGGCAGTTTGGATGGGCCTTGAATTTTCCTAATTTGAGCCACCATACTCTAGAGAGAGGCACGGCCTAGATCCTTCTGCGAATGTGTCCTGCCCGTAGGCGGTCCGTGTGGGGCTTGACGAGTTTCTGACTTCCTCGAAGCTAGGACCCAAGTCGGTTTTGCCGATGAAGATATGGATGTCTCCAAAGGGGATGACTGAGCAGCGCGTAGGGTTCATCTTCGCCGGTACCCAGAACTCATCCGGAGGGATGATTGGGACGCTGCCGGAGAAGAGAACGCGTGTGATGGCTACGGTGTCGCCGATTACCGCAAAGAGCTTGGACCTCACCCCGTGTAGAGCACGAAGCGCCTCTTACCCCACGGTGGGCGCCAACTGTCGTGGTATTGCCAATGAGTATGCCATGGAGGGGTCCTCACAGTGTGTGTTTAGAGACGTGGGTTAAGGTGGAGAGTTGGCGAGTACGAGGTAACACAGCTTACCCAGGTTCAAGTCCCACAACGGTGGCAGAACTCTACTCCTGCTATAAATCACTATAATGGCAATACGCCGAGTTAAGAGATCGGTTCGCTGTGCGAGGTGTTGCACGTTGTATGTAGCAATCTGATTGGTTGTGCCCTAAAGGCTCCCACAAGTACGGTTTATAAAGGCACCAGAACCTAGGGTTACAGGGAAAGGACCTTAATGGACAAGGTAAAGAGTCCTACACTAATACTAACTAGTCTTTTGTGTCTTGCACTCCAAGGCTCCGAGTACGTCGGTGACTCCTGCATAGCCTTCCTTTATCCGGAATGGGCCTCCCTTCTAGATCCATCTAACTGGGCCGCCCAGCAGGCCATATGCCTTGCTACCAACTATGGGCCACCCGGGTTATCCGGATTATGGACGTGCTATGGTGATACCCATTTAGCATATCCCCAACATTTGGCATGCCGGGAGCTTGGTTTGTGTCCCTAACGCTCTTCATAGACGGGGTTGTTCCCATTGTTGTTGTTGGTGTGGCTCCATCCGCACCGGTAGTGACAACATCATCTTCAACAACCCCTTTTTCGAGCCTTTGTGAACAAAATCGTTTGCTTGGTTCGATGATGCTAGCACGATTGCGTGCCTAGGTCATTGTGATTTGCCCGCAAATATGCTTGGAGCGGTTGCCAATGCGGATACTTTAGTGGTTCCCAGCAAAAAATACATATTTAAATGGTTGGTTTTTACAACTTTCTCCATCAAGGGAGGTTTAGAGCAACTCTATAAGATACGGTAAACACGGCACAACTATAGAATAACCGCTAGTTTTCAGTTTGAGGCAAGAAGGCCCCAAGTAGATCCCGTAAACATGCACGACATGCAAAAAAAATTATGTTCGCAGAGAAACCCTCCTCTCGGCCTCTACATATGAGGGCTACGCGGGCAACCCGAGTGCGTCTTGTACCCACTGAGTTGTTCGCGTGGAATGGACATTTCAGCTCCACCCTTTCCCGCGTCCGCGTTACTGCTACCGCCGATCTATCCCTCCACTCACTCTACGGTGCTGCCGCCCACTGGATTCGAAGCCATAGACATCAACGAGCTTCCACCCACCACCGGTGAGGTCACGCTACCTCAAACCCCAAGTCCTGCCACTGGATTTGGGCACGGGCTCCCCGACTGCTGGATCGGTGTCCCAGATGATTGACATCACTAACAAGGGGAAGAGGAAGCGGTTGGGAAACAATGTTGTCTCGCTAGTCGCTGGTGCTTCGCCAGCCTTCATCCCACCAGAGTCAATCTCCGTCGCCCCGACACCCAAGCAGCGTGCGTGTGCATCCTAGGGGGGAGGGGAAGAAGACGAAGCAAGTGGTGAACCAGGTTGTCCTTCCTCATTGAAATGGATCGTGTGGGCACCTAGAGGGGGGGTGAATAGGTGTTACTTCAAATTTTAATTCTTTTTCAATTTTAGACTTGACACAAAGGTAAATTCTCTAGATATGCAACTACGGAGAATTTCCCTATATGTAAACGTAACTACTAATGTGAGTAAAAGTGAGGAGCGAGGAAACCGTAGTGGAGCACGCGGAGACACATGATTTGTTTTACCACAGTTCCTTCCTTGTTAGGGGAAGTACATCTGCGTTGGAGGGGTGGGCGGTACTAAGACCACCATGCCACAATAGGCCTCACCCTGTTCTCTGATAGATCTCGACATCAAAGGCCTGATCCACCTTTCCACTATTGGTACCCTTCGAGGTGGGAACCGGTGCCTTTACACAACTAGCAGGGCACACATCCACAACTGAATTGGAGGGTCCCATGATGACAACAAGCTACCACAAGAACAAGTAATATCAATAACAAAAACACAAGATCTAGATATTCGCAAGAAATACTAGATCGAAGATCCTCCAAGTGAATGGAGGGGAAGTGATATGCTTGATTGGTGTCGTCGAAGATCGAAGCCTCCTCCTTCGATTCCCCAAAGATCGGAGCCTTCAGGTGGTTGAAGGGAGAGATTTTCGTTGAGAGCTTGAAGAACAGAACAACACTTTTTTGAATGAATCAAGAGATCTGATAAGAGGATCAATTGGGGTATTTATACCTGATGGGGATATGCCAAATGGGGTATGCATAGCAGGACATTCCAATCGGGCCAAAGGCCTGGCGAGTGGGCCTGCAGGACGGCGACTAGAATGTGACTGAGGAGAAGGCCTGGCGATTGGAGACTGGAGGCCTAGAAGCGTACTTGAAGCACAGTCGGATTAGGTCAAAGCCTCTGAATCCATATCTTGTTCGGTTGTAAACTGTAAACCCTAGTGAAGAGCCTCCTATATAAGCCTCCCTAAGGTACTATTAGGACTTACATTCCATCATACACCCCTTCAAGTGACTCGCTGCTTAGACGCCGAGCTCGTCACCCCTCTAACTCGCTCTCCACCAATCTAATCTAGCAGGAATAGGTCTTTACCCTCCGGGGGACGAACCTGGGTAAACCCATGTGCATCCGCCCCCATCTCGCACCGCAGATGGCAGCCAACTCTCGCCCCCAATTCTATCAATCGCTGCCTATGGCAGTGACTGCCGTGGCCATTTCCACGATAGTGGCGCCCACCGTGGGGCCCAGCCAGACTGGCCTGAGTTCTGTGGTGAGATCCTACTCGTCGATCGATCGGCTGATTGCCACCGGTCGCATGATCACCACCGGTAGAATCCTACAGATCTTGCCCAGCAGCTACATACCGGTGTCACGCCCGATCACCCACAGCACGATAATGTCGGTCGACACCATCAACCTAGTCGTCAACTTCACCGACACAATCGACCCGGTGGCGACGGTGATCGTCGGAGGATCACCGCCACGCTGCAATCTGATCTCGGAGGAGTAGGTCCACTCCATCAGCCGCCTTGCCACCGAATACGACTCGGTCGCTAGCAACACGGTCGAGACCAACACCACTGCAGACGACGTGGCCCTCCAGGATGACGCCGACTCCGCGACCCCTGCCTCGGTCGACGGATCCATCACTGTAGCATCACGGGAGGACTCCATCATGCAGGTCTCCAACCTTGAGGACTTCTAGGATTCCTCCATCCTTGGGATCTTCCATTCCGACTCTAGCTCGGAGTCCCCCGAGGACTTCCATGCCAGATCCAATCGCTTCAACACGATCTACATGGCGGGTAGCACGGTCGCCCTGCCAGATCCATTCTCCACACCGATCCCTCCAACCGCCACGGCCACGGAGGTGGAGGAAGCCCGCCTGCGACTAGAGGAGGTGCAGTGCAAGGAGCTAGCCAAGCGCGAGAAATTCCGCCTTGAGCGGGCAACGGCACAGGAGCTGTCGCTCTACCACTAGCGCCGCATCAGGACCCGCCTCAACTCCAACGTCTAGGGTCGCGTCCTGAACTTCAACAACGAAAGCAACCCCGCATGCGCGGATGAGCGTGAGTACTGCGAGAACACGCCACCAGGTGGCAACAATCCACCACCACCCGGCGCACCGGCGACTGGGGCCCCACCGCCACCCATTGGTCGCGCGCCCCCACGGGACCAGCCACGGATTATAATCTTGCCACATGCCCATGATGCCAATGGGCTCCCACTGTACTCCACTCCAATGGACAACATCGTCGCGGCCGACACCGTAGTCGCCCACCTCGACGTCCAAGGAGAAGGCGCGCTCCAGATCCAGTATGCCAAGGCCCTACTCGCTAGGGCCGTCGAGCAGCAAGCCGCGGGAGTCGACCCTTCGGGGCGGATGTATTCCCGCTCATCGGCAAGCAGGGCAGCCTCAAGCGGCCACCCAACCATCACCAACGTCGTGTCCTGCCCACCGCCCTATCCCCTGGCGCACCAGCCATGGGCCACCAACCCCGCGCTCTCCACCAACGAGCCATGACCGGTGAACAACACGGTCGCCGCCAACGAGAAACCCATCGACACCCGAACGCACATCGTCAACAACCAGTCTTGGTGGGTGCGCCAGCCCAACGACTTGAGGCACACCCTCACCAACCGCGGCGACCCCGAACCCAGGGGCTCCCTCAGCCGAGTCGGTCCCTAGTGCTTCGAACCTATGATCCGAGGTGAGAAGTACCCGGCCAACTTCAAGGCGCCCAAGGAGATCGAAAAGTACGACCCAACATACGACCCAGCGGTATGGCTGGACACATACCTCATGGCGATGGGAATCGTTAGCCACATCGACCTGCTAGCCGCTCACTACCTCCCCCTGATGATGGAGGGTGCGACCCGGAAATGGATCAACACCCTCCCCGCCGACAGCATCGACTCGTGGGAAGAGATGTGGGATGCCTTCGTCAGGCACTTTGAGGGCTCCTACACCCGCGCCACCACCATCGAGGACCTAGAACAATGCATCCAGGGACAATGCGAGTCGACCCGCCACTAGATCCAAAGGTGGCAGGAACTGTGGATCAACGCCTCCGGCATCCACCCGGACATGGCGATACACTGCTTCAAGAACGCGTGCTGGTATGAACCCCTAGTCGCTAAGATCAAGAGGGTCTACCGGACACTCGACAACATACCCGACCTCCTCGAGATCGCCAAGTGCTACGCGGATGAGGACCCCAACAAGGACTTCGATGACGAGTTGGGAGGAAGACGCCGCACCAGCGCCCACGACAGTGGGCGACAGCGCGACATGCGCTACAGCAACACTCGCATCACCAGCAAGCGCCGCGGTGATGGGCGAGTCGACTTTGTCGCCAATGCTGGCTACGGCCAACGTGACCCGAAGAACTTCCGCCGCAACGGAGCAAACTACCGCGACAGCGGAAACTACCGCGCCAACAATGCGGCGAGGCCAAAATACGACCCCGCTGCCCTGCTCAACCAACCCTGTGTCTACCACAGCAGGGAGGGAAAGCCCACCACCCACACTACCGTAGACTGCCACTCCCTCAAGGAAATCGAAAAGGCAAGGCGGGCACGAGACGACCCTAATAACAACCCACCAAGGGACAACGGAAACATCGGCGGCTTCGGCAGCACCGTCGGATCACTCCACACCTTCGCCGGGCTCGGCACCAAGCGCGAGAAGAAGGTGCTCGCTCGCGCAGTCACCTTCAATGCGGTGACACAGGTCGATATTCTCCGCTTCCTCAACTGGTCTGAGCAAAGCATAACCTAGAGTCGCCAGGACCATGCACCCAAGATCGAGTACCTAGGGCGAGTCGCCCTGGTAGTTAGGCCCAAAGTGGCCAACTACTAGCTGCCCAAGACACTGATGGACGGCGGGAGCTCCATCAATATCATGTACTTGGACACGTTCAAGAATCGAGCTGACCCTGACAACCTTCCACGGCATCGTCCCCGGTCAGAAGGCGTACCCGATTGGAAAAGTAACTCTGCCAGTCACCTTCGGCACACCAGCAAACTACCGCACCGAACGGATCGTGTTCGAGCTAGTGAACTTCCACAACCCCTACCACTATGTCCTGGGACACCAAATGTTCGACAAATTCATGGCGACCCCCCACTACACCTACAACATGATGAAGCTTCCAAGGCCAAGCTACATTATCACTGTCCACGGCGACCCCGATATGGCCGTGCAATACAAAGACAAAGGCGATGAGCTTGCTGACGCCGTGATCGCCGTGGAGACTAACCACGTGGAGGAACTCGCAAAATACGCGGGCAACATCAATAAGGACGACCCCACCATCCTGAAGAAGCCAACCGCCGCGAGCTCCACGTTCAAGGCGACCACGCACACCCGCACCGTCGAGCTCGTCCCGGGCGACTCCAGCCAGACGGTCACCATTGGGGCGCACATGAGCCCCGCATAGGAAGCGCGCTCATCGAGTTCCTCCGTGAGAGTCGCGACATCTTCGCATGGAAACCATCTGACATGCCTGGTGTCCCGAGGGAACTCGTTGAGCACAAACTCAACACCGACCCCAAAGTGCGACTAGCAAAGCAATCGTTGCGGCCCTTCAATGAAGAGCGCCACCGAGAAATCACCGAAGAAGTACAACACCTGCTAGCCACAGGCTTCATTCGGCCGATCAAATACTCCAAGTGGCTGGCAAACCCAGTCCTGGTCCAGAAAAAGAACAACACATGGAGAATGTGTATCGACTACACCAACCTCAACAGCGCATGCCCGAAGGAGGAGTTCGTCCTACCACGCATCGACCAGATCATCGACTCGACCGCGGGATTGGAGTCGTTATGCTTCCTCGACGCGTATTCTAGCTACAACCAAATCAAAATGGTGGTCGAGGATGAGGAGACGACGGCGTTCATCACGCTATTCGGCGCCTTCTGCTACACGGCCATGACGTTCGGCCTCAAGAACGCCGGTGCCACCTACCAAAGGTGCATGCAGGAGTGCCTCACGAGCCAAATTGCCCGCAACATACACGTCTACATCGACGACGTGGTGGTAAAATCCACCCGCTAGGATGACCTGCTTGCCAACCTAGCCGAAACCTTCGCAAACCTGCGGAGGTACAACATCAACTCAACCTAGGAAAATGCACTTTCAGCATCCCCACCGGACAGCTCCTAGGATACGTGGTGTCCAGACGAGGCATCGAGGCCAACCCCACCAAGATCGACACCATCGCGTGACTTGGGAAACCTGAGTGCCTGCGTGACGTCCAGAAGTTGGTTGGGCGAGTCACGGCTCTCAGTCGCTTCATTCCCCGGCTCGCCGAGAACGCAATGCCCCTCTACCGCCTGATGCGCAAAAACCCCACGTTCCAATGGGACGTGGAGGCGGACAACACACCCAAAGATTTCAAAGAAGTGCTACTCGCGGCTCCACTCCTCGCCGCCCTAATCGACAAAGAGCCAATGCTCGTCTATGTGGTGGCCTCCACTCGAGTCGTCAGCGCCGTGATGGTCGTCGAATGGCCAGAGGAGGGCAAGGAGCGCCCCGTGCAGCGTCCCGTCTACTACATCAGCGAAGGCCTGACGGACTCAAGACAGCGCTACCCACAGTACCAGAAACTAGTATACGCGGTATTCCGAGCTCAACGGCGACTCCCTCACTACTTCTAGGAGCACCCAATCACGATCGTCTCCTCCGCGCCACTGCAGGACATCATACGCAATCACGAGGCAACTGGGCGAGTCGCCAAGTGGGCCTTCGAAATCGGTGTCCACAACATCAAACACGAGCCCCACAAAGCGATCAAATCGCAAGCCTTGGCTGATTTCCTCGCAGACTAGGAAGAAGCACAGTAGCCGGAGAAGCTCCCATACCTCCACTACTGGTTGCTCCACTTCGACGGGTCCAAGAACGCCGATGGTGCTGGGAGCGGGGTCATACTGACCTCCCCCAAGGGAGACAAGCTCCGCTACATGCTCCACCTCAACTTCAAGCCCTGCACCAAGAACATGGCAGAGTACGAGGCCCTCCTTCACGGCATGCGGGCCGCCAAGGAGATGAACATCAACCGCCTACGGTGCTACGACGACTCCGACCTAGTCGCCGGCCAAGTCGCCGGGACCTGCGACGCCCTCTCCCCGACAATGATAGCATACCGCCAAGCAGTAACCAGCTGGGAGGACATTTTGATGGTTACTCAGTCGAGTGGATCAACAGGCGAAAGAATGAGGAGGCAGATGCCCTCTCCCGCATTGGGTCGGCTCGGAAAATGCCACCCGCAGGCGTCTTCCTCGACATCATCCACAAGCCTTTGGTGTCCTTGATGAAGGAGATCGACATTGGGATACCACTGCAATCCGAGCCGGCCCTAGTCGCCATGATCGTGGAGCCCAGCGACTGGACGGCACCATACATTGCCTTCCTCGAGCACAATCTCCTCCCAAGCAACGAGACGGAAGCACGAATGATTGTGCGCCGCTACAAATCCTTTGCCATCATCAATGGCGAGCTCCACAAACACAGCGCGACCGGTGTGTTCCAGCGCTGCGTACAGCCAAAAGAAGGATGCAAGATCCTCTAGGACATCCACGCCGGCGACTGTGACCATCACGCCAGTGCCAAGTCGCTGGTCTCCAAGGCCATGCGGCATGGCTTCTACTGGCTCACTGCGCACGCCGACGCCACCGACATCGTCCAACGATGCGTCGGGTGCCAAAAGTACGCCAACCAGACGCATCTCCCTGGTTCGGCACTCAAGACCATCCCCATCACCTGGCCATTCGCCGTATGGGGCATGGACATGGTCGGCCCATTCAAGAAGGCCCCATCCGGCTTCACCCACCTCCTGGTCGCGGTCGACAAGTTCACCAAATGGGTCGAAGCCAAGCCGATCAAAAAGTGTGACGGCAAGACGGCCACCAAGTTCCTCCGCGAGCTCATCTACTGGTACGGCTACCCGCATAGCATCACAACAGACAACAGCACCAACTTCGCCAAGGGTGCCATGGCAGAATTCTGCAAAGAACATAGCATACGACTCGACCTTGCCTTAGTCACCCACCCGGAGTCGAACGGCCAAGCAGAACGCGCCAATCAGAGCGTCCTCCATGGGCTCAAGCCACGACTCCAAGTGCCCCTCGAGCAAACCCCAGGATGCTGGGTCGAAGAGCTCCCCTCCGTAATATGGGGGATCCGCACCTCCGTCAACCACTCCACGGGGTTCACGCCCTTCTTCATGGTGTACGGCACCGAAGCCGTAATGCCAGCCGACCTGGAGCATGACTCACCTCGAGTCGCCAACTATGTCAAGGCGACGAACGAGATCGCCTACCAAGACAGCATCGACCAGCTCGACAAGGCATGCTACATGGCTCGCTCCTGCATCGCCATCTAGCAGCAGGGACTCCACCGCTACCATAGCCGTCGAGTCCGGACCCGCACCTTCCAGGAGGGTGACTTGGTCCTACGATATGCCCAGGACAAGAAGGCATGCACAAGCTCTCCCACCCCATGGGAGGGGCCATTCGCCATAGGGCGCGTCCTCGGTAACGACGCCTACTACCTCATCGATATACGAGGCAATGGCCAGCTTGAGGTTGGGAGGCCATGGAATGTAAACCTCCTCCGAAAGTTCTATACATAGAACTCAAACTTGTACCCAGATAATATATAATGAAATTCATTCAGATCACACAAATTGTGTCTACTCACAATACTCTTATGCAACTCGCACTCATACATTGAGCAATATGCTACCCACGAAAGTCAACCCTTGGTCGAGCGACCGACACGGCTAAGTAGTGCGACCTAAGGGCACCGAAAATATTCGGGCTTTGTGTCGTCTACAAACACGCCAACCCAGAGCCACCATCGGATTCGCCCAGCTCGACTAGCTCACTAGGCCAAGACGATCGACAAACGCTTCCCACAGCGACATGTCATCCCCATCCTCGCGCAAAGCGACTCGAACGGTTAAGTACCACGCACGGGGACTTCACAAAAATAAACCCTCACGCGGCTCGGGAACACACCAAGTAAGAGAGCTGCCTTGGACTCGCCATGCGACTGGCTCTCCGAGCCAGGGGAAGAGACGCGTTACAAACAACACACCAAACCTTACAATAGGCACACGCCCAAGACGGCTAAGTACCACGCTCGGGGACTTGCCTAAACCGACCCCACTTGTGCTCGGGGACTCGCCCCTTTGGAGTCGCAAGGCGACTGGCCCTACACCCCATGGAAAATTAGTCACAGCCAATAAAAAATCCAAGGCAAACACACATGTACACAAACGAGTTATACCCCACTAAAGGGCGGACACGCTCGGGGACTCGCTCAAACAAAAGTCAAACATACCACATAACTGACTATGCATTGCGAGTCGATTGACTACTCTTACTTCCATACATAAATATTGTTCATATTACAAAAATGGCCACTTGGCATATCTTATAAAAAGCCCCCAGGGCAGCTATCTATTTCATAGGCCCCGATGAAGAAGCGCCGCCACCGCCCTTGACACGGACCATCGATGCTCCGGCTCGAGGTCGCCCGGTGCCACCACCGTCTCCTGGTACGGCAGCAAGTCCCCCATCGCTAGCACCAGATCTACGAAGGGGGCATCCTTGGCGGACAGCCTCAACACCTCTGACATCTCCATAGAGCCAGTCGCCAAAGGGTAGCCGCTGGTGACGTCGTCAAGGTCGAAGTCGTCAGGGAAATGCGCAAGCCCCAGGCTCAAAGCCGTGGTGGCCCCGCGCCTGAAAGCTGAACGCGCCATCCATTCTACAACGGTGAGTGCCTCTTCTAGGTAGCGCCATACTTCAGTCAATCCCCCAGGTATAACCTCGGTGGGGGACATCCCTTGAAGAACCGCCTGGATGCACAACTCCGAGGCGGTGGCCGCGTTCACCACCGCGGTCACGCACTGGGAGGCATTGAAGGTCTGGACCACTGGATCGCCTTACCCTATCAAAGCTGCAATGTCAGACGTCCAGTGTCACTACGGACTGACCTACTCGGGGATTCACAGCACATATCAAAGGAAAGAGCAATGACTCACCGAGGAGTTTCCGGCAGTTCTTGGTCACGTGCTTCTCCAAGGCAGCAAGATCGCTCTATAGCCCAAGGATGATTGAGTCAGCAGCCTTCCGCTCCTCCTCAGCCACAGCGAGTATGGCCTTGGCCCTATCCTTAGAAGAGATCATCGACGCTTTCCCCTCCTCCAATTCCTTCACCAGCGAATCGATACGCCCATTCTCCACGTCCAACTCTGCAACTGAAACATACCCCTCTCGGCCTTTGGCAATGGTAGTCGGAAGACCATCTAAAAGGAACAGCAACAATAGTTAGCTTACCATAAACACCAGTAGCTCACAATCGCCAAACAACACAAGTACTCACCGGTAGTCTCCTGGAGTCGTCGGTTAGCGTCCTGCACCACGCACAGGTCACGCTCCAGGCGCTCCTTCACGACATGCCGATCAGCCAATTCCCTCTGCAAGCCCTACAAGCAGAACGAACAATTAGCAACTGCAAAAACACAAATTTAGTGCCTAGCCGCTGAAATTTAGCAACTAGACACTCGGGGACTGGCGACTAGAAGAAATTCAGTGCCTAGACGCTAAAATTTAGTGACTAGACACTCAGGGACTAGCGACTAGAAGAAATTCAGTGCCTAGCCGCTGAAATTCAGCGACTAGACACTCGGGGACTGGATGTACCTGAATGGCGGAACCAAGCACACTATGAAGCCCACTGGCGTCCGTTGAAGGGACCACGAAGGAGGTGCGCCCACGACGAGGTCCAACATCCTCATCGACGATCTCTGGCATCTGCGGAGACTGGTTTTCCGCCACAATCAGAAAACCCTTCTCCATGAAGCGCGGAAATGACGCGGACGCCCTCGCCGGGGCACTGGTTGCTGGAGTCGGCGGTTCTGTCGTCAGAGCCCCCTCAGCTGGCTGACTGGCTCTGATTGAGTGGTCGCCACCTCCTCACCGCCGCCGGCAGGGTCACTCCCCTTGGTGATGTCTTTTGCTGCAGCATCATCGGGCTCACCCCTCTACTTCTTCGCGCCCTCAACAGGCGCAACTTCCGTAGCAGGCTTCCTCTTCCTAGGGGAATCGTCTTCCCCCGTGGTGACGACTGGTGGAATCTTAGCCACTGAAGGGCGACCTATCGTCTTAGCGCCGGATCTGCAAAACCACCAAAGTCAGCAAAGAAATCATACAAGAAGTTTCCCAAGAATTGGAAAGGAAAACTCATGACTCACTTGGCGACCGGAAGAACGCGTAACCCCGTGCTGATGTGGGTGGGCTTGTTTAGCTCCAGGGCCAGCTTGCACGTGAGACCCTTCTCAAAGACGTCTGAAGCCCATGACACCGCGGGCTTCTTTGATGATGAAGCCGCGGTCGCGGGAATCTCCGGCTCAGAAGACGTGATCGTCCCCGAAGGTTGTGGCGACTTTGACGCCGCAGCTTCAGCAGCCTCCCGCTTCGATGCCGCCGAAGTTGTCGGCGTGATCGCCACGAGCAGAACTTCCACCGCCACTCCCGTGTCTTCAGCCTCTGATCCCATCATCAGGGTCGCACCCTCCGGGATCTCGTGTGAAGTTTTGGTCACATCGTCATTAGATTCATCGTCCGACTCGAACACCACTGCCGATTTGGACGGCGACGCTAGCTTCCGAGCCGGCTTCTTTGCAAGCGACATCGGTTTGCGTGCAGGTTTCACTGGCGTGGCCGTTCGCCGTGAGTTGTGCTCTTGCAAAATCTCGTCGTCTTCATCGCGCTCTTTTACGGCTCGCCTCGAACTCGCATTGCTTCTGCATGCGAGTCTTGCGAGCCATGGGGGGAGGGACCTCCCTCTCTTCCTCTTCTCCCTCGGAGGACTCTCCTTTGGTACCTGATACATTGCAAACGTATCTATAATTTTTGATGTTCCATGCTTGTTTAGTATCTACTTTATTATGTTTTATCCACACTTTGGAGTATTTTTATACACTTTCTGGAACTAACCTATTAACAAGATGCCACAGTGCCAGTTGCCTGTTTTCTTCTGTTTTTGGTTCCAGAAAGGCCAGAAAATGATTATTCTCGGAATTGGACCAGACAAAAGCCAAAGTCGATATTTTACCGAAAGACTCGCGGAGCCAGAAGACGAGACGGAGAGGAGCCAGGGGCTGGCCACACCATGTGGTGGCGCGGGTCCCCTGGCCGTGCCACCAGGTGGTGTGTCCCCCTGGTACACCCTCTGACATCGCCCTTTTTCCTATAAGAAGCCTCTGATACGGAAACCCTAAATAATCCAGCCTCCAACCATGAAAAGTTCCACAGCGCCGCCACCACCGAAGGGGAGATTCGAGGGATAGAAAGTCTCTGTTCCGGCACCCTACCGGGATGGGGAAGTGCCCCTGGAGCCATCTCCATCGATCCACCACCATCTCCATCTCCGTTGCTGATTCCCATGATGATGAGGGAGTAGTTCTTCCTCGAGGCTAAGGGTTCTACCGGTAGCCATGTGTTCATCTCTCTCTATGCATGATCATATTGTGATTGTGAGCTTTGTAATCAAGTAGATCTACCTTGCTACTCAAGTGCTTTAATAGATCTCTGCTCTCCCCATGTGTGTGAAAGTGACAGCGTGCACACCATGGTGGCACTTAGGCTAGAGATTACAAATACTTGTTATGAGTTATATTTGGAGTTGGATGTCTTTATGAAAGTGTGGTGTTTGTTGGAACCATCTAGTGCTCAAGGTGACAGTGTGGGGTTTTCTAGATGGGAAAGGCTTACTTTGAGGTGTGCTGTTATAGCCCTACCATGGATTAGAGTGTCCAACCGGAGAGTAGTTCAGCGTAGTATCATGAAGAGAAGACATTTATATGAGAGTGTTCACTCGTGAAAGTATGATCCCTAGGCCTTGTTTCTAAGCATTGAAACACTGTTTGCAACTAGGTCTGTTACATGTTTGCTTGCTTCCATCTTTATTTCAGTTTGCCTTTAGTCTTTTCCACGCGCCATCAAAGCTATTTTCTGGCACCGTTGCCACTTATAATTATCCATACCACTTGTATTTTACTATGTCTTCGCCGAACTAGTGCACCTATACACCTGACAAGTGTATTGGGTGCGTTGGGGACACAAGAGACTTCTTGTATCTTGATTGCAGGGTTGCTTGAGAGGGGATACCTTTGACCACTTCCTCCCTGAGTTCGATAAACCTTGGGTCTTCCACTTAAGGGAAACTTGCTGCTGTTCTACAAACATCTGCACTTGGAGGCCCAACAACTGTCTACAAGAATAGAAGTGCGTAGACATCAAGCTATTTTCTGGCGTCGTTGCCAGGGAGGTGAGATAAAAGGTACTCACATCCTCCGGTGTGAGTGCTTGAAGTTATTTCCTTTAGATTCTGCAATTTTGTCTTTTGTTTCTTGTTTTCACTAGTTAGGCTTAATGGAAAACAACAACAAAATTAGAGAGCTTTATAGTATTTATCTTGAGTTAGGACATGAAGTGTTTGAAGAGAAAATTAAAAAACCTATGAAACTTTATTTGCATGCTAATAGCAATGTTGTTAGTATGAATTCTTTGGACACCATTATTGCTAATGCTACAGAAAAGTCTAAGCTTGGGGAAGCTAGTTTTTATGAAAATGATCTTTTTAGTTCCCCATCTTTGGAAGATAGCTATTCTATTGCTTATGATGATACCAAACCTCCAATATATGATGATTACAATGATGAATATGATATTTTCAGTCCACTTACTACTGAGGAGAAAACTAATGATTACAATATGCCTCCTATATTTGATGATTATGGTGATGAGAATAATAATGATAGCTATTTCGTTGAATTTTCTCTCACTACAATTAATAAGAATAACTATGCTTATGTGGAAAGTAATAATGATTATATGCATGTGGCTCATGATAAGAATGTTTTATGTGATAGTTATATTGTTAATTTTATTCATGATGCTACTGAAAGTTATTATGAGAGAGGGAAACATGGTTTTATGCATCTCAATAATATTAAGTTTCCCTCTTTATGTTGAAAGTCTTGAAGTTGCACTTGTTTTGCTTTACTCTGCTTGTTGCTTTGTGCTTTCATGACTTGTTTCTTTACAAGATTCATATGCATAGGAAGTGGGTTAGACTTAAATGTGCTTTGAATTCTCTTCTTGATGCTCTCTTTTACTTCAATTCATATTTCATATGTGAGCATCTTCTCAAACTATCATGTTTAACTTAAAGGCATTAAAGAAAAGTACTTCTTGGGAGATAAGCCAATAGTTTTAGTTGAGTCTTGGAAGTTATTGCCTCTGTAATAACCTCTGCTTATCCTTTTTGTGTGGTTTTTATGCCAAGAGTAACCTCTAATGAGAGAGAAGTAATGCTTGGGAAAGTTGTTGTCCCAAAACAGATTTTTGTGCTTCGCTGTAAAAATTCATGAAAATCTCTGTATGTTGGTTTGAGCAGTAATTTTTTATGCTTCTGCCCCAGGTTGTTATCCAACTTTCATTAGTTCATCACTTTCCTATTTGAGCAACAGAAGGTCTTCGAAAAAATCGGTGTTTACCTGTTGGTCTGTTTTGACAGATTTCTGCTATTATTTGCATTTGCTTCTTGTTGATTCCTTTTTGGGTTCTCTTTGGGGAATTGAGCTTTTTGAGGGAAGTGATACAGTAGCTTGTGTTTTAATGGAAGTTTTACTTGTGTTGGAACTGAACCCAAAGGTTTATTATCTTTTAAATACATTAATGTTGCTAATGAAGATTGTGCGATGTTTTGTATGAAGGAATTTTTAGGTGTAGGGAAAGAATGATGTAATGAGATGAAGAATGGACAAAAACTCAAGCTTGGGGATGCCACCCCGTGTCACCCTAATAAATATTCAAGAGGTACAAGCGTCAAAGCTTGGTGATGCCCAATGCATCCCCTTCTTCATCAATAAAAATCTCAGGTCTTTCTAGACACTTCGTTTTTATTGTTTCATGCACTATTGTGTTGTTCTTGGAGCATCTTTGTTTTTGTTTTTAGTTTTCTTTTGCTTGGTTTGCTGCAATAAATTGGTTGGACCCCCTCATTCTTACATTAGTTTTCAAATAAGATTGGTTTGGATTGGAGAAGAGTACGAAAAGTTCATGCTTAAGTGGTAAAAGGAGCTTGTTTTTTATTGTGGCCTATGCTTTGTCATGTCATGCTTGATGTTGTTTTGGATTTATGCTTAGTGATTTTTGTTGTAGCATGACATGTTATAAACAATTGAGATTGCTTAATGTGCCTTGAAAGAATCATGCGTTGTTTTAGCATATTAAAGCATAGTATTGTGGTATTCTCCTTTGACGTTTTATTTGGGTTGACTTGGCGCATGCTCACACCATGTTATGACTATCCCAAGTCACCATAGCCTCGATGATCCTTTAGTTTTCGACTTGTAATATCACTTTATGCTTTAATTAATGATGTTTTGTTGCTTTGCATGATTATGGCCATTATTGCTCTTTAGTTGGTCGCTCCCAGTCTTTTGCTAGCCTCCATACCAAGTATGAGTTTCACTGCAGCCGAGGTAGCATTCATAGAAGGCGATGAAGATTGCCAGCTGCTTGATGCTGTGCAGGCCGAGATCCAACAGCTTGATCGCGTAGTACGTGCAGAACCACTGGAAGAATAGCGAGGTGGGGAACCCCAAGCCCCTCTCCAAGTGGCTTGGGAAGCAGATAAACTCGCCGGCGCATGGCTTCGGCTCGACCTCGGAAGACGCGAGGATCTGCCAATTCCCCTTACAGAGGACCCCCGCGTCCTCAAATGACTTGAGCTGCGCCGCAGTGCACTTAGATTTCCCCCACAGACCTTTCGGAGGCGCCATCAGGAAGGAAGCAGGGTCGCTTGGTCTGGAGAATCTAGATCGAAGGAAGATAGAGGGAATGGATGCGCAAAGATGAGGAATGCGGGGAAGGGTCTACGGGACTGATCCGTCACTCCCTTATAAAGAAGAGTTACCCACCAATCTTGGGATAGCCGTTACCCACGATAATCGTGCCGAAGTTACCGTTGGACTACCCACTGGATAGTTTGACCAAGCTGACGGTCCAACTCTTTCACTCGACTCGCCTGTAACCTATGCCCTATCCGGTCGACGGGTGCAACGACTCGGTAGTGATTGCATTCGTCAGAGCTGCGACTGGAGAGCCAGTGGAAAATTTCATCGGTTCTCAGCAGAGTCCATCGCCGATTCGACTGGGCGTCCAAATTGGACTCGCCTACTCCGACTGCCAAATGAACACCTGCGTTTGAATCAATGATGGCCTCGGGGACTACTGATGGGGATATGCCGAATGGGGTATGCCTAGCAGGACGTTCCGATCGGGCCAAAGGCCTAGCGAGTGGGCCTGCAGGATGGCGACTAGAATGCGACTGAGGAGAAGGCCTGGCGATTGGAGACTGGAGGCCTAGAAGCGTACTTGAAAGCCCAGTCGGATTAGGTCCAAGCCTCCAAATCCATATCTTGTTCGGTTGTAAACTGTAAACCCTAGCGAGGTGCCTCCTATATATGCCTCCCTTGGGTACTATTTGGACTTACGTTCCATCATACACCCCTTCAAGCGACTCGTTGCTTAGATGCCGAGCTCGCCACGCCTATAACTCGCTCTCCATCAATCTAATCTAGCAGGAGTAGGTCTTTACCCTCCGGGGGGCGAACCTGGGTAAACCCATGTGCATCCGCCCCCATCTCACACCGCAAATGGCCGCCAGCTCTTGCCCCCGATTCTATCAATCGCTGCCTATGGTAGCGACTGCCATGGCCATTTCCACGACAATACCCCCTACCAAAACACAGCCGTTGGAGATTTTTGGGGCCGGATTATCCGGCACAAGTGGGGGGCGGATTATCTGGCTAGGGCAAAAACTCCGCCCCAGAGACGGATATTCTGGGGAAAATCCGCCCCCTATCTGCATTACACACCTTGGATCCCTTTAAAAAAGTTCCTGGGGGCGGATTATCCGGCCCGAGAAAAAACTTCGGCCCTGGCCGGACAATCCGAAGGATAGTCTATCCCCATACTGCATGACACGCCTAGTCCACCTTTGTCGATTGAGCTAGGCTGGATTATCCGTCCCTTAACAGTGGCATGATACATTGCAAATGTATCTATAATTTTTGATGTTACATGCTTGGTTTTATCCACTTTCTTGTGTTTTGTTCCAACTTTGGAGTACTTTTATTATGATTTCTTGCACTAACCTATTAACAAGAGCTACAGTGCCAGCTGCTTGTTTTCTGTTGTTTTTGGTTCCAGAAAAGTCAGAAAATGAATATTCTCAGAATTGGACAGGACAAAAGCCAAAGTGCCTATTTTTCCGGAAGGGATCAAGTGCCAGAATACGAGATGGAGAAGGGCTGGGGGCCGGCCACACCACCTGGCCGCGCGGCCAGGCTTGGCCCGCGCCAGGGGGTGGTCTAGCAGACCCTAGAACCCCCTCGGCCTCTCCTTCCGCCTATAAGTTTCCCTCGGGACGAAAACCCTAGGTACCCGATCAAAAATCCAAGAAAGAGTCTGTAGCCCCCGTCGTCTCTGTCCCTAGATCGAGGGGGATCGGAAGCTCTTCCCAGCACCCTGCCGGAGAGGGGAATTCACCCTGGAGGCCTTCTTCATCACCATGCAAGCCTCCGGTGTGATGCGTGAGTAGTTCATCCCTGGACTACGGATCCATGTAGTAGCTAGATGGATGGTTTCTCCTCCTTTGTGCTTTCATGTTTAGATCCATTGAGCTCCGTTCATGATCAAGATCATCTATTTGTAATCCATACATGTTGTGTTTGCGGGGATCCTATGGATATTGGGATGCTATTTCAGATTGATTATTGATTCTATCATGTCTTTGTTATTTGAGATCTTGCATGCTTTCCGTTGTTAGTAGCTATCTTGGCCAAGTAGATGCTAGCAACTCCAAGAGTTAGTATTTATGCTCGATAGTGGGTTCATGCCTCTGGTAATCTAGGGAAGTGACAGAAATCTCTAAGGTACTAGATGTGTTGTTCCTACTAGGGAGAAAACAACGATCCTTTGTTCATAGAACAATTGTATTGTTTACTTTACACGCAGTTCGTAAAGCAATAATCTGTTGCTTGCAACTTAATACTGGAGGGGGTTTGGATGATAACCTGAAGGTGGATTATTAGTCATAGATGCAGTTGGATGGCGGTCTATGTATTATGTTGTAATGCCTAATCAAGTCTCAAAGGAGTCAAGATGATTAGTATATGCATGTATTGCTTTCTCGGTGTTTGTCAATTGCCCCGCTGTAATTTGTTCACCCAGCATGTTATCTATCTAAGGAGAGCCACCTCTAGTGAACTATGGATCCCGGTCTTTTACTTTACATACAATCTACAATCTTTTACTGCTTTGTGTTTTCTTTCTGCAAACTTTTACTTCTTTCCATTCGATACATTTGATCCTTTGTTTTCCGCAAAACACGGTGAGATTGACAACATCATCGCAAGTTGGGGACAAAGTTCTGTGGTTGTGTTGTGCAGGTCTCCACATTTCTACTAGCATCGGTAGTGCGCCCTGCCAAAGCTCGGCTAGTAACACCTTTGAGGTGTTTCCTTGCTCCTACTGGTTTGATTAAACCTTGGTTTCATAACTAAGGGAAACTTGTTGTTGTGCTCATCATACCTTCCTCTTGGGGTTCCCAACGAGCTCTACATCAACACCGCCATCAAGCATTTTTCTGGGCGCCGTGCATTGAGCCATCAAGCATTTTTCTGGCGCCGTTGCCGGGGAGTCAAGGACATCTTCACAAGGGGAGTCCCTCATAACCAATCTCTTTACTTTGTTGTTTTTGTTTTGCTTAGTTTATTTTTGCTTTGTTTGCTTGTTTTGTTCTTCAAAAACACACAAAAATTAGTTCCTTTCTTAAGTTGCCTTTATGACTAGCTCTGCTCCAATCACTATTTCATTATGGATAGCTCACTCAGTTTCCTATTTGGGAACAGTTTTATGACTGCTAAGGTAATAGATGAACCACCGACTGCTAGAACCTCCATGGAAGAAGAAATTGCTGAACCTGAAAGCTCATTAGATGAAGAAGAGGAGGAGAGTGATGTACAAAAGGAGGAAGAATGGATCTACCCATGCCTACCTTCTAATGAGAGTAACTCTTTATCCCTTACATTATTTGATTGTCCCCCATGCTTATCAAAGGAGGGTGAATGTTATGTTCCCGAGGATTCTTTTGAAAATGTTTATAATAGAGCTCTAGTGCTTGTAGATCATGAAAAGCATTCTTTATGTGATAGTTATATTGTTGAGTTTATTCATGAGGCTACTGAAAATTATTATGAGAGAGGAAAATATGGTTGTAGAAGTTTTTATGGTAATGAAACACCTCTCTTTGTGCTGAAAGTTTTGAAGTTACTTTTGGTTTATCTTCCTATACCTGTCACTTTGTTCTTTGTGCATTTATTTGCATACAATATTCCTATGCATAGGAAGTGGGTTAGACTTAAATGTGTTTTGAATTTGCTTCTTGATGCTCTCATTTACTTCAATTCATATTTCCTATGAGAGCATCTTCTCAAATTTTTATGCCTAACTTAAAGGTGTTAAAGAAAAGTACTTGTTGGGAGATAACCCAAGAGTTTTAGTTGAGTCTTGGAAGTTATTACCTCTGTAATAACCTCTTCTTACACTTTTTATTTGCTTTTTGTGCCAAGAGTAACCTCTAATGAGAGTGAAGTAATGATTGGAAAAGTTGCTGTCCCGAAACAGATTTTTGTGCTTCACCGTAAACATTCCTGGGAGATCTCTGTACGTCAGATTGAGCTGTCATTTTTTTTGCTTCTGACCCAGGTTGTTATCTAACTTTCGTTAGTTCAACACTTTTTTATTTGAGGAACAGAAGGTCTTCGAAAAAATTCGTATTTACCTGCTGGTCTGTTTTGACAGATTTCTGCCATTTTCTGCATTTGCTTCTTGTTAGTTCCTTTTTGAGTTCCTTTGGGGAATTGAGATTTTGGAGGGAAGTGCTACAGTATATAGTGTTCTAATGGAAGTTTATTTGGTGTTAGAACTGAACCTTGAGACTTATTTATCTTAAGTGCACTAATGTTGCTAATGAGATTGTGTGAAGTTTTGTATGAAGGAGAATTTTCAGGTGTATGGAAGGAATGAGTAACGAGATGAAGGATGGACTAAATCTCAAGCTTGGGGATGCCGCGCGTGTCACCCCAAGAAATATCCAAAAAGTACAAGCGTCAAAGCTTGGGGATGCCCAAGGCATCCCCTTCTTCATCAATAAGAATTTCAGGTTTCTTCCAAACGCTTCATTTTTATTATTTCGTGCACAGTTCTGTTTCTCTTGGAGCGTCTTCTTATTCGTTTTTGTTTTTTTTAGTTTGCTTGGTTTGCTTAGTTTTCTGAATAAGTTGGTTGGACCCCCTCTTTCACACTTTGGTTTACAAATAGTTTGGTTTGGTTTGGAAAAGAGTAGGAAAGTTTATGCTTATGTGGTAAAAAGAGCTCGTTTTTTACTGTGGCCTATGCTTTGTCATGCCATGCTCGATATTTTTTTGGCTTTATGCTTAGTATTATTTGCTGTAGCATGACTTGTTATAAACAATTGAGATTGCTTAATGTGCCTTGGATGAATCATGCGTTGTTTAGCATATTAAAGCATAGTATAGTGGTATTCTCCTTTGATGCTTTATTTGGGTTGACTTGGCGCATGCTCACACCATGTTATGACTATCTCAAGTCACCATAGCCTTTATGATCCTTTAGTTTTCAACTTGTAGTATCACTTTATGCTTTGATCAATGATGTTTTGTCGCTCTGCATGATTATGGCCATTATTGCTCTCTTAGTTTGTCGCTCCCAGTCTGTTGCTAGCCTCCACAACCAAGTATGAGTTCCACTCATGCATCCAACTCCCTAAACCAAGTTATTCCAAAGAGTCCACCATACCTACCTACTAGCTTATGCTATTCCAAGTATATTCATGCTTTTGTTTACCTTTCACTTGTTATGAGAAAACTAGTGATTAAAGCTCTCACGAACTTGATGGCATACTTTACTTTATTGCCTCTAATAAACTTGAACCATTGGGTCCTTCTTTGTAGCGTATATGCTTGTGCTTTATAAGTTGAAATTAGCAGAACCATGTACCATGGGGAACGCTTTCAACATTGCACTTGTACTTTGTACCCCGTTGATATTATGTTCTTTTGCTTACGGATCCCCGCGGTGTGAAATAAATGTGGAACTTGTAAGATCATGGAGTTTTTATGTGTGTTAGAGAAACGCCTGGGCCGCTAGCCTAAGCCATGCCTAATCATGGTGGAAACTTGCAGCATCACCATAATGAGCACTCTATGAAGCATCCCAATAAAAACCTATGCAAATAGCAAATAAAAAGATCGCTGAGATGCTCATTGTCTGCTTGCCTTGTCATTTTGATTATGGGAAAGCTCCCGTATCATGTCCAAGGGGTACCCCATTGGCGGTTCTTAATGATACACATATACTTACAATTACAAGATCTTACTCGTGACTGAAGTTGAGTAGCATGAGGATCGGTCTTCGTAAGTAAGGGGCATGAGATTTCGGTTTATAACTTGTCAAGCATATCCTCTTAGTTGTGTCACTTTAACCTTAATCACCTTCAAGATGCTTATGATAGGGGCAATGAGAGCTGAAAGCTACAAGTACCATAATTTTTGGAAGATCTTTATGAGACTTGAATCCCTACTTCCTTTTACAAAGGCTTTTCTTCCACCATTACATTGAGTCTCCACCTTCTATCTTTATGCACTTACTTTGAGAGCATAGTGGCCATTCTTAGTTCTATGTGCATTGTCCCAAGACTAGTTGATTGATGCATCACTTGTTATTGCTTGTTTTAAACTATTGTATCTAGTCACTCTTATGAACTTTGAAGGTGTCCTATGCATTTATATTTGCTACTCTATTGAGGGACAAGCTGAATACTTTTATGCTATGTTTTCTTTATGTGAAACAAACAAACGTCTTGCAAAGCATGTTATTCATGAATCTTTTGTTTGTGCCTTTTCATGTTGTACCATAGTTTCTTTGCTTATTGCTAGAACTTTGTCTTTCATGTTATGATTGAAGTACTATGATCCTAGCTTTGAGTTTTGCAAATACTTTGATCAAGTTTTGATGGTGCATGTCACCTCAAAAAATTATTTCTTTTTATCACTTACCTACTCGAGGACGAGCAGGAGTTAAGCTTGGGGATGTTGATACATTGCAAATGTATCTATAATTTTTGATGTTCCGTGCTTGGTTTTATCCACTTTCTTGTGTTTTGTTCCAACTTTGGAGTACTTTTATTATGATTTCTTAGACTAACCTATTAACAAGAGCCACAGTGCCAGCTGCTTGTTTTCTGTTGTGTTTGGTTCCAGAAAAGTCAGAAAATGAATATTCTCGGAATTGGACGGGACAAAAGCCAAAGTGCCTATTTTTCCGGAAGGGATCAAATGCCAGAATACGAGACGGAGAAGGGCTGGGGGGCGGCCACACCACCTGGCCGCGCGACCAGGCTTGGCCCGCGCCAGGCCCCAGCACCCCTGGCCGACCCTAGCACCCCCTCGGCCTCTCCTTCCGCCTATAAGTTGCCCTCGGCACGAAAACCCTAGGTACCCGATCAAAAATCCACGAAAGAGTCTGTAGCCCCCGTCGTCTCTATCCCTAGATCGAGGGGGATCTGAAGCTCTTCCCAGCACCCTGCCGGAGAGGGGAATTCACCTTGGAGGCCTTCTTCATCACCATGCAAGCCTCCGGTGTGATGCGTGAGTAGTTCATCCTTGGACTACGGATCCATGTAGTAGCTAGATGGTTGGTTTCTCCTCCTTTGTGCTTTCATGTTTAGATCCATTGAGCTCCGTTCATGATCAAGATCATCTATTTGTAATCCATACATGTTGTGTTTGCGGGGATCCGATGGATATTGGGATGCTATTTCAGATTGATTATTGATTCTATCATGTCTTTGTTATTTGAGATCTTGCATGCTTTCCGTTGTTAGTAGCTATCTTGGCCAAGTAGATGCTAGCAACTCCAAGAGTTAGTATTTATGCTCGATAGTGGGTTCATGCCTCTGGTAATCTGGGGAAGTGACAGAAATCTCTAAGGTACTAGATGTGTTGTTCCTACTAGGGAGAAAACAACGATCCTTTGTTCATAGAACAATTGTATTGTTTACTTTACACGCAGTTTGTAAAGCAATAATCTGTTGCTTGCAACTTAATACTGGAGGGGGTTTGGATGATAACCTGAAGGTGGATTATTAGTCATAGATGCAGTTGGATGGCGGTCTATGTATTATGTTGTAATGCCTAATCAAGTCTCAAAGGAGTCAAGATGATTAGTATATGCATGTATTGCTTTCTCGGTGTTTGTCAATTGCCCCGCTGTAATTTGTTCACCCAGCATGTTATCTATCTAAGGAGAGCCACCTCTAGTGAACTATGGATCCCGGTCCTTTACTTTACATACAATCTATAATCTTTTACTGCTTTGTGTTTTCTTTCTACAAACTTTTACTTCTTTCCATTCGATACGTTTGATCCTTTGTTTTCCGCAAAACACGGTGAGATTGAAAACCTCATCGCAAGTTGGGGACAAAGTTCTGTGGTTGTGTTGTGTAGGTCTCCACGTTGCTACTAGCACCGGTAGTGCGCCCTGCCAAAGCTCAACTAGTAATACCTTTGAGGTGTTTCCTTGCTCCTACTGGTTCGATTAAACCTTGGTTTCATAACTGAGGGAAACTTGCCGTTGTGCTCATCATACCTTCCTCTTGGGGTTCCCAACGAGCTCTACATCAACACCGCCATCAAGCATTTTTCTGGGCGCCGTGCATTGAGCCATCAGGGCGGATAATCCCCCCAAACCAATCTTGGCAGATTTTTTATATGAGCACTTATCTGCAGCACTTAAACACACATCAAATCTTCCTTGGTATTGTTATCTAACACACAAAACTATAGAGATTAATAAATGTTCTTTCAAGCTCCCCATTTTTTGTGTTACATGACAATACTAGGATTTGCATAAAAGACCTACTAACCTCATCATTTCAAGGATGGAAAAGACTCCCCCTAAATGTGTTTATATTAGAAGTTTGCATTTGAATACAAATGCACACAAGTAGGTACAAGACTTTTCATAGACTTGAAAGCTACAAGCAAATGATGAGTTACGAAAAATAAGTCATACCACTGAGCGGATGAAGTTCTCAATAGTATATAGTTAGCCAATATAATCATCACTCTTTGGGACTTCGAGGCATAATACCATTTGGATGCATCCATAGAGATACAACCATAATTTCATATCATCTAGATGAATCCATACTCCCCACTAGATAAATCCATAATAATAATTGTAGTGATGACCGGGGTAAATCCAAAGTACCACACAAACCACATAGTCTCATACAAACAAAATAGAAAATTTAAAGTTCAACACTAAAATGGGCACAAGCGAGAATAAAAGAAACGATAAAGTGCAAATGCTTGCATCCGACCCATGCAAATCCACGATATCCTAATAGAACTACGTGTCCCCCTTTGGCATCGAAATGCCAGAAAGGAAGAAGAGCGATGCTAACGCCCCAAGGAATCACTCCTTGTCCTCGTCCTCATCCTCATCATCATACTCCTCCTCATCATCAGCAGCCAATGGAGTGGGCTCTCTCTCAAAGGTGGGAAACAAGTGACGCTCAAGCTCTCCATAGTTGGTGTCGGAAGTGTTCCACTAAGAATACAGTGTGGGATCTACAAGAGTAGGAGGAGGGCCTGATGCCCCTGAGACGTGGTGGAGAATGACCTGTTGAGTGTGGGCCATATCATGGTTATGCCTGTAGGTCTCATACTGCCCCTTGTGCGTGTCTATCCCCATGCATAGAATGTTCCGCTGGAACCAATTGAGTTGCTTCACCTCACGGGCAACGGACGGTACAGGGGGTCTGCGCCCACTAGAACGAGCATCTCTCATGAGGCCCTCGAGAGAAGAAGAAGGATGGGAGGTCTTCCTTTACTTGTTGTAAATCTTCTTCACCTTATGCTCACAATCATAGTTGAAGTTCTCAAGAGGAAGCATATGCTTGATTAGCATCGTAATGTAAGGAGCATAAGGGATGGAGAGCCTGTTGAACATGGCATCAGTCAACTCATGATAGATAAAGTCCACCACATCCAGCCGGTAAGTCACATTTGGATCTTTGGCATTGGCACATCCATGAGCATAAGGTGGCCACGGATGCTGTCATTGTTGCCCCCATCAGGCGTGATGGAGTCATGAAAGACACTGACCAGCCGAGCATAAAGAGGTAGGAGACTAGACACCAGGCCCACAACACCATTGGGACCATAGCAGGGAGAGAGCAATGTATCCTTACTTGGCTTGATGGGAGAAATGATGCGATGTCCACAAGCATGATCACGACCATTGAAGGGATAGCCAAGCACCTGGAAGAAAACCCTAAAATTAGCCTGAATAAGGGTGTCTCCAGTCATCCACTTCATAGTCCATCGTTCATCACCACAAATCACAAGAGTGGAGAAGAATTGCTTCACCACTGCGGAGTCATAGGAGCACTGTAGGGACATGAGATGGTGCAACCCCATCTGTTTAGCCACATCCCATGCATCCACCAGATGGGGCTTCTCCTTCGCCTCAGAAATAATCATGGGATGCATAGGGCAAATCTTCAGAGAGGAATAGACATCCTCAAAGATAAACTTGTGATCAGTGCACCAAAAGCAGGAATCCACAAGGTCTTCATCTTGCTCAGCCTCATCATACAGATCACGGTGGCAAATAGAAGAGTAGGTAATAATGTCCATCTGCTTATAGTTGACCCTGGTTTGCTTACCCTTCCTCTTGGAACTTGCCTGAGTGGCCTTTTCTTTCCTTGCATGTTTAGACATTCTTTTAGCCTCTCGCAAGCGTCTGCGCAACTCGACCTCGTCAACAAGACCTCCTTCACCGTCAAGCCTGAAATAGCGAGCACGAGGAAGGCACTTGTATGTTTGAGTAACACGAGAACCACCTGTGAAATGAATAAGATGGATAGCAAGTAGATAAGCACACACACAAGTCCAGGAGGAATGCAGAAATAGTAGAAAAACAATCCACAGCTCAAAACTACATGATGCACTGATGACTGCAAGTGCACAGATCGTTTGTAGCTAGTTCTGAAATAAATATATCGATCGCATAGGGAGAAGTAGGCGAAAGACTAAAATGCTTTTAACTACAAGTAAACGAAGTACTTAAGAAATAACTTTGAGATGCAAGAAAAGTAAAGTTATTTTTGGGTTTTGGGTTGAACAAGGTGATTTAAAGTAAAGCAAAACTTAATGCAGAAAGTAAGAATCGCGTGTGTAATAGAACTTTGGAACTACAATAGGGAAAATGTGTTCTCGGGGAATAGTGGATACACCGCTAGCAATTTAGACTAAGCAATCAAGATTATATAACAAATATTCTCATAATGTGTATTTATGTGGGAGGAGCTCCATATATGGATGAATAACTAGCAACCGTTGCACACATCATCCTCATAACCATAGCAGACATCAATCGAATTACTGCGCTATTAGGGGATTTCTCCCATGGCATGGACATGGCTTCATGAGTTCTCCTTGACTTCCCCAAGTTAGTACGTAAAGAATGACAATAGCTTTATAGTCACAGTAAGTGCTATCATGCCTCCGTCTACCAACAATTAATCACCTTCATCGAGTCCCCATAAGAGGAAAATGTTAAGGAGGTGCACAACTCCCAACATCAAGATGAAGACAATTAACACAAACACATAATGATGTATAACATAATAATCTCTATCCCATCTCAGCCATATGCTAGGGTTTCTCCATCTCCCCAAGAACTAGAGATCTACTCAGACATGGAGGCAATCAACATCATAGCAATGGTAATGGAAACAATCATAGATGAATAGTACTTGTATAAATCCACAAAGAGTATGGGAATTACAACAAGATCTAGACAAGATGTAGATGGGATGGATGGAGATGGTGCTGATGCAGCGGTGGATGATGAAGATCGATGCCTTAGCCTCCCGAATCTGCGCATGGCGAAGATGGATCCCTTGTGGATGAGTTCCCCCTCTAGATGCCTTCCGGGGGTGAGGTTTCTGCAATTTCTAGGTGTTCTGTATGTCGTCTCCCTGAACCAGTTGCACGAGGTGAAACTATTTGATGAGGCGGTGGTGGCGCTAACTATACGGTCGGAGCTATACGGCCAGAAAATTTGCTCTGGTCGTATAGTTGGTCGTTGAACTCTCTGCCTACTTTGTTCGCTTCTGGTTTTCTTCTGGTATTATTAATATTTCCCAAATAAGCGATTTACATTGTTTTTTACTCCGTTTCTCCACAGTACAACTGCTCCAAGAATTGTATCCATTGGATCCATCATTTGTCATGATCTTGGTGAAAACAGACATAAAATGTGCGTGCGAGCGCCATAAAATACCAAGATCCTACATTTACAATGTAAAATAATAATGTAAAACACGATGCAAATTTCCACTCATCATGCACGAATCTGGGAAATTCTAAACCAGGGGCAAACCTTCCAGGCCGGATAATCCGGCCCTGGCGAAAATTTCAGAACTTCCCCAAATCCAATACATCATTGTAGATCAGGCATAGGAATTGCAAGTCTACGATTTCTAGCATGAATATGAACCACAAGGCGACTTCTAGACCAAGTTCCACCAACAACCAACAACATCTATACAAAAGATGATAGTGAGGGAGTTACCCTCACTCATTGGAGGAAGAACATAGAGGAGAAGGTACCCAGATGCTTGGGGAAGAAGATCCTGGGGAGGGCCGGAGAATCCGGTGGCTAGAACGACACCGGGGAGGGTTTGGGTGGCAGGAGGCGGCTAGGGAGAAGTAGGGGTCGGGGTGGAAGTGCTTCTATGTTTGAGCCCTTCCCTCGCCGCCCTGCCCTTAGTAGACGAAAACCGCCTTGGATAGATTATCCGGTCCCCACTAGGGGCGGATAATCCGGCCCTTCTCTGAAAATTCTGTTGAACACAGATTTAGGCCCGCACACCCAAAAAAACCTCACAAGAGAATCAAAGTACTTGTGTGCAAGAGATAGATGGTTTGGGGATAGGGAGAGGCTTGGGTTTATACAACCAGACTAAGATGGTACTACACACCCAAGATTGCAAGAGTCAAATCAAATAAAAGCCAAAATTGAGTGTGTTTTCCATGAGAACACAAGATATGCAAGAAAAACCAAATAGAACCATACAAAACCAACTCTTCTCACATAAGAGGGCGGTGGATGAAGCCACCATGTTGGAGCAGATGGAATGACACCGCGAAGATGTATCTTGGGTTCATGACCACTACTCATCAATAAGCTCACATATCACAAAATGGTATTAAGAGAAATGACTTTTCTTGCTTTCGGCATTATGGGGGGAGGGTTAGCCTAATAAATTAGGACCACACTCCCCCTATGTCTGTGCCCACACCTAAACCACATAAAGGAAGAGATGTAAGTGGGTATGCATGAGTAATCAAGACAAGCTCCTTAAATCCACGATATTTAGCTCATCCCTTAAATAACAAAACCTTGCTTCATCAAGTGGCTTCGTGAAAATATCAGAAAGTTGGTTCTTCGTTATCACAAAGGATAGATCAATATCACCGCGAGCAACATGATCTCGAATAAAGTGATTGTGAATCTCAATATGCTTTGTCCTTGTATGCTGCACCGGATTATAAGCAATTTTGATAGCACTCTCATTATCACACAAAAGAGGCACTTTGTCACAATTGACACCATATTCCTTTAAAGTTTGCCTCATCCATAAGAGTTGAGTGCATGCACTAGCAGCAGCCACATACTCAACTTCGACGGTGGATAGAGATATACAATTTTGTTTCTTCGAAGACCAACATACCAAAGATCTTCCCAAGAATTGACAAGCTCCAGAAGTTGACTTCCTATCATCCTTCTCACCAGCCCAATCATAATCCATATGACCACATAGAGAGAATTGGAGACCTTGGGATACCATAAACCAAAATTAGGGGAATGAACCAAATATCGGAAGATTCTCTTAACCGCCACCAAGTGGCTTTCTTTAGGAGATGCTTGATACCTTGCACACACACCTACACTCAACAGGATATTGGGTCTAGATGCACAGAGGTAAAGGAGAGAGCCGATCATGGACCAGTATACCTTTTGGTCCACATCTTTACCATTTGGATTAAGTTCAAGATGGCATTTAATTTGCATTGGTGTAGCAACACCATTAAGGTCCGTCATCTTGAACCTCTTGAGCATGTCTTGGATGTATTTTGCTTCGTTGATGAAGGTTCCTTCTCTAAGTTGTTTGATCTCAAATCCAAGAAAGAACCGTAATTCCCCCATCATAGACATCTCAAACCTGTTAGTCATAAGCTTTGAAAATTCATATAGTTGGCATACGAAGAGCTCCCACTTAACCTTCTTAGTAAAAAGAGTGGGATCGATCTGCCCAACCTTGAAGCCATAGTCTAACAAAATCTCTTTAAGATGCACAAACCACGCACGTGGGGCTTGTTTAAGGCCATAGAGATCCTTACCGATCTTGTAGACATGGTTCGGAAAGTTGGGGTCCTCGAAACCCTTGGGTTGCTTTACATATACCAACTCATGTAGAGGACCATTAAGAAAAGCACTCTTAACATCCATTTGCTGTAATTTAAAATTATGATGAGCTGCATAAGCAAGAAGGATACAAATAGACTTAAGGCGAGCCACAGGAGCTTAAGTTTCACCAAAGTCGACGCCTTCCACTTGAGAGAACCTTGTGCTACCAATTTATCCTTGTTTCTTACGACAATTCCATTCTCATCTTGCTTGTTCTTGAAAATACACTTGGTGCCGATAACATTGCGGTAATCTTTGGGCTTCTCTACTAATTTCTAGACCTTGTTGCGCTTAAAATTATTCAGTTCTTCATGCATAGAAACAACCTGATTTGGATCTTCAAGGGCTTCAAAGACCTTTTTAGGCTCCACCATATAAATATGAGCTTGATGATCACTGAAACTTGCAAGTTCCCTTCTTGTGGACACCCTCCTTCTTAGGTCGCCTACAACTTTATCGAGTGTATGCCCTCAAAGTTCGAGATTTCTATCAACCCGAGCTTTGCGACGAATTTCAATCTCCTTGTTGTTTCTTGGAGGTATTTCTTCATCATTAGAGTCTTCGTCTTGACCATGATCAATAGTATGTTCAGCATGGACAGATGATGGAAAAGCTTGCTCTTGATATTGACCAATAGCCATAACAGGAGGCTGCTGAGTTGAATTTCTAGGGCCAGATAATCTGGCTGAGGGAGGGGCCAGATAATCCGGCCTGGGATTTTCTGCTTCTCCTTGCATTTCTTGGACATTTCTGACAGTTAAAGGCATTGGGCCGGAAATTCGGCCTAGGAGTTTCTGCTCCTTCCCGAGCTTCCTGGTCCTTCCTGGCAGGTGGTAACGATGGGCCGGATAATCCGGCCTCAGGCGGATAATCCGGCCTGGGACTCCCAGTTTTTTTAGATGATTGATGAACTTCAGGAGTTTGTTGTGTTGGTGCAGTAGTTTCTCTAGCAGATGGAGCTTGTCAATCTTGTGAAGATGAGGGCTCTACTTGAGTAGAGCATTATCCTTCCCGATCTGCCACAAGGGGTCCCTCAATGGGGCGGAAAAATCCCACGCCCATTCTTCTTATGGCTTCTTGGGGTATTTCAACATCTGCATCATAAACATCAACTTGCCCCACATGGGATCCATTATTTTCCCCGAACACCACACTATAAGATTCTACAACAGTTTCTGAGAGCTTATTTTAGATTCTATAAGTGTGGGATTCAGCACCATAACCGACAAAAATGTGTTCTAAAGCCTTGGACTCAAATTTAGATAAACAGACTCCTTTAATGAGAAAAAAACACTTACAACCGAACACTTGGAAGTATGAAATGTTGGGCTTGTTACCGGTAAGTATCTCATAGGGTATCTTGTCCAAGATTTTCTGGAGGTAAAGCCAGTTAGAAGAGTGACAAGCGGTGGATATGGCTTTAGCCCAAAAGTTGTATGGTGACTTGAATTCAGCCAACATAGACCTTTCCATGTCCATAAGAGTCCTTTTTTTACTCTCGGCAACACCATTTTGTTGAGGGGTGTACGTAGTGGAATATTGGTGTCTTATCCCCTCTTCACTTAGGAATTCATTCAGAGTGTAGTTCTTGAACTCGAAGCTATTGTCGCTTCTAATTGCCAATATAGGAACATCGTGTTGATGCTGGACCTCATTGGCAAAGTCGATGTCCGTTTGTTGAGTCTCACTTTTCTGCTTGAAGAAGTATCCCCATGTATACCTTGAGTAATCATCGATAATGACGAGACAATATTTCTTTCCACCAAGGCTTGCATGAGATGGAGGACCAAAGAGATCCACATGAAGGAGCTCCAAAATCCTCTTTGATGAAATAATAGTCTTTCTTCGATAGAGAGAGTTATGCATCTTTCGTTCAACACAAACCCTGCAAACACGATCTTTGGCAAAGGAGACATTTTCTTTTAGTCCAAGAATGTGGCCACTCTTGTGAAGGCTTTGCAAAGTTCTCATTTTGACGTGGGCTAGACAGCGATGCCATAACCAACCCGTGTTGGCCTTTCCGAAAAGACACATCGGACCTGCAGTGGTTTTCCCCGAGTAGTCCACCACATACAAGTCATTTTCCATGTATCAAACGAAAGCGACCTTTAGAGACTTGCTCCACAGGAGTACCACAATATCATCATCAATAAAAACTACAAAGCCCATCTTACCAAGGGAACGAATAGAAAGTAGATTGTAACCAAGGGTCTCAACAAGCATGACGTCCACGAGTGAGATATCGTGAGTAACCTCAACTTTGCCAAGACCCAATACATTTGACTTCGATTTATCACCATAGGAGATGGTTATTTGATCATGATTTGGCCTCATGTCTGAGATGATCTCCTTGCTTCTGGTCATATGACTTGTGCAACCACTATCGAGCACCCATTTAGATCCACCAGAAGCATAGCCCTACAAGAAAATTACTTCTTGGTTTTAGGTACCCATTTTTGAATGGGTCCTCTCATGTTAGTTACAAGGGTCTTTGGGACCCAAATAGACCAAGCAATATAATTATCAAAGGGGCCAACATAACTAGCATAGACATCACCATAATAATCATGAAATAATTCATAATGAGGATTGTTAGACCCTGCAAAACCATAATAATCAGTTTTGTCCCTCATTATTGCAGTGCTTGTCTTTGCTTGAGCATTCTTGGGTTTCTTCTTCTTGTTCTTATTCTTCTTGGTTTTTGGAACATAACAAAGTCCTTATTTTCCATTATTTGTCCTTTGCTTACTAAGGACCTCGTCTAGAACTTCCTTACCTTTAGATAGAGGTGCCTTGGCGGCTAGCTCATCTTTCAACCTAGCATTTTCTTCAGGAACTTCTTCATGTCCACATGTTGGGGCAGAAGTGCTAGGCATTTCATTCTTTCTTAATCGATTTTGAAGTTGATCATGATACTTATTGAGAATCGAGAATTCACTCTCCAAAGCCTCGTGAGCAATGTTGAGTGCCTCATATTTCTCGAAAAGTCTAGCATGAGCAGCGTCAAACTCAACCTTTTCCTTCTTTAATTTCTTTACCTGGGCAATAGCATTATCACGTTCATTTGCAAGTTTGGCAACAACCTCATCATGTGACTCCTTAATTGACTCAAGTCTCTCCTCTAGAGAGACTTGAATATCTTCTTCTTCTAGAGCATTCTTCAAGGATGCAATTTCCATTACATCCTCTCTTTAAATTCTGCCCTTTTCTTCGAGAATCTCTTCGGAGTGGACAAGTTGACTCATAAGAACCTCAAAATGCATTTTTTTCTCACCTTGAAAGTTAGTGATAAAAAGATCCAAAGCAATAACTTCTTCTTTAACTTTAAGACTAGTATGATCATACATATAAACATCCATAGTAGTCTTAGAAAAAGGATTGGTAGAAGATGATACCTAAGAACCTCTTGCCATAAGACAAGTGACGTTCTTGTTGATGACGTTCTCATTGGGAGAGTCAAAGAGAGATGTAGGTGTATATGTGGTGACTATGGCAGCCACCTCTCGCGAGCTATGATCATCCTCTTTGTCTTCACTTCTGAATGAGTACTCTTCTTGTGCAACCAAAACAATCTTCGGTTGCTTCTTGTAAGGAGCATTTTTCTTGACAAATGGCATCTTCCGAGGTGCCTTGGACCTTTCCTTAAGAATCAGCCTGCCCCCATTGTCTTCTCTACTTTGGTAAGGGCACTCAGCTACAAAGTACAAGCGATCTCCACAATTGTAACAAGTTCTCAAATTTGGACCGTTTTCCTTTCGTCCAATTGACCCGTTCTTGCGCTCAAGTTCAGATTTGGCTTTGGCTGGGTCCTTCCAAAAGTTTCTTGCGTGGAAGGCCATGTACTCACCATGAGCACGCTTGGCCTCCTCGGGAAAGCCAAGGTCGATATTTTACCGGAAGACTCGCGGAGCCAGAAGACGAGACCGAGAGGGGCCAGGGGCTGGCCATACCATAGGGTGGCACGGGTCCCCTGGCCGCGCCACCAGGTGGTGTGGGCCCCTTGGATGCCCACCGACCTTGCCCTTTCGCCTATAAGAAGCCTCCGATATAGAAACCCTAAATAATCCATCCTCCAGCCACGAAAAGTTCCGCAGCACCGCTGCCACCGAAGGGGAGATTCGGGGGACAGAAAGTCTCTGTTCCGGCACCCTGCTGGGACGGGGAAGTGCCCCCGAAGCCACCTCCATGACTCCACCGCCATCTCCCTTGCCGTTGCTGACTCCCATGATGAGGAGGGAGTATTTCTCTCTCGAGGCTAAGGGCTCTACCGGTAGCTATGTGTTCATCTCTCTCTCTCTATGTGTGATCTTATTGAGATCATGAGCTTTGTAATCTAGATCTATTCTGCTACTCAAGTGCTTTAATTAATCTCTGCTTATCCCCACGTGTGTGAAGTTGACAGTGTGCACATCGTGTGGCACTTAGGCTAAGGTTACATAAATACTTATCATGAGTATAATTTGAGTTAGATGTCTCTATGAGATTGTGGTATTCGTTGGAACCATCTAGCGGTCAAGGTGACAGTGAGGGGTTATCTAGATGGGGAATGCGAACTTTAAGGTGTGATGTTATAGCCCTACATCATCCAACCGGAGAGTAGTTCAGGGTAGAATAATGAAGAGAAGATATTTATAAGAGAGTGTCCACTAGTGAAAGTATGATCCATAGGCCTTGTTTCTAAGCATTGAAACACCATTTACAATCAGTCAAGTTACATGTTTGCTTGCTGCCACTCTTATTTTAGATTACAATTACCACTTATAATCATCCATATTACTTGTATTTCACTATCTCTTCACCGAACTAGTGCACCTATACAACTAACAAGTGTATTGGGTGTGTTGGGGACACAAGAGACTTCTTGTATCTTGATTGCAGGGTTGCTTGAGAGGGATACCTTTGACCACTTCCTCCCTGAGTTCGATAAACCTTGGGTGATCCACTTAAGGGAAACTTGCTGTTGTTCTACAAACCTCTGCACTTGGAGGCCCAACACTGTCTACAAGAATAGAAGCGTGCGTAGACATCAAGCTATTTTCTAGCGCCGTTGCCGAGGAGGTAAGGTAAAAGGTACTCACATCCTCTGGCTACTAAGCTCTCTTCTAGTACTGTTGTTGGTGTGTGAGTGCTCGAAGTTATTTCCTTTAGATTCTGCAATTATATCTTTTTGTTTCTTGTTTTTATTTTCACTAGTTAGGCTTAATGGAAAACAACAACAAAATTAGAGAGCTTTATAGTATTTATCTTGAGTTAGGACATGAAGTGTTTGAAGAGAAAATTAAAGAACCTATGGAACATTATTTGTGTGCTAAGAGCAATGTTATTAGTATGAATTCTTTGAACACCATTATTGCTAATGCTATGGAAAAGTATAAGATTGGGGAAGCTAGTTTTTATGAAAATGATCTTTTTAGTCCCCCAACCACGGATCAATTGGGGTATTTATACCCGTGGCAAAACTCAGCCGTTGGAGATTTTTGGGGCCGGATTATCCAGCCCAAGTGGGGGCCGAATTATCCGGCTGGGGTAAAAACTCTGCCCCAGAGATGGATCTTCCGGAGGGAAATCCGCCCCCTATCTGCATGACGCGCCTTGGCTCCCTTCGAAAAAGTTCCTGGAGGCGGATTATCCGGGCCCCTTTGGGGGCGGATTATCCGACCTGGGCAAAAACTCTGGCCCTGGCTGGACAATCCAAAGGATAGTCCGCCCCCATACTGCATGACACGCCTAGTCCACTTTTGTTGATTGAGCTAGGCCAGATTATTTGGCCCTTGACAGGGGCGGATAATCTGCCCCCCAAAACTAGATTTGGCTACTTTTTATATGAGCACTTATCTGCAGCACTTAACACACATCAAATCTTCCTTGGTATTGTTATCTAACACACAAAACTATAGGTATTAAGCAATGTTCTTTCACTCATGTTTCCTAGCCTCCGTCTATCACTGCTCTGCCTCCTCCCGCCGTGGTTGGCCCGCAGGAGATCTCGGATGGTGCACGCGACATGTTTGTCGATGGGTCCGCAAGGTATGACCTCCATCCTCTCATGATATCATGCACACACTTGGCTTGTACTAATCCATGCTATATCTGATGTAGCCACAATGCTCACGAACCCACAACATCATTTGTGGATCCTCTTAATGAGAGTTAGATTAACCTTACCAGCTAGCAACTTCAGTTCAGCGATGATGAAGACAAAGGTGATGACGTTGATGCTAAATTGGAAGAGATAGAAGAGGAGGTGTTTGATGCAGCCCAAGCCAAGACTGAAATGGATCGTATGGGCACCTAGAGGGGGGTGAATAGGTGCTACTTCAAATTTGAATGCTTTTTCAATTTTAGGCTTAACACAAAGGGTAAATTCTCTAGATAAACTATTAGGTGGAATTTCCCTATATGCAAACCTAACTACTAGCGAGTAAAGAGCGAGTGGAAGAGGAACGAGTGAACCGTAGTGAAGCATGCGGAGACACATGATTTGTTTTACCGCAGTTCCTTCCTTGTTAAGGGAAGTACGTCTGCGTTGGAGGGGTGGGAGGTACTAAGACCACCACGCCACAGTAGGCATTACCCTGTTCTCCGATGGATCCCGCCACCAAAGGCCTGATCCACCTTTCCACTATAGGAACCCTTCGAGGCGGGTACCGGTGCCTTTACACAACTAGCGGGGCACAACTCCACAATCAACTTGGAGGCTCCCGTAATGACAACAAGCTGCCACAAGAACAAGTTATCAATAACAAAGAACAAGATCTAGATATTGACAAGAATACTAGATCAGGGATTTCTCCAAATGAATGGAGAGGAGTTGATGCTCTTGATTTGTGATGACGATGATGATTCTCTCCTCCTTAAATTCCCCCAAAGATCGAAGCCTTCGGGTGGTTGAAGTGGGAAATCTAGAATGGGAGCTCTTTCAAAGGGTCTGAACAATTTCGAGTGAATCAAGAGTTCTGTTTGTTGGGGAAGAAGGGATATTTATACCCCTTCCAAACCAAGCCATTGGAGCCTTTGGGGGTCATATTATCCGGCCCAAGTGAGGGCCAGATTATCCGGCCTGGGGAAAACTCCGCCCTAGACTCGGATTATCCGGCACAAAAACCAGCCACAGACAGAAGCTCACGCAGACTTGCCCTTCTCACTTTCTCCTGGGGATCCGATATCTGGCCCTAGGGGAGGGCCGGATTATCCGGCTGGGGGGAAAGTCCGCCTCAGCCATGGAATATCCGGGGGGAAATTCCGCCCTCAAGACAGAAGCTTGCGTAGGACCTCACTTGGGCGATTCCCCTGGGGCCGGATTATCCGCCCCAACATGAGGGCCGGATTATCCGGTCCAGGGAGAAAATCTGCCTAGAGCCGAGATTTTCCGGGGGGAAATCCGCCCCCATACAGAGACTTGCGCATAGCCAACCCTGGCCAAGGTGGTCTGGCCGGATTATCCGGCCCATGGTGGGGGCGGATACTCCGGCCCCCAAAACTCTCAAAACTTCCTGCAACACTTAGTGCATAGTAGAATAATCCATGGTATTGTTATCTAACACACAAAACCTGGGAAATCAGCCCCCAAAACTCTCAAAACTTCCTGCAACACTTAGTGCATAGTAGAATAATCCATGGTATTGTTATCTAACACACAAAACCTGGGAAATCATGAAATGTTCTTTCAATCTCCCCCTTTTTGGTGTTAGATGACAATACTAGGATTTGCAAGAAGGATCAACAGACCACCAACAAAACATGGAAGAGACTCCCCCTCAATGTGTGCATATTAGAAATTTGCATTTGAATACAAATGCACATAAGTAGGTGAGAGTCTATTCCATTGAAATATAAACAACATAATCATACCACCGAGATAATGAGAGAGGCGTCCTTGAAATATCCACAGTTATGAACATGATAACCAATATACGCGCCTTCCTTGAGATAAATTCCCAGCATAATAGTATATGAGTAAATGAATCCATAGGCATAATCCATGAGATAAATCCAGATGTCCACCAACACATATTCTCAAACACACCACAAACCACAAATAAAGTTCAACGCTAAATGGACACAAGCAAGAAAATGACGAATGAAAAGGTGCAAATGCTTGTGCCCGACCCATGCAAATCCTCGAAGACCTAATAGAACTACTTCTGCCCCTTTGGCATCGAGACGCCAAAAAAGAAGAAGAGCGATGCTAGCGCCCCAAGGTATCACTCGTAGTCATCATCCTCGTCCTCATCCTCGTTCCCATCATCGTCCTCATCCTCGAGCTCCTCGGTGTCATCGTCCTCATCATCAGCAGTGGTCGCAGAGGGGAACAAGTGACGCTCCAGATCTCCATAGTTCAGCCCAGAAGAAGAGTTCCACCGGGCATATGGTGTGGGAGGAGTAGGAGTCGGGGGATCACCAGAAGCACTAGTCACATGGTGAAGGATGAGCTGATGAGAGTGAGCTAACTCATGGCGCTGCTTGTAGGCCTCATACTGGCCCTTGCGTGTGTCCACGCCTATGCAAAGAATGTGACGCTGGAACCAGTTCAGCTGCTTGATCTCACGAGCAACAGGAGGCACTAGAGGCCTGCGAGCATCCCTCATGAGAGCCTCAGGAGAAGAAGAGGGGTGAGAGGTCTTCCAAACCTTGTTGTAGATCTTCTTTGCCTTATGCATAACATCAATGTTGAAATCTTCAGAGGGAAGCAGGTGCCTGATGAGCATCATAATGTAGGGAGCATAAGGAATGGACAACTGGTTGAACATAGCATTAGTCAGTTAATGGTAGATGAAGTCCACCACATACAGCTTGTACTGCATGGACTCATCCTCGCACGAGGCAACCTCATGAGAGAAGGCTAGGAGCTGGACAAGGTGACCACGCATGCTATCATTGTTGCCTCCAGTCAGAGTGATGGAGTCACGGAAGAGGCCCACCAAGGCAGCATAGATAGGAGCAAGACCAGCAAGAGTGCCCACAATGCCATTGTCCACCGTGCAAGGAGAGAGAACTGCATCTTTATTGGGTTTCAGCTGGGTGATGATGCGGTGGCCACTGGCCCTATCCCTGCTGCAAAAAGAGTATCCAAGTACCTCAGCAAACACATGGAAATCAGTAGTCATAGGCCTGTCACGAGTCATCCACTTCATAGTATGATGCTCATCTCCACAAATAACCAAAGTGGAAAACAATTGCTTCACCACCTCAGAATCATATGAGCACTGGAGAGCCATGAGATGGTGCAGCCCCATCCGCTCAGCCACATACATGGCATCAACAAGGTCGGGCTTCTCCAAAGAGTCAGCAAGAATCAGCGGGTGCATAGGCCTAATGTTCAGCCTGGCATACACATCTTCATATATCCCTTTCTGTTCAGCACACCAAAAGCGAGAATCCCCCAGCTCAGAATCACGGGGCAGCTCAGCAAACAAATCACGGTGACGGATAGAGGAATAAGTGACAGGATCCATAGCCTTGTAGTTGATCTTGGGCTCTTTGCCCTTCATCTTGGACACATCCCTCCTGGATCTCTCCCGCTTCTCTTGTTCCGCCATGCGTTCAGCCTCTTTTTCTCTTCTCCTCAGCTCAACTTTGTCCACAGTATTACCCTTACTGTCTACCCCGAAATAGATAGTACGAGGACGACGCTTGAAGGTCTTGGGAGCACTAGAACCACCTGTGAAGAGAACAAGGTCGATAGCTTAGGGATAAGCATACACACAAGTCCAAGAGAGAGCATTGAAAAGGTAGTCAAAAAGTTCATAGGACAAACCTACTCAATGCACAAACTATGGCGTAATTGAACCAGATTCGATTCTGTCAGGCCGGATTATCCGGCCTGGCCAGGGGCGGATAATCCGGCCCTGGCAAAAAAAATTAAACATTCCTAGATTGAGTGCAAAGAAGTAGATCGGGCCTAGAAACTTCAAGACTACGAGTTCTACGCGAAACAACATCCCCTTCTAGACAACATTCCACCCAACGAATGACACATCTAGCCAAAGATGGGGAGGGAGGGAGTTACCCTCACTCATTGGAGGAAGAACGCGGAGGAGAAGGTACCCAGAGGCGTGGAGAAGAAGATCCGGGGAGGCCCGGAAAATCCGGTGGCCGGAGAGGCTCCGGGGAGGTTGGGGGACGGCTGGCGGCGGCTGAGGAGGAGGAGAGGGTTGGGGGAGAAGTGTTGCTCGTTATGAGCCCTTCCCCCTGATCCCTGCCCTTAAAGACGAAATCCGCCAACGCCGGATTATCCAGCCTACACTGGGCCGGATTATCCGGCCTCAAATTTGAAATTTTGTTGTACACAGATTCAGTCCCGCGCGTCCCCAAACAACACCCCCACAAGGTGTACAAGGGACTTGTGTGCGAGAACAGATAGCTGAGAGGTAGGGAAAGGCTTAGGATTAAGAAAGCCAAACTAAGATGGTACTACTCACTCAAAATTGCAAGAACCAAATCAAATAAGAGCCAAAATTGAGTGTGATTCCCATAAGAACATGAGATGAGCAAAAACAACCAAAAAGATCCACCAAAAATCCAACTCTCCTCATGGAAGAGGGCGGTGGCCGAAGCCACCTTGTTGGAGTGTATGGTATGACACCGCGAAGATATATCTTGGGTTCATGACCAATACTCATCAATAAGCTCACATATCACAAAATGATATTAAGAGAAATGACTGAACTTGCTTTCGGCATTAGGGGGTTAGCACAATTAATTAGGACCACACTCCCCCTATTTCCACGCCCACATCTAGACCAAATAAGATTGGGATGTACAAGTGAGTGCATGGGTAATCAAGACAAACTCCTGGAATCAATGATATTTAGCTCATTCCTCAAGTAGCAGAACCTTGCTTCATCAAGTGGCTTTGTGAAAATATCAGCAAGTTGGTTCTTCATGCTCACAAAAGATAGATCAATATCGCCTCGAGCAACATGGTCTCGAATAAAATGATTCTGAATCTCAATATGCTTTGTCCTTGTGTGTTGTACCGGATTGTACGCAATTTTGATTGCACTTTCATTATCACATAAAAGAGGCACTTTGTCACAATTGACACTGTATTCCTTTAAAGTTTGCCTCATCCACAATAATTGAGTGCAAGCACTAGCAGCAGCAACATATTCAGCTTCAGCAGTGGAGAGAGAGATACAATTCGGCTTTTTAGATGACCAACACACTAGAGATCTTTCCAAGAATTGACAAGCTCCAGAAGTGGATTTCCGATCATCCTTATCACCAGCCCAATCTGAATCAGTATATCCACATAGAGAGAAATTGGAGCCCTTGGGATACCAGAGACCAAAGTTAGGGGAATGAACCAAATAGCGAATGATCCTCTTGACCGCCACTAAGTGACTTTCTTTTTGAGAGCTGCTTGATACCTTGCACACACCCCCACACTCAACACAATATCGGGTCTAGATGCGTAGATGTAAAGAAGAGAGCCGATCATGGACCGGTATACCTTTTGATCCACATCTTTACCATGGGGGTTAAGTTCAAGGTGACATTTTGTTTGCATCGAAGTGGCGACACCATTAAGATCCTTCATCTTGAATCTCATGAGCATGTCTTGGATGTACTTAGCTTGATTGATGAAGGTTTCTTCTCTAAGTTGCTTGATCTCGAATCCAAGAAAGAACCGTGATTCCCCCATCATAGACATCTCAAACCTGTCAATCATAAGCTTTGAAAATTCATCATTAAAAGCTTTATTAGTAGAACCAAAGATGATATTGTCTACATATAGTTGGCATACGAACAGCTCCCCCTTAACCTTCTTAGTAAAAAGAGTGGGATCGATTTGCCCAACTTCGAAGCCACGGTCTAGCAAAAGCTCTTTAAGGTGCTCATACCACACACGTGGGGCTTGTTTAAGGCCATAGAGTGCCTTATCGAGTTTGTAGACATGGTTCGGGAAGTTAGGATCCTCAAATCCCGGGGGTTGCTTTACATATACCAACTCATGTAGAGGACCATTAAGGAAAGCACTCTTGACGTCCATTTGCTACAATTTAAAATTGTAATGGGAAGCATAAGAAAGAAGGATACGGATAGACTCAAGCCGAGCCACAAGAGCATAGGTCTCGCCGAAGTCAATGCCCTCAACTTGAGAATAGCCTTGTGCCACAAGTCTCGCCTTGTTCCTCACAACAATGCCATTCTCATCTTGCTTGTTTTTAAATATCCATTTAGTGTCGATAACATTGCGGCAATCTTTGGGCTTCTCCACGAGTTTCCACACCTTGTTGCGCTCGAAATTATTCAATTCTTCATGCATAGCAACAACCCAGTCCGGATCTTCAAGAGCTTCAAATACTTTCTTGGGTTCCACCATTGAGATGTGAGCTTGATGCTCACCAAAACTTGCCAATTCCCTTCTTGTAGAAACTCTTTGTCGAAGATCACCTACAACCTTATCGAGAGTGTGACCCCGTAACTCAAGGTTCCGATCAGCACGAGCCTTGCGACGAAGTTCAATAAGTTTGTTGTCTCTTGGTGGAATAGTTTCATCACTTGAATCTTCATTGGAATCATTTGCTCGACCTTGATTAGAATTCAGATTAACAGAAGTAGGAGGTGATGAAGCATGTCCTTGAGGAGGGTCAGCAGCCGTAACAGGACGCTGCTGAGCAACTGGTTATTCAGGGCCGGATAATCCGGCTGATGGTGAGGCCGGATAATCCGGCCTGGGAGAACTTGTTGCAACTTCATCAGGTTGCCTGGGATTTGCTTGAGCTGGCGAGGGGCCAGATAATCCGGGGTCAGCCAGAAAATCTGGCCTGGAGCTTGCAGCGATTTCTTCAACACCAGGAGCAGGTTGTTTGTTAGGAGAGGGGTGGCCGGATAATCCGGTGTCCACTGGATAATCCGGCCTGGAGCTTTCTGGAACATCTTGACCTTCAGTAATTGATGGAGATGGTGTAGAGGTTACTCCCATGGTTGAAACATGTTGAGTATGTGTAGATGAGGGCTCTTCATGAGTAGAACATTGTCCTTCCAGATCTGCCACAAGGGGTTCCTCAATGGGGCGAAAAATCCCATGCCCATTCTTCTTATGGCATTGATACATTGCAAATGTATCTATAATTTTTGATGTTCCATGCTTGGTTTTATCTACTTTATTATGTTTTGTCCACACTTTGGAGTACTTTTCATATGATCTCTTGGACTAACCTATTAACAAGTGCCACAGTGCCAGTTGCCTGTTTTCTGCTGTTTTTGGTTCCAGAAAGTCAGAAAATGAATATTCTTGGAATTGGACGGGACAAAAGCCGAAGTTGATATTTTACCGGAAGATTCACGGAGCTAGGAGGAGAGCCGGAGAGGGGCCACAGGTTGGCCAAACCACCCCTAGGCGCGGGTCCCCCAGGTCACGCCAGGGCATGGTGTGGGCCCCCTAGCTGGCCACCGACCTCGCTCTTTCGCCTATATATTCCTCTCGATGCATAAACCCTAAATAGTCAAGCCTCCAGCAACAAAAAGTTCCGCGGTGCCGCCACCACCGAAGGGGAGATTCGGGGGATAGAAAGTCTTTGTTCCGGCACCCTGTCGGGATAGGGAAGTGCCCCCGGAGCCATCTCCATCGATCTCCACCACCATCTCCATCACCATTGCTGATTCCCATGATAAGGAGGGAGTAGTTCTCTCTCGAGGCTAAGGGTTCTACCGGTAGCTATATGTTCATCTCTCTCTCTATGCATGATCTTATTGAGATCATGAGCTTGTAATATATAGATCTACCTTGCTACTCAAGTGCTTTAATAGATCTCTGCTCTCCCCATGTGTGTGAAAGTGACAGCGTGCACACCATGGTGGCACTTAGGCTAGAGATTACAAATACTTGTTATGAGTTATATTTGGAGTTGGATGTCTTTATGAAATTGTGGTGTTTGTTGGAACCATCTAGTGCTCAAGGTGACAGTGTGGGGTTTTCTAGATGGGAAAGGCTTACTTTGAGGTGTGTTGTTATAGCCCTGCCATGGATTAGAGTGTCCAACCGGAGAGTAGTTCAGCGTAGTATCATGAAGATAATATATTTGTATGAGAGTGTTCACTAGTGAAAGTATGATCCCTAGGCCTTGTTTCTAAGCATTGATACACCGTTTGCTACTAGATCTGTTACATGTTTGCTTGCTTCCATCTTTATTTCAGTTTGTATTTAGTCTCTTTCATGCCATCAAGCTATCTTCTATCACCGTTACCACTTATAATTATCTATACCACTTGTATTTCACTATCTCTTCGCCAAACTAGTGCACCTATACACCTGACAAGTGTATTGGGTGTGTTGGGGACACAAGAGACTTCTTGTATCTTAATTGCAGGGTCGCTTGAGAGGGGATACCTTTGACCACTTCCTCCCTGAGTTCGATAAACCTTGGGTGATCCACTTAAGGGAAAACTTGTTGCTGTTCTACAAACCTCTGCACTTGGAGGCCCAACAACTCTCTACAAGAATAGAAGTGCATAGACATCAAGCTATTTTCTGGCGCCGTTGCCAGGGAGTCAAGGACATCTTCACAAGGGGAGTCCCTCATAACCAATCTCTTTACTTTGTTATTTTTGTTTTGTTGGGTTTCTTTTTGCTTTGTTTGCTTGTTTCTTTTTCAAAACACAAAAAAATTAGGTTTACTTGTTTGCTTTCTTATTTGAAAACCCAAAAAAATGACTACTCTTGAAAACACTAAGTTGTGTGACTTCACTAGTACCAACAATAATGATTTTATGAGCACACCTATTGCTCCACCTGTGGCTGAAAATACTTTCTTTGAGATAAAACCTACTTTGCTCAATCTTGTTATGAGAGAGAAATTTTCCGGTATTGCTAATGAAAATGCTGCTTCCCATGTAAATAACTTTGTTGAACTTTGTGAGATGCAAAAGCATAGGGATATAGATGGTGATATTATTAAACTGAAATTGTCTCCTTTCTCTTTGAGAGGAAAAGCTAAAGAATGGTTGAATTCCTTAACTAGGAATAGTATTGATTCTTGGACTAAGTGCAAAGATGCTTTTATTGGAAAATACTATCCTCCTGCTAAGATTATATCCATGAGAAGTGAAATAATGAAGTTTAAACAACTTCATAATGAACATGTTGCTCAAGCTTGGGAAAGAATGAAATCTTTGGTAAAGAATTGTCCCACTCATGGACTAACTGCTTGGATGATCATCCAAACTTTTTATGCAGGATTGAACTATTCTTCAAGGAACCTATTGGATTCTGCTGCTAGAGGTACCTTTATGACCATCACTTTGGGTGCTGCAACAAAACTTCTGGACAATATGATGGTTAATTATTCTGAATGGCATACTGAGAGAGCTCCACAAGGTAAGAAGGTAAATTCTGTTGAGGAAACCTCCTCCTTGAGTGATAAAATTGATATTGTTATGTCTATGCTTGTTAATGGGAAAGCCCATATTGATCCAAATAATGTTCCTTTAGCCTCTTTGGTTACTCAAGAAGAGCAAGTTGCTGTGAACTTCATAAGAAATAACAATTTTGGCAACAATGCTTATGGTAATAATGCTTATAGGAACAATTTTGGTAACAACAATTATAAGCCATATCCTCCCAACAATGGTAATGCTTATGGAAATTCTTACAACAATAATAAGAGTGCTCCCTCTGAACTTGAAGTTATGCTTAAAGAGTTTATTAGTAAACAAACTGCCTTCAATAAAACTATTGAGGAAAAACTCTCTAATGCTGAAAGAAATATAGCATCTTTAGCTGAAGCTCAAACTACTTTGAATAAAATGGCTGCTAAACCTGAAACTAATGATAATTCCTTTGCAGCTACTAATGCTATACAAGTAAGAATTGATGAAGATGTTAGATTATTAGCTGAATTACATGCTAAGTGGGAAAGAGAAGATGAAATTGCTAGAAACATTAGTGTTTCTACTATTACCACCACTAGTGTTGAGGCTAGTAATAGTTCTACTACTTTAGATGATAAATTTGATTTTGATCTTGATGGTTGCAACATCTCTGAAGTTATTAAGTTCCTACAAAAGCTTGCTAAAATTCCTAATGCTAGTGCTATGAACATGGCCTTCACTAAACACATTAGTGATGCTCTCATAAAGATTAAAGAAGAAAATATGAAACATAAAGCTTCTATTCCTATAAAACAAGAAGATGGTTGGGAACCCATCATTAATATGAAAGTGAATGACTTTGATTTCAAAGCTTTATGTGATCTTGATAGTAGTGTTTGTATTATGCCTAGAAGGATTTATGATATGCTTGATTTGCCTCCTCTTGAAGATTGTTATTTGAATGTCCCACTTGATGATAGTGCTAAAAAGAAACTCATGGGGAGTCTTAATGATGTTCTTATTATGGTTAACAATGCCTATGTCCTCGTTGATTTTTATGTTTTGGATGTTGAATGCAATGCTTCTTGTCCTATTACTTTGAGAAGACCTTTTCTTAGAACTGTTGGTGCCATCATTGATATGAAAGAAGGCACCATTAAATATCAAGTCCCATTCAAGAAAGGTATAGAACACTTCCCTAAAAAGAGAAAAAATATTTCTTTTGCTTCTCCTATGAAAACAAAATTTGGTCTTAATACTTCTTCATTTGAGAACACTTGATTCTTTCTTGCTTCTTATACCTAACTTAAAGGCGCTAAAGAAAAGTACTTATTGGGAGATAACCCAAAAGTTTTAGATGAGTCTTGGAAGTTATTACCTCTGTAATAACCGCTCCTTATCCTTTTTATTTGCTTTTTGTGCCAAGAGTAACCTCTAATGAGAGTGAAGTAATAATTGGGAAAGTTGTTGTCCCGAAACAGATTTCTATGCTTCACCGTAAAAATTCGTGTAAAATCTCTGAACGTCTTTTTGAGGTGTGAATTTTTGTACTCCTGCCCCAGGTTGTTATATAACTTTCGTTAGTTCAACACTTTTTTATTTGAGCAAAATAAGGTCTTCCAAAAAATTCGTCTTTACCTGCTGGTCTATTTTGACAGATTTCTGCCATTTTCTGCATTTGCTTCTTGTTGATTCCTTCTTGAGTTCTTTTGGGGAATTGAGCTTTTTGAGGGAAGCACTACAGTAGCTAGTGTTCTAATGGAAGTTTATTTGGTGTTATAACTGAACCTTAAGACTTATTTATCTTGAGTGAACTAATGTTGCTAATAAAGATTGTGTGAAGTTTTGTATGAAGGAAAAAATTCAGGTGTATGGAAGGAATGAGTAATGAGATGAAGGATGGACTAAAGCTCAAGCTTGGGGATGCCTCACGTGCCACCCCAAGAAATATCTAAGAAATACAAGCGTCAAAGCTTGGGGATGCCCAAGACATCCACTTCTTCATCAATAAAAATTCCAGGTTTCTTCCAAACGCTTCATTTTTATTGTTTCATGCACAGTTGTGTTTTTCTTGGAGCGTCTTATTTTTGTTTTCATTTTGGTTTTTCATTTGCTTTGGTTTGCTTAGTTTGCTGAATAAATTTGTTGGACCCCCTCTTTCATGCTTTGGTTTGCAAATAGTTTGGTTTGGTTTGGAAAAGAGTAGGAAAGTTCATGCTTTTGTGGTAAAAAGAGCTCGTTTTTGACTGTGGCCTATGCTTTGTCATGCCATGCTTTATATTGTTTTGGCTTTATGCTTAGTATTCTTTTCTGTAGCATGACTTGTTATAAACAATTGAGAGTGCTTAATGTGCCTTGGATGAATCATGCGTTGTTTTAGCATATTAAAGCATAGTATAGTGGTATTCTCCTTTGATGCTTTATTTGGGTTGACTTGGCGCATGCTCACACCATGTTATGACTATCCAAAGTCACCATAGCCTTTATGATCCTTTAGTTTTCAACTTGTAGTATCACTTTATGCTTTGATCAATGATGTTTTGTCGCTTTGCATGATTATGGCCATTATTGCTCTCTTAGTTTGTCGCTCCCAGTCTTTTGCTAGCCTCCACAACAAATTATGAGTCCCACTCATGCATCCAACTCCCTAAACCAAGTTATTCCAAAAAGTACACCATACCTACCTACTAGCTTATGCTATTCCAAGTATATTCATGCTTTTGTTTACCTTCCAAATTAAACTTGTTATGAGAAAACTAGTGATTAAAGCTCTCACGAACTTGATGGGACACTTTACTTTTCTTGCCCTTAATAAACTTGAACCATTGTGTCTTCTATGTTATATATGCTTGCACTTATTTGTCGGGAATTAGCAGAACCATGCTTTCATGGGGAATGCTTTCAACATTGCACTTGGTACTTGTACCTAGTTGATATCATACTCTTTTGTATATGGATGTCGTCGGTGTGAAATGAAAGGGGATCTTGTAAGTCCATGGAGTTATGTATATGTGTTAGAGAAACGCCTGGGCCGCTGGTCTAATCCATGCTGACATGGTGGAAACCTGCAGCGTAACCATAATGAGCTGTCTATGAAGCATTCTTCTTATAAAAAAGAGTCCTATGCTGGAAAAAAAAGATAAAAAGAGAAAAAAAAGATACTATGAAAATAGGAAAGAGAGAAAAAAGCACCATATTCCCATGGTAAATAAGAAGAATGCTGAGATGGTCGTTGTCTGCTTGCCTTGTCATTTTGATATGGGAATTGTTCCGTATCATCGGGCAAGGGGTACCCCGTTGGCAGTTCTCTATGATACACATATACTTACAATGACAAGAACTTACCGGTGACTAAACTTGAGTAGCATGAAGAGCGACCCTCGTATGCAAGGGACATGAGATTTCTAACTTATACTTCATCAAGCATGTACACCATAGTTTGTTCACTTTAACCTTAATCACTTCAAGATGCTTATGATAGGGGCAATGAGAGCTGAAAGCTATTAAGTACCATAATTTTTGGAAGCTCTTTATGAAACTTGAATCCCTGCTTCCTTCTACGAAGGCCTTTCTTCCACCATTATATTGAGTCTCCACCTTCTACCGTTATGCACCTACGTTGAGAGCATAGTGGCCATTCTTAGTTCTATGTGCATTGTCCCAAGACTTGTTGATTTATGCATAGCTTTGATATTGCTTGTTTTAAACTATTTGTATCTAGTCACTCTTATAAACTTTGAAGGTGTCCTATGCATTTATATTTGCTACTCTATGAGGGACAAGCTGAATACCACTATGCTATGTTTTATTTATGTGAAACAAACAAACGTCTTGCAAAGCATTGTTATTCATGAATCTTTTGTTTATGCCTTTTCATGTTGCAACTTAGTTGCTATGTCTTATTGCTAGAACTTTATCCTGCATGCTATGTTGAAGTACTATGATCCCAGCTATCAATGTTTTACTAATACTTTGATCAAGTTTTTGATGGTGCATGCCACCTTAAAAATTATTCTTTCTTTTTATCACTTACCTACTCGAGGACGAGCAGGAGTTAAGCTTGGGGATGTTGATACATTGCAAATGTATCTATAATTTTTGATGTTCCATGCTTGGTTTTATCTACTTTCTTATGTTTTGTCCACACTTTGGAGTACTTTTCATATGATTTCTTGGACTAACCGATTAACAAGTGCCACAGTGCTAGTTGCCTGTTTTCTGCTGTTTTTGGTTCCAAAAATTCAGAAAATGAATATTCTCGGAATTGGACGGGACAAAAGCCGAAGTTGATATTTTACCGGAAGATTCATGGAGCCAGAAGGAGAGCCGAAGAGGGGCCACAGGGTGGCCAAACCACCCCTAGGCGCGGGTCCCCCCAGGCTACGCCAAGGCATGGTGTGGACCCCCTGGCTGGCCACCGACCTCGCCCCTTCGCCTATATATTCCTCCCGATGCATAAACCCTAAATAGTCAAGCCTCCAGCCACGAAAAGTTCCGCAGCGCCACCACCACCGAAGGGGAGATTCGGGGGACAGAAAGTCTCTGTTTCGGCACCCTGTCGGGACGGGGAAGTGCCCCCGGAGCCATATCCATCGATCTCCATCACCATTGCTGATTCACATGATGAGGAGGGAGTAGTTCTCTCTCGAGGCTAAGGGTTCTACCGGTAGCTATGTGTTCATCTCTCTCTATGCATGATCTTATTGAGATCATGAGCTTGTAATCTATAGATCTACCTTGCTACTCAAGTGCTTTAATAGATCTCTGCTCTCCCCATGTGTGTGAAAGTGACAGCGTGCACACCATGGTGGCACTTAGGCTAGAGATTACAAATACTTGTTATGAGTTATATTTGGAGTTGGATGTCTTTATGAAAGTGTGGTGTTTGTTGGAACCATCTAGTGCTCAAGGTGACAGTGTGGGGTTTTCTAGATGGGAAAGGCTTACTTTGAGGTGTGCTGTTATAGCCCTACCATGGATTAGAGTGTCCAACCGGAGAGTAGTTCAGCGTAGTATCATGAAGATAATATATCTGTATGAGAGTGTTCATTAGTGAAAGTATGATCCCTAGGCCTTGTTTCTAAGCATTGATACACCGTTTGCTACTAGATCTATTACATGTTTGCTTGCTTCCATCTTTATTTAAGTTTGTATTTAGTCTCTTTCACGCCATCAAGCTATCTTCTATCACCGTTACCACTTATAATTATCTATACCACTTGTATTTCACTATCTCTTCGCCGAACTAGTGCACCTATACACCTGACAAGTGTATTGGGTGTGTTGGGGACACAAGAGACTTCTTGTATCTTGATTGCAGGGTTGCTTGAGAGGGGATACCTTTAACCACTTCCTCCCTGCGTTCGATAAACCTTGGGTCATCCACTTAAGGGAAAACTTGCTGTTGTTCTACAAACCTCTGCACTTGGAGGCCCAACAACTGTCTACAAGAATAGAAGTGCGTAGACATCAGGCATCTTGGGGTATTTCAACATCTGCATCACAAACATCAACCTGCCCCGCACGGGAGCCGTCATTTTCTTCGAACACCACACTACAAGATTCTACAACAGTTCGGGAGAGCTTATTGTAGACTCTATAAGTGTGGGATTCGGCACCATAACCAACAAAAATACCTTCTAGAGCCTTAGACTCAAACTGAGATAAACGAACTCCCTTGATGAGAAAGAAGCACTTACACCCGAATACTCGAAAGTATGAGATATTTGGCTTCTTACCGGTAAGTATTTCATATGGAGTCTTGTCCAAGATTTTACGCAGGTATAACCAGTTGGATGAATGACAAGCGGTTGAGATTGCTTCAACCCAAAAGTTATATGGAGACTTGAATTTGGCTAGCATTGACCTTGCCATATCCATTAGAGTTCGATTCTTCCTCTTGGCTACACCATTTTGTTGAGGGGTGTATGCAGCGGAATATTGATGTCTTATCCCCTCTTCACTTAGGAACTCATTTAAGGTGTAGTTCTTGAACTCGGAGCCGTTATCACTTCTTATAGCCAGATTAGGAACGTTGTGTTGACGTTGAACCTCGTTGGCGAAGTCAATGACCGTTTGTTGAGTTTCACTCTTCAACTCAAAGAAATAAACCCAAGTGTATCTTGAGTAACCATCAACGATCACAAGACAGTACTTCTTCCCACTGAGGCTTGCATGAGATGTAGGTCCGAAGAGGTCCACATGAAGGAGCTCTAAGATCCTTTTTAACGAGATAATAGTCTTCCTTCGATGAGGAGAGTCATGCATTTTCCCTTCAACACAAGCCCTGCAAACACGATCTTTGGCAAAGGAGACATTTTCTTTTAGTCCAAGGATGTGGCCACCCTTGTGGAGACTTTGCAACGTTCTCATATTGACGTGGGCTAGTCGGCGATGCCATAACCAACCCGCGTTAGCCTTTCTGAAAAGACACATCAGGCCTGTAGTGGTTTTCCCCGAAAAGTCCACCACGTATAGGTCATTTTCGACATATCCCACGAAAGCGAATTTTAGAGACTTGCTCCACAAGAGTACCACCAAATCAGCATCAATATAAACTGCAAAGCCCATCTTACCAAGGGCGCGAACTGAAAGTAAATTGTACCCTAGGGTCTCAACAAGCATGACGTCCATGAGAGATATATCGTGAGCCACCGTGACTTTGCCGAGACCCAATACCTCAGATTTTGACTTGTCACCATAGAAGATGGTTATATGATCATGATTTGGCCGCATCTCTGTGATGATCTCCTTGCTTCCGGTCATGTGACTCGTGCAACCACTATTGAGTACCCATTTAGACCCACCGGAAGCATAGCCCTGCAGGAAAGTTACTTCTTGGTTTTAGGTACCCATTTTTCAATGGGTCCTCTCATGTTAGTGACAAGGGTCTTGGGGACCCAAATAGACCAAGGAATGTAACAATCATAAGAACCTACATAACTAGCATAAACATCACCATAATGATCGCAATATAACTCAAAGTTAGGATTGTTAGCCCCTGCAAAACCATCATAATTAGACTTGTCATTGGTGGTGTTGCTAGTCTTTGGTTGAGTAGTCTTGCTCTTCTTCTTCTTGTTGTTTTTCTTGTTCTTTGTCTTGGGGATATAACCAAGACCTTCTTTTCCATTGTTTGTCCTTTGCTTGCTAAGTATCTCATCTAGAACTTCTTTAACTTTGTGTTGAGAACCTCTTGCAAGATCTTCTTTTCCATAAGATGATGTGGAGGTACTTGGCACATCATACATCTTCAATTGAGTTTGGAGCTGGTCATGAGACTCATTTAGAGTGGAATGATCACTCTCCAATGCCTTGTGAGCACTATTAAGTTTACCAAACTTCTCCGAGAGTCTAGCATGAGCAGCCCCAAATTCAATCTTTTATTTCTTTAGTTTCTTTACCTTGGCAAGAGCATTGTCACGTTCTTTGGTGAGCTGATCCACAACTTCTTTATGTGACTCCTCAATGGATTCGAGTCTCTCCTCTAAAGATACTCGAGCTTCATCTTCTTCTTCCAAGGCATTCTTCAAAGAAGCTATCTCCAAGGCATCTTCTCTTTCAATTCTGCCCTTTTCTTCAAGAAGGTCTTCGGCTTGAGCAAGTTGACTCATAAGAGTATCAAAATGAAGTTTGTGATCACCTTGCAGGTTAGTGAAAAAGTTGTCCAAAGCAATAACTTCTTCTTTCATTTTAAGAATAGTAGATCATCTATATCCAAGTTTATGTTAGTCTTAGGAAATAAAGAGCTAGAACTTGATACCTTGGACCCTCTTGACATAAGGCAAGTGGCGTTGTTGTGGATGGCGTTCTCGTTTGGTGAGTCGAAGAGAGATGATGGAGTCGATGTGGTGGCTATAGCAGCCACCTCGCGAGGACTATCTTCATCCTCTTCATCTTCACTTGCAGAGGAGTATTCATCTTGTGCCACCAAGACAATCTTGGGTTGCTTCTTGTAGGGACCATTCTTTTTGATAAATGGCTTCTTCTTAGGTGCCTTGGATTTTTCTTTAAGAATGAGCCTGCCACCGTTGTCTTCTCTATTTTGATATGGACACTCGGCTACGAAGTGCAGCCTATCTCCACAATTGTAGCATGTTCTTAGTTTTGGGTCACTTTCTCTTCTTCCACTTGACCCATTCTTGCGCTCGAGTTCTAACTTGGCCTTAGCAGGATCCTTCCAAAAGTTCCTTGCGTAAAACGCCATGTACTCACCATGAGCATGTTTGACTTCATCGGGGCAGTCCATGGAGGCCCCCTCAAAAGCTCTTTCATCCTCCTCTTGCTCAATAACATTAGCCGTTAAAGCAACATTGACCCTCTTTTGCATTCCAATGGCACGGGCACGGGCATCTTCAGCGTTCTTTGCAGCAACTTTGAATGATGCCATTTCTTGCATGACTTCATTGGATGTCATTTGATGGTAGTTGTGTCTACCTTGCAAGCTCTTCAAGTCCGTTGGCTCGAAAGGCATTAAGGCACTCACATATTTTCTTTTTATCCATGCATCATCAATGTGAGTGGCTCCATGCTTTCTAAATGTGGCTGCAATGCCCTTGAGTCTTCTATACATGTCTTCATGGTTTTCACCATCCAACATGTAGAATCCTTTAGCTTCATTACTAAGGGCATCATACCTATTCCTTCTCATGATTTCATTCCCAATAAAGAGATCGGTGAGGGCATCCCAAGCTTCTTTAGCTGTGTTGAGATGTTCAATGTGGGGCATGTCCTTGGGACCCACACCGAGTTGTATCATGTGAAGAGCCATAGTATTCAATTGGATGTCCACAACTTCTCTTCTTGTCAGGTTGGTATGATCTCCAATATGAAGACCCTCTTCAATAATCCTCCAAAGTTCAATAGAGGAGCTGCAAACATGAGACTTCATTAAGAATTGCCATTGATTAAAAGAGGATGCAGTAAGCTTGGGTGGATCACCCCTATTGTTTATATGAGGATGAGGGATAGGTGGGTCGGGGGAATATACGTGACGAACCTCACTATATTCCTCCTTACCACTTCCCTTCTTGGAGGTGGAACCATTATGTTTTTCACCTACCACTTCATCATCCTTGGATCCGGTGTTAGCCTTATCCTTGGATGATGGTGTGGCGGCCTTAGAGGAGGATGGAGATGGGGCTATGGATGATGTGAGACGAGCAATCATTTGATTCATCTCATCCATCTTGGCCACAAAGGATTTCAACAAGGTTGTTTCCAACGTCTTGAGGTCATCCATTGTGACCTTATCCATAGCCTCATCCCCATCTCCCTTGGTACCCATACTTCTCTTAGGTGGTTAAGCCTGAATAAAGAGTCGGGGCTCTGATACCAATTGAAATGGATCGTATGGGCACCTAGAGGGGGGGGTGAATAGGTGCTACTTCAAATTTTAATGCTTTTCAATTTTAGGCTTAACACAAAGGGTAAATTCTCTAGATAAACTATTAGGTGGAATTTCCCTATATGCAAACCTAACTACTAGTGAGTAAAGAGAGAGTGGAAGAGGAACGAGTGAACCATAGAGAAGCACGCGGAGATATAGGATTTGTTTTACCGTGGTTCCTTCCTTGTTAAGGGAAGTATGTCTGCGTTGGAGGGGTGGGCGGTACTAAGACCACCACGCCACAATAGGCCTCACCCTGTTCTCTGATGGATCCCGCCACCAAAGGCCTGCTCCACCTTTCCACTATATGATCCCTTCGAGGCGGGTACCGATGCCTTTACACAACTAGCGGGGCACAACTCCACAATCAACTTGGAGGTTCCCGTAATGACAACAAGCTGCCACAAGAACAAGTTATCAATAACAAAGAACAAGATCTAGATATTGACAAGAATACTAGATCAGGGATTTCTCCAAATGAATGGAGAGGAGTTGATGCGCTTGATTCGTGATGACGATGACGATTCTCTCCTCCTTCAATTCCCCCAAAGATCGAAGCCTTCGGGTGGTTGAAGTGGGAGATCTAGAATGGGAGCTCTTTCAAAGGGTCTGAACAATTTCGAGTGAATCAAGAGTTCTGCTCATTGGGGAAGAAGAGATATTTATACCCCTTCCAAACCAAGCCGTTGGAGCCTTTTGGGGCCGGATTATCCGGCCCAAGTGAGGGCCGGATTATCCGGCCTGGGGAAAGCTCCGCCCTAGACTCGGATTATCCGGCACAAAAACTGGCCACGGACAGAAGCTCACGCAGACTTGCCCTTCTCACTTTCTCCTGGGGACCGTATTATCCGACCCTAGGGGAGGGCCAGATTATCCGGCTGGGGCAAAAGTCTACCCCAGGCACGGAATATCCGGGGGGAAATTCCGCCCTCAGATAGAAGCTTGCACAGGACCTCACTTGGGCGATTCCCCTAGGGCCGGATTATCCGCCCCAACATGAGGACCGAATTATCCGGTCCAGGGAGAAAATCCGCCCCAGAGCTAGAATTTTCCGGGGGAAAATCCGCCCCCATACAGAGACTTGCGCAGAGCCAACCCTGGCCAAGGTGGTCTGGCCGGATTATCTGGCCCATGATGGGAGCGGATAATCCGGCCCCCAAAACTCTCAAAACTTCCTGCAACACTTAGTGCACATTAGAATAATCCATGGTATTGTTATCTAACACACAAAACCTAGGAAATCATGAAATGTTCTTTCAAAGACAACTAACAAGAAACGAGCGTTGAACTACACCGAAATTGAGGACACTAGCTTGATGCGGGAATGGTCACAAATGTCCATCGATGTAGTGACCGGCACAAACCAAACTGGGAAGCATTATTTGCAACAAATTGAAGATAAGTTCTTCAAACTTATGCCCCATGTTTCCCAACTGGTTTATTGCTCATATCGATCCCTACAAGGATGATGTGATGTGATCAAACTGGCTTGCAGTTGCAGCCGTTGGCCTAGAGCTATGGCGCAAGTGCGTCAAAATCCTCCAAGTGGCATTACTACCAGAATATGTGAGTTCATTATTCATCTCATTTTCACTTGCCAGCTAGAGATACGGATGTGATAATCTTGATTTTGTGATTATAGGAATGAGTTGTCGGGGAGTGGTACAAGGCAATTAAGGGATCAAAGGGGAAACCTTTTAAAATTCACCATTGTTGGAAGGTTCTTCAGCATATTCCAAAATGGACTTTGAGGGACTAAGAGGCATTACCAAAGAGAGGGGCCATGATGGAAATGGATGATGCTAGTGATGAGGAGAATGGAGGAAGGAACAAGGGGCAACCAGGTGGAAACAAGAAGGCAAATGAGAAGATCAAGCTTAAGCCAACGCATCATCGTTGAGGGATAAGATCGATGAAATGATGAGGTCAAAGGAATTCTTAGAGGGGTTCCGCGGCATAAAACAAAAAATTCCAATGGTAGAACGCACCTAGCCAGGATCTATCTAGGAGTAATGTTCTAACGGAGAAGGTTTCGGTGACATACCCTTGTAGACTAAAAGCCGGGGAATGTGAATGATGTAGTCGATACCGTAGTCGACCTCAAGGTCACGAAGCTCCTCGCAAGTCACCTATGGTCCTTGCACGACAACCAAGGTGCCACTAGTGGTAGCACCTCTGAGATTTTGCACAAGTGCAGTGTACGATGATGACTTCTGGCTCCCTCATCCCCGCCAAGAGTGCGGAAGTAGATATCTGGCTAGAATCCCCGCAGCACATTGTTGTGTCACAACGAAGTACTCCCTTTGCACATGCCGACGTAACTCGGGGCCGCAGTTGCAAGAGAGAAAGAGAGAGAGAAATTCTCTAAGGAAAAATGCCTTTAGAGAAAATCCCAATCTATTGTTGTTTTATTTCCCACCCCTATGGCCCTCCTTATATAGGGAAAAGGGGGAGACCCCTTTCTCGCCAAGTCCCGGGGTGGGACTAAAGGAGAGGAGGAGGTGGCGCGTGGGGAGGAGGTGGCAATAGTGGCCTACCGGCCGGGTGTGCCCCGGAAAATAATTCTATGGGACCTGGTCCACAAAATCATTCCCTTGGACCAACTTCTATGATTGACACGTATACAAGAGAGAGAAATCATATCATATGATTGTCTATTTTTAGATCTAAACTGCCATGAGTGCCATGAGTGCCACGTGTTAATCACATGAGTTGGTCCACGTCGGTGATTTTGTGGACCGGATCCCATAGAATTATTTTTTGTGTACCCCAGCCTACTCACAGCCCGAGGTGGCGTGGCGGCTAGGTGGGCCCTACCCCGCACGGTGGAAGATTGTCGGCGGTGGTGGCGGCTACCCCTTGCGCCATTCGGGTGACTTGCCCTCTTGGGCCTTTTCCCTTCAGGTTTTTTGGCCCATTAGGGGAAGTTGCCCCCAAATATTTAGTAATAAATATTTACTTAATATTAAATCTGTACTTCCTCCATCCCACTTTCTGTGACTAATGGCAACATAGCAGTATATTACATCATCTCAAGAAACAAAATCATGTCAACTCAATGTTCTTATGCATCACTTGTTCAGTGATTTTTCACAAAACATTATATTACAATGCCTCAACAAACATAATCACAGAAACAAGTATAGTACATCATCCCAAGAAACATAAGCATGTCAACTACAATGTACTTATATTACAACAAAATGGTTTCAGTGAGAGATATGTCCGAAAATCTCAATAGCTCGCACAACATTATATCACAATATCTCAACAAACATAATCATAGAAACACAGTTTAAATGCAATAGCTATCTATGTTACAAATACAGGCCGGGGAACCCCGAGGTCCATATGACAAGCCTAGGGTAGAAGATCTCATCAGATCTGATCAATGTCGATCACCTCGTTTTGTTCAGCCACTACAGGGGCGTCTAGATCCACTATAACCTGATCAACAACATCAGAAATGGTAGCCAGGAAGAACACTGACATAGGTATGACTATTCAGGTTCTTGTGATTAGCTACCCTAGCTAATAAAGGATCACAAGCCCATGAATCCCACAAAGAAAGCCCAGGAAGCATCTGACAGAAGATATAGTTTGGAAATAGAAACCGGCATTGTACCGTTGTTGTAATCATAGTCTGTAACCTATCCGCATATGGCTTTGAGACCCAACCTATTATATATAGGCTAGGAGGAGCCAACGGAGAGGTACCAAAAAAGCCTTGAGCAATCTATAAATTATTCGACCATAAGAAGTCAGACGATTTTGACTCCCTTGTTTGTATGATCAGCCGATGAAATCCCTAGCGTTCTCTTTTCCTCGAAACCCTAAGTCCATAACCATGGGCATTGTCAAGGTTACTCCTCGTCAATTGGTGCTGTCTATGGGAAACCTGAACGCTGGAGCCATGGATTCGGCGGACCCCCTTTCATCAAGCAGCAATCCGACAGAAGCGACACCACGCCCGCCCACCCCTATCTCGGTTCCCGTCGACTTCAATGGTGAGTCTGATCTTATCATCGGAAGTTTCCACTTTCGTGTGGAGGAACCCGAAGAATCACGCCTACCGACTCCGATATCATCGGGACCATCGGTCGAAAAAGTTGTGCCTACGGTGATGCATGCATCATCCATTGGATCATTTGAAGAATTCATACTGCAGCCGACAAACAACGAAGAAATCCCTAGAGAATCAGCAGATCTGGGGGATCTCAACATTCTCTACGATGGTCTCTCCCTCGGATCAGACTCCCAGCTAACACCACCACGTGGATTGAGCCCAATAAGCGTTGAACACGAAGAAAGTGGCGAAAGCATCGACTTCGGAATTAAGATGGCCGAAATCTACCCAGAGCAGAAGCTATTGGATTTCACTGATCCTCCAAACAGTGTCTCCTTCAGATCCAACGATGACATCACCAGTTCATACATAACGCTCCACCAAGTGTGCATGATCATCGGGTATGCCTCAACCCAAAGCGACTCCAACGGTAACCCTATCCTCGATCCCAATGATATTTTATCGGATGACAATGCAGGACATCATGGAAGCGAAGGAGATCCGACAAACAACCGCATAATCCAAGGAGGAGGAGAACAACGTGGAGGCGAATGGCAAACTCTCCGGCTACCAGCCGAAGCATGGAAAAAAGCAAGGGATGCGGTATCAGGTGCGGTTCCAATGATAGTTGAGGCCACGCGTGAAGAATTGATGGCCTACCAATACTTGCTCCATCACAAGAAGAGGAAGCTACTAAGGATGTAGAGGCAACTCAGCGAAAGAAAAAGGCTAGCCAATGAATATAGTCTTCAGCGGGCACAATTAAGTTATACCCGAGGATCAAGAAGCATAACCGGAGGAGCACAGTAAAGGAGAGAAGCCTCACGACTGCAGAACATCCCCGAAGCTAAAAGAAACAAACTGACCTGAGCTCTCGATTTATCATTTATGTCAATAGATCCAACATGACACATAAAGGGAAAAACAACACAAGCCGCAATTGTAGCTACACAAACGTACCTGATCACAACTCAACCTGCACCTGACGATCCTCATGTGGCTCTCCATCGCTCCGCTCTCATGAACTTCGGCATGGTGGGCGAATCCCTTGCGCAAGCAGAACAAGGAATCAGACGATAGCCCGAGCCCTCGGTAGGAAGAGCATACCCGACGATCGCGGTCGCCACATCAGGTGCACTTTTTGAACTCTGAGCCACGAAACAACGCAAGACAACATTACACAACGCAGGATCGACAGATCCAGGGAAGAACATGGCAGCCAAAGATATTACGATGGTGAAAGCAAGGATGATTATGAATTATGTGGGGCCAACTGCTTTACCCAACGGGTTCACAAGACTCCAGTATCCAAGGACTTCAAACTCCCTCACAATCGCCAGAAGTATGACGGCCTTCAGGAACCCGAAGCTTGGTTGGCAGATTATCTAGCTACCGTCAAACTATAGGGTGGCTCCAAGCCCACCACAATGCAAAGCCTACAGCTACACTTAAGCGGCGCCACCAAATCCTAGCTAAGGCAGTTACCCAAAGAATCCATCATCAGCTGGAATGGTCTTGAAGACAAGTTCATCAGAAATTTCCATTCCATGTTCAAGCGACCTACATCCTTGGAGCAATTACGGGCGTGCAAACAGAAATCCAAAGAATCGATACGAGCCTTCATCCAGCGATGGAACATCATTAAAAATTTGGCTAAAGCTATATCCGATGAAAGAGCAATTGATGCCTTCAACAACGGTCTTCACTGAGAGTTCATAGAAGAGATGGGGCGGGTTAAGCCCAAAACAATCTCACAGCTGATGGACATGGCAAATCGTTGGGCTAATGAAGAAGACGCGGTACACAATAAGGGAGCACGTTCACCCGAAGAAGACAGGGACAAGCGCAACAACGACAGAAGACGACAAAGTAATGATGGATACGGCAGACCAAGATATGTTGCAGTTGGTTTCTCAGGAGGGGACAACCAAAGAAACGACGATAACAATAACGGGTACTACAGCAACATGGACAACGATGGAGGAAGCCAACCAACACAGTGATACCAACCAAGAGCTCGGGGGCCGCCAATGTCCCCAATGCAAATGTTGGAAGGACCCTACAATATGCACTTCTACATCGATTCAATAGGCAAAAGGCGATCAAACCATCTCATGAAGGATTGTCGAACGTTTCTAAAGATGCAGGAACTGTGCAATGCAAAGGCAACTGAAGCAGCAAGCTGAGGATACATCACTGTACCTAGAGCTTTAGCCATTGGTGCACCACCACCGCCAGTACATCCGCTAGTGGGATAACCGCAAAACACAACAAATCAGGAAGACGAATACCCAAGGTCTAAAGGCACAATGTCGATGATTCGGAAAGGGCGACCATCCAACAGGACCCAGAAAATGATCACAAGACAAGTAAATATGGCGGTAACAGCGCCACCACCTACACTTGAATACCTCGACTAGTTAAAGCAAGAAAGCATGTTCATCTGAGACGATCACCCGCTTCATGTGCCATGACCGGGTCAATTGGCCTCAATAGTGGATGCACAAATTGGCGGATACGACATGAGTAAGGTTTTCTTGGATGTAGGAAGCAACATCAACTTAATCTATGTTAAAACCCTGCGGGCAATGAATTGGTCCCTGACAAACTTAGCACCCATGGATACAACCGTCCACAGAATAGTTCTAGGCAAAGCCAAAATTCCTCTAGGAAAACTCTATCTCAACGTGGTCTTCGAATCAAGGAACAATTTTAGGCAAGAAAAACTCGAGTTTGAGGTCATGGACTGGCCATCACAGTACCACGCGATCCTGGGATGACCAACTTTCGCCAGGTTCATGGCAGTACCTCGCTATGCATACCTGGTACTAAAAATGCCATCCCCTAATGCAATCATAACCGTGAGAGGGGGTTTCACTCATTCGGATAACTACGACCGGGAATTCAACAAAATATCAGAATCTTTCAGGATGGGGGCAGAATTTGGCCAGCTGAAAATTGCAGACACATAGCTACTACCCGAAGGGCACATGCCCATCAACCAAACTCCAGAAACCCTGGTAAACCCAAAGGCAACATATCTGGCCTCCAACATTGGTCCTACATAGGAAGGCATGCTCATCGGTTTCCCTAATGAGAATTGGGAGACTCTTGTGGACACAGTCAATATACAAAAAAAACCAAGGAACCCGATGAGCACCTAGTTAAACTATACATAGTCACCAGTACAAGATCCACCCGACATATCAAAGCCATTAGGCAATAGGCCCCTCGCCTCACCAAATCATGGCACATCACAGAAATAACAAATGCAACGTGGGTGGCAAACTTATTACTCATCCCAAAGAAAAGCACAGGGCTTCGCATGTGTGTCGACTTCGCCACCCAAAGCGACCAAGCAGAACACACTCCTTTCTCTCTGGTCCACCACGCAGAAGTCGTGCTTCCAGTCGAAAGTCTAGAAGAACCCCCTGAATCATCGCGGTCAAAGGAACAAATGAGAAGACAACAAATGAGTACCTCAAACCGGAAATCATGGATGCTACAATTTTCTTTTTTTCGCATTTTATATTCAATAAGGCCAACGGCCAGGCGAGCACACCAAAATATGTATCCCCTATATTCGATGATAAATAAAGATAAGTTCCCAAAACTGGGTCTCAAGCTTTATTTGCTCTATTTTATTCATCAACCTGACATTCGGGGGGCTATATCAACCGATAACTTATCATCAAACTAACCGATACTCGGGGGCTTCGCCAAGCAGACCATATCAAAATCTTAGGCTCCAATACAATGCGCTTTTGACCTGAATAACTGACTAAGCCTCTAGGCGTCGGCAAACGAAAAGGTCTCGCGTGATAAACAAAATCTCGTATAAATTGACGACCTTTTTGCTAAAATCAAAGGCATCATACATTACTCATTGAATACAAAGATACATAATGTACATGCAGGAAAGATTCAGATGGCAAAATTTAGGAAGAAATCTTCGTCTTCCTCCAGGCACCGTCGGAAAATAATGATGGCAGGCCTACGAGCAGCCGCGTAATGAGGCGCCATACTAACCAGTTGTAACACCCCCAAAAATATTAATCAAGATTGTCAAGTATTAATTACCCAAGTTTAGGGTTAATAAAAACTTTTATTATTAAATCTAATATGAGTGTAAGTGTGAATTGCATTAGTGTATGAATGAGTGCAATTGCCATGTTTGATTGCTACAAATGATAAGGAATGGTTTAAAGATGAATACTACATCATCTAGGCCAATTACAAACCAAATCCAAAGAAAGAAAAATCAAATATGAATCATATGATCAAATGGTCATTTTGACCAAAATTAACCACTAGACCACTTTGGGTGTTTCTAGTAAAAGATTTCTAATATAAACTTTCTCAATTATTTTCACCCCTTGCTATATCAAGTAAAAGTGAACCCAAGCCCACCTTACAAACGAACAGAAACAATTTCCAAATCATTCTAAAGGACAATTCAAAATTGAATCAAGTGCATATGCATAAATCACCATTTTTCAAAAACCACTCAAATCAATTCACCTTGGCTTTTCCAAGCAACCATAGACACTCAAGCATGTGACAACCACACTCACCAAAATTCATTCAAAAATTAAAATCTTGAGTTCATGCGTCCATTTGGTCGAGCACTTGGGAGACACAAATCAACACATGCCTAACTTCTAATGTTCTGTGTAGTGATCACTTGCCACTAGCCCCTCATTTCACTCCCCTGGTCTCCCTTAGTGCCTAGTAGCGCAGCAGACCAGCTCCTCCTATGCCGTTTGTGCCAGTGCAGCGCCGCCCGAGCTCACAATGCCGGTGGACCAAGGACCACTCGCCTCAGCCAGCGCCGCCCCTCTCCCACGATGTCCAGGAGACAGGCGACCATCCACCACCACCCTCAGTCCACCCCTAGACCAGAGCCAAGCCGTGGACCACCCACAAGCGCCATGCCCATTTCTCTGCTAGCCATGCCGAGAGCGCGCTAGAGCGCCGCAGCCGACACGTGCACACATGCCTCGCCTCACCCTCACTGCACGTTCCCACATTCGCCGTGACCCTGGCTACCCCCAGACATGCCCGTTCGCCGCCGCATGGACCATAGCCACTATGCACCGTCTCGAACGCCATCGTTTCTGCCTAGAGCACCGACCGTTCCCGGCCGCCCCTTGCCACGCCATCACTCGCACGACGACCGCCCTTAAGCACTGCGTCGACCCCTACCCTCAGCCATGCCGCTAGCCCCCTGTATCGCCGTCACCGAAGAGCCTGAGCCATCCCGCTCTGTCCCTCTCGCCGGTGTATAAATAGAGGTCGCCCTAGCTCCGATTCGCCACACCATCTCACTCCCCTCTCTCTCAGACAACTCCCACACCTCTCCCCGGAGCAAGGCTAGCAACACATCACCGGAATTTGACCGGAGCCTGCCGCTGCAGAGGAGAAGAGTAACTGGAGCTAGGAGCCACCGAGGAGCCGCCACGACCACCATTCGAACTGCCGATGTCTACAACATTGTTCGCCCCCATAGCAGACCTTACCTAGAGCCCTGGTGAGCCCCCACGTACCCCCACCGTCGCCGTTAGGGTTCAGTCTCGCCGGAGCTGTTCGTCGTAGATGATGCATGTCAGCCGTTAGATCCTAGTCTAATCGCACGGCCCAGATTGAAAGATACCATTTCGATTAGAATAAGTCATTGATGTGTGGGACCGTCATGTTAGCAGCCCGCTAGGCTAGCGCAGTGCAGCTGGGCCAGCCCATTTAGTTTCCCGCGCAGAGCCCGTAGATTCAAATAGAGTTTTTTTATTTTAGTTAAAACTAGATTCTGTCAGTAGATTCAAAAATCAATTCAAAGAGATTCACTAAACCAAATTACATGATTCCAATTTTGTTAGAAAGGTATTCCAAATATCTATCGAATACCGTTTGATTCAAACCATTTGAATTTATAGATCACCTTCAGTAAACATAACAAGACATAGACTTTTCTAACTTCAAACATTTTTCAAAAATCAACCATAAATGCTTTTAGTTGATTCCAACTCTCAAAAATCACATTTGACAAGATCTATCTGAATATGTCAAAATATTTAGGTTTACATGCAGTGACATTGGACTAGTACTAAAAGAATGCTATATAGGTATTTCTAGTCACTTTAAGTGTATTAAATAGTAATTTTAAACTTTATAAAATATGACCAACACTTTAAATCACATTCCCAAGTATTAGAATATGTGGTGATGACATGTCTCAACATGATCCCATATTTTAATTAGAGAATATTAAATCTTAAGTATTTTTCAATGAGTAGAAATTACTTTTCCAAAATAAGAAAAATAAAATTAGGTCTTTATTTCATGTGATGTTTGTGATGATGCTAGATCATCAAGTGTGAACCTTAGTGTGCTACATAGAAGTAGTTATGGATTGTTTGGTGATTGTGTACCTCGTATTCATTTATAGACGATAGTACCGACCCAGGATACGAGGAGGAGGAGTACTACGAAGAAGAAGAAGAAGAAGAAGAGAACTTCAACCACTCCACTACTCAAGGCAAGCCTAACACTACAAGTTAACTATGCAAGCCATCCTTGAAAGATAACCTATGCAAGATGCATTAGGCATGCTTTGGTTATACAACTATGATTATACCAATCCCAAGTTTTACTTGCAAGCTTTATTCTTTTACTTTTACCAAAGTTCTTTACTTTTAGTTAGTGCTTGGTGAGTATTGGAAAAATAGGATAGATACCATAAAGAGTATAAAACTAGGCCTAACTAGTTATACTTAGATGTCATCTAAAGGCATAAACTAGAATTGGATAGTTACACTTGATTAGCACACCTCATTAGTGAATACCCTCAACTTTAGTGGCTAGTGCTAAGCATAAAAGTTGATCACTTTAGATGGGAATACTTGGTGAAAATGATTATGAAAACCTTGGAATGATGATTCATTCTATTGAAATGTGTTGAGAAACACCATGATTTGATGATGAAAATGTTGAGGCATGAGCCTTGGCCCTTTTACAAAAACTGATGGTTGGGTTTGGATGCGATACCATTCCAATTTTACCATACAATCACAATACCCGAATTGGGTAGGGCTTAACTGGAAGTTTATATGCCTTAGTATGGGTTCCCTCGCGGAGAGAGGTTGAGCTGATGCTACCTCGTGAATGTGAATGTCCACCTATGTAGTGCCCAGGATGGCAGATGGCCATGGCTGGGAGGCCAAGCTCATAGGGGAGGTGCCTATACTAGAGTGTGTAATTGAAAGGTTATGATTGATTATCCACATACTAAGTATGATGATTTAGGGTTATCCCTGATGGATGTATCGAATTTTGTGGTGAAAGTGTACCACCTCTGCAAAGTGTCAAACTATTTGAATATCCGTGTCCGCGGTCATGGACAGTTGGAGTGGCCATACTGTTCTGTTGTCAGATGTTTTCAAAATGACTCGTGAATTGAACTATGACCTTGAATTGACCACAACAGGGTTCCCACTTAGGTGATGTAGAAAAATTAAATTAGTTTTCTTTACTTTTGAACTCAGTATGAAATAAACCTGCCTTTTTGCAAATAAACCTAGAGCTTAAGATTCCTACTAGAACTACCTTACTTGTTAGTGATAGTTTGCGAGTACTTAAAGAGCACTCATGGCTTTATCCCTGACTATTCCCGTCGCCAGACTATGAGGAGGACTACCAGGAAGATGGACAGCAGGAGGTCTATGACAACTAGGATCATCTCCCATCGTCAGCATTGCATGTGACCCTGAAGATGGAGCCCCTACTACGTTTATTTTCCGCTGCTTTGATTGTATTAAGACTGGATCATGAGATCATTTATTTGTAATACCTTTATTATGGTTTGTAATGGATGATGTACTGTGGTACCAATTATGTTATGTCTCGCAAAAATGGTAATCCTGGGATTGCAATGTATGGCATAACAGGCATCTGGGATTAAAAATCCGGGTGTTGACAAGTTGGTATCAAAGCCATCCTGACCATAGGAGACCCTAGTTAGAACGGACATCTGAACAAAAACTTAGTTTCCAAAACAAAAGAAGTGAATATTTATGAAAACATATTCCCACTCTTTCAAAAAATTCTTGTTCTTAAAAAATTCTTGCAATCCTACATAAAAATTTGACACACTTGATCACCCCACTAACTTGCTCACCCTAAATTCTTATAGATGGAGGTAAAGTATAGCAAGTTCTACCTGCTAGGCAACGGAAGCCACTTGATCTTTGAGAGGGATCTAGATGCACTCGCAGAGTATCTTGAGCGCCCGCACCCGGAATTCTTCGGGGCCCAACTCAATGATCAGCAAGGAGGAGAGCTATCGTGGCTGATAGTTGCAGATCTCAGAGGCAAGATGGAAGCACCCACTTCGGAGAAGATCCAATTCAGCATTCGGGAGAACAACTAGCTAGATGGATTAGCCAGGGCTATGTAAGAAGCTCTTGCCTGTCTGTGTGGAAAAAAACATCAACCAGATCCAGGGAACTCGCTTTGCTCACTACACAAGGCGTGATTCTATGGGAATGCCATTGGAGATGCCAGGACACCAGGAGCTGAAGCACCAAGTGGATAATCTCGACTTCATGTTGTATGATAGACAACAAGAGTTGGACAACGCTCGTGCCTACGCCAACCACAACCATACCATTGCAGTCAAGAAGGACTAGACCCTCGACATCCTCGCCAAGGAGCTTCGTCGTCAACGTGACAAGAAGGATCGCATCATCGATCATCTTTGCAAGAAGGTGGCTACTCTCGAGAAGACCATCCATGAACAAGAGATCCATCTTGAAGCAAAGGAGGAGGAACATGAAGATATCCGTGGAGATCTCTACTTGTACCTCACTCATGATGATGATTTCGCCTTCATTGATGATGATTAGATGCACTTGAGCACTACTGTAGGAATGAGTTGTACCCGATCCCAATGTATCGTAGTTTCACAGAATGGTTCTTAAAACCATCTGTTTTCTATTTGCGTTGTGGTGTGTGTTTGTATTGTGTGCTTTGAATGAATGAATGAGTGAGAAGAAGTTAGTTTGCAAAACCTGAGTCAAACTCAAAGTTTAAAGCTTTTGAAACAAAACCATAAACCCTAGAAATTTCCCTCTTATCTCATTATCTATCTCAATCTTCAGATGACTCGTCGAAATCCCGGAGGAAGCAGTTCATCTCAGGACCCAATGCTGCAGATTCTGCAAATGCTAGTTTCTAACCGTGAAGCTAGTAGAGCCGAACGTCAAGCCAACTTAGCCACTCTTCAATAGATAGCTTAGATGGCCCACAATAATCAAGGCCAAGGAAACCAGGATAACCATGGATCCGAGCTCAAGAACTTTCAAAATACCAACCCACCTATATTTAGTAAGTCTGAAGAGCCCTTAGATGCTGATGACTGGCTGCAAACCATGGAGAACAACTTAGAGGTCGCAGGAGTTGAAGCCAATGAAAAAGTATTGTTTGCCACCCATTATCTGGCAGGTGATGCAAGAGCCTGGTGGAATAGCACCCGTACCATGAATGGAGGTCAGATGATGACTTGGGATGAGTTCAAAATCAAGTTCAGTCGGACTCATGTGCCCTCGGGTCTGATTAAGAGGATGAGGGATGAGTTCACAGAATTAAAATAAGGAAGGATGACTGTGGTGGAATACCGTGACAAATTTCTGTCATTAGCTAGATATGCCCCTGATGAGATTGACACCGAAGCAAAGAAGAAAGAGAGATTCCTGAACGGACTGCATGATGAGATGCAAACCGTGCTAGTCAACATTCCCTTTGATGATATTGAAGCTTTAGTGGACTCTGCCATCCAGATGGAAGGGAAGATCAACCAAGCTAATGACAATCGCAAGGGTCGCATGATGCACCAGCTTGGATCCCACCATACCCAAAAGTATCGCCCCAACCCGTCTGCAGGATATGCCCCAAGAAACAACAGACCCCCTATGTCCCGTCCAAGCTATCACAACTGTGGAGGAGGAAACCCAAGGTCTGGAGGAAACCACAACAATAACCCCGTCAACTCCAATAACTTCAACTGTGTATCGCCCAAGTCCAACAACAACAACAATACTGCCCCAAGGACTGGAAGCAGTGCTGTGCCTATTGCAGGAAAAGACAAGTCCCAGATTACTTGCTTTGAATGCGGAGTCAAGGGTCACTACTCCAACGAGTGCCCCAAGAAGATTGCAGCAACCACCAATGTGAATGCACCCGCTCAGCAGCAACACCGTGTTTATCCTGGAAGGAGGTTTGCCCTAGGGAACTCGCTCAACCGCAACAGCCACCTGTTCCACATGAATGCTGAAGAAGCTCAGGAAGCGCCAGATGTCGTGCTGGGTATGTTTTCTATTAACTCAGTACTTGCAAGAGTGTTGTTTGATTCTGGAGCATCACACTCGTTTGTTATAGAAGAATTTGCATGCACTAGTAAGATTCAACCAACAAAATTGAAGCATGTTATGATAGTTCAAATACTTGGTTCAACCACCAAAGCTAGAAAAATTTGCAAGGCTGTACCTATCAGAATCCATGGAATAGATTTTTATGCTAATCTAATAGTACTTGGAACCAAAGGTTTGGGAGTAGTACTAGGAATGGACTGGATGGCGAAACATAAAGGATTAATCGACTGTGCCAAGAAATCCATAACCATGACCAGTAGCACTGGAGTATCAGTAGAGCATGTATCTGAGACATTGCCCCGTCAATTCAAATGCAACAAGAGTCTAGCCCAACCAACCCTAGACCAAGTCAGAGTAGTCTGTGAATACCCCGACGTGTTCCTAGAGGAATTGCCTGGTATGCCCCCAGCTCGGGATATCGAGTTCATCATTGAACTAGTTCCTGGAACTGGACCCATAACTCAAAGACCTTATAGTATGAACCCATCTAAATTAGTGGAACTGAAGAAGCAACTTGATGCTATGCTGGAGAAAGGTCTGATTCAACCAAGCGCATCGCCATGGAGATCGCCTGTTTTGTTTGTGGATAAGAAGGATGGAGGTAACCGTTTGTGCACGGATTACCGGAAGCTGAATGATGTCACCATCAAGAACAAGTACCCATTGTCGAAGATAGAGGATCTGTTTGACCAATTGACTGGTGCCAGAGTGTTTTCTAAGATTGATCTTAGAACTGGTTATCATCAACTCAAGATTCATGCAATGGATATTCCAAAGACCGCCTTTACCACCAGATATGGATTGTATGAGTACACTGTCATGTCTTTTGGATTAACCAATGCCCCCGCTTATTTCATGAATCTCATGAATAAGATTTTTATGAACTTCCTGGATAAGTATGTCATTGTTTTTATCGACGATATTCTGATCCATTCCAAGTCAGAAGAAGACCATGATATACACCTGAGAACCATCCTTGAAACCCTTAGAGAACATCAGTTGTATGCCAAGTTTAGCAAATGTGAATTCTGGTTGAAGGAAGTAGGATTCTTAGGACATAACGTGTCGGCAGGAGGAGTTGTTCTTGATCCCGCCAAGATTAAAGATGTTGAAGAATGGAAAGCCCCAACCACTCAAACCCAAGTCCGCGCATTTCTCGGATTAGCGGGATATTACCGCAAGTTCGTAGAAGGATTCTCGAGTACCGCAATACCAATGACCCAACTATTGAAGAAAGATAAGTTTGAATAGACGGACAAATGTGAAGCATGTTTTCAAGAACTCAAGAAGAGATTGATTTCAACCCCAATTTTGATTATGCTAGATATCAAGAAGCCTTTTGATGTGTATTGTGATGCATCCAAAATTGGTCTCAGATGTGTGTTGATGCAAGAAGGCAAAGTCATATCTTATCTGTCCTGACAACTAAAGTAGCATGAGCAAAACTACCCTACCCATGACTTAGAACTAGCAGTCGTAGTCTTAGCTTTGAAGACATGGCGTCATTACCTTATGGGTAACCGCTGTGAGATTTATTTGGATCACAAGAGTCTGAAGTATATTTTCACCCAGAAGGAGCTGAACATGAGGCAAAGGAGATGGATAGAGTTAATCAAGGATTATGACCTTGACATTCACTATCACCCCGGCAAAGCCAATGTGGTAGCGGATGCTCTTAGCAAAATGCCATGTAGATTAAACACCATGATAAAAGAAGCCTAACCAAGTTTGCATGAAGAGTTGGAGCAGTTTCAAACAGAGCTAGTTAGCAAAGGATTTTTAGCTAGTATTGAACTTCAACCCACTTTGATCAGTCATATCAAGGAAGCCTAGAAAGGAAATGCAAGTATCGACGGAATCAAGCGTCGTATTCGTACAGGGAAGGTACCTGGATTTACCAAAGATGAAGGAGTTTTGTGGTACAAAGGACGTATCTGTGTACCAGCAGATTCCGAGTTGAAACAAGTCATTATGCAGGAAGCTCATGATACTCTTTATTCTATCCATCCCGGGGGAATGAAGATGTATCAGGATTTGAAGGAGCAATTTTGGTGGCACAAGATGAAGAGAGAAATCGGAAGCTACATAGCCAAGTGTGATATCTGTCAGAGAGTCAAAGTGGAACATCAGAGACCCGTAGGACTTTTGCAACCATATAGATTCCGGAATGGAAATGGGATTCTGTCGAAATGGACTTTATCACCGGTTTGCCTACCTCTACTAGGGGAAATGACTCTATTTGGGTCATAGTTGATAGACTGTCCAAGGTAGCCCATTTTATACCTGTCAAGACCACCTACCAGAGTTCGAAGCTAGCAGAGTTTTACATTGCTAGAATCGTCAGTTTACATGGAACCCGAAGACCATAGTATTGGATCGAGGAACCCAGTTTACCTCAAGATTTTGGCAGGAAGTCCAAGAAGGATTAGGAACCAAGCTGAACTTCAGCACAGCTTATCACCTTCAAACCAATGGACAAACTGAAAGAGTCAACCAAATCTTAGAAAATATGTTGAGAGTTTGTGTGCTAGAATATGGATCAAAATGGGAAGATTGTCTGCCTTTCACAGAATTCTCATACAACAATAGTTATCAAGCTAGTTTGCAAATGGCCCCATTTGAATTTCTGTATGGAAGGAAGTGTCATACCCCCTTGAATTGGTCGCAAGTAGGAGAGAGTCAAATTTTTGGACCCAACATTCTACGAGAAGCCAAAGAGAAGGTTCACAAAGTCCATGAGCACCTCAAGACCGCTCAATCTAGACAGCGGAGTTATGCGGGCAAGAGACGTCGAGACCTGACCTTCAATGTCGGAGATTTTGTACATCTCAAAGTATCATCATTGAAAGGAATGCAACGTTTTCAACTGAAAGGGAAGTTAGCCCCAGATATATTGGACCCTTCAAGATTTTGAATCGCCGAGGAGAAGTATCATATCAACTAGAACTGCCAGAGGAGATGTCATCCATACATAATGTGTTCCATATCTCGTTACTTCGCAAATGCCTAGAAGTTCCGAAGAAGACCGAAGTGTTCAAGAACATCGATCACCGATCCATAGATATCAACAAGGATCTAAACTATCGTGAAGTACCCATTCGTATTTTGGAAGAAGCCTTCAGAACCACCAGGACCCGGAGTATTAAGTTTCTCAAGATCAAGTGGAGCAACCATACTGAAGAAGAAGCTACTGTGGAGAAAGAAGATTACATTAGGACTGAGTTTCCAAATCTCTTTAGTTCCTAGTTTTTCTTAAATCTCGGGACGATATTTTGTTTAAGGAGGGAAGGTTTGTAACACCCCAAAAATATTAATCAAGATTATCAAGTTCTAATCACCCAAGTTTAGGGTTAACAAAAACTTTTATTATTAAATCTAATATGAGTGTAAGTGTGAATTGCATTAGTGTATGAATGAGTGCAATTGCCATGTTTGATTGCTACAAATGATAAGGAATGGTTTAAAGATGAATACTACATCATCTAGGCCAATTACAATCCAAATCCAAAGAAAGAAAAATCAAATATGAATCATATGATCAAATGGTCATTTTGACAAAAATTAACCACTAAACCACTTTGGGTGTTTCTAGTAAAAGATTTCTAATATAAACTTTCTCAATTCTTTTCACCCCTTTCTATATCAAGTAAAAGTGAACCCAAGCCCACCTTACAAACGAACAGAAACAATTTCCAAATCATTCTAAAGGACAATTCAAAATTGAATCAAGTGCATATGCATAGATCACCATTTTTCAAAAACCACTCAAATCAATTCACCTTGGCTTTTCCAACCAACCATAGACACTCAAGCACGTGACAAACACACTCACCAAAATTAATTCAAAAATTCAAATCTTGAGTTCATGCAGCCATTTGGTCGAGCACCTGGCAGACACAAATCAACACCTGCCTAAGTTCTACTGTTCTGTGTAGTGATCAATTGCCACTAGCCCCTCATTTCACTCCCCTGGTCTCCCTTAGTTCCAAGCAGCGCAATAGATGTAACAACCTTGGACCCTACGCTCTAAGTTCAAGCCTGGATGAACCAAAAGTGGTTAAAATAGTACAGCGGGGGCCCAGGGGCCACCCACGTGTAGACCCGTCGGCCGTCCTAACCACTTTCAAGAACATCGGGACAAGAGAGAGCGGCGTAGGCAACAGGCGAAGAGATCAAATACATACACAAGTGAGTATGTATGCAAGCTACCTTACAATAGTCCTTAGAGCCATTCCATCTAGAAGAAATAGAAATATTGCAACGCCATACGGCAAGATCCAAATATCCTAAATTATAGATAATAGTGTAGGATAGTTCCTCATACATCAATCATCAGAGTATCAGGCGGAAGCGGAAAACAAGATCCGAGTATGGATAAGAAGCAAATCGGCATAAGATGCCACATAAATAAACACATCCCGCCCACAGATCTCACGGATCCCCATCCCCGGAATCTCTACACCGAGTGATCGTTCCCAACATCATTTGTCTCCTCCACCTAGTATCCATCTTGCGAATACACCTGTTCATCTGAATCAAACAATTTATCGTGTGAGACCCTAGGGGTACTCAGCAAGTCTTTATGCCTCTAAAGGGGACATAACCTGGGGTGACGCAATTGCAGCAAAAGATAATAACTAACAAGTCTATAGATACTCGCTAACCATCCGCCTAACCAATGATAGACGGATGTCCGTTAATTAGGAACAACAATTATAACAGTATAAAATAACAGATCCATCCTCCTTCTCGCTTACCAACGAGAAAGCGGACGAACAACCCATCCGTTGGCAGTTTTATTAACCATTCCATGAGTACTGCACTATTTACTAGTCAGGTATTTAGTCAATTAAAAGCGGTACTTTAGTTATACTTGTCTATCATCGAGAAATTGTTCTCCAAGTCATCCATAACCGCGGACACGGCTTTCAGAAAGATTTACCCTGCAGGGGTGCACAAATAGCAACACACACTCGATCAACCTCGGAAAAACCAACTCAAAACCCAACGAGGCATTCACGACAAAGCGATCGCAGGATTCATAAAATATTTCAGGGAGCCACCCCACTAAGCTACCCGCAACGAAGTTGGCTGGCTCCGGAACGGACCCAGGGTTGGTGTGGACGGCGGTAAACGACTGGGAACCCGAAAATGTGACTAGGCTTATCGATACAGCGAAAACGTGTCACGATCCAAAACAGTACAGGTGCTCTACGCACAATCTTACATAAAACAGTAACGCATGGCATAGGTACAGGATAGTAATAAAGCCCCAAACTACTTATGGCCCCAAGAAATAGAAATGAATCAAGCTCTGGCTCAAGGGGGGTCATAAGGCCTCCCGAATGTGGATAGTGGGAATAGTCAAGGAACAGGAATCAAGTACTCGGGTCCTACAGGACACAAGTGGGCAGGAAAAACCAAATAACAGATATTGCCCACCGGTGCCGCTTTCATTAGTTATCCCATTACTACTCAGGTTAAGTTGTTTAGGTACCTCGTTATCCATCAGACACTCACATACCCTACACATGTTGTTCTACGACTCGCATGGCTCAAACAACTCCTGTAGTAATGGCTCATAGGATGGAGGAACAAGCTTCGGTGGGGTTTAAAAGTAAAGGCTATGCAATACTTGGAATTCAGTTTAATGCAATCACGACTCCATGATGCAAGAATAAGATAGAAGCAATAGGTACTATATGTATGCAAGCATGTGGTAGTGCTTGCCTGGCAGCTCAGTTGAAGCGAGAGGTGGATCTGGGTAGTACTCCTGGGATTCCTGATATTTCCCCTGCTCGGCGTCTATTCGAAAGAAGAACCAAACAAACAAGGGCCAACATAAATAAAATGCACAAGCATATAAATAAGATGCGACAAGAAAACAAGCGTGCAATGATGAATGATGCACCAATTACATGGCAATAATGTAGCATGGCAAGGGTGAGGTGTGGGGACGAGAATAAATCATTTTATTAATTATTTGGTCAAGCTTTATTGCCATAAACAGTTCTGATTTTTAATAATGACATGATGCATGCTTCAATTCATATCATGGAATGCATAGTTAGAACGGGCTCGTCGCGCTGATCGATTTAGACATATTATTTGTCAAATTTGGAATTATAGATTTAAAGTTATTAATTAATTAAGAAAAAGGCATTTTTAATGCAATTAAATAATTTCAAAATTTTAAATTATTCAAACATTGTTTTGGGTGGCAGATTTGGAATCCTCACATTTTTCTGATTCAAAAACATATATCATTTGCATTATTTGGAATTGTCAATTAAAAGTTATTATTTTCTAGATTGAAAACCATATTAAATATTTCTGGAAAACATTTTTATTAAACAGAAAAGAATCTGGAACTTTTGTTACTGGGAGAGATCCAACCACAGCGGCTGACAGGTGGGACCTGTGCTGACTCACCAGCAGGCGGCGCAACGGGTCTGAACCGGACTTTTTGTACCGCGAGCTCATCCAGCCGCGGTCACTGACGGGTGGGACCGAGACCATGGCGGGTCCACGCGCGGGTGGGCGAGGGAAGCACAACCACGTGGCAGATCCAGGGGACTGCGGGTTGGAAAACCTCAAAGCACGGGTACCTTTTTGTTAGACTGCCACAGGTGGCTGACCGGTGGGGACACAGGGGCTGCGGTTTGGCGACGCAAAAGTCTAGGGGCTTAGTGCGAAACAGCGCCGCGCTCTGAATCTGCTCCCTGTGCCTGCACGTCTGTTGAAGACAGCGGTGGCGGCGCATCTACCGGGGAAGATAACGACTAAACGGCGGCGAAAAACGCTAAGCCACAAAAAGGAAAGATGAAGAGGGTGCTTCGATCTAGAACTTTTGTTCAGGTGGCCTCGGCTAAGGCGGACTACAAAGAGGGAAAACGACGAGGAACAGAGGCGGGTCGGATGCTGCTGCTGCTACAGACATGACAGACAGCGCAGCGGCGGCGCACGGAGGCCGCTCGACGGAGTGCAATGGCGATCCGACGAACTAGAGGGGGAGGGAGGTTGTCTGGGAGGGAGGAGGTGCTCACGAGAGTGCGCCCGCGAAGCCGTGGAAGCAGGGGTGGTGGGGTACTGTCGCAGTGCTGGCGATCAGCTCCTTCGGCCACCTCACGGACACGGCGGCGACGGCGAGACTCCGGCGATCTCCAGTCGCTGCTCCGTCTATAGGGCATCGAAGAGGAAGCAGATGGGCGTCTGGTTCACTTCACGCGGCCTTGACGTCCACCAGAGCTCGACGAACTCGAGGGAGGTATGGCTAGCTAGGGTTTTGGGCCGTGGCCATGGGAGGCGGCAAGGAGAGGAAGAATAAGGGAGGGAGAGAGGGACCTGGGCGCCTCCTGGATAGGATCTGAGGTGGGATGAGGTGGTGGGGTAGATGAGGGAGGAGGGGAGAGCACATGGGGAGGGTGGTATCTTTTGCAAAAGGTGAGGAGGAGGGGATCGGGTTAGGTTTTCTTCCCTCCCTCTTTCTCTTGTCCTGTAGCAACGAGTGGAGAGGGGAGATGGACCAAAGGGGAGTAACTTGGGGGTCTGGTGGTTGCTGGCCCAAGCCAAAGGAAGAAGGGATGGGGTTTGGCTAGGGTTTAGGGTAGGGGTGGCTCGGTCTAGAGTGAAAGTAAAAAGGGAGGTGAGGGTAGTTAGGGCTTTTGCTAGGTGTAGAGAGAGAGAGAGAGGGCTCGGTTTAGCTAGAAAAGAGAGAGGGAAAAACAACTATATGGATGAGCTAGGTTTTAGGGTAGCTAAGAAAACCAAAAGGTTTAACCTATGACAAGGAAGAAAACAATAGGACCAAAAGAGAGAGAGGTGGAAGAAAGAAAAAGATCTTGCAAGCCTCATGCACATGATAACATTTGGTGAAAACAAAATATATCCCATGTATGCTTGACAAAGAGGAAAACACTAAAAGAGGGGAAGGTGGAAGATAAATGGAAAAGAAGTATTTGAATGGTTCATTTGTTCAATTGAGTTCAAACAAACTCCACCCAAAAATATTCCAAAAGAACCAAAATAGAAGAACAAGTGAGGGCTTTGCATGGGCCATGCATGAAGAATACTTGCCACATTCATTAGTTGTGAAAACAACTACATATACATATGGGAATCTATTACCCCCATGCACATCCATACTTGAATAAAGACCACCACATAAGCTACAAGCTTGATAAAATATGGCAAGGGTGGATTTAAGCAATAATGAATATAATAGCCCATGCTAGTGCGTATGTTCCACTAGAAGATCATTTGGCCACAATTATATTTAAACAATGCTCAATTGTTCCCAAAACAAACCATATGGATTATAGGGCAAGTGAAACTAACCACATACATGCAAAGGTGGCCATGTGGCTCTCCACATATCAACAATGTGAAAACCACATGAGGCATATATGGAAGCATGTGTAAATAGAAGTGGATCCATCCCAACCCACATGAGCTAGAGGTAAACCCAATAAAATGCAAAGCTCACATATAGTTGAATGGTGAAATTATAGGGGTGGTGACAAGAAAAAGGTGGTGGAGTTAGATAAAAGATATGCCCCCAACTCAACTTGGGCATCAAGCATTTATCAAGAACCAAATACAATATATCAAGAGGCAAATACAATTAATAGTGCATATGAGATAAGAACCAAAAGAAAAGGGTTTTTATATGATGCTCAAATGCAATGTGGCATGATGACATGAGCATCATATAATGATGATGCAACAATTATATGTAGGAAGTAGCATTTTATTATTAGACCATGTAGCATTACATATGTTAGACAGATGGGATGCTACAACTCTCCCCCACTAAACAGGAATCTCGCCCCGAGATTCTAGGAAGAAGAAGAAGAAGACATGAAGAGGGTAGGATACTTGGCACGGAGCTCATCCTCGCGTTCCCAAGTGGCTTCATCAACAGAATGGTGCGACCACTGCACCTTGCAGAACTTTATAGACTTGTTACGAGTCTTTCTTTTTGTGACTTCTAGGATTTTTGTGGGGTGTTCTTGATAAGACAGATCTTCCTAGAGATTGATGAGCTCGTGGTCCACGGTCCTGCCTGGATCCTTGAAGCACTTCTTGAGTTGAGAGATATGGAAAACATCATGGACCTTGAGTTTTTCAGGTAGCTCAAGAGCATAAGCGACTTCTCCTCTTCTTCCATGAACTTTGAAAGGACCGATGTATCTAGGAGCCAGCTTTCCTTTGATACCAAACCAGTGCGTACCTCTCATGGGAGTGACACAAAGGTAAACGAGATCACCAGGGACATACTCCATGTCCGTGTGCTTTCTGTCATAGTTGCTCTTCTGGCGACTTTGAGCAACCTTTAGGTTTTCGAGAATGATGTGAACCTTCTCCTCCGCTTGAGTTACGATGTCAGGGCCAAACAATGTTCTTTCACCTACGCCCGACCAACCAATCGGAGTTCTGCATTTGCGGCCATAGAGAACCTCAAATGGTGCCATCTTTAGACTCTTCTGGAAGTTGTTGTTGTAAGAGAATTCATCATAAGGAAGGCATTCTTCCCACTTCATGCCGAAAGAGATTTCGCAAGCACGGAGCATGTCTTCCAGAATCTGATTGATCCTTTCAACTTGTCCTTGCGACTAAGGGTGGTAAGTTGTGCTGAAGTTCAACTTTGTTCCCAAAGCATTTTGGAAACTTCCCGAGAACTTGGAAGTGAAGATGCTTCCATGGTCTGAACTGATCTCAAGAGGAACCCCATACAGAGAGACAATTCTGTTGATATAGAGCTCAGCCAACTGAATTGTAGAAATTGTTTCCTTGACGGGAAAGAAGTGAGCCACTTTAGATAGCCTGTCGATGACAACAAAGATTGCATTGTTGCCCTTCTGCGACCTTGGAAAACCAGTTATGAAGTCCATCTCAACTTTCTCCCATTTCCATTCCGGAGGCTTCAATGGCTGTAGAAGACCGGAAGGTTTCTGATGGACCGCTTTAACTCTGCGGCAGACATCACACTCGGAGACATACTTGGCACAATATCATTTCAAACCAGGCCACCAATATTGTGTTTTCAAGTCCATGTACATCTTAGTGCTGCTAGGGTGGATAGAAAGAACACAATCATGCGCCTCCTTCAGAACTTGCTCTCTCAAACCCGGGTAGTTCGGGACAAACATCCGGTGTTCAAAGAATAGAGCGCCTTGGTCATCGACGTGGAAGGACTCATACTTCGGAAGATGAATGTTGGAGATGATCTTTTTAGTGTAAGGATCACCAAGTTGAATGGAGCGAACTTTTTCTTCTAAGAGAGGGGTTGCCAGAAGGTTCAGAAGATACCGTTGATCCACAATTTCAAGGTTGAGCTGACGGAATTCCTCGCACAAGAGAGGTTGTTGTTCTTCCACCATGAGGTTGTTGACATAAGCTTTTCGGCTGAGAGCATCGGCCATGACATTAGCTTTGCCCGGAGTGTAGTTGATGGTCAAATCGAAATCATTAATTGCTTCAATCCACCTCCTCTGATGAAGGTTGAGATCAGGTTGTGTGAAGATATACTTCAGACTCTTGTGATCAGAAAAGATATCACAACGGTTGCCAAGCAAGTAGTGCCTCCATACTTTCAAAGAAAAGACAACTGCTGCGAGTTCGAGGTCATGTGTAGGATAGTTGATCTCATGCGTCTTCAACTGTCGAGAGGCATAAGCAACATCTTGTTTTTCTTGCATAAGGACCGCACCCAATCCTTGCAAAGAGGCGTCACAGAATATCTAGAAAGGCTTTGATGTATCTGGAGGAATCAAGACTGGTGTGGAAGTGAGCTTCTCCTTGAGTGTTTCAAAGCTAGCTTGACATGCAGGAGACCAAAGGTATTTCTTGCCTTTCTTGAGCAGAACGGTAAGAGGCTTTGCAATCTTCGAGAAGTTCTTAACGAAGCGACGGCAGTAACTAGCCAAACCAAGGAAACTCCGGACTTCTTTGATATTTTTGGGTGGAAGCCACTCAACAATTGTCCGAACAGTTTTTGGGTTAACGGCAATGCCCTTAGCAGAGATGACGTGCCCCAGATAGGTGACTTCAGGCAGCCAGAACTCGCACTTGGAGAACTTTGCATACAGGCGATTCTCACAAAGCTTGTTTAGGACACACCGAAGGTGTTCTTCATGTTCTTATTTTGACTTAGAATAGACTAGAATGTCATCCAGATAGACCATGACGAACTTATCAAGATACTCCATGAAAACCGAGTTCATAAGCCTCGAGAAGGTGGCAGGTGCATTGGTGAGACCGAAAGACATGACCGTGTACTCATACAGGCCATAGCGGGTGGTGAAAGCTGTTTTGGGGACATCTTCCTTGCGGATCTTGATTTGATGATATCCACTTCTCAAGTCAAGCTTAGAGAATACCACAGCTCCAGCTAGTTGATCGAAGAGATCATTAATCCGCGGAAGGTGATATTTATTCTTGATGGTTTTAGCATTGAGAGCCTGATAGTCAACGCAAAGTCTATCAGTGCGGTCTCGCTTCTTCACAAAGATGGTTGGGCTACCCCAAGAAGAAGTATTGTGCTGAATGAAACCCAACTTCTCTTGTTCATCAAGCTGACGTTTGAGTTCAGCCAACTCAGCAGGACCCATTTGATAAGGCCGCTTGGAGATAGGAGCGGTTCTAGGTTCAAGCTCAATCACAAACTCGAGCTCTCGATCAGGAGGCATACCTGGCAACTCTTCAGGAAAAACATCTGGGAACTCACAGACCACCGGAACACTCTGAATACCTTCCATAGCATCATCATTCAGAGCCGCCAAAGAATAAAGCTGAATTGCAGGAGTCATACTTGGAGAATAGACTATATGATCTTCAGGAATTTTCAGAGAAACCGAGCTTTCAGCACAATCAATTACAGCTGCATTTGCTGTTAACCAATCCATGCCCAAGATAACATCAATGTCAGAATTGCCCAGAATAATTAAGGAAGCCGGGAACAAAGAGCCACCAATCTCAATTTGATTGCCATGGCTGATATGAGCAGCCCTCATGTTTGACCCAGGAGATTGTACGACGAGACGATGCAATAGAGGACCCATAGCCAGATCATGCTCATGTGCAAACTTGTGAGAAACAAAAGAATGTGAAGCACCAGAATCAAACAAAACTCGTGCAGGGACTGACTTAACGGGAAGCGTACCCTTCACAACTCCAGGTGCATGTTCAGCTTGAGCGACGTTGACACAGTTGGCACGAGCAACAGTGGACCCGGGCTTGGTGTTGATGTTGAGAGCCCGAGGTGGAGGTGCACGAACCATAGAAGAACTTGGTGCAGGTCTTGGAGGTGGTGGAGGAAGAACTTTGTTGTTCATGGGACAACTCTAGTGTTGATGCCCAGTGTTCCCACAAGTGTAACAAGCACCAGGTGGACGTGGAGCAGCGTAGCCAGGGACTCCGCCAGGCGCTCCAGGGTAGTTGTGGTTGTAGCCCCTAGGAGCCGCGGTGAAGGAGTTTGGTGGCCTTGCTGCGTAGCTTGGAGTTCTTGGTGGAGCCGGGAGCGACGGTGCGGTATTAGGAACCCACACGCGGCGCTTAGAAGGAGCTGTCATAGCTGAAGAGCTTGCTGCGTCACGGCTGTGTTTCTTGGACTCCTCAAACACTTGCCTACTTGCTTCTTCCTATAGAGCTGTATGTTGGAGTTCTAGAAAAGACCCCGGCCTTGCATGAGTGATTGCATATTTGATAGATGCATTGAGCCCTTGCCTGAACCTCTTTTGCTTCTTCTTGTCATCAGAGATCTCATCGCCACCATACCGAGAAAGGTTCATGAAGTTTCTGATATAGGTATTGACATTGTCATCCTGCTTGAGGTTGAGAAACACTTCCTTCATCCTTTCCATGACAATTTCTGACAGATATTGCTCTTTGAAAGCAGCAGTGAACTGCTCCCAAGTAGGCTGAAAACCAGAGTGGTTTGCCTTCAGGTAATTCTCCCACCACAGAGCTGCGTCTCCCTTCAGAAGGTGAGTGGCACATTTTACCCATTCTTGCTCAGGAACATCAGCAGTCATCAGCAACCTTGACATCTCACGCAGCCAATCATCAGCATCTAGTGGCTGATCAGACACCTCAAAGTGGCGCGGGTTAAACTTCAGAAAGCTCTTGATGTCTCCTCGCTTGGGAGGTGGAGGTAGCGGAACAAACTCATTCCTCCTAACACTTTCTTCAAATCGCTGCTGGTTCTGTTGCATTGTTCCCAAGGCATTAGCAATACTTGCCAACGCAGCCCCCAGTTCAGGTGGTATGTCCTCCTCAGAACGGCGTGGTGGTGCCATCCTGTGATTGAATAAAACTCAAGTCAGTACCATAATGGAGAATAATAATAATCCAAAATAGTACCAAAATGGAATTAACCAAGATTAAAGGATACAAATTACTAAGATGATATTAAATATCAACAAAGTTCAAAGCACCTAGAAGATATTAAGCATATCGCACACGACTGAACAAGGAGTGTGGTACACAAAGCTATCAAAGAATTTTTTTTTCGCAAATTTCGGCATTAAAATTCCGCTATATGCACAAAACCACTTAACGAATCAAGATTAGTAACTCTACCAATTAAATATACAAGAGCGAATGATAAAAGTAGTGGTATGGTCGCGACTCCATCCCGCACTCAAATCATTACTCCACACATGAATAAGTAAAACACATATCCCAACTCCTTTCCTTCTTAATATGAACCTAAAGATTGGCAACTATGGAAAAACAAATACCCCAAACAAGATAGCGTCGGATAACAAAGAGTAAGACAAATCGCGTCGGTTTACAACGAATCAGATAGATCGCGTCGGTTTACAAAAGCCTATCGGTATGGAATGTACCAACAATTGATAATCAAAAGGCAGATAGCGACAACAAGTTGGATGCAACAGATAGACAAGAAATTACACACACACACACACTCACAACATATGGTACTACGGAACCCAGAACACGTGAATCCTAGTTTGAATTTTTAGAAAAGGATTGAAAATGTTGCACTTCCTTACCAGAAAAAGGGTGGGTGGGTGGGTAAGAAGAAAAATGGAAGCAGTCCTACTCTCACGTTTTGTTTTTCCCTAGTATAAATAGCTACCAAAATATTTGCTAGACTGACAACGACCATTTGGCTGAGACCCTAAAGGGCGGGATGGCTCTGATACCAATTGTAACAACCTCGGACCCTACACTCTAAGTTCAAGCCCGGATGAACCAAAAGTGGTTAAAATAGTACAGCGGGGGCCCAGGGGCCACCCACGTGTAGACCCGTCGGCCGTCCTAACCACTTTCAAGAACATCGGGACAAGAGCGAGCGGCGTAGGCAACAGGCGAAGAGATCAAATACATACACAAGTGAGTATGTATGCAAGCTACCTTACAATAGTCCTCAGAGCCATTCCATCTAGAAGAAATAGAAATATTGCAACGCCATACGGCAAGATCCAAATATCCTAAATTATAGATAATAGTGTAGGATAGTTCCTCATAGATCAATCATCAGAGTATCAGGCGGAAGCGGAAAACAAGATCCGAGTACGGATAAGAAGCAAATCGGCATAAGATGCCACATAAATAAACACATCCCGCCCATAGATCTCACGGATCCCCATCCTCGGAATCTCTACACCGAGTGATCGTTGCCAACATCATCTGTCTCCTCCACCTAGTATCCATCTTGCGAATACACATGTTCATCTGAATCAAACAATTTATCGTGTGAGACCCTAGGGGTACTCAGCAAGTCTTTATGCCTCTAAAGGGGACATAACCTGGGGTGACGCAGTTGCAGCAAAAGATAATAACTAACAAGTCTATAGATACTCGCTAACCATCCGCCTAACCAATGATACACGGATGTCCGTCAATTAGGAACAACAGTTATAACAGTATAAAATAACAGATCCATCCTCCTTCTCGCTTACCAACGAGAAAGCGGACGAACAACCCATCCGTTGGCAGTTTTATTAACCATTCCATGAGTATTGCACTATTTACTAGTTAGGTATTTAGTCAATTAAAAGTGGTACTTTAGTTATACTTGTCTATGATCGAGAAACTGTGCTCCAAGTCGTCCATAACCGCGGACACGGCTTTCAGAAAGATTTACCCTGCAGGGGTGCACAAATAGCAACACACACTCGATCAACCTCAGAAAAACCAACTTAAAACCCAACGAGACATTCACGACAAAGCGATCGCAGGATTCATAAAATATTTCAGGGGGGCACCCCACTAAGCTACCCGCAACGAAGTTGGCCGGCTCCAGAACGGACCCAGGGTATGTGTGGACGGTGGTAAACGACTGGGAACCCAAAAATGTGACTGGGCTTGTCGATACAGCGAAAACGTGTCACAATCCAAAACAGTACAGGTGCTCCACGCACAATCTTAAATAAAACAGTAACGCATGGCATAGGTACAGGATAGTAATAAAGCCCCAAACTACTTGTGGCCCCAAGAAATAGAAATGAATCAAGCTCTGGCTCGGGGGGTTCATAAGGCCTCCCGGATGTGGATAGTGTGAATAGTCAAGGAACAAGAATCAAGTACTCGGGTCCTACAGGACACAAGTGGGCAGGAAAAACCAAATAACAGATATTACCCATCGGTGCCGCTTTCATTAGTTATCCCATTACTACTCAGGTTAAGTTGTTTAGGTACCTCGTTATCCATCAGATACTCACATATCCTACACATGTTGTTCTACGACTCGCATGGCTCAAACAACTCCTGTAGTAATGGCTCATAGGATGGAGGAACAAACTTCGGTGGGGTTTAAAAGTAAAGGCTATGCAATACTTGGGATTCAGTTTAATGCAATCGTGACTCCATGATGCAAGAATAAGATAGAAGCAATAGGTACTATATGTATGCAAGCATGTGGTAGTGCTTGCCTGGTAGCTCAGTTGAAGCGAGAGGTGGATCTGGGTAGTACTCCTGGGATTCCTGATATTTCCCCTACTCGGCGTCTATTCGAAAGAAGAACCAAACAAACAAGGGCCAACATAAATAAAATGCACAAGCATATAAATAAGATGCGACAAGAAAACAAGCGTGCAATGATGAATGATGCACCAATTACATGGCAATAATGTAGCATGGCAAGGGTGAGGTGTGGGGACGAGAATAAATCATTTTATTAATTATTTGGTCAAGCTTTATTGCCATAAACAGTTCTGATTTTTAATAATGACATGATGCATGCTTCAATTCATATCATGGAATGCATAGTTAGAACGGGCTCGTCGCGCTGATCGATTTAGACATATTATTTGTCAAATTTGGAATTATAGATTTAAAGTTATTAATTAATTAAGAAAAAGGCATTTTTAATGCAATTAAATAATTTCAAAATTTTAAATTAGTCAAACATTATTTTGGGTGGCAGATTTGGAATCCTCACATTTTTCTGATTCAAAAACATATATCATTTGCATTATTTGGAATTGTCAATTAAAAGTTATTATTTTCTAGATTGAAAACCATATTAAATATTTCTGGAAAACATTTTTATTAAACAGAAAAGAATCTGGAACTTTTGTTACTGGGAGAGATCCAACCACAGCGGCTGACAGGTGGGACCTGTGCTGACTCAGCAGCAGGCGGCGCAGCGGGTCCGAACCGGACTTTTTGTACCGCGAGCTCATCCAGCCGCGGTCACTGATGGGTGGGACCGAGACCATGGCGGGTCCACGCGCGGGTGGGCGAGGGAAGCACAACCACGTGGCAGATCCGGGGGACTGCGGGTTGGAAAACCTCAAAGCACGGGTACCTTTTTGTTAGACTGCCACAGGTGGCTGACCGCTGGGGACACAGGGGCTGCGGTTTGGCGACGCAAAAGTCCAGGGGCTTACTGCAAAACAGTGTCGCGCTCTGAATCTGCTCCCTGTGCCTGCACGTCTGAAGACAGCGGCGACGGCGCATCTACTGGGGAAGATAACGACTAAACAACGGCGAAAAACGCTAAGCCACAAAAAGGAAAGATGAAGAGGGTGCTTCGATCTACAACTGTTGTTCAGGTGGGCTCGGCTAAGGTGGACTGCAGAGGGGGAAAACGACGAGGAACAGAGGCGGGTCGGATGCTGTTGCTGCTGCTGCAGACGCGACGGAAAGCGCAGCGGCGGCGCACGGAGGCCGCTCGACGGAGTGCAATGGCGATCCGACGAACTAGAGGGGGAGGGAGGTTGTCTGGGAGGGAGGAGGTGCTCACGAGAGTGCGCCCGCGAAGCCATGGAAGCAGGGGTGGCGGGGTACTGTCGCAGTGCTGGCGATCCGCTCCTTCGGCCACCCCACGGACATGGCGGCAACGGCGAGACTCCGACGATCTCCGGTCGCTGCTCCATCTACATGGCGTCGAAGAGGAAGCAGATGGGCGTCTGGTTCACTTCGCGCGGCCTTGACGTCCACTAGAGCTCGACGAACTAGAGGGAGGTATGGCTAGCTAGGGTTTTGGGCCATGGCCATGGGAGGCGGCAAGGAGACTAAGAATAAGGGAGGGAGAGAGGGACATGGGCGCCTCCTGGATAGGATCTGAGGTGGGGTGAGGTGGTGGGTAGATGAGGGAGGAGGGGAGAGCACATGGGGAGGGTGGTATCTTTTGCAAAAGGTGAGGAGGAGGGGATCGGGTTAGGTTTTCTTCCCTCCCTCTTTCTCTTGTCCTGTAGCAACGAGTGGAGAGGGGAGACGGACTAGTGGGGAGTAACTTGGGGGTCTGGTGGTTGCTGGTCCAAGCCAAAGGAAGAAGGGATGGGGTTCGGCTAGGGTTTAGGGTACGGGTGGCTTGGTCTAGAGTGAAAGGAAAAAGGGAGGTGAGGGTAGCTAGGGCTTTTGCTAGGTGTAGAGAGAGAGGGCTCGGTTTAGCTAGAAAAGAGAGAGGGAAAAACAACTAGATGGATGAGCTAGGTTTTAGGGTAGCTAAGAAAACCAAAGGTTTAACCTATGACAAGGAAGAAAACAATAGGACCAAAAGAGAGAGAGGTGGAAGAAAGAAAAAGATCTTGCAAGCCTCATGCACATGATAACATTTGGTGAAAACAAAATATATCCCATGTATGCTTGACAAAGAGGAAAACACTAAAAGAGGGGCAAGGTGGAAGACAAGTGGAAAAGAAGTATTTGAATGGTTCATTTGTTCAATTGAGTTCAAACAAACTCCACCCAAAAATATTCCAAAAGAACCCAAAATAGAAGAACAAGTGAGGGCTTTGCATGGGCCATGCATGAAGAATACTTACCACATTCATTAGTTGTGAAAACAACTACATATACATATGGGCATCTATTACCCCCATGCACATCCATACTTGAATAAACACCACCACATAAGCTACAAGCTTGATAAAATATGGCAAGGGTGGACTTAAGCAATAATGAATATAATAGGCCATGCTAGTGTGTATGTTCCACTAGAACATCATTTGGCCACAATTATATTTAAACAATGCTCAATTGTTCCCAAAACAAACCATATGGAAGATAGGGCAAGTGAAACTAACCACATGCATGCAAAGGTGGCCATGTGGCTCTCCACATATCAACAATGTGAAAACCACATGAGGCATATATGGAAGCATGTGTAAATAGAAGTGGATCCATCCCAACCCACATGAGCTAGAGGTAAACCCAATAAAATGCAAAGCTCACATATAGTTGAATGGTGGAATATGGGGTGGTGACAGGAAAAAGGTGGTGGAGTTAGATAAAAGATATGCCCCCAACTCAACTTGGGCATCAAGCATTTATCAAGAACCAAATACAATATATCAAGAGGCAAATAGAATTAATAGTGCATATGAGATAAGAACCCAAAGAAAAGGGTTTTTATATGATGCTCAAATGCAATGTGGCATGATGACATGAGCATGATATAATGATGATGCAACAATTATATGTAGGAATTAGCATTTTATTATTAGACCATGTAGCATTACAGATGTTAGATAGATGGGATACTACAGCAGACCAGCTCCCCCTCTGCCATTTGCGCTAGTGCAGCGCCGCCCGAGCTCATAGTGCCGGTCGACCAAGGACCACTCGCCTCAGCCAGTGCCGCCCTCTCCCACGATGTCTAGGAGACAGGCGACCATCCACCGCCACCCTCTGTCCACCCCTAGACCAGAGCCAAGTCGTGGACCACCCACAAGCGCCGTGCCCATTTCTCTACCAGCCATGCCGAGAGTGCGCCAGAGCACCGCAGCCGACACGCGCACACACGCCGTGCCTCGCCCTTACCGCGCGCGCCCGCATTCGCCGTGACCCTAGCTACCCCAGACATGCCCGTTTGCCACCGCGTGGACTATAGCCACTGTGCACCGTCTCGAACACCGTCGTTTCCGCCCAGAGCACCTACCGTTCCCGGCCGCCCCTTGCCACGCCATCACTCACACGACGACCGCCCTGAAGCACCGTGTCGACCCCTACCTTCAGCCATGCCGCTAGCCCCCTGTATCACCGTCACCGACGAGCCCGAGCCATCCCGCTTTGTCCCTCTCGCCGATGTATAAATAGAGGTCGCCCCAGCTCCAATTCGCCACACCATCTCACTCCCCTCTCTCTCAGAGACCTCCCACACCTCTCTCCGAAGCAAGGCGAGCACCACATCACCGGAATTTCACCAGAGCCCGCCGCTGTAGAGGAGAAGAGGAACCGGAGCTAGGAGCCGCCACGACCACCATTCGAACCACCGACGTCTACAACATTGTTCGCCCCCATCGCCGACCTTAGCTGGAGCCCTGGTGAGCCCCCACGTACCCCCACCTTCGCCGTTAGGGTTCAGACTCGCCGAAGCAGTTCGTCATAGATAATGCATGTCAGCCGTTAGATCCTAGTCTAATCGCACGACCTAGATTGAAAGATACCGTTTCGGTTAGAATAAGTTGCTGACGCATGGGATCGTCCTGTCAGCACCCACTGCACCAACGCAGTGCAGCTGGGCCGGCCCATTTAGTTTCCCGCGCAGAGCCCGTAGATTCAAATAGACTTTTTCTATTTTAGTTAAAACTAGATTCTGTTAGTAAATTCAAAAATCAATTCAAAGAGATTCACTGAACCAAATTGCATGATTCCAATTTTGTTAGAAAGGTATTCCAAATATCTATCCAAGCCTGTTGGATTCAAACCATTTGAAATTATAGATCACCTATAGTAAAAATAACAAGACAAAGACTTTTCTAACTTCAAACATTTTTTAAAAATCAACCATAAATGCTTTTGAGTTTATTCCAACTCTCAAAAATCACATTTGACAAGATCTATCTGAATATGTAAAAATATTTAGGTTTACATGCAGTGACATTAGAATAGTACTAAAAGAATGCTATATAGGCATTTCTAGTCACTTTAAGTGTATTAAATAGTAATTTTAAACTTTATAAAATATGACCAACACTTTAAATCACATTCCCAAGTATTAGAATATGTGGTGATGACATGTGTCAACATGATCCCATATTTTAATTGGATAATATTAAATCTTAAGTATTTTTCAATTAGTAGAAATTACTTTTCCAAAATAAGATAAATAAAATTAGGTCTTTATTTCATGTGATGTTTGTGATGATGCTAGATCATCAAGTGTGAACCTTAGTGTGCTAAATAGAAGTAGTTAAGGATTGTTTGGTAATTGTGTATCTCGTATTCATTTATAGACGATAGCACCGACCCGGGATATGAGGAGGAGGAGTACTATGAAGAAGAAGAAGAGAACTTCAACCACTCCACTACTCAAGGCAAGCCTAACACTACAAGTTAACTATGCAAGCCATCCTTGCAAGATGCATTAGGCATGCTTTGGTTGTACAACTTTGATTATACCAGTCCCAAGTTTTACTTGCAAGCTTTATTCTTTTACTTTTACCAAAGTTCTTTATTTTTAGTTAGTGCTTGGTGAGTATTGGAAAATAGGATAGATACCATAAAGAGTATAAAACTAGGCCTAACTAGTTATACTTAGATGTCATCTAAAGGCATAAACTAGAATTGGATAGTTACACTTGATTAGCACACCTCATTAGTGAATACCCTCAACTTTAGTGGCTAGTGCTAAGCATAAAAGTTGATCACTTTAGATGGGAATACTTGGTGAAAATGATTATGAAAACCTTGGAATGATGATTCATTCTATTGAAATGTGTTGAGAAACACCAGGATTTGATGATGAAAATGTTGAGGCATGAGCCTTGGCCCTTTTATAAAAACTGATGGTTGGGTTCGGATGCGATACCATTCTAATTTTACCGTACAATCACAATACCCGAATTGGGTAGGGCTTAACTAGAAGTTTATATGCCTTAGTATGAGTTCCCTCGTGGAAAGAGGTTGAGCTGAGGCTACCTCGTGAATGTGAATGTCCACCTATGCAGTGCCCAGGATGGCAGATGGCCATGGCTGGGAGGCCAAGCTCATAGGGGAGGTGCCTATACTAGAGTGTGTAATTGAAAGGTTATGATTCATTATCCGCATACTAAGTATGATGATTTAGGGTTATCCCTGACGAATGTATCGAATTTTGTGGTGAAAGTGTACCACCTCTGTAGAGTGTCAAACTATTCAAATAGTCGCGTCCGTGGTCATGGACAGTTGGAGTGGCCATACTGTTCTGTTGTCAGATGTTTTCAAAATGACTTGTGAATTGAACTATGACCTTGACTTGACCACAACAGGGTTGTGAACATGAAAACTAGGTTCCCACTTAGGTGATGTAGAAAAAATAAATTAGTTTTCTTTACTTTTGAACTCAATATGAAATAAACCTGCCTTTTTGCAAATAAACCTAGAGCTTAAGATTCCTACTAGAACTACCTTACTTGTTAGTGATAGTTTGCGAGTACTTAAAGAGTACTCATGGCTTTGTCCTTGGCTATTCCCGTGGCCAGACTATGAGGAGGACTACCAGGAAGATGGACAACAAGAGGTCTATGACAACTAGGATCATCTCCCATCATCAGCATTGCCTGTGACCCTAAAGATGGAGCCCCTACTACGTTTATTTTCCGCTGCTTTCATTGTATTAAGACTGGAGCATGAGATCCTTTATTTGTAAGACCTTTATTATGGTTTGTAATGGATGATGTACTATGGTACAAATTCTATTATGTCTCGCAAAAATGGTAATCCTGGGATTGCGATGTATTGCATAACAGGCATCTGGGATTAAAAATCCGGGTGTCGACACCAGTCCACCGTCAGGAGGGGAGGTAGTCCCAGCGACACGACATCTAAATCCAGTAGAGGATGGTGCATGTGCACCCAAGAAAGCGCAAGTTTAGCACCCGCCACAAGCTGTAGCTTCACAAAGTGGCAAATCCTTTCGCCTTGCCGAAACTCCGCCATTAGATCAGACAAGTTTGAGGTTGAGGATCCCGAGGAAACATAGCATTATACACAATAGCCAATGACCTGCGGCAGCACTCGACGAATTGCTCCACCTCCGATACACGATCCTGCAGCAAGGCTACCGCATATACATGACGATGATCAGTCCAGAAATCATTGTCGGTACCTTGAGAGGCGGTCACTAGAGCATTCATTCAACTACACAGATGTTGGGTTTCCTCCCTCTCACACAGTCGAACACCTAGAGAAAAAGAAGAAGATAAATTCCACGACTGAGCAACAAAAACTCTGGAGCATTGTGGAAAACTTACATAACATATTTTCTCTCACCCTAGAAATTTCGTCCAAGAAATATGCTTCACGATCCAGTGCCTTGTGCATCTTTGACTGTGACATGTCTACCATCGCCTATGCAACTTGAAGATTATCTTCAAGTTTTTTCACTTGCTCAATCATTCCTGCGTACAATGGCAGATCAATAACACGAACAAAATCATCCCCGGATGCGGCCACCCCAGAAGAAGATGGATGCGCATCTAAAGCTCGAATGGATCTAGAAGAAGCCAGTGAATCAAGGAATATCTAGCAGAGCAGATAAAAGATACATGAATTTCAGACAGGTTGCACGCACAGTAACAGATGCACCACTCACACAGATAAACTAGATACTTCTTGATAAAAGGGGCAATTCGACAAAAGGAACCAAGTCCATTACAAAGCAGGATAAAAACCAGGCCTCTACAACTACAAGCTAAAAACTACGGGGCAGTCCTCTCAACAGACAAGGTGGCACTAGCAGATGGAGCATCATCCGAAGGAGGGATAATCGGGGTGACACTCGCTGAAGGAGCATCGACTGCAGATTTTTTTGGCCCTGCACCTATGCCCAGGAGTAGCCGAGAATACTTCTTAGCCTTCTTAATGAAAGGTTTTAAGTCAACTACTTGGCCATCATTGGTGACTGGAACAGAGGAGCTAATCTTCTGCCGATTGACCTTTTTGTCGTGTGCCCTGGCCAAAGCCATGAAAGTCTCGGCGCCGCTCTTCGATTGCGTCATGTTGTAGCGTACCAGTGGGTTCAGATCAGCGCTGAAAACAACAACAAGATCGTTTAAATTCGCCAGCACCTCCTTGGTTGGAAAAATCTCGGCATGGAGACTCTTAAAGGCACGACGTGAACGAATAAGAAGATTGGGCCCACGAACACTATTGGCTTGTAAGTACCAACAACATCCGATAAGGGGTCAACCCTCTTGTCCTCGTCCAGCACCGAAGACTGACTAGTGAGCTCTGTGATACAGAGACTTATTATAAAAGACCAAGAACCAAAGGAAAATATAAGAGAGAAAATACAAATTATCTTTTGAAGACAGGAAACTCACAAGTCAAAGAAGTATTGAGGGTTTCCAATCGCTTCTGAAGATTTTCATCTTGTCTGGCAAGAGAAATTGTTTGTTTCTCCCTCTCTTCGGCGTCATCCTTGGCCTTTTGTGTTACCTCCTCTAGAGCTTTCTCAGTGACCCGCAGTTTGTCCTCCAAATCATCGGCAGACTTTATTGCCTCATCCCGGATAGCCCCAGATTCTTTGGCAGCGGCTATACATTCACAAGGGAGCATAAAATCAATAGAAGTGAATGGCGCAATTTTTTTAACAGATGTTGGAAACAAACCTTTAGATCCTTCAACTTCATTGCGGATCTTGGTAAAGCGAGATACCATATCAACCATATCGCGCATCAGCGGCTATAAATACAAAGAATAGGAAGTCAGAAATAAAAAAAGAGAGAACAAGGATAAGCCACGACAAACAGCATCCGAAAAAGTACTCACGTTGTGCATGTCAACCTCGGCGGGATTATCGGATATTGCTACGCCTTTGTCCGAAAGTTTTCTCCTTTTCTGTGGTGGTGGTCTCGGCGAAGTGGCAACATCTTTTAGAATCATCTTCCCCATAGGAGTTGCATGCATTTTCTTTGGATCCACTAGTGGCTCAGGAGACTTGATCGGAGGAGGAGCAACATAAGTACAAAGGGGGGACACTGGAGGATCTTATTCTTCCTCATCACTACAAAACCAAAGTAAAAACTCTAGAAAACTACCACCCACAAAATCCAAGGGAGACAAAGAGTACTTATGAGGAAACATCCTGCGCCATCCGGAAGAGATTCATCTATGGCGGGGCTGATGAAACAGGAACAACGCGCAGCGGCATCGAGCCAGTTGAATCATTCGAGTCTTCGATCGTTTCTATAGCCTCAATGCATTTCCTTTTTTCACTAGTGGAAACCCTTCGAAAATCTTTAGACCGAGCCGAAGCAACATACTGGGTATGCGAAGAAGATTCAACAATAGATGTCTCCATTTCCTCATCAGCATTAGTCCCAGCACCAGTGAAATCTTCGGATAGAGAGGCACTGGTTGGAAGCTCACCACTCTCAAGAAAAGGAGGAAGTGCAGAAAGGTGATCATAATCCTACACCAACAAATAAAAAAAGGGGCAACACATAAGTGACAGAGTACAATGGCATGAAAAACAAAGGGGAAATCAACAGAAACTCACGTATGGGAGACGATTCTTCTTGCCAAAGGGCTCCACCCTACAATCTGAAGGAACTAGGCTTTTCTTGGTTAGTGTGGTGAAGGAACAAACCCCCTTCTCATATATCTTGGGAGTAAGGTCATCCGATGAAATCCTCATAGGTTCCTTCTTGCCGGTTTAAGCCCACATACCAGATAACCTTGCCTGGAGGGGTTAAATGCACACCCGAAGAAAGTATGCCATGATCTGTAACCCTGATAGCTCCTTGCTAATCTCAGTATGTAACTTCTTTATCCGCATTAGCAAGGGTTTGATCTCTGTCATTTCTTCAGGAGTTGGGAGCTTGTCCCATGAATCAAGCCTTCAGCATGTATTTTTTGGGTCAAAAGGGGCCAACCTGAAGGTATGGCCCTCGCTTTTCTGGTCCTTAATGTAAAACCATTTGGTTTTCCACCCTTGGACAGAATCCAAAATTTTGAAGTCGAAGTAATCAACCTCTGAACGAATATAGAAAATGGCGCCACCAACATCATGAACAAGAGTATCGGTGGCATTGTGGCGAACATAAAATAAATACTTCCACATGCCCCAATGGGGATGAATCCCGAGGAAGCACTCGCAAAGAGTGATAAAACAAGCAACATGGAGAATGGAATTGGACATGAGCTGGTAAAGCTACACGAAGACCACATAGGAACTCTTGAATAGGAAGGGAGAGGCCGCGATACAAGAAGGAAAGGAACATTACCCGCCAGCTAGATTCGGGGATTAGGGTAGCCTCGTTCCCTAGGAGCTTGAAGGAGCCCTCTTCAAGGAGACAATTGTTGTGTGCTTCGCGCAAATCTTGTGGAGTACACTTCGTGGGAGCCCATCCAAGGGTTCTCCTCTTTGTGGTCTTGGTGGCATCAGTGGAAGTTCCAACCTTGATTTTCCCCATGGTGGCTGGAGAGCGACACATGTGTGTAAAGAGGAAGGAATAGGCGAAAGCAGCGAACGCAGGTGCGGTGCAAGGAAGAAAAAGCAGGCAGCAAGGGGAGGTAGTAAAACCATAAAAGGACTCTCCCCATGTTTATAAAGAGAAGAAACAGAAAGTTCAACCATTCGATAAAAATATCGAACTGATAAGACACACATGATGACGACACATGTCAAAGTTTCATAGAAGGATAAAAATCGTGGGCAGTTATTACCACGGTAAACATGGCAGAAATCTGCACTATGCCTCGACCTTCATGCGTAAAGGAGGTCGTGTGGTCAAAAATCTCCGCTAACACGCCGCTCAAGCGTCATCATTACTACAACATGGGCCCATAATTGAAACGTCCCATCGGGTATTATCTCTCAGAAGCCACGACGCAACAACTTCATCAGCAGTGACATCATAAAAAGGAGTGCCAAACTTTGGTTCTATTTAAGAAAGGACTCGAGAAAGTAATTACAATACCCGAGTTGAAGTAAATTCCTCAGATGAAATAACTTGAGCCTACAATTAAATATAAATATTCGACTGTAGCCTCGGGGGCTACTCCCATCAGGAGCACTAGCCGTGCACCCCATAAAAGATGTCATGACAGTTCTAGAAAAATGATTGAAATTGACAGTTTTTGCATATGACTAGAAGCTTCAAGCCTATGTCTCGATGCAGGCATCCGAACATAGCCTCGGGGGCTACTCCCATCGGGAGCGCTGACTACGCACCTGATAGAAACCTGTGATCTATATGTAAAGTCAAAACATGAGCCGAAGAAAAATTATCCTCGTGTGTTGAACACACTCAATAAAAACTTAAAGCTCCAATGAAGTTAAAAAGAAGAACCTGTGAGTATTACATCAGTGTATCCTCAAAAGGTTACTCCCATCGGGAGCATTATAGATATCATCCAGAAAAGTAACAAACTAACAACTTTAACAATTCCAGTAGCCAAATAAGGCAGTCGTTAAAATCATATAAAACCTTGGACCATGCCTGGCACGATAAAAACTCTGAATATCATGTCCATGACATGAAGGTAAGACCCCGCGATTGATCCTATGTGACCTAGTAAATAAACATGAATGCACTCTACCAGTGAAATATCTGTATCAATGATAAGATGAAAAATCTCGACGGACACATTGGGTACCCAATATAATGAATTGAGATTCAGTATTCGATAAGACCTCAGCGGCTCGAACTAAATCACGCCAGTAAAATTTTGAGTTCATGTCTAAGGAATTGAATTTGATGGAGATTTGAAGTGTTTTTTCCAGGAGCAATTAACTGATTCCTGATCCGTCGAATGCATCAGGCCTGTTGAACCCAAATCCCTACAAGTCAATATAAAATTAAATATTTCATAAAGAAAACTTTGGATCGTACATACTAAAATTATCTTTGAGACTCAACCCAAATCTGCGATTCAGATGGAGTCTTGGGGGCTACTTATATAGGTATGACTATTTAGGTTCTTATGATAAGTTACCCTAGCTTCATAAAGGATCACAAGCCCATGAAGCCCACAAAGAAAGCCTAGGAAGCACCCGACGGAAGATATAGTTTAGAAATAGAAACTGACATTGTACCATTGTTGTAATCATAGTTTGTAACCTATCTGCATATAGCTTCGAGACCTAGCCTATTATATATAGGCCAGTAGGAGTCAATAGAGAGGTATCGAAAAAAGCCTTGAGCAAACTGCAAAACGATTCGACCATAAGCAATCAGACGACTTCGACTCCCTTGTTTGTCTGATTAGCTAACGAAATCCCCCGTTCTCTTTTCCTCGAAACCCTAATTCCGTAACCATGGGCATTGCTGAGGTTACCCCTCGTCAAACACCTTCCTAGTTTGCTTCTTTCGTCGCATAATCTGCAACAGATCTTCAGTATCCAAAACCTCTATGAATTCTTGCTTCTTATGATGCCACAGCAGGAGTCGTGCCATCTTCTTAAGGCCGATACTAATTTCCTTACTAACCATCTCTCTCATTTCATCGAGAGTTATGTTTTTAGAATCGACGGTGATCTCCACAGTACACGACGAAACTGGCTTATTAACTCCATCATCAAATTTTGCCATGTATGAATTCACCTCTGAGTGTATGCTGAACTTAACTATATCAATATCTATTTGTCCGTAGTCTCGAGGAGCCGAAGCTCTGGCATCAAGATCTTCAATATCTGCATAATATTATCAATGATCGCTTCCACTTTCACCTTACGATCAGCTGCACAACACTCTAACACCATCTGAAGCTCATGGGAGTGCTTAATTTGTATATAGGTATCACTCACGTCGCGCCACACCAATTTTGTCCTCTGTCTAGATCCCCAAGGAATCCTAGCATGACGCATATCTACCGGCTGCAAAACGGACACAACGTCTTTGCAATTCACAAGCATATGCACATCCTGCCCGAACACAACCCTATCGCAACCAAAATCTAGTTTTGTAGTATACTGGTGGACATGAACCGTGAACTCATATAGGTCTGTTGTATTGAAGTTGTGCCTAATTTGATTAAAAAGGGGACTTTTTAGTTCATTTATATTTTGGAGTAACTAATCTACTTGTAAGATAAGCACAGATAAGAAAAATTCACCTCTCGCTCTTCACCCGCGTTGTTTTCTTCGAGATCTAGGTGCCACATCCCCGCACCGCCGCCGAACAATCTGCCATCAGCCTTGCTTTTCTCTTTAACCCGCTACTCGTAGGTACCATGGTAGCAGACTTCTGGCTAACCTCCTCGCTAACCGGGGCTGAAGACCTCGTCATTGCTTCACGTTGAGCCTGAAACTCTATCTCCGACAGACCCGAATCAGTCGCCGACGTAGTTATCACCTTCGCCTTCCAAGACATGTTGGGCCACCTCCGCTAGAGTGATTATCGGGGGAGGGAGAAAAAAGACCTCCGCCACCACCGAATTCAGTGTCGAGAAAGGGAGAAAAAGAACCACCGCCACCGCACCCAGATTCAGTGTCGAGAGCTAGGGAAGTACATAAATGGATTTGCACCTATGACACATGCAGGTTGGCTAAGAAAGGGCATAGCAGGAACTAGCGTAATGGAATATCCTGACTTAACGGGGAAGATTCAAAAATATTTGGTTTGGCCATTGTTCACTCGAAATGCCCCTCTCAGCAATTGCCCCCTACTTTTTGAATCGCGGTGATCACAAGCAACTTGGGTACCGCCATGCCTTGGCGTCTCAATTTTCGGGCCACAAAATGATATCCTCAGGTGGGTGTGCGTGGATCAAGATTGTTGGGATCGTAGCGAATCTCACCAACCTTGTTCGTCAGTTTGTTACTTGGTGAAGAGGGAGCCGCCGAATCCATGGCTCCAACACTTAGATTTCGCATAGACGACACCAATTGACAAGGGGTAACCTCGGCAATGCCCATGGTTATGGACTTAGGGTTTCGTGGAAAAGAGAGCGCTGGTGATTTTGTCGGCTTATCAGACAAACAAGGAAGTCGATGTCGTATGATTATGGTGGAGAAGATGATTACAAATCCACTGATTCGCTAGTTATGATCTAGCTCATGGTGGATTGTGCGTCGCTGGAAAACTAAGATGCCCTCTTCGTCAGCTCCTCCTAGTCTTATATGAGAGGTTAGGTCCTGGAGTCGTATACGGATAGTTACAAGTTACAATTACAACACTAAGATTATGTCGGTTTTCACTTCTATCTTGATAGCCAAGCCAAACTTCTACCCATCAGATGCTTTCTGGACTCTTTAGTCTTCATGGGCCACATGGGCCATAACTCTAGAGCCCAGCGTAACCAATCACGGGAACCCGACAAGTAATACCCATGTCAAAAGGAGAGAAGGAGGTGGCGCATGGGGAGGAGGATATGGTGGTGGCCGGCTGGCCGGGCGGGACCCAACCCGCACGCAACCCGAGGTGGAGTGTCGCCTAGGTGGGACCCACCCAGCGCAGCCGCCCATGGCCGACGGTGGCGGCGGCTACCCCCTTTCCCCCATTCGGGTGACTTGCCCTCTTGGGATTTTTCCCTTCAGGTTTTTTGGCCCATTAGGGGAAGTTGCCCCAAATATTTATTTAATAATAATTCCAACAATTAATATATAAATACATATTATTAATTTTCTCTTGTCTCAAAACACCTTTTTGGTCCACTACAAACGACTTCGGATCCACCTGGAACAATTCCAATTCTCACTCAGAACGATTCTGGTATTCTCTCTTTCATGCTTCGTTGATTCCATTCAACCAAATGACCTTTGAATGTCATCGTACCCTTAAGTGTGTTACTCCTACGGTTCACATCATAGACATAATCGAGACTGTTACCGGATCAATGATCAATAGCAGGACTGGATGCCCATAATGATCCTTGTGCATTTCACGATCTATATTGTCGTTTGAATGTTGAGTCCAAATCCCTTTGTTACTTCGATACATGACTTGTCCGGGGTCTGATCATCGGTATTACACACCTAGTTCAATCTCGCTACCGACAAGTGCAATTTTACTCATACCGTGATATTCCATCCCTGTGATCTAGTCATATGTTGCGCAACATTTATGGATGTAATCTCGCTGAGTGGTGGGCCTAGTGTATCTTCCTGTCATGCAGGAGAACAAATCCCGATCTCGATGCATGCGCCTCAACCTGTACCTCTAGAATACCCAACATACACCTTTATAGTCACCTAGTTACGGTCATGACGTTTGATGCAGTCAAAGCAGCCTCGGGTGATAGTGATTTAACATGATGTCACGGTCTAAGGATTAGGATACTATGTTTCTAAATATTGCAATGCTGAACATGTGGCTTGATCGTGCTGCAATACTTATATTGGGTAATGTCCATCACATCATTTACCAATGATATGACCTCATTATTAGTTGGCATAAATGCACCATGATCAGAAAATCTTGATCACCAACTGTCCAATGAACTAGTATAAATAGAGTCTACTAGGGACTCTGGTTTGTTTACATATCACACGTGTACCAATGTTTCCAATCGATACAGTTATATCATGATACAAAATATTATGAACTAATGAGGTATGATAATAATCACCCTTTATTATTTTCCTTTAGGGCATATCTCCTTCAATTCTTTATGAAGAAGACGTTGGAGGTAAAGATGATGATAAATGGCAAGAAGATTATCATGAAACAATCAAGGTAGGAGGCAATCCGAAGTGATGCCAAGTACAAGGACGAGTTAGAGGAAAGGAGAGTCAAGATAAAGGAGGCCAAGGTCATGAAGGAGCTCATGGCCGAGGAGAAGGAGATCACGACGATGGATACCTCGAGGATGAATGAGCAATAATTGGAGTTGCGTCTAGGTGAGTCTCCGATGAGTGGTGGTGATGGAGATGTGCACGATGAGCTCGGCGACGATCGTATCATTTGATGATCCCTTGCATTTATCATGTGAGGATGTGCAACTTTTTGGTCAACATGGTTGAACATTGCCCAATCTATATCTGGATCGCTGTGATCACGACAATTTGATATAAAAACTATGAACTATCGTCTCGTTTGATTGAATATTGATCACCGCCGATGAAAATATTGAAATCATGTGTTTTACTGTTCCAAAAACAGTTTTTAACTGTAAAACACGTTTTTTTGTGGACATTAAACGTGTTTTATAGGCACGTGTTTAAGAAGAGATGCTCTTCGAATCATGGTTGTATTTTTCTCCCTGTTTAGATTTTTTTGGGGTATTTTGAGCAGATTCAAAAGCCAAACGTCAACCAGCAGTTCCCAAAAGGCTCCCGGCAGTCTTCTAATAAAAGGAAAAGGCTCCCGGCAGGGCCCACATTCCATAGGGCGAAGGCCTAGAGCATATCCAATCCAACCGTACCAATACCATCGTCCTGCAAGGCTGCAACCAGGCCGCGCAACTGACCAGCAGTAGCAGCAGGGGCGCCGCGCGACCCCTCAATTTCCACGACGCTTCCTTCCCTCCCGGTGCGGAGCGACGCGACCCGCCTCCCTCACCTCACCCCTCCTCTTCCCCTAATCAAAGCGCCCTCCTTCCTCCCCCAAATCGCCCTTCCCAAATTCCTTTCCCACCCAAAGCCAAACCCTCCGAACCTCAAAACCCTCGGTTCCGCCGGCGCCCCTTCCCATGGCTTCCGCCGCCGCCTCGGAGGAGGCCGTCAAGGTAAGCTCCACCGTCAGCTCTTCCCTCCCGCCCCGCCCCCACCCCTACCGCCGCCGGGTCTCGTGGGGATCTCCGCAGCCCCTGCATCTTCTTGGTTCGTGGAGGAATTTCGGTATCTGATTCGGTGTGTCTGGTGGTGCTGGTGTTCTATTTTGCGCAGGCGGCGAAGGTTCTGATGGTCGGGGCCGGGGGCATCGGGTGCGAGCTGCTCAAGACCCTCGCCCTCTCCGGCTTCAGCGACATCCACATCGTAAGTTTGTTGTTAGCTACATGACCCCTTGATTCCTCGCTCCTCTGCTGACAATATGCCTAGGTTCAGTTCGAATCTAGCTTGCACATTAGCTATGTAGGCGGCGGCGGCGTGTATGGCTGGTACATCTCTGAGTTAGTAGCGGGATCTGTGGTGGTGTTAGCGTTGACTGCTAGCTGAAAAATATCGATAAGTTAACTGTATGTGTCGCTACTCTATTGAAGGTTTTTTCTCTAGGCTGCGCTTACCTGCATCTTTGCTTGTTCAGTTTGTATCGATTTTAGGGTGCTGGTAGTGCCTTGTTAGATTGTGCGACTCATTCCCGTCTTCTTCAAAACCGAAACGGATAGGTTGTCTTAAAGATCATTTCTATAGCGAGAAGGAGGAACATATGTGTTACTCGAGTCCAGTAGGCTCATGTTTCATACACTGTTGGCACAAAAGGCAATATCTTTATGGTGGTTCCTTGAGGCCGATGTACTTTGTACATAGCGATGTTGGAATTGACAGGGTGTAGTCCATGCTGAGGTAACCAGCTGAAACCAATGTGCTTGATGCAGTTGTGACGTTTTCTGTTGTTTTTCTGCTGCAGATTGATCTGGACACAATTGAGGTCAGCAATCTAAACAGGCAGTTCTTATTTCGGAAGAGTCACGTTGGGCAGTCGAAAGCCCATGTAAGTATATTTTGTACACGGATATATGATGGATATAATTGATCATCTTGGAGACATTTTGACAATTGATGCCTTCTTATTACTGTTTCTACCATTGATCTTGCCAGGTTGCTCGGGATGCTATTCTGAAATTTAGGCCAAATATCAATATAAAATCATACCATGCAAATGTTAAGGATTCTGAGTTCAACGTTGATTTTTTCAAGCAATTTAATGTAGTTATGAATGGCCTTGATAACTTGGATGCTAGACGGCATGTGAATCGCCTCTGCCTTGCTGCCGAAGTTCCCTTAGTTGAAAGTGGGACGACAGGGTTCCTTGGACAGGTGAGGTTCTCAAATATTGTGCTTGTAGTTTCTGTAACTCCTGTGCATCTCCCTTATCACGATATCTGTGGATATTGGTTAGTTGGTCTTTCTTATTTTGGTGGTACCAGGGGTGGAGTCAGCTCCTGGCGACCCTGGGCAACTGCCCAGGCTCGTCCGGCGAGTGCCCATTGTTAATTAGTACCACGATACCGATTAGCAGCGTAGTATCCTGGGACAAAACGCTGTCCGTCATCGCTCCTATTAGCTTTTCTCAGGCTCTGGCAGCTGGCTGGCTCCGCCACTAGCTGGTAGTACTCCTATTGAAGTGATTCTCTGATATTAAGTCATTGGACCATGTGCTGTTTTAGGGAAGCCTTGGTAGTTTCTTCTCCTTTTGTTAGCAATCCAGCAGTAAAATTTATCTTGGATTTACAGCCTCCCAGTTGGTCATTCTTAATAGTCCCATCACATAGCTGAATGTCTGGTCTGGACCATAGCACAATTACATGAAGGCACACACCTTTTCGGTGTAGGCTTGCTGAATATAGAAAAAAATGCACCCCTACTCTCCAACAAATGTACGTACATAGTTTTTTGTTTGTAGAAATTGTGCAGAGTTTAAGTCAGATCTTCTTCCTATAGAGCCTAAAGCAACTGCTGGAGGCAGCTAACTAGCTATGATAAATTTCGCGTACACTTGATGTATGGTACAGATGTACTTGGTTAGTTACATGCATATTGTTACATTTCATAGTGTTTAGACCATCAAGAGCCGTGCCATTGTGTGGAAACTTGTAAATTAAACACTTGTGCAAATGAGCATGCAATATATCAGACATAGTATGTGATTCATGGTCACTTGTCAAAAATCAAATTTGTGTGCCTTGATTTGAATGCATACCATTTAGTGGTTAGTCCTTATGATTTATACCACATTTATTAACTGTGAGCAATGATCTACAAATGTTGACTGAATGAGTCTGCTAAGTAAGTCAAGTTGATGCATCACTAAAAGTACTTCCATTCTACTTCGCAGGTTACTGTTCATGTCAATATAAAATGGTTTTTGTATTGTTAAATGTGCTGCACTGTAGTTTTATCCATCCTTATGATTTATACCACATTTATCAACTGTGAGCAATGATCTACAAATGTTGACTGAATGAGTCTGCTAAGTAACTCAAGTTGATACATCACTAAAAGTACTTGCCATTCTACTTTGCAGGTTACTGTTCATGTCAAGGGTAAGACAGAGTGCTATGAATGCCAAGCTAAGCCTGTCCCGAAGTCATATCCTGTCTGCACAATTACAAGCACTCCATCAAAGGTTCCTTATCTTCCTGCCCTGTTTAATTTTTTTTGAGGCTGCTTTTCTTATTATAATATTGATTTATGTTATGGTATTTTCCCCACTGCTAAGTATTCTGTTGTTTTGCATTTTTTAAATGCAAAACTTTCTAAAATCTGGGCAGGACTGCTTAATTATTATTCTTTCTGTATTGGACTGTTCATGGCTTCACACCCTTGTAACTATTTCTTTTGTATTCGGCTACTATATTAATTTGATGGAACCAAAAGGCATTCCAACTGGATGCTATTCAATTTACTTATAAGGGCATGTCGATATTGTATCATTTATGTATGTTACACATCTTGGAATCAGCAGAATGCGAGTTGCATGAATGCATTCACAGAAGATGTGTTCTTCTTAACAAATGTTCATATGATTGTTTTTGGTAATTACAGTTCTGACATGCTTAACAATTGAAATACAACATTTTTGCTTGTTTGCTTTGGTGAAATTATTGGAAAACAATAAGGTTAATTACTATTTCTGCCCAGGTTTTTATGCTGACATTAATGATTGATTTTACTTAATTTCCTTTTATAGTTTGTTCACTGCATTGTTTGGGCAAAGGATCTGCTTTTTGCAAAGCTGTTTGGTGATAAGAACCAAGATAATGATCTTAATGTGCATTCAAAAGACGACAGCAGTTCAAATTCAGATGTATTTAAAAGGGATGCTGATGAAGATTTTGATCAATATGCTCGGAGGATTTATGATCATGTATTTGGCTACAATATTGAAGCTGCCTTGGATAATGAAGAAACTTGGAAGAATCGAAAAAGACCACATCCGATATACATCAGAGACGCATTACCTGAAGAAGCCCTAAAGCAAAATGGTAGCTCAGGGGGCTCTAATAAGGAGCATGACGAAACATCTGCTATGGCGTCTTTGGGTCTTACAAACCCTCAAGAGATATGGACTCTTGCTGAGAACTCAAGAGTGTTTATGGAGGCTTTCAAATTATTTTTTGAAAAGAGAGAGAAGGTTTGTTTGTATTGTGTTCAAGTTCTTTGAACTTAAAGAAATTTCTTCTACCTGATCTGGGTTTTCTGATTCCAGGAAATAGGCAGCTTGATTTTTGACAAGGATGACCAGCTAGCTGTTGAGTTTGTTACTACCGCGGCTAATATCAGAGCATGCTCTTTTGGAATACCGCTTCATAGCCTTTTTGAAGCTAAAGGTGTTGCTGGGAACATAGTTCATGCTGTGGCAACAACAAATGCTATAATAGCTGGTCTCATTGTTATCGAAGCAATCAAAGTTCTCCGTGGTGATTATAAGAACTATAGGTACTTAAGTTTGTTCCATCTCATTGTTTGTGACGATGCTTTCTACCAAAGATATAACAGTGCATTGTGCCTATTTTCTGGATACGGTAGTTTGGAAGAAATGCCGCTGATGCCACTTTTGTACATTTCAATGACATGTTTTGTTAGCATGCTATCATCTGGTACTTATGTGTTGCTGTGCCTTCTGCGTCGGCAATACAAAAGCATAACACATTGTTTGGCTTTTTTCAGAATGACATTTTGTCTGGAACATCCTACGAGGAAAATGCTCTTGATGCCTGTAGAACCTTTTGAACCCAATAAATCATGCTATGTCTGCTCTGAGGTATTTTGCAATGTCTAAGATATGGCATGCTTGCATGTTGTTCCTCTCTTTTGGTTCTGACCTGAAACTAAACTGAATGTGCACCAGACCCCTCTTCTGCTGGATGTTAACACTAAGGAGACGAAGCTTAGGGAGGTCATTGACAAGATCATAAAAAGCAAACTTGGAATGAACCTCCCATTGATTATGATTGGATCTACACTTGTTTTTGAGGATGGTGATGGCCTAGATGAAGAAGAGGCTGCAAACTATGCTTTAAACCTTGATAAGGTACTGCCCTCATAGGTTCACAATGTTTCTTGTTCAAGGCAAGGGCCAAGGGAACAATATACTCCATGCCATTTTTTCCATTTTAGCCTGGGGGTGGCCTTGTAGTAACAGATTGTCGGATGCAATTCACTTATTAGCTTTGTGCCGGTCAATTATTACAGGTCTTGGCTGAACTTCCAGCCCCAGTAATTAACGGTACAAAGCTTACTGTTGAGGATTTCCAGCAGGAGTTGTCATGCAGCATTAACATCAAGCACAGGTTCATATCTGTATTTTCACTATACTAATGCTTTTAAAACCCTGTTGCTTTTATGGCCATTCATGTCGATCTGAACTGTACCTGAGCTGTATTATTTGTATGTAACATAAAATTCTCGGGTTCCCCCCTTTGCCTTACAACAGCTATTTTCAATAAGATTTGTTATGATGGCTTTGGTGCAAAAAAGAACTAGACAGACAAAGATGATTCTAATTAAGTCCTAACTGTAATTCTGTCATATGCATACAATTTAGTACTTCTGTCAAAAGGGTAGACCTTAATTATTCAGTGATCCATGCAGGGAAGAGTTTGATGAGGAGAAAGAGCCTGATGGAATGGTTTTGTCTGGATGGTCTGCTCCAGTGGAGAAGCAAGTCAACAGTAATGGGGAGAACAAATCTGAAGCTTCTTCATCGAGTGCACATGGCACTGATGATTCTGCTGAGGATATATCCGCTAAACCTGGAATGAAGCGCAAGCTGGATGAGATATCAGAAACAAAGGAAAATTGCGGTGCATCCAGTAGTGCTCAGGTTGTTGAAGACGACGATGACCTTACGGTGCTTGAGGAGGACCCGATGCTAAAGAAAAAGAGGTTGCAATAGAAGCCATTTCATCTTACTGTTCCAGAGATAACAGCTGTCGGCTCCTGCTGTCATGGCTAACACATTGTTCCAACTTAGCATCTTTGGTAACTTATCTGTGTGGTGAATGTTAGGCTGATGATATTGAGCCACCAGTGACTGTACGCAGGGACCATTTTTTGGCTTTAGATACCGCGCCATAGGAATGTAATTTGTAGTTGAACTTGTAGGCACATGAGCAACTAATGCCCTGCTGACAGTCAGCTGTAAGGTTGCACTTGTGTTCTCTCAGGAAAGGAGTATTGGATTTTTGTTCAGTTCTGTTTTGTAATGCGCCGCTAATTTTCTGATTCTTCTAGTGCCCTGATAAGGTAAACCTAGCTCCAGTATGTTGCTGAGGATTTGCTAGTGTGCTAGTTTGAGATTTGATTCGAACAAGGAAAAATTCGAAACTAGGTTGGAGGAAAAGAGGAGAGTATTCTATCAATTTTCAAGCACCAAATAGCCGAGCTGTCATTTATGTAAGCTAGCAAATATCTCCAGCAAACAAACAAAATCTTTGATACTTCATGTCATGTAGCAAGCTACTCCAAAATCAGCAGGACGCCCACAAAATATGCCTCAAGTCCGAGTAGAATCATCACAAATGCGAAAAAAAAAATGATATCAACGGTTGAAGAAAACAATCTATCCGCACAAGGAAAGCTATAATTCTGACTTCTCAATCCCCGCTTTGGCGATGCACCTCAAGAAATCGAACCAGAGAAACCAATCAATGCAGGAAAATCCGCGCTAATTTCCGGCCGCCTCCGGTCTTGCCGAGGCCTTCCATGAACGCCGCGCCCCTGAAGTGTGAGACGAGCGCGCAGAACGCGATCCCGAGCAGTAGCGCCGCGAGCCTCCGGAGCCCGTTCATCCTCTTCCTCCTCGCTCTCCCACACACGGCCGCCCAGATGCCGAGCACCTGGCCCAGGCCCGACGCGCGCCAGGTCTCCGCGAGGACGGTGAGCCTGTCGCCGAACGCCAGAGAGAGTAGCAGCACCGCGACATCCTCGGCCGGTGCCTTCCGCCTTCCCCTCCGCCCGAGCCATCGGCCGCCGAGGGGGCGCGGGCGCGGGAGGAGGCGGCGGAGGGAGGAGGAGACCAGGCGGCGGACCGGCGGGGGTGGGAACACAATGGGCTTGGGCTTCGGGCGGCGGCCGCGACGGCGACCGCTAGAGGAGCCACGGCTGCAGGTGATGGCGGCGGAGGTGGTGACGGCAAGGGCGAGCTGGAGCATGGTGCGAGCGATGCGTGGAACTGGAGCGGAGGGGGAGGTGTTCGCGTTCTCGGATGGAATTTTGATTTTGGACCGGAGGCTCCAAATAGACGGAGGCGCAACGGCACAAGGATGGCCTTCTTCATCCGCAGGACACGTGTCTGTTCTTCGCAAAACTTGGAGGTACTGTGTTTCTCCGTTCTGTTGAAATTTGCAGTAATTTGCTACTCAACGTCTTAGATACGTTTGAAATCTCGTGTGCGCATATACATGATTTCCAAAGTAAGCTGAAAATTCGCGTTATCTAGAAATCAACAGTTGTTCAGGAAACAGAAGGTGGTCACAGACCCAATTCACGTTTCTCCAGAATTCCACCGGCAGACCCAATCCATATATCAATAGATCTTAGATCTCAAAAATTCCATCAACACAGTTACACTTTCTTTCTGTCTATCATCAACAATGTTGTGTACAAGCAACATGAACAACGAATCAACACCTTGTAAAATGGAATAATCAGTATAGTTTTGAAATTTGTAACTGAATCCTATTACAACACACAACTGGATCAATGAAACAATGTCTTTAATGTTCGGTAGATGGTGTCGAGGCGCAGCACGCTCTTTGCCCTTTGTGCAACGCACATCTCTTCCTCCCTTCAACTGGCTGGCTCTTGCAAGGCGAACCATCTGATGCTCGAGCGCCACAGATACAGGGCCATCCTGACCTTCCGGGAGATGGGGCAGATGAATCACCATTGACCTCAATTCCTTTGTGCTCCTCGCATCTTTTTCTTCCTGCCATTGGTGCCAGTTTGCAGCACTCGTTATCTGTCACCACTCCACACGTGGCTGCTTTGTCGTCGTTTGCTACTCTCGTCTGACATCTTTGGCCTCTCAGCGACGGTGTGAGGGCCGACTTCTGTGCTTTGAGCAGCTCAAACCACTTCCGTCCACAAGGCTCGTCTTCCTGGGACTGAGATTCAGCATGAAAGGTTCTACATGTTCCATTTTCTATAGGAGCCTCTCCAGGTTTCAACTCCTTTGCTTCAAAGCTGTCCCTTTGCAGTGATGATTCCTTTACATTTGTGGTCGGGTCTCCACAGGTTTCCCATGCTTGATCTTGCTTGTTTGGATTTGCACCTAGCTGCGGTATGGGTTCAACACTTGGAGTAGGAACTTGGCAAGTGTGGCTAGAAGAGGCTACTTTGCAACTCTGACTGACTCTGACTCTTCTGCCTTTGTGTAACTCACACCTCTTCCTTCCTTCCAATGGATCCTCCAAACAAGAAGAACCATCCTCTAGCATTACTCCACAAACAGAGTTGGATTCTTGCATTGGCACAGTCCTCCGTTTTACAACATCGATCTTTTTCACCTTATATCCTTCAATCCTTCTATGTGCTTGTTTTCTACCACGAGTGTTGGCCTGAGAAGTGCCTTTCCGGTGAATATCAGTTGCCTCGTTTAAATTGCCACAAGAGTTAACTGAACGGGGTCTGAAGCCAACAAACATACGGACTCTTGGGAGCATATTTTCCATACTACCAGATGAGACGCCAACAGACCCACTGCTGCTAATCTTTATACCCGCTTTCTCTCCAAACACTTTCTGTTTTAAGTGACGTACTCTGCTAAGCAGGGATGATCTATGGTTTCCCTCTTCTAACTTGAGCAGTATTTCTCCGCGGCGACAAGCACCATTCTGAAGCTTGTTCCATGCATAATCAAATACTCCCAGCAGCTGACCTTCAGTCTTCTCAGCTTCTTTTTTGTTACCCATCTGTTTTTTCCAACAGTAGCGAAGACACATCAGGACAATATCACAAGTATATTTTCATCGTAATAACCGAATTATGACACTAATGACTAGAGATAAAATTGACACCACAAGATTCATAGTTGATCCGTTATATATCTACAAAAGCTACTAAGAAGCATTGTTCACGGATCTTCCTTCATCCATCACTCTTGAGTCTTGAGTATTGATGGATGGGTGTACCATACTGACCTTAAAGCACTAAAAATGAAATATGCAAGGTAAATATTACTACCTCCGTTCCATATTAACTGTCGCAGATTTTTCTAGATATGCATGTGTGTAGATACATGTGATGATGTGAATCTAGACAAATCTGCGACAGTTAATATGGAATGGAGGGAGTAGCATACAAATAATTTTCATGAACAGTGTGCAATTAAATTAAGTGCCTTGTTCATGAACAACCACATAATGCATGTATATTGCTGACTACAGTTTTTGTATGTGGTGCTGAAGGCACCACTGAAGGAAGCAGTGAAAGTAAGACTAGAAATTTCTCAAATGATCATGTATTATATAGTGTGCCTGTGCCAAACAGCCAATATGTTGAGTATAACCAAAAACAGTAGTAAATGCAAAAAAATGTATATTAAAGAAGACATCTAAATATGAACTTTAAAATATCCAAATACGAACAACATGAGCAAAAGGATTGAACAAACTACAAAAGACGTCCTGGGCAAGATATCAACAAAGCTTAATGCCAAATAACTACTTTATGGGAGGCTAAGCTACTGTTCTTGAAACCTAAAGCACATGAGAACTTGCAACCATGGCATCCCTCAAGATATACATGTGAAACCTGTACTTGTAAGTTGTAACTATTCTACATGACTCAAATGTGACACATTATTAGTGTTAGTCACTTAGCACACTTGTGCAGCCCAGTTCAACAACCCCTTTTTTGGCAGAATAACTGGAAATCAAGCATGAAAACACTTACCATCGCACATCGAAACATGACAGAGTAACCTCTGGAGAACACTTCTCTGAACAATCCAGGTCCCGACGCGAGCATGTTCATCTCAGCTTTACCAACAGCAGCCAGTGGATTCCCAATGTCCAAGTGCGACCCTGTCCGTCCATACTGTTGGAGCCTCGTCCTGACATTATCAGCCTGCCCGAGGTACACCACGACGACGAAACCTGATCCATTTCTGCGAGCCCTGACACCATCATAGGAAGATCTTGCAATGCCCAACTCGTAGAGACCAGGGAAGTTATCCGGGAGATTGCGTGTGTGGTATCTCTGGACTCCCTCTTTGCCGGCAGAGTAGTCCTCCCAGTCCGATGGACCAACAAGAACCTACGAATGGAGAATTCAGAAGCAAATCAGGCTTGAATCAAGAATGCAAGATTTCCCAATTAGACTTTAGAATTCGAGGCACAGGATTGGAATCACATAGTTGTTCGACTAAAAATTCTTAAAACAGCAAACGTTCTGTGTCCAAATTGTCAGAAATTATATCTTCAGAATCTTTGCTCAGTATTTTACAGTGGTCATGTCTCGACCAGCCAGCCTTGTGGACGCGAGGATCTATTGGCACTTGGTTTACATGTCTTATCTGTTTTCAGATTTTTTTTTTAAAATTACATGCGTTATCAAGTAAAGAATGTGTAAAGCAGGCCATGGAGCAAGTCCAGAACGTGTCTGGAACAAATGATAGAAAACACAAGAATGTGTAAACAGAGAATTGAAAAACAGAGGACATTTTTACAAGTGGCAGTTTGGAATGCAGGAAAAGGAAAACAAGAGAATTATGTTAAGCAATACAGGGACACATGAACCTCGTTCTCATCCCCTCCTGCTTCGTGCTGGTGCATATGTTCTCATCCAGTGCCCTCTCTCTCTCAAACCCAAGCACCAAATCGAAATCGAAAAGAGATAGAGTAGCAATCTGACTCAACGCAGGCACTGCCTGTGCATCCAACGGAGCTGGCGGCAGCGGAATTTCGGCGATTCTTCCATGACGGTAGCGACTGCTTCGGCGGTGCATCATGGGGGCAGCAGCACCGCCAGATCTGACCGATTTTTCTGTATTCCGGCTTGGTTAACAGCGGACTAATACGTTGCCTTATGGTAGTTCACAAAGCAATCTGGACGCATAGATTTTTCTCAATTAGGAAAGGGAAGAGCAGGATATCGTCAAATATGTTCCAATTAGGAAAGCTAGTGTCGAAAAGGCTGCCGCCAGTAGCAGATGGCATAGCAGGAGATGGGAGAGCGGACGCACCTTCCATGGAGAGAAGAGGGAGTCATGTTTCGTGCGGGGGCAGTCCTCCCGCTTCAGCCTGGCGGCTGCGACGGCCGCAGCAGGCATCGCTAGGCCGCCTTAGCCTGCGGAACTCTATCCTAGTGGTAGGCAGGCAGGCTCAGCGCCGCCGGCGGTCGCATCGCCGCCTGGACGGGCCTGTGTTTCGAAAATCTCGGCTGATTTTGACCGGGCGGGCTTTAACACACGGTGGGGATAGATCCAGCTGTTCGCAGCCGAGATGCACCCGAGTAGACTGAATTTTGAGCTGGCTCGCCACCGAGATTTTTTCACATTTGCCCACTCTGAAATTTGCATATTTGGCCCATGACCACCACATGTCAGTGACATACAAAATAGCAAATATGTAAATTGTAAAATAAAACAAGGTAAATATTTCACAATTGAGATGCGAGTTAAATATACAAACAGTCCCTGTACTTATGGGTGTAGCTCGATTTTGTCCTCGCACTCGCAGTTTGCACAATTTTACCCACGAAGTCATCAATTTGGCTCGGTTTAGTCTTAAACCATGTTCGTCGTCGAAATCGCGCTGCCGTGGACGACATGTCGACATGGGTCCCACTCGTAGGAGAGAAGTAGCCCTGGAATTTTGCACTTATCCCCTCCCTGGTTAGTAAATCTCCCGCCAGGTTAAATATGTGAATCCGCATTTGTTACTTATATATCCTCTACTCTAAAATTCCTACTTCCTCTAATCCCTAAAACTAGATCATCCCTTCGTCCCCTATTCTCCGCCCCAATCTCCTCTTTGGCGAGCGGCTCCCATGGTTGGAGCTCAAGCATGGAGAGCCGCTCTGGTGGTTGGAGCTTAGGTACGGAGAAGGAGTACCATGTTCCCACAAGGAGCTGTCCATCGTCGAGTGCGATCGATGCAATTGGGAGGGACCAATCTGCAAATTTCTAGGAGAGGTAATGTCTACAAGTGGGTCCAATATCCACATGCCATCCACGTCAGCTCAATTTTGACTGAAAACCTAGTTTAGGTTTAAATTGAGTTAGATTTACAAGTACATGTATAAAATTGTGCAAATTGGACTAAATCGAGCCACATGTACAAGTACATTTAACTCTCGAGATGCGCGAGCTAAGAGCAACTCTAACGAAGCCTATAAACAGGCTAAAAACTGTAAAATTCCGGCGACATACAGTTCCGTGAGCGGATAGTCGCTCTAATGAAACCTGTAAAAAGGTCCTGGCCTATAAATAATTTACGTTGGCATGAGAATCCGATCACGCAACCGGTATGTATAACGTTACAAGGGACGTTTACAGGTCGAAATGCTACTTCCTCCATCGCCCACGTCCGACGGCCGCCGTCCTTACACCCAACCGTAAAATTGTACAGTTTAGACAAAATTGTTCACCGGCGATCGCAAATCCCATCAACCCACTTCGATTCCAACCATGTCTGTACCAACTCCTGGTGAATTCGGGCCAATTCCGACGAATCGGGCCAATTTTGGCGAGTCGAGGCAGAGCATGCGGGTGGGGCCAGAGGAGGACGTCGTGGATCCGGAGACGAGCAGGTCAGCGCCTGCGAGCTTGCGGGGTGGCGGAGGGAGGTCGCGTGGCCACCCCTTGCTCGTGCGCGGCGCGGGGGCGAGCTCGCGTAGCCGCCATGGCGCGGCCGGGCAATGCGCGGCACGCGCCGGGCCAAGGCGTGGCGAGCGGTGCGGGGCAGGCAGGGGGCCTGGTGAGCAGGCGGTGGTAGGTATCGAGGCGTAGCGGGTAGATACAGAGGAGGAAGAAGGAGTTTGGGGAAAAAGAAAAGGAAAAAGATGGGCCATACGTGGGCCCTACCTGATATAGTTTATGTTTACCGTATTTGATCTGCGCTGACTGTTTCGCGAACTGTAAAGCCGTTTTCCGTAGACTGTATCCATCTTTTACGGTTCGCCTTTTTTACGGTAACAACTCTAACAATGTGTGTAAACTGTCCAAAACTGTAAAATTCCGGCAAGTTTACCTGTCCATGCGAATCTTGCCGCTCTAGTGAGGCCCGTATATGCGGCCCGACCTGTAATTTTTTACCGCGACCTGTTTAGCACTCGCTGCAGCTGGTACATATGGGGCACCACTGAGCGAGTGAGGGTTCAAACCCGCACTCCTCCGCCGTCCCAACCCTAGCACCACCACCGCCAGCACACCGCTCTGACAAGCAATTCACGACGGTGTCGAGCCGCAGCAACAACATCTGGCTTCGGGGCGCCGATCCAGAGGCGGGGGAGCTCGCCGCTTCGTCGACAAGGCGGCTCGTGACGCGTTCATCCGCTCGGAGGCCGCCAAGAAGCGGGCGGCTCGGCGTTGGACCAACCGCAAGGAGTCGCCGCTGCCGAAGCTCTGCGCTTACGCGCCCCCAGGCTTCGTCTCTGCGCGTGCTCGCACAGACCCGCCATCCCCGCCACAGTGGAAGCTCCTCGCGAAGACTCTGACAACGACTACTGTAACTTGCCTTTCCCGTCGCGTGCACGCGTTGTCGCAGCCGACGACTACGCCAACGACTCCGACGAGGAGCGCCTCACGATGGAGATCCTCGTCCACGAGTCGGAGCTGGAGCGGGAGGCGGAGGAGGAAATCAAGGTCACCGACGCGCGCCGTGCAGTGAATGTGAGACCATAGTGCATGGCTCAATAGAATTGATAGGATACCCATATCAACAAGTTGCAACTTCTTTTCTAAAAGCTCATCTGAAAAGAACTCTGAGATTAAGCGTGCTTGGCCTAGAAAAAATTGAGGATATGTGACCAACCGGGAAGTGGGTCCCGGGTGCGCACGAGTGAGGACAAAGTGTATAGAAAAGACTAGTGTTGGTTGATACGTCCATTTTGCATCACTATTCTATATCATAATTTACTATTATTCATTGATATATTTCACATTAAGAGATGATACTTATGTAATTTCATCTGTTTTTGCATGGTTGATGACTTTTAGAGCATGGACCACTGTAGTCAGGATTCTGATGGAAAATGTGTATTTGGAGGCGAAATTCGTGAAGATCAGAAAATCCGGAAAAATACATGAAAAATTCTATTTTTCTAGAAGACGAAGATTGCCAGAAAGGGGAGTGGAGATGGGCCATAGGGGGCCCACACCACCCCCCGGCGCGGGCAGCCCTAGGTCGCGCCAACAGGTGGTGTGGCCACCCTGGCCCACTCCAGGCTCTCCCCTTTGGCGTATATTATCCCCATGGAACCCTAATACCGAGGGAGCGACCACATAAAGATTCCTCTGCCTCTGCGGGGCGAAAAACACCGAGAGAGAAAGATCTCTCCGGCAGACAGAATTCTGCTAGGGGAATTCCTTCCCGGAGAGGGAAGATCATCGCCATCAACACCACGATCAAGTTGTACTTCATCGGGATCATCATCATCATCATCACCACCACCATCATATCCACCAGCACCATCATCACCACTTCATACCACTATAACAATTGGGTTGAATCTTGCATAGTTCTCAGGGGAAACTTTTCCGGTGTTGATTACTCCTTGTAGTTTATGCTATTGAGTGAACCATTGAATTATCGCTTATGTTTAGATTGTTACATATCATTATATCATCTCTGATCTTGATCCATATGATGTCTTGTGAGTAGTTCGTTCAGTTCTTGAGGACATGGGAGAAGTCATGTTGTTAGTAGTGGAATTGTGTTGAGAAAGATTCAATGGTTTGATATTTAAGTTATGGTGTATTTCTTCTAGTGGTGTCACGTGAACGTCGACTACATGACACTTTACCTATATAGGCCTAGGGGAATGCATTGTGTATTTGGCTACTAATCGTAGGGGTTGCCGGAGTGACAGAAACCTGAACCCCCGTTAGGAAACCTTTGCACAAGGGATGTCAGGGTCTTAGAGTTTAAAGCTGTGGTTAGGTTTCTACCTTAATTACTCTCTTGTACTTGCGGATGCTTGCAAGGGGTATAATCATAAGTATGTATTAGTCCTAGGAAGGTCGGTACATTAGCACAGGTTCACCCACACAACACTTAGCAAAATAAAGAAGATTAATCAACTAGATGAAGCGAAAGCACTTGACGATATTCCCGTGTGTTCTCGAGAACGTTTGGTCATCTTAAGTAATACAACCGGCTTGTCCTTTGCTAAAAAAAAGGATTGGGCCACTCGCTGCATTTATTATTATTGTCTTTTATTTAGTTGTACTTTATTTATCTCCATTATCAAAAAACCCTAAAAATCCGTTTGCTAAGTATTTATAGAGAATTCCTGCTTCAAGCCACTCGTCAACACCTTCTTCTCCTTGTTGGGTTCGACACTCTTACTAATCGAAAATACTGCGATACACCCCCTATACTTGTGGGTCATCAAGACTATTTTCTAGCGCCGTTGCCGGGGAGTGTAGCGCTATTGGAGAGTGGAACTGGTAAAGGAAACTTCTACTGTGAGTATTGTTTACTTCTATTAGTTGCTTTATTTTCAATATGGATAATTCGCTGAGTTTCTTATTTCGTAATGTTACTACCACTGTTAAGGTAGTAGATGAACCACCACCTTTTGAGAATGATACTTTTAAAATACCTACAAGAATTATTGATCATGTTATGGATAACTATTATGTTGGAGATGGAATTGTCCATCCTGGGAGCATTTGCTCTTTATATACGAATTATGTAGATGTTCAAGTGTGCAGGTATTACAACAGATCAAGTCAAGAAGAAGTTATTCTCATTATCACTAAAAGGAAGAGATGAAGAATGGTATAAGCTGCTGAAGAATGGTCAAGCTCTTGAATGGGAGGAAATAGTGCCTCTCTTTTATTCAAAATTTTATCCTCCTAGTGAGATTCATAAAGATCGGAATCAAATATACAACTTTTGGCCTCATGACGAAGAGAGTACAACTCAAGCTTGGGGGATATTGAAGTTACTAATGCTCAAATGTCCTATTCATGAGCTCCCTCACAATATTATTATCAATAACTTTTATGCAAGTCTTTCTCTCCATGATAAGGATTTATTGAATGCTTTTTGTGTTGAATCATTTACACGCATGGAAGAAGAAGCTAAATGAGATCTTCTAGACCCTATCCAAGACAATGCTGAAGCATGGGAGAATGACAAAGGAAGGAAGTCAAGTATAAATTATGATTATGAATGCATTGAATCTTTTATGGGAACTGATGACTTTCAAAATATTAAAAATTCTTATGGTTTAGACTCTCAAGCTATTGCAACTTATTTTAAGGATTTTGCTTCCTATATTGAAGTTCCTAAAAAGAAGTGGAATAAGTATCATGCACCTTATAAAGACATTGTTAGTGGTGTTCCTGCAAGAAATACTGAAGTTTATACTGCTAATCATGTTTTACTTGAACCTTACATTGAGAAAATATCTTTTTCCAGTTAAAGTAAAGGAACATCCTATGATAGCTACTATGGTTAATGAAAGTATAAATAAAGCTGTTGAACCTGATAAACAAATGGATGATGAACCTATAATAGCAAATGTGAAAGACTTTTTCACTAAATATGTGGAAGAGGGACACATTATCCTTTGTAAGAATACCCCTAATATTGTTTCACAAAGTAGTGTTATGAGAGCTAATGTCTCTGTGTTTTCTGTTAGGATAAGTGATCATTGCTACAATTGTTCTTGCGATAGTTATATCGTTAAATTTATGCATGATACTGATGGTTATTATGAGAGAGGAAAGACTGTTCTAATGCATCTCAATAATATTAAGTTTACTCATTTTATGCTTAAAGTCTTTATGTTGCACTTGTTTTGCCTTCCTACGCTAGCAGTCCCTGGTTTCAACAACTTGTTTGCTTACAAAATTCCCTTGCATAGGAAGTGGGTTAGACTTAAGCATGTGTATTTTTACTCCTTAATGCTCTCTTTTACTTCAATTCATATTCTTATGTGAGCATCATTGAAATTATTATACTCATCTTAATGACTATAAAGAAAGAGCTTTTTGGGAGACAACCCAATATATTTTTGCTCTCAGTTTGTTTTTGTTTTTTTGAGTCTTGGAAGTTATTACTTCGGTAATAACCTCTCCTTATCCTTTTTGTTTGGTTTTTTATGTCAAGATCAACCTCTAATGAGAGATAAGTAAGATTTGGGGAAGTTGCTGTCTCGAAACAGATTTTTGTGCTTCACCGTAAAAATTAGTGAGAGATCTCTGTATGTCAGATTGAGCTGTAATTTTTTGTGCTTCTGCTCCAGGTTGTTATTTAACTTTCGGTAGTTTTGCACTTTTTGATTTGAGCAACAAAAGACTTTCGAAAAATTTGATCTTTACCTGCTGGTCTGTTTTGACAGATTTTTGCCACTTTCGCATTTGCCTCTTAAATCGATTTCCTTTTTGAATTATTTTGGGTTTTTGGAAGGAGTTGTTTCAGTAGCTTATGTTTTGATGGATTTTAGTTGAAATTGAACTTAAAAGGTTAATTACCTCGCTTCTACTAATGTTGCTAATGAGAATTGTGTGAAAGAAATTTCCAGGTTATCAGAGAAAATGGTGTAATAAGAAAGTGAAAGGTTTCATGACTCGAGCAATATGAGTATGAAGATGAAGATATTGATGTTATTCAAGCGGTGACTCCGGAAGGATCTACTAAAGACCAAATTCAGAGACCTGCAGAGTCTGTTTTCGAATAGGTAACAGTTCTGGTAAGAAAAGTTCCGCGAAAATTCTGTCTAGTTATATTTTTGGAGTTTTTATCCAACGAGGGAAACAACGAAGCGAAAGAGGGACGGAAACGGAGCTAGGATGGCTGGGGCCCGTGCCAGCAGGTGGTGTGGCCACCTCGGACTCCGTCTCCGACTCGTTTTCTCCCAGTACCTTCCTTTTGTTGTAAAACTTCATAATATATAATCCCCCGGATCCCCCGAGGTTCGTATATCATGTTCTTGTCGTGTTTTCATTTCGATCTGTTTCTACCAGGAACTATTCTTAAAAGTTTAGAAGCACAATGGTCTCCACCAACGATAAGGGCAAGGAGCCTATGGAGGAAGATCTCCAAGACCCGGGGCATGAGAAGGAGATCAAGAGTAAAGATGAAGAGGAGGCAAAGAAAAGCCAGCATCCGCACACCAGCACTACCATTGCAAGCATTGGAGTGTTGGCAAACCCTGCCAAGATCAAAAGGACTGCACGAATGTCAACTAGAGGGAAGCCTCCGCGTCACTGTTTGGCTCCACGGTCACCTCCTCCACGCACCAAGAATCCCTTCCATACCCTTATCCATGAGCATCAATTCCAGAATATGCCCAAGGAGAAACTACCCTCTAATTGGGATATGCCTCGTTCTAACCATGCAGGAAAAGAAAACTTCAAGGAGGAAGAGTGGGGAAAGAATTGCAAGAGCTATAATTCGCAACCCGACATGATCATGAGTTGTATTGAGCAAAACTCGGAGTTGATTCATACTCTCACCTTCGAGATTGAGGACTTGGGGAAATTAATAAAAAAGCTCATCGAGAGAACACCACCACCACCAAAGGAGTAATTCATCATCATGTTTTGGCATCCCCTTGGTTTGTTCCAAGCTTGGGGGAGTGCCGCGGTATCACATCACTATCTTCTATCTTTTTACCTTTTTAGTAGAGTCATATCATGAATACAGAAGTTATCATGTAGGATGGTTTGCATTATGGAAGTGTCCTCCCTCTAGTTAGATATCTATGTATCCCTTGGTGTGAGTGCTGTTATGGAATATTAATGAGAAGTTCTATCATTTACTCTTTTGCATATCTTATATTACTTTTCAATTTATGATTATATGATTGATCTTGTCATTAGTATTGGTATCACTTTGGGACCATTGAGTAAATATAGTTGGTTTTGACAAACCTGGCTTGGTCAGTAGCAACACTATTTTGAGAATTGAATGAAAAGATAAAAGAACTCTAGAAATATAATTTCATCATATTTCTTTCTTGATTTGCTCATAAGCTTAGTATTCTCTAGTTAAGATCTTTTGTGCTTCCAAGGAAGATTGGATGTTTGTTTTTATCACTTGTATGTTTGTTTGTTTCCTTTAACTCTTATGCTTGCTACCAGCCTTGCTAGCCAAAAACCTGTACTGAGAGGGAATGCTTCTCGTGCATCCAATCCTTAAACCAAAACCTATGCCATTTGTGTCCACCATAACTACCTACTAGCACTATTGCTATTCCAAGTAAATTCATGTTTTTATCTACCTTCCGAATTAAACTTGTTATGTGAAAATTAGTGATTAAAGCTCTCATGAACTTGATGGCACACTTTACTTTCTTGCACTTAATAAACTTGAACCATTGTGTCCATCTTTGTTGTGTATATGCTTTCACTTTATAAGTTGTATGTCAAGTTCCGCCACTTGTTCATACACGAAAGACTTAAAAATATTAGTATTTCATATGAGAAATACTACTGTAATGTATTAGAAAATTAAATAATCAGTACATTTGATAGATCTATGGTCTTTAAAATCTCGGTGAAGACATTCAAACTACTTATTTCTATTGATCGAGTGAACTATATACCACGATACTTGTTCCTACCAATTGCTTGTTGTGTAGATATACCATTGCAAAAATGAGTAGAAGAGTTGACATATTAGGTATTGAATTAATAGGAGGATGTAAAAGAGTCTCTCGAACATGTATGATGGGGATAAGTAGAACCGTTGGCAATTGGAGGAGAGCTGCTTGTGGAATGATATAGTTATATAATTGCGTTGTTAGTCTCCACTGATGAATAATCACAATTTTATAATGGTATACGAGGCTCGATGTTGTTCTACACATTTGGAGAGGTTGAAGAAATCATGGCATCGAGAAAAAATATTTAGAATTGTTGGATTTTTTCGAGAAATATAAGTTTGAGTAGAGGCATGGTAGGATACAACTTGAACCATCTATATTTTCTAGTATAATTATTCTACACTATTGATCCTAAAAAATTATAGGCTATATGGGTGCACAAGCAAGACTAGCCAAGGGTCCCTACATCATGGGGCTCCAGGGCGAGCGACCCTCTGATACGTTGCTAATGTATCCATAATTTTTGATGTTCCATGCTTGGTTTTATCTACTTTCTTATGTTTTGTCCACACTTTGGAGTACTTTTTAGACACTTTCTAACCTATTAACAAGATGCCACAGTGCCAGTTGCCTGTTTTCTGCTGTTTTTGGTTCCAGGAAAGTATGAAAATGAATATTCTTGGAATTAGACGGGATAAAAGCCAAAGCCAGTGTTTCACCGAGTGGGACACGGAGCCAGAATACGAGACAGAGAGGGGCCAGCCACACCACCTAGCCACGCGGCTAGGCCTGACCCGCGCCAGGGGGTGGTCTGGCTGCCTAGGGCACCCCTTCGACCTCCCCTTTTGCCTATATATCGCCTCTGATATAGAAACCCTAAGTCCCCGATCAAAATTCCACGAAAGAGTCTATAGCCGTCGTCATCTCCATCCCTAGATCGGGAGAGATCTGAAGCTCTTCTCGGCACCCTGCCAGAGGGGAGAATTCACCCTGGAGGCCTACTTCATCATCATGCAAGCCTCCGGTGTGATGCGTGAGTACTTCATCCCTGGACTACAGGTCCATGTAGTAGCTAGATGGTTGGTTATTCTCCTTTGTGCTACCATGTTTAAATCTTGTGAGCTCCATTCATGATCAAGATCATCTATTTGTAATCCTATGTGTTGTGTTTGCAGGGATCCAATGGATATTGAGATGCTATTTTAGATTGATTATTGATTCTATCATGTCTTTGTTATTTGTGATCTTGCATGCTTTCCGTTGTTAGTAGCTATCTTGGCCAAGTAGATGCTAGCAACTCCAAGAGTTAGTATTTATGCTCGATAGTGGGTTCATGCTTCTAGTAGTCTGGGGAAGTGATAGAAATGTCTAAGGTACTAGATGTGTTGTTGCTACTAGGGAGAAAACAACAATCCTTTGTTCATAGAACAATCATATTGTTTACTTTACATGCAATGCGTAATGCAATTATATTTTGCTTGCAACTTAATACTGGAGGGGGTTTGGATGATAACCTGAAGGTGGATTATTAGTCATAGATGCAGTTGGATTACGGTCTATGTATAATGTTGTAATGCCCAATCAAATCTCAAAGGAGTCAAGATGATTAGTATATGCATGATTGCTTTCTCGATGTTTGTCAATTGCCCCGCTGTAATTTGTTCACCCAACATTTCATCTATCTTAAGGAGAGCCACCACTAGTGAACTATGGACCCCGGTCCTTTCTTTTACCATCAATCTACAACTGTTTACTGCTTTCTGTTTACTTTCTGTAAACTATTACCTTCTTCCACACAATACGTTTAATCCTTTGTTTTCAGCAAAACCGGTGAGATTGACAACCTCACTGTAAGTTGGGGACAAAGTTCTATGGTTGTGTTGTGCAGGTTTCCATGTTGCTGCTAGCACCAGTAGTGCGCCATGCATAAGGCCAGCTAGCAACACCTTGCAGGTGTTTCCTTGCTCCTACTGGTTCGATAACCTTGCTTTCATAACTGAGGGAAACTTACTACTGTGCTCATCATGTTGGGGTTCCGCGTATGAAAACAATAAATTTTACCCTATGCCCCTGAACCCCTAAAGCTGCCAGGACCTATCTATTATTAATACAGTAACAAGAGGGGATTTTCGCGAACTTACCCTTGAAGACCGAAAAGCGTTGTCAACGCTCAGGAGAGCGTGGTTGATGTAGACGAGCCGAAGCCGGCCTCAAGGTCATGATGAAGTCCTTGCACTCCAACGGCTCCAACAACTTGAGTGCCTCAAGTGCGACACCTCCCGGGGAGTTACACACGTCCGGTGCATGACGATTACTCCCGCTTCCCCGATCCAGCAACAGTTGCGGAAGTAGAGCTCCCGGATCCGAATCCCGCAGCGCGATGGCGCTCTGCGGTGAAGATGTCTCTCGTTCGCACAGTCCAGACTTGGGACCACGGTCACGTGAGAGAGAGGGGGAGAGAGAAAATATCAATTAGAGGTCCTCCCAAAAGTGAGAAGACCTTTATTGATTATTGGTGTATTTTATTTGGCCAAATACCCCCACTATATATAGGGGGAGGGGAGGTACTACCTCCCTCAAAGTCCCGGGGTGGGACTAAAGGAGAGGAGGGGGGAGGGGTGGCACCGCCAGCCACCCCCATGGGCCCCGCGCGGGGGGATGGCCTACTAGGGCGCCGGTCACCCCCTTGGCCCCTTCTCCCTCTCTCCTTTCCCTAATGGGCCCTCTGCCCTCCGGGAATTGGCCCATTAAGCCTTTGACCATTTAAAGTGATTTTTCTCTTTATTAAATAATTATGAATAAATGATTAAATCAATATTTAACATTAATTCACATATTATTCAACCTCCATGGTTGTGGAACACTTCCACCTCCACTCCGGACATCCTCCAGGCTTACCGAAACCCTTCCGGTTTTCTATCTACAAATCTTCGGCGATTCTACCGATCCTATAAACACTCTCTAAGCATCATCAATCCCTTAAGCGTGATACCCTACGTTTTAGGAACACTCCAGACATGGTCGGGACACCCCCGCACCAATGATTGATAGAGGGACCTGGATGGCCATGTGACCCCTGTGCGTTCCACGAAGATCTTTCGTCGTTTGAACCGAGATAGTCGTGTCTTATTCCCTTTGTTTCTCGATACTTGCATTGCTCGAGATCTGATCAATGACATCACCATGTCGTGTTTAATGTCGTTACCGAGCAATGCTACTTGACTCGTTTCGACAAGTGATATCCCTGTGATCAAATCACACGCTGCGCAGCTATTGGATATAACTTCTCCGAGTGGGCCCTTTGAGTATCTTCCCATCACATGGACGGACAAATCCCACTCTTGACATATATTGCCTCTACGGTTTCCTCCGAGTACCTGAACACACCTTTATAACCACTGTATTACCAAGTGGCGCTTGATGCTATCTAAGCACTCTCGGGAGACAGTGATTGATATAGCCTCACGGTCTAAGGAATAGTCTACGAGGATCCATTTCTAATCATCATAACTTGAACTTCGTGACATGATCGGTTCATGATGTTTAGGTTGGGTATTGTTTCAGCATCTCATTCTCGGAATGAGATGACTCCATTTCCAACTGGCATAAATGCCATATGATCAGGAAACATGATCATATGTTGACCAATGAACTAGTGACTAGAGTTTCAATGGGAACCCCTGGTTGTTTGTATATCACACGTGTATTGATGTTTCCACTCAATACAATTATAGCATGATACAAAACTTAATCATAAACTATATGAAATATGATAATAGTCCTTATAACTATTTGTCTCTAGGGCATATTTCCAACAGTCTCCCACTTGCACTAGAGTACAAATACACTAGCTGCATTTGTTCTCAATCATTGGCACCATATATCCGGTACCCTGAACATGCTTGCTCATGGAAGAGGTTGAGTCTTGGGTCTGTACTTTACAGTCCCAAATCATTTGCAACTTACTAATGTCACCTTGATTGACATTAATACTTTATCATCACATGATAACATCTATGTGTATGCATCGTCGTTATGGCAGCAGAACGAGGCCTGATTCCAGGATCCTACAGTGACTTTAGATCAACTTCGAGGGCTTTCTCATGGTCACTGTGCCCTGGGACACATCATTCTACGTTATAAGCGAACTAGCCCCGCCATAACATTATACAACACTTTAGATGGTACCCTTATCTATTATTATAAATGTATTCATCGAAACACTAGTGCTCTGTGTGAAATTTTCGATGTCTTTGTTCACCTCGCTTCCTACTTGACTTTAATCGATATTTACAGGAGTTTTCAACATATTCCCTTATAACATAACCCTTTGTGTTTTAAGATATGTCATCCTTTATGGATTTGGAAAACATGTCTACAGTTCTCTACTAGACACTACGGACAAACTTAACTCAACGTTCCGTGATTCAAACTTGATCACTTTTAAACATTCCTTATTTGGATCACATATTATGCTAAGTTATCATCATGGTTTACTAAGACAGAACCTATGTCTCAACATAGTGGATGACGATCATCCTTTTCTTTCTTTCAACCATTGATGTTCAACTTAATACTATTCCTAATTTGAGTTATTAAGGACTAGTTCCTTAATTAACTTCTATTCTGAAACCCTTTTTTTAGAATCCCTTAAGATACTACATAATATCATAATACACCTATTATCAACTTCTACATCTTATAAATCATTATTTATAAGTATTTGTGCTCTCATTCTTAACACAATTAAGAATTACTCCTATGAGCTCCCACTCAAAAATATGTCATTCACATATTGTTTTAGGAAGACTTTTATAGCTCCTACTCAATTTTATGCAAATTGCATATCTACTCACTATTTTGAACAACTTCAAAATCCTTTGATCAAATATCAAATTTGGAATTTTATTATGAGATACTAGTACTTCTACTAGTTTCAAATCCACTAGACATTTAGCACACTTTAATCAAACTCATTTGAATTTGTCCAATAATTGACAAATTGTGCTTTTGTTATTCACCCACTTTTCCACTATGGATTTGCAGTCATTTGGGAAAATCCAAGTAACTCCTTTTACTTATGAGATTCAGCAACTAATTGCTTTCTAATCTCAAGGGAATTTTGCTTCTAGCATTTTTCATAATACTAGTTTACCATTATTTCCTTAGTAGTTCGTAGGTATGTCATATTCCAAGAATCATGACAAATGATTCACAAATGTTTCCATATGAGATATGGATTATATTTTGAATCCTACTTCTTGTAGTGAAAACACTGGTGGGGAAACACAATGATCAATATTATTGATTCTTTCCTTCTGTGAAGAGAATCGTTCAGGAACGTTGTCCGTTGCACTTCTCAACACTCTGATGCAGGGATATGAATCCTCATTGTGTTTTTCACTATCTTTCATTTGCTCCATAATCGAGAAATATCACTAAAAGTGAGCTTTCTCAAGAATGCACCCAAATCCAAGCAATACAAATTTTGATTTCCTTTTTTTTTCAGCTATGGATTTTGTATTCAAAGTTTCCAATGAATACTCTACAAGGACTTATTCTCTATTGTTTTGGTTATATCGAATAACCCCAAAACTTTCACGAATTCAAATGGTTCACTACATTCTAATTGAATGCTAACTATTTCTAACTAATGGTCTCTACATCTACACTACAACGATTTATTTGGTGCCTTCTATTCACCCACTTTGATATCGAATATCACATTGTGATGCTTTGCATTTTGACGTTTCAAAATGCTTCGCATTTCACAATTTCCTTTTATGCCATTCTTATAAAGTCGAATTTCATTACTATTGATCAAATCATAGTAATTAGATTCTCTTTTATATTTAACACCCTTTGTTGATGAAACACTTTGATCATATCAAATAATTTCATATTCATGTTTCCTTTGGTAAACTACTTTACACATTTAAACAATCATATAATGATAATTACCATTTTCGTTAAAACACAATACATCGAATATGTATTTACTTCTAACATTTCATTAAACACTTTGTATTCAAGTAATACACGGTGTTCAAGTTATTTTGCCGAACTTAGGCATGATTTATATGTGACAATAAATCGAATGACTTTCAGATATTATCACATAACTTTAAATTTAAAAAATGGTTTCATTCATTAATGAAATATCATTAATCGGGTATTTTTCAAGGCATTTCAATATTTTACAAATGTTCATGCATTATCAATTAGTTTCAAACGAACAAGGATAATTCACATATAATCAAACAAGATATGAACACAAATAGAAATCATTCATAAAAGTAGAACAACTATTTGTTACAAACTCGTATGAATAACCGTCTCACAAAGTGTGAGACACACTAAAGAAGTTCAGAATCTTTTGATTACAATAATCATCCTAAAACATAAACAAAACGATAAATGTCGAGGGAGAGTGTCGTCGGCCATCATCATCATGCTTGCCATCAACACGCAACGTCACCTCCTCTCCGGCAAGCACCTCTCATGTAGAAGGACCTATTTTCAGCAAAACAGAACAAGTATCAGATATACTTAACACTGCAAATGTGTTTGCAAGATTATAACATTTATAAAACTGTATATCAAATATATACCTTTGTCATTGATGACCCCAGCGACACCAGGTTCAACCACCACACCTCTGAAATGTGATATGAACTCGTGGAAATCCAGTGTTTCTGTGTCGCCTCTCATAATGCAAATCCTGACTTGTGCTTGGAAGCTGGGTGGTAGCGACCGCAACACAACTCCCATTGCAAAAGAGCTTGCGAACCAGTTGTCCAGGTAGTATGCCAGACTCATGTATGCATCGTACATGCTCAATAAGTGCTCGTCCAGTGAGGAGCCCTCCTCCATCTTTATGGAGAGGAAGTCCCCCATCAGCTCATACTCCCACATGCACACTTGTTCCACGAAATGCGATCTCAGATGTGCCATGACCATTCGGGGATTAAGACTTCCCACCATTGGCCATAGCCCATCCTCCATCCCGAGGCGCATCGTCACTGATATGAATGTGGCCTTCACACGACGACGACAGCAGAGATCCCGTTGCTCCTGGGTCTCATGAGAATAGGGTGGCTCCAAGTACATCTCGTAGATCATGTAGTCAGCCACTTTGTTCTCACCAAGGAGATCGAAAAGGCGCATGACCCATGCAGAGAAGTTTGATCCATCTAACTTGAGCTTTTCTCCTTTTAACCCACTCGTGTCTGTTTCTACAAATGCGTAGACACCGGCAGCAACCCTGTCCACTTGGGTATCCAGGCTGCATCGCCACTGCACCTAGCTACAGCGTTCCTCTACACTGCACTGGCAGTTTAATTTCTCTACGTTGGCCCCACGAAGGCTTTGTATCGGTTTTTTCTGCGTATACTACTAAGCTTATCCCTCGCTCTCGGCAAGATGATTTGGCGATCGCTCCTACACGTGTCAAAGTGTTTGACTAATGTCACAAAAAAACGTCAACCTGCTCAACTGGAACCTGAGAGGCCTGAATAATATTGCTCGCCGGGAAGCCATTCGCGATGTCGCTCGCGACTCCCACGCCTCCATTGTGTGTCTCCAAGAAACAAAGCTCGAAAATGTTGATGATGCAACCATCTCCAACATGCTTGGCCCAAACTTCACCAATAACTTTGCTTTCCTCCCGGCTATGGGGACGAGGGGTGGTATCATTATCGTGGCCTCAAAAGTGTTCTTCACTCTTTCGAACCCCCATGCCACGGACTCTACGCTTCCGATCACGATCACGATGCACGAAGAAGGAATCAAGTGGACCCTCACTTGCATCTATGGCCCGCAAGGAAACCAGGAGAAGCGAGCTTTTATTCAAGAACTTCACGAGCTAAAGCCTTTTGTCCTCAACGAATGGATCCTCGTGGGTGACTTCAACTTGATCACAAAGGCTTCTGTTAAAAACAACCTCAACATCAACCGCAATCTCATCCGTAGATTCCGGGAGGCCAGGGACTTCTTCAGCTAAAAGACATGCGCATGGTCGATAGACGCTTCACCTAGTCCAACGCCTAGGACGACCCGGTGCTCACCAAGATTGACCATGTTTTCTTCTCCGATGAGTGGGACACGCTTTTCCCAGACGCGCATCTTCAAGCGATCACATCAGCCTGCTTGGACCATGCCCCCTTCTTCTGCAAGGGTGTGTCTCATCTACCAGGAAGCCATCCTTCAAGTTTGAAGAATTCTGGCTACGTATGCATGGATTCAAAGAAGCCGTCACGGAAGCCTGGAACAAGACTGTCCTTGACCTGGACCCCATCCGCAGAATTCACACGAAGCTCTCTCGTACTGCAAAGGCTCTCAGGATTTGGCAGCACAATTGCATCGGAGATTTGAGAAAGCAAATTGCGATGGCCAAGGAGATCATTTGGCAGATGGACCTCACAGAAGAATCGAGGCCCCTTTCTGATGACGAGTGCGAGTTACGCCACCGACTAAAATCCTCCTATGTGGGATTGCTTGCCATCCAGAAGATCAAGCTTTGCCAGAGATTGCGTCTTACTTGGATCCGACTAGGTGATGCCAACACTAAGCTTTTCCACGCCAGAGCCAACGGCAGGAGGCGAAGGGTATACATCCAATCCTTAGCCACTGCCTCCGAAATGGCGATCACGACAAAAGATAAAGGGGAACTTTTGCTTCATCATTTCAAGTCACAACTCGGCTCACTGACCCCTAGGCATGTCAGCCTCGATTGGGATGGGCTTGGGTATGCCCCACAAGATCTGTCTGAATTGGATGCACCTTTCGACCACCAGGAAATTAAGGAGGCGGTTTTCTCCATGCCCTCTGTGAAAGCGCCGGGCCCCGACGGTCATATAGAAGCCTTCTTCAAGTCCTACTGGGATATAATCCAAGCCGATGTAATCAATGCCATCGTCCACATGTCTAAACTTCGAGCTAACTGTGTGCATCTGGTCAACTCTGCCAACATTATTCTCATCCCCAAGAAGCCTGATGACCCACAAGTATAGGGGGTGTATCGCAGTATTTTCGAGGGAAGTGAAACCCAATTTATTGATTCGACACAAGGGGAGCCAAAGAATATTTATAAGCCTTAACAACTGAGTTGTCAATTCAGCTGCACCTGGAAACAATCTTTCTCATAGCAGTTTATCAGTAGCAACAGTTTTGTAGTAGAAATAGTAAAGTAGTAGCAGTAGTAAAGTAAAGACAGTAGTAACAATAGCAGTAAACAATATGATTCGAGTGCGGTAGGCATAGGGATGGATGGACGGGCGTTGCATGGACAAGACAATTCACATAGCAATCAGAACATAGGGCAATTGCAGATAAATAAGATAAAGCATCCAAGTACTAGATAATCCTAGGCATGTGTTCCATATATAGTCATACGTGCTCACAATGAGAACTTGCACAACATCTTTTGTCCTGCCAGCCTGTTGCAGCGGGGCCTCAAGGGAACTACTAGCAATTAAGGTGCTCCTTTTAATAGAGCACCGGAGCAAAGCATTAACACTTCGTGAACACATGTGATCCTCACATCAAAGCCATTCCCTCCGGTTATCCCAATTTTTGTCACTTCGGAGCCATTGGTTCCGGACAACAACGTGTGTATACAACTTGCAGATAAGACCATGAACAATACTATCATAATGAATCAATAACATGTTCAGATCTGAAATCATGGCACTCGGGCCCTAGTGACAAGCATTAAGCACAACAAGTCGCAACAAAGTCATAAAGCACTAATAAAAGATACTAGGCACCATGCCCTAACAATCTGATGCCATTACATGAACGATCTCATCCAATCCCTACCATCCCCATAGCCTACAGCGGGGGATTACTCACTCATAGATGGGGGAAACATGGATGGTCGATGGAGAAGCGATGGTGATGATGATGGCGATGATCTCCTCCAATTCCCCGTCACGGCAGGGTGCCAGAACGGAGTTTCTGGTGCTGTTTCGTGGAATCTGGTGGTGGCGGCAGAGCGGAACTCCTTCTAGAAAAACGTCGACCCCCCTGAGTTTTTAGGTCAGAAGGCAACTTATAGGCGAAGAGGGAGACCGAGGGGGAGTCTGGGGCGGTCAGACCACCCCCTGGCGCGGCCTAGGCTTGCCCACGCGGCCAGGTGGTGTGGCCTGGGCCCAGCCCCCCTCCGTCTCGTATTCTGGCTCCTGGAGTCTTCTGGTGAAATAGGATTTTTGGCATATTTTCTGGATTTTTCCTGATAGTTGATTTTCTGCACAAAAGCAAGACACCAGGGTAATTCTGCTGAAAACTGCGTCAGTCCGCGTTAGTTGCATCCAAATCACACAAGTTTAGAGGAGAAACAATAGCAAAAGTGTTTGGGAAAGTAGATACGTTTTGGACGTATCAACTCCCCCAAGCTTAGCTTATTGCTTGTCCTCAAGCAATTCAGTTGAAAACTGAGTGCGATAAAAGAACTTTCACGAACACAATTGCTTCATATGATGTATATATTCTCAGCATGTGATCAACTACTTAGACAATTCATAATAAGGAGTATGCAACTAAGTTTACTTAATAGGCAATGCAAGCTATAAAGATATTCCAACTCAAAAATAATAAGTAGCATGAAGCATAAACATAAGCAACATTACAATGCTCATAACAAGGTATGATAGAGTGGTATCTCGCTTGCCTTTGATTATGAATGCCAAGGCACCTCTAAAGTTCAGGTGAAGACTAGAAGTAAAAATGTCAAAGATACAAGCATCAAAGTCATAACACAAATAATCAAGTAATGAGACAAATACAAAGAATGACAACTAAGCTCTCAAGAAGGTGCTCAAAGAATATGTGGAGACTCAACAAGTAAAAGAAAAGGTTTTGAATAATTTGAAAGGCTTCCAAATACTGAAAGTATGGTACTCATTAGCTTTGAGCTCTCATTGCCCCTATCATAAGCATCTTTTAATGTGGTTAAGGTGAAAGTGAGGTCCAATCTGAGTTATATGCTTGACAGACTATAAACTGAAAATCCCATGTCCCTTGAGTACGAGGGCCGCTCCTCATGCTACTCAACTTTAGTTACCGGTAAGTTCTTGTCATCATAAATATGTGCGTATCATAGAGAACCGCCAATGGGGTACCCCTTGCCCGATGATACGGAAGAATCCCCATATCAAAATGACAAGGCAAGCAAACAATGAGTATCTCAGCAATCTTCTTATTTACCATGGGAAAATGGTGCTTTTTTCTCTCTTTCCTCTTTTCATAAATCTCTTTTTTTCCTTTTCTCAATAGCTATCTCTCTTTTTTTATAAGAAGAATGCTTCATAGATATCATTATGGTTACGCTGCAGGTTTCCACCATGTTAGCATGGATTAGACCAGCGGCCTAGGCGTTTCTCTAACACACATACATAACTCCATGGACTTACAAGCTCCCCTTTTATTTCACACCGACGACATCCGCAAACAAAAGAGCATGGTATCAACTAGGTATATATTTACAGGTGTTGAAAGCGTTCCCCGTGACAACACGGTTCTGCTAATCCCCAACCTATAATTTGCAAGCATATAAATTTCATGGACAGTCACAATGGTTCAGGTTTATTAAGTGCAGAAAATAAAGTGTGCCATCAAGTTCGTGAGAGCTTTACTAACTAACTTTCTCATAACAAGCAAACATTTTATTCGGAAGAAAACAAGGCATATTGGATATACACAGAAATAGAAAATGATGCTAATAGGTAGGTACGGTGGACACTTTGGCAATATTTGGTTTAAGGGAATTGGAAACATGAGTAAAATACTCAGTGAAAGTGAAGGCTAGCAATAGTAAGGGAGCAACAAACGAGAGAGAAATAGCTATCATAATCATGCTTGCAACAAAACATGACTAATCATGGCATGAAAGTGATTGAAGATCCTCAAGGCAAAATAATTCATCGAGGCTTAACTGATTATTACAGTCATGTGCATGCGTGAGCATGTGCCAAGTCAATTCAAATGAAACATTCAGAGGAGGATACCACGGTGTCATACCAATTTATGAATAGGGTAATGCAAGCAAACATTCATAAAACATGCTACAAACTATTAGCAAGCTGGAACTAATCATACGAAAGCAAGAACTACTAAGCATCCAAAGATAACATACACCCTACACGAACAGGCTAAGCATGCCCACAATGATGAGTATATGTACAAAAATAAAAACAAATAGAGTTCGTTACCAGCCTCTTACCACGAGTTGTCATTAACCCTCATTATTGCTCTTCACTTGTGTAGCTTGAATAATAACATGAAACCAATATCCACTAAGGACTGCTGAACCCTGTAGCAAACTCACAAAACCAAAGAAGAACGACAAATATTTTTGTTGTTTTCGATTTTTAAAATAAGAACCAAAAAGGAAGAACAAGCAAAGCAAAATCTTTTTGGGTTTTTTGAATAGTTCAAACAAAGCAAAAAGGGGAAAACAAACCAAGGCAAAGAGAAAAAGAAGCAAACCAAAGAGAAACAACAGAAATATTTTTGGTCTTTTTGTGTTTTAGAAAGCAAAAGCAAAGAAAGAACGAAAACTAAAAAGAGAACAAAACATGAATATACAAAGTACTGACGCAACATGATAAGGAGATGAGTGCGATGTCGGCGTACCTCCCCCGAAGCTTAGGCTTTTGGCCTGAGTGGGTATTAATCCATGTATGAATAAGGGTTCCAAGCAGGCGGATCATGATAAGAATGGTCGTAGTTGGGCCCGTGGGAAGAAGAAGAAGCTCCCCAATCATAAGCAGGCTGCTGATATGAAGACTCCCCCTCATTCGAGGGTTGGACCGAATCATCCGTGATCTCCCTTCTAGTATCCTTCTCCTGTTGGGAGAGCTCTCCCAAGTACGTGTCAAGCTTCTCCTAAGTGAGGGACCATCCCAACATGTTATCAAGGTTAAACAAAATAGGTGCAGGCAAAAGAACAACACGCTCGGACTTGCTCTTTCTCCAACCAGCTTGGAGGAAGGTTATTTCATAAGACAACTCACTCACACTAGCCCATGAGGAAACAAATTTATGCTATATCATGGAATTAAGATCAAGCCTTTCTATGGGAAACTGTAGGTCTAGATGTTGAGGCGCTAAACCATGCAATGCTAATAAACGAGAAGCAATTAGGCCCCCACAAATTCCACCTTTCTCGCGGTTGGCGGCAAGACGGAAAGCTATCAAAGCACCTAAGTTGTAAGACCTATCTCGTTTAAGAGCAGCAGAGATAAATGCTAGATCATATGAAGATAACTTATTGGCAGTTTTCCTAGCAAGAACACACTTGGCGATAAAGTAGGCAAAGTAGCGAATGGAGGGAAGATGAATGTTATGGATTTTTCCACTCTCCTTCGAGAAGCTGCTCCCTTGGCAAATTTCTGCGTATAAATCCATGGGTGGTTCAGGTCGCTCCTTAATCCTTCTACATGATCCCCATTGAGGTACCTTAATAGCTGCACAAAAGTCATCGAGAGAAAGGTTGACAACAATATTGTAAATTTTGTAGTGGACCATGGGCTTAGGCAAAGAGTGACCAAATTGAAATTCCTGCACCACAGACATGGTTAGCTTCACAAATTGACAAGGTTCATCTTCCAAAAAGTGCTCCAACCTTGCATTAGAAACCAAAGTGTGGAAATCTTGGAGAATTCCCGTAGCTCTCATGAACTCAGAACACGGATAAATGGAGGGAAAAACTTCCTCCTCCTGGTGGACCTTCATGACCTCAGGCACGCATAGTTCATGTTGGTTTAGTTGATGCTCATTCATCTTCTATTCTGAAATTTGAACACCTATTAAACAAGTGATTGCAAAGTGAATATAATGAAAGATTCTATTCATAGGGACTTGTAAGAGGCCTAAACATGCATCAAAACTATATCTCTAAGCATCAAACAAGCTTACAAGCTCTCATAACCTGTCACCTACAGCAGCAAAATACTCAAGATATAATCCACTAAACACAAATCTACTTGGACAAGGGGAGGAGTCACATACCAGAGAACAAGTGCTCCAAATTTCCGCAACGAAGATGGGCTAAGCAAGGAGATCGAAAAAATCGAGAGCAAGTACAGCAAGAACGCGATTTTGAGCAATGAACTGGAGCTTATTCGCGAGAGAGAAGAAAGTGGCAGGTGAGAGAGTTAGTGGAGGGCCAGGGGTGGCCCACACCATGGCATGGCACCACCTAGGGCAGGCCGCGCCACCAGGTGGTGAGCCTGCCTGGTGGGTCCCCCTGGCCCAGGCACTCCTCTGCCCCTTTTTTCACGTAAAAATTTAATATGAATTTTCTGGAATTTTTCGAGACGCTATATTTTTGGACATTTTTCAGGAATAAAAGAATGATTTTCTGACAGACAGATTTTTTTTTTGGAAATGATGCAATGACAAAACAAGGCTAGAACTACGGAAGTTCTAAGACACTCTAAAATGCAAGCAACTAATAACAAAAAGAAAGCTAAACGAAAACGAAAACTAAAATGGGTAGAATAGAAGTAAGCGGAGATAATCATAGTGAAAACATTGTTTTCTTCAATGAAATCCTTTTGTTAACAAGGTTGATCAGGTCTTCCTACCAAAACAATTTCATATGAGACAGAACTTGTATTTCACTAGTGATTATGTTACATCAATTTTGATAGCAATGGTCCCAATTATAATAGTTTCAAATTTTTCTCTTGGTATGGGACAATATATTTCTCCAACTTGAATGCCCTCAACATGTTCAATTGAATTCAAACCATAAGTCCTTTTAATCTTCTTGGGGAAATAGACAGTATGTTCCTTGTCATTAACATTAAAGGTCACCTTTCCTTGATTACAATTAATAACAGCTCTTGCAGTATTAAGAAAAGGTCTCCCAAGAATAATAGACATATTATCATCTTCAGGCATTTCAAGCACAACAAAATTAGTTAATATCAAGCAATTATGAGCCACTTGAACAGGTACATCCTCACATATACCAACATGAATAGTGGTAGATTTATTAGCCATTTGCAAAGATATATCAGTTGGTATCTGTTTTTCAAGTTGAAGTCTCTTTTAGAGAGAGAGGCATAACACTAACTCCAGCTCCCAAATCACACAAAGCAGTTCTAACATAACTATTTTTAATAGAGCAAGGAATAGTTAGAATCCCTGGGTCTCCAAGTTTCTTAGGAACCTTACCATTAAAGGAATAATTAGCAAGCAAAGTATAAATTTCTTCATTAGGGATCTTCCTTTTATTCGAGACAATATCCTTCATATACTTTGAGTAAGGAGGCAATTTAATAGCATCAGTCAAAGGAATTTGCAGGAATAAAGGTTTCATCCACTCACAAAACTTATTATAGTGTTCATCTTCCTTTGACTTGTGTTTCTTATCAGGGAAAGGCATAGGTTTTTGGACCCAAGGTTCTCTTTCACTACCATGTTTCTTAGCAATAAAATCTTTTTAGTGTATTTAGTATTCTTAGTGTGGATTTCAGGTTCTTCTTCAACTTTTTCTTCATTAGGAACTTCATTTTCTTCATTACCACTTTCAGTTTTAGCATCAGAAATAGATATACTATTAGGATCTATAGCAGGTTCACAGGGTTCTACAATAGTTTTATGTTTCTTTTTCCTTTTCTTACGAGTAGAGCCACTATTTTCAGCTTGTTGAGAATCCTGCTCAATTCTTTTGGGATGCCCCTCGGGATATAGAGGATCCTGGGTAGTAGCTTCACTTCTAGTTCTAATTTCATAAGCATGTTTTTCTTTAGCAGCATTAACTAGCAAGTCTTTTTGCACTTTAACGAGTTGATCTATTTGATTTTGAACCATTTGAAAGTGTTTAACAATCATTTTAACATCATTAGAGGTTCTTTCCACAATATCTTTCAACTCAACAATAGCTCTAGTGTTTTCCATTAGATGATTTTGCACCCTTTTATTAAAATTATCTTGCTTAACAATAAAGATATCGAATTCTTCTAAGCATTTATCAGGAGGTTTAGAGTAAGGGATATTACCTTCATCAAAGTGTTGGAGAGAGTGTACCTCGATAGTGGATGAGTAGGGAATAGGCTTACATAACTCTTCAATAGGAGGTAAGTTCTTGACATCTGCAGCTTTCATTCCTTTCTCCTTAAGACATTTCTTAGCTTCCTTCATCACTTCATCATTTAATTCAATAACTCCCATCTTCTTTGATGTTGGAATAGACACTGGTATAGTAGGTTCAGGTATAATTACTTCAGGTATAGCTTGTTCAGGAGGAGTCCAATCTTTATAATTCTTGCTTATTTTAGCCATTAATTCCTCGGCTTCCTTAGGAGTCCTATTCCTGAAAACACAATTAGCACAACTATCTAGGTATGTCCTAGATTCTTCGGTTAGTCCATTATAAAATATATCAAGAAGCTCATTCTTAGGTAATGGACTTCCAGCCTATGCATGAATCAAAGCACATAACCTTGCCCAAGATTCAGGCAATACCTCTTTTTCTCCCTGTTTAAAATCAAAAAGTTCCTTCAAAATAGCATGTCTAGCACTAGGAGAAACTATATCTGTAGGAAAGTACTAATCAAGCAACCAGGGCTATCAATAGATCCAGGAGGTAAATTACTAAACCAAGTTTTAGCTTCTCCTTTCAGCGAAAAGAGGAAAATCTTAGCAACAAAGTAAGTACGCATCTTAATATCATCAGAAAACAAGCCACTCATGGTAGAAAGTTCATTCATATGTGCTACCGCACTTTCATTCTTAGTCCCACAAACAGGTCCTTTCTCAACAATAGCTATGTAAGATAGATCAAGAGAGAAATCATAATCTTTATCTATAATGTGTATGGGAGAGGCAGCAAACTTAGCATTAGGAGATAATTTGGGTCTAATAGTACGCCTCTCAAGGAGACTCTTAGCAGCGCTCCTATCATGGGTGTTTTTACATTCTTTAATAAATTCCTCGGTCATCTCAACATAACCATCTTCAATATCATAACTTTCACTAGACTCAGGTGAACTAACAAGTGTGGTATTGTCTTCATTAGGAGTTTCAGTATTTCCAGCTATAGTTCTAGCAATCGTAGCATCTAGGAAAGGACCTAATGAAACACTCTTATCAAGCACAGTAGAAGCAGCATAACTTTCACTAGACTCAGGGCTATCATAACTTTCATCAGAAGTTTCAGATTCAGCAGTAGTAGCAGTGTGTGTAGCATGTGTACGTGGGTGTAACGAGCTTACTTATAACAGATGGTGAATCGAGAGCAACAGAGGTGTTCAAAACAGTACCTCTTCTTGTAGTGGATGGTAAAATAGGAACCTTGCCATCACGAGACTTACCCATGATAGATGGATAGCATCGACAATAGAGAATCCAAGTGAACTTAATAAATAAAGCTATGCTCCCCGGCAACGGCGCCAGAAAATAGTCTTGATGACCCACAAGTATAGGGGGTGTATCGCAGTATTTTTGAGGGAAGTGAAACCCAATTTATTGATTCGACACAAGGGGAGCCAAAGAATATTTATAAGCCTTAACAACTGACTTGTCAATTCAGCTACACCTAGAAACAATCTTGCTCACAACAGTTTATCAGTAGCAACAGTTTTGTAGTAGAAATAGTAAAGTAGTAGCAGTAGTAAAGTAAAGACAGTAGTAACAATAGCAGTAAACAATAGGATTCGAGTGCGGTAGGTATAGGGATGGATGGACGGGCGTTGCATGGACAAGACAATTCACATAGTAATCAGAACATAGGGCAATTGCTGATAAATAAGATAAAGCATCCAAGTACTAGATAATCCTAAGCATGTGTTCCATATATAGTCATACGTGCTCACAATGAGAACTTGCACACCATCTTTTGTCATGCCAGCCCGTTTGCAGCGAGGCCTCAAGGGAACTACTGGCAATTAAGGTGCTCCTTTTAATAGAGCATCGGAGCAAAGCATTAACACTCCGTGAACATATGTGATCCTCACATCAAAGCCATTCCCTCCGGTTATCCCAATTTCTATCACTTTGGGGCCATTGGTTCCGGACAACAACGTGTGTATACAACTTGCAGATAAGACCATAAACAATACTATCATAATGAATCAATAACATGTTCAGATCTGAAATCATGGCACTCGGGCCCTAGTGACAAGCATTAAGCACAACAAGTCACAACAAAGTCATAAAGCACTAATAAAAGATACTAGGTACCATGTCCTAACAATCTAATGCCATTACATGAACGATCTCATCCAATCCCTACCATCCGCATAGCCTACAATGGGGGATTACTCACTCATAGATGGGTGAAACATGGATGGTCGATGGAGAAGCGATGGTGATGATGATGGCGATGATCTCCCCAATTCCCCGTCCCGGCAGGGTGCCAGAACGGAGTTTCTGGTGTTATTTTGTGGAATCTGGTGGTGGCGGCGGAGCAGAACTCCTTCTGGAAAAACGTCGCCCCCCTAAGTTTTTAGGTCAAAAGGGAACTTATAGGCGAAGAGGGAGACCGAGTGGGAGTCTGGGGCAGCCAGACCACCCCTGGCGCGCCCTGGGCTTCCCCTCGCGGCCAGGTGGTGTGGCCTAGGCCCAACCCCCCTCCGTCTCGTATTCTGGCTCTTGGAGTCTTCTGGTGAAATAGGATTTTCGGCATATTTTCCGGGATTTTTCCTGATAGTTGATTTTCTGCACAAAAAGTAGACACCAGGGCAATTCTGCTGAAAACAGCGTCAGTCCGCGTTAGTTGCATCCAAATCACACAAGTATAGAGGAGAAACAATAGCAAAAGTGTTCGGAAAGTAGATATGTTTTGGACGTATCAAAGCCCGACGCACAGTTCGTGAGCGACTACATACCCATCAACCTCATTCACAGCCGCTCAAAAAATTTCTCCAAGCTCCTCGCCAACCGCTTGGCTCCAGTGCTACCGGACATCGTTTCCAAGTGTCAAAGCGCATTCGTAAAGAACATAAGCATTCATGACAACTTCATGCATGTGCAAAACCTCATAAAAGAGCTTCACTCCTCTAAGACCCCGAGCCTGTTCCTTAAGCTGGACATCTCCAAAGCCTTCGACTCAGTGGGATGGGCCTACCTGATTGAAGTGCTAACTGCCATCGGTTTTGGTCCCATGTGGAGAGACTGGGTCAGTCTCACACTTGCTTCGGCTTCCTCAAGAATCTTGCTGAACGGGGACCTTAGCAAGGTCTTTTGGCACCGTAGAGGGCTCCATCAAGGCGACCCGCTTTCCCCGATGCTTTTCATCCTGGCAATTGACCCGTTGCAACATATTCTGACTGAGGCCATGGGCAAGGGGATTCTGAGGCCTATTCGCTCACGCTCGATCAGATGTCGAATCTCTCTCTATGCCGATGACGCTGAAATTTTTGTCAACCCGACCGTTGAAGAACTAACTGCTGTTAAAGCCATCCTCGACTCCTTCGGACAAGCTAGCGGTCTGGTAACCAACATGGGAAAAACCGAGATCTTCTCGGTGCAATGCGGTCAGATTGATCTGGAAGATGTTCTCACGGCATTCCTGGCAAGACTCAGCAATTTCCCGGGAAAGTATCTTAGCCTACCTCTTCACTTCCGGCGCCTCCGCAAAGTCGATTACCAGAAACTCTTCGATAAGATCGCAGGAAAGCTTCCTGGCTGGTACGGGAAAAACATTGCACGTCCTGGCAGGGTCACCTTAGCTAAGACGGTGCTAATGGCCACTGCGGCCTACCACTCCATGACCATCCCGCTTACAAAATGGGCTCGCACGCAGATCACAAAGATCGTCCGGAACTTTGTTTGGGCTGGTGATGAGGGCGAGCATGCTGTGTAAGGAAAAGCGCTTGTCAACTGGAAGACTGTCTGTAGGCCTAAGGCATTGGGAGGCCTTGTGATGCCTGACCTCGCCCGCACCGAAAGAGCTTTGAGACTGTGTTGGCCTTGGCTACAATGGACTGACCCTGCACGCACTTGGGTTGGATCTAAGCTACCATGCAGCTCGGCGAACTTGGACCTTTTCAGAGCATGCACAAAAATAACGATTGGGAACGGGGACACTGCCTCCTTCTGGCACGACAACTGGTGTGAGCGCGGGCCGCTCAAACAGTGGGCCCCAGACCTTTACAGCATCGCCACTAGGAAAAGAAGAACGGTTTCTAAAGAGATCTCTCAGGGAAACTGGATCCGTTCGGTCGCTGGCATCCACACCCCTATTCAGCTATCCCAATACCTGGAGGTTTGGGACGTAATACAGGAAACCAACCTCGACCCCCTCGAACCGGACTCCATCAGATGGACTTTGACTACAGACGGAAATTACACTGCTAGCTCAGCCTACCATGCTCAGTTCCATGGATGTTTCCCCAGATTCAAGACGCAGAAGATTTGGGATGCGCATGTGGAGCCAAAATGCAAGCTCTTCTCCTGGCTGGCTCTTCATGGGAAGCTGTTCACTGCCGACATGCTGGCAATCCGTGGATGACCAAATGATCCGACCTGCCAGCTCTGTTGTTCAGCCCCAGAAACTGATGTCCATCTCTACAAGGACCGCCCCTTCATAACGGCGGTTTGGCACACTACGCAGTCATGGGCCAATGATCACGTGGGAAACCATGGCCACTCCTTCGACTCCACCTCGGAGTGGTGGGATGATCTGCTTAAAGGAAAGACGAAGAACGAGCAAGACCGCCTCAGCAGTCGCATGTTATACGTTCTGTGGAATGCCTGGAAAGAACGGAACAGACAAATCTTCACGGGCCAGCGGCTGACATATATTGAGGTGGCCTCCATCGCCAGCAACGACATTGCTCAATGCTCCACTGCTTTTGCCAAGCACGGGCCAACCATCCCAGCTGAGCCAGATTGATTTTTGTTTTTTCACGTGTCTTGGTGTTTTCTGGCATATTCACACCTTAACTTAAACATGTATTTCTGTATCAGACCTATTATTTCCCCCTTATAATAGAAAAGGCAGAGCTCCTGCCGGTTGCTCTAAAGAAATAGGGAAGGTAATCTCGGGGAGAACCATTTTCTACATTTATAATTTCAAAAGGAATTTAGACTAAGTTTATAATTAAATGAGTTAACAATAACTCCACTCAGAAACACCTATCCCCAAAAGGGTTCCTAGTGATAACACGACCCCTATCAGCCACATCTCCCCCAATCATCACGGCCATCAATGTGGGTTCAAGGGTGGACGCTAAACATCGGTCACATCATTCATGCGACTCGTGCTTGATCTTTCGACCATCCATGTTTCGAGGCCATGTCTGTACATGCTAGGCTCACCAACTCAACCTTAGTGTATTCGCTGTGCAACATGGCGTACACCCACTGTATGCGAACGTATATATGTCTGACACCCGATCATCACGGCCTGCCTCATACCTAAGAACTTTCTTGGTGGTGCACACTAAGGGGGAACACAATCGTTGATAATTTTAACATGGATCATCTTATTAGGCTACCGTCGAGTATCTAATAGTAGCACACAACAAGATATACAAACAATAACATTGAATGTAAATGCGATGTGATATGGTCCTTCACGTCATGATCTCCATCCATCGTCACCGGGTTCTGGTGCTAGGGTTCCAGCACCGTAGACACCAGGGTACCGATGTCATTCCGGCGTGGTAATCTGTCACCTCCGTGACTATCTACTACTACGTGACATAAGGTAATCACTTTACCTTTGCCACAACCATATCACAAAGCAACGCCCCCCTGCAAAACAAATTTAGATGCCTCTACTTTATCTTTGCATGTTTTACGTGTCTGAATGGGCTTTCACACAAGAACCGTTCTTACCTACGAACTTTCAGCACAATGCTGATCAAGTAGTTGTCTCTACTACACCCTTTCGGGGCCCTCCGTTGCAAATGGTATACCAACTAATGCGAGAGAGACAGACACCCCCCTAAGCCACTTTATACGGTATAAGCCGTATGTCAAGCGTGGACCAGTCTCGCGAATGAACACGTAAAGTCGGTTGGGGGCCGCTTCATCAAGCATTACTGCGGTATACACAAGTACACGTGGGAGGGTAACAACTAAAAGATCAACGCCCACATTCTACATCTCGTGTGTTCTACCCGTACTAGCATTACTACGCATAGATCTAGCTCTAATACCACTATTGGGGTTCCGCGTATGAAAACAATAAATTTTACACTACGCCCCTGAACCCCTGAAGCTGCCAGGACCTATCTATTAGTAATATAGTAACGGGAGGGGCTTTTCATGAACTTACCATTGAAGACCGAAAAGCATTGTCAACGCTCAGGAGAGCGTGGTTGATGTAGACGAGCCGAAGCCGACCTCAAGGTCGTGATGAAGTCCTTGCGCTCCAATGGCTCCAACGACTTGAGGGCCTCAAGTGCGACACCTCGCGGGGAGTTACACACGTCCGGTGCATGACGATGACTCCCGCTTCCCCGATCCAGCAGCAGTTGCGGAAGTATAGATCCCGGATCCGAATCCTGCAGCGCGACAGCGCTCCGCGGTGAAGATGTCTCTCGTTTGCGCAGTCCAGACTTGGGACCACGGTCATGTGAGAGAGAGGGGAGAGAGAAAATATCAATTAGAGGTCCTCTCAAAAGTGAGAAGACCTTTATTGATTATTGGTGTATTTTATTTGGCCAAATACCCCCACTATATATAGGAGGGGGAGGTACTACCTCCCTCAAAGTCCCAGGGTGGGACTAAAGGAGAGGAGGGGGAAGGGGTGGCACCGCTGGCCACCCCCATGGGCCCCGCGCAGGGGGCTGGCCTACTAGGGCGCCGGTCACCCCCTTGGCCCCTTCTCCCTCTCTCCTTTCCCTAATGGGCCCTCTCCCCTCCGTGAATTGGCCCATTAAGCCTTTGACCATTTAAAGTGATTTTTCTCTTTATTAAATAATTATGAATAAATGATTAAATCAATATTTAACATTCATTCACATATTATTGAACCTCCATGGTTGTGGAACACTTCCACCTCCACTCCGGACATCCTCCGGACTTACCGAAACCCTTCCGGTTTTCTCTCTACAAATCTTCGGTGATTCTACCGATCCTATAAACACTCTCTAAGCATCATCAATCCCTTAAGCATGATACCCTACGGTTCGGGAACACTCAAGGCATGGTCGGGACACTCTCGCACCAATGATCGATAGAGGGACCTGGATGGCCATGTGACCGCTGTGTGTTCCACGAAGATCTTTTGTCGTTTGAACCGGAACAGTCATGTCTTATTCCCTTTGTCTCTCGATACTTGCATTGCCCGAGATCTGATCAATGACATCACCATGTCGTGTTCAATCTCGTTACCGAACAATGCTACTTGACTCGTTTCGACAAGTGATATCCCTGTGATCAAATCACACGCCGCGCATCTATTGGATATAACTTCTCTGAGTGGGCCCTTTGAGTATCTTCCCGTCACATGGACAAATCCCGCTCTTGACATATATTGCCTCTACGGTTTCCTCCGATTACCTGAACCCACCTTTATAACCACTGTATTACCAAGTGGCGCTTGATGCTATCTAAGCACTCTCAGGAGACAGTGATTGATATAGCCTCACGATCTAAGGAATAGTCTACGAGGATCCATTTCTAATCATCATAACTTGAACTTCGTGACATGATCGGGTCACGATGTTTAGGTTGGGTATTGGTTCATCATCTCATTCTCGGAATGAGATGGCTCCATTTCCAACTGGCATAAATGCCACATGATCAGGAAACATGATCATCTGTTGACCAATGAACCAGTGACTAGAGTTTCACTGGGAACCCCTGGTTGTTTGTATATCACACGTGTATTGATGTTTCCACTCAATACAGTTATAGCATGATACAAAACTTAATCATAAACTATATGAAATATGATAATATTCCTTATAACTATTTGTCTCTAGGGCATATTTCCAACACATCATACCTTCCTCTTGGGGTTCCCCAATGAGCTCGTTATTACACGAGTCAACACCCTCTGCCTCGCCCTATGGGACGACCCTACTATCGATCTCACTATCGATCTCCTATGGTTGCTAATATCTTCGATCCGGATTCATGGATATAGTATAATCGAACCTTGAAAAGCAATGCTAAAAGGTAATAAGAAAGGACACGTCTACAAGACTTTGTTTGTTTGTTTTACCTTAGTTGACTGTGCCAATCTAGTTTACTTTATAATGGGGTTAAATCAATGGATGGAGATAGGCCAAGGTTGAAGATCCACTTGTAGCTACACATCAAATGAGATGAAAGATAATAATAAGCATAGTCATGTATAGTGTTTGTATTGAGATAAACTTTTGTGTGCAACACATCCTAATATTCTAGAGCCCCATGATGCAGCGGGCATAGCAATAGAATTTTAATCCAACCGAGAACACACCAAAGTCACGGGTTGCAAACGATTATTAAGTGTAAACACAAATTAAAGCTTTAAGTGGTGATGTTGTTGTTGATCCCGAATGGGGCGCTAAGCAAAGACTATACTTCTCTTTTTGTCACTGAGTTTCCTATGAGATCGTTGCTAGCCAAGTATCTCACCTCAAGCCTTTATCAATCTATGGGGTATTGGGTACCTACAAGTCCACAAATCGAGGCAGACACGAAGAAACAAAAGATATAAATCATGAATGCAAACAAAATACAATTCTCCGATGATCTAGATGCACATAATTGCTACGAGGTTTCTCTCCAACCCGCAACCCGTGAGGACTACTCACTCATAACAAATATATCAGAGATAGAAAACATCATACAAATACTTAGATTGAAATCAAATATTCTTACAATGGTCGCCAAATCACAAGGAGATCTAAAAGTACAAAGCAATGTATATGGCTAGTGGAGGGATGGATGGTGGAAGTGATGAACAATGGATGTACAATGGTGTGGATCTCCTTTGGGGGTGTTGTGATGCAATCTGGGAATGACGGCTCTCTGGCTAGCGGTTGGAGCCTCAAAATATATAAGAGTCTTCATGAAAGTTGTAGGGTTTGATGAGACAAAGACGTCGCCACCTGGTACGGGCGGGCGGTACTGGCGGACCGGGCCCGTACCAGTGGTCGTTAAGCGTGCTGATGCCCTGGTTGGCTTCTCCAATTACTTGGCCGTGTGAACTTCCTCAAAATCCTTCATTATGACTTCTTATTTCGCCTTAAAAGTAGTGATTTCCTGCACAACATATCAAAGAAGGGATTTGCATATCTTTGCAATTATTAGTCATTAGTGACAAGGTTGAGAGTTTTTTGGCAATTGCTTGACCAAAAACAACGTTTAAACATAGTGGACGATGGCAAATATCGGAGCCATCAGTTGCCATACGAGATGTGCACCACGCCGTGCCGCCCATATGACAAAGCCCGAAGCAGCCGCCCCCACCTAGACAGCGTAAAAATCCACCACCATAATAGACCACCTAGGGTTCAATCGGCGTCACGATATCCGAGAGCCTCGGCATCCGTGCCAAGGAGTCGGGAAATTTCTCCACTCTCATCGCCGATCCAGCCACCGCACTCAGCAGAAGAGATCCCTCGACACCTTTAGTGCGGGGCCCACCAAAAACTGTGGCACACACTAGCGGTGAGAGTGCAGGGCGGGGGTGTGTTGAGACGGAAGCACTAGGATTCTTGGAGGGCGGCACGAGGGGTTTGAAAAGAGAAGGAGGGAGGGATATGCATCATCGGCACCAATGTTAGCGACAATGCGAGAGTACATTTAATGTAGCAATTTTTTTTAAAGGAGGCTGAGACCCCCAACCCCCGCATCAAAGTGATGCATACAACCTCTTTTATTTTATTTATTCGAACAAAGACCGACAAAAATACTTACAACAAACATACATACTGGAGCTGCCAAACAACCACCAACTAGCACAACGATAGAGGACAAACTGGGCCTAGTTCCCCGACTAGAACCATCGGTGGCTTACCGACCAAAACTAGAGATAACACCTTATGCGCATGCTTCGTAGGTCTTCCCCACCATCTCTGGGCAACACATCTCCAAGGTGTATAATGGAGCAAAAGCCCTCGCCAAGCCATCTACTGACACAACCATGGTGCCAAGCAGCACCAACGCCCTTCACGTGATCACTTACATACGCGCGTTCACCGCCGAGACACCTCGACACCATGTTGCTGAGTCATGCCAGTCGATGCAGGTAGAAGCCCCTAGAAGATATGTTGTGTGTATCACCTACGAGAATACTGTATGACTTGACACCTCTGCTGAAGATTACATGCAAGATAAGGCCGCTTGTGAGATCCAAGCACATGGCTTAATAGTTCTGATAGAATACTCATACAAACAAGATGCAACTTTTTTCTAGAAGATCATTCTAAAAGAACTCTAAGGTTAAGTGTGCTTGGCCTAGATAAATTTTAGGATGGGTGACCGACCGAGAAGTGGGTACCGAATGCGTACGAGTGAGGACAAAGTGCTGCAGAAAAGACTAGTATTCGTCTGTGGGACTAGTCTAGATATCCTATTAAGCTGCCACGAGTGACACCCTCGGGGCCTAGTGGATGGGGTGTTACAAGTGGTATCAGAGCCGATTCTCACGGTTAAACGGGTGTGTGCGGGTCAGTGGAGGGACATGTGGAGCATGGCGTGTGTGGCACGGAGTGGACACAGGATGACACATGTGCCGATACTGGACGCACAGACGCGTGCGAAGAGGGAACGTTCCTGGGATGTGCTTGATCGATGAGGGCATCGATCTTCTAAAGGGTGGATGTATGTGAGATCCAGACAGATGGCTTAATAGTTCTGATAGGATACTCATACCAACAAGTTGCAACTTCTTTTCCAGAAGCTCATTCTAAAAGAACTCTAAGGTTAAACGTGCTTGGCCTAGAGAAATTCTAGGATACGTGACCGACCGAGAAGTGGGTACCGGGTGCGCACGAGTGAAGACAAAGTGCGCAGAAAAGACTAGTGTTGGTCTCTGGGGCCAGTCTAGATATTCTATTAAGCTGCCAGGAGTGACACCCACGGGTCCAGTGAACAGGATGTTACACCGCTCCACCTCGACACCGACGTACCACAAGACCCTCCAACCGCATGATGTCCCCGAGAGGGTCATGGCATGATGCCATCATCGTTCGATCCGAGGAACCAGATCTAAGGATTCCCTCGGAGCGAAGATGAGAGGGGGACAAGTACTCGATGCCACGCCAACGCCTCAAAAGGGAAGTGACGCCCGCAATCATAGCTGGTCCCTGATGAGCGACAGTCTGCCTCGCCACCTGGCACATGTTTGTCATCAGTTCAAGTCCTGCTAGGAGGGAAGCATCCCCGACTAGACAAGGCCTAATGCCCTGTCCTAGCTAAAACGAGCGCGTGGCTTGCTGGCTCCATCCAAAACCAGGAGCGAACTTTTGCTTGGCACCCTTCGGTCAGTTGGTGCACCATCATACTCCTTGTTTTCGGCCAACCCGACTGCACATGGTGGCCCCACACCAAGAAATCTCCAGACCATCGCGCCGCCAGCCACGATGGTCGCCGCCATGAAAGGCCGCTGCCTCGATCCGAGCTACCCTGCGTCGCGTCGGGGGAAGACAGACCCATTACTACTGTCCATTGTGTGGGCTTTGCCTAGTAGCCTCCTCCGTTGGCGGTGAAGTAGGTGAAGGGGAGGAGGGTGATGGCGACTAGGGTTAGGGAGGGGATAGGGCCGGGGCGCAATTGTGGATTATTGGGAACATTTCTCCTGGGGTTGTGGATCATAAATACAAACAGTTAAATTCTCATCTCGCGCAATCTCTATTCAAATTTAGAGGCATCACTTTGTTCCATTATTTCTATTGTGATGCCTTTGCAGCTAAACCTTAGTACATAGTTCTGTTCTTGGCTTTTTTAAAATAATATCTTTTTTAATCAATTTCCAAAATAATACACGAAATTCAGAATATAGCGCGGCTGGGCATACGGTATGCCGACATGCACCTATCGGCATACGGCGAGGCATCTAGCCTGTCGACACAACATGTGCCCATAGGTGCCTCTACTTTCCGCGCGCAGCACACAACATCACGCTCAGCTAGCTAACTAATCGGCGTATGGTGTGCCGGTTAGTGCCAGTCGCACAGACGCTGCCGTGTTAGAATCTGAAATTTTAAATTTTGTGTATTATTTTTGAGAATTGATTAAAAGATGTATCATTTTTTTAAAAATAGCTCTTTCTTGTGATGGGTTTTAACACAAATGGAAATTTGGAGCCACTCGACCATACTCAGCTTCCATTGCATTGCATCTCACGTTGGGCTGCACTACACCATGTACTCCCTCCGTTTCAAAATATAAGATGTTTTAACTTTGTGAATGAAGTGTATCTTTTTTAGTGTCTAGGTTTATTTAGGTTTAGAGTGAACTTGGATCTTTAGATACACTCCTTTCACAAAGCTAAAACATCTTATATTTTGAAACGGAGGGAGCACGTTAAAATTCCACTAGCACTCTTGTGTAATGAATATTTTGCGAACTTGAGAAAGAAGCACAAGCACCCACACGGCAGAGGCAAAATTTGATACAGTAGCATGTTTTCTGCGGTATGTACAAATCAGGGCCCAACACACGCAGGACAACCCTGTCACATGAGCGTCTCGTCCACCAAGCAGCAGCAACATATCGCGGCGAAACTGCAACATCACACAGGAAGCTGTCATGAGGAACCGATGTCTCCTGGTAGCACGGCTGAAACTAATTTAGGGCGTGGCATTGTCTTACAATCCTAATATGAAGCAGGTGGTGGACGCAGGAGGCTTTTTAGGGGGCTCCTCTTCCTCCTTGTTGGACGGAGGCGTCATCGTCCCAGACGGTCCTGCAAATTGCAAATTTGTGACACGTACGGTCAATGGAACGGGCGACCTGTGATAAATAGTATATGATTGGATGTTGATACAGTTTAAATTTTCTGAAAATCATGAACTACTGTAAACAAAAAATGGCTGTGAACTGCGCGTACGCAATTTCAGTTATATTCCATCCGTGGATGATTTTTGTCACAATTTGCAAAGGTGGGTGGGGGGGGGGGGGGGGGGGGGGGGGGACTAATTAGTAATTCGAAACGGTTACCTTCTTGCTCGCCGTGATGAGACCTGTCCTGATGTTGTTCCATTCTGCGATGTCAGGAAAAATGGTTACCTTCTTCGCCCCTTTGTGCAGAAATAATGAATGGATCCGCTCTGAACAAATATAATGAGAGGGAGATGACGAATTATCCCTCAACAAATGGAACGGAGAGAGGATGGATTATATCTCCCAATCTCTCAACAGATGAGGAACTATCTCTTAACAAATCAAAGGTGGGGAGAGATAGAGAGGGGATGGATCATCGCAACAGATGAAACGAGAAAGAAAATCAACCATCTCCCAAGAGATGGATCGATCGGGAGGGTTAGAATGAATGATGATCTCTCGATCGACAGGTGAAATCAGAGAGAGGGGGAGGGAGAAAGAGAGGGCGAGCAGGTGGTGGTGGTGGTTGTGGAGGAGGAGAAATGGTAGATCCAGAAAATCTTCTGGACGAAGCCAATCTGTTTGTTCAGAGCAGTAAATCCAAAAATAGAAGTAACGGCGTTACATTGAACAAGCGGGGACGTTTTAGCTCTGTGGGTTACGACGTTTTCGCACGAACGTTACAGCAGCTCCACGAGCTGTCGGCCAATCGAAACCACAACAATCGCAGCTCAGCTTTTTGCTTCCTGCTCGCCGGACCGCCTTGGCCTAATTTTGGGACAGAAGTGAAATAAAGAAAGAAACGGTAGCAGTACGTGCTCTGTTTCCCTGGCCCCGTTCGCTGTAACGTTACAGAGAAAATTGAAATTGCACGTAGCACCGGGCTTTGGTGTTAAAGTTGTACAAAACAAATCAAAAGAGTCGTTGCATCGGACCCCAGTTCTTGGTGTAATCTGTTGCACATAGCCCAAATAGAGCCTAAATAGAGGTTATAGAGCCTTAAAAATATATCTGACATGTGGCCTCGTATTTCTATACCGTATATCATACGTGTAGGCTAGTATTTCTATATGTATATCCTTTAGCGAACAGGACTCGGTCCAACACTGTATTTCTATATGCATATAATGCGTTAATAGTATCCAACATGTGGATATGTATTCTGTACCGTATGTCGTAGCCAGCACGAGGGTGAAGAATATGAGAGCATTAATTTGGCCGATGAGGTCCATAGAGCTCGTTTTTCAAAACTTCAAAAAATTGAAATTAAAACTTTGAAAGATTAAAAAAATATAAGAACGTAGCTCATGATTTATTCTACCTGTCCGTAAATTTACAATACAAAATACCTAATATTCCATCCTTAGAAAAATGACAAAGTGCAGATCTGGAGTGAACGGTACAAATTTTAAATCTTCTAAAATTTATTCAAATTATCTTTTTTGCCGAGCCTAAAATATAAGTTATTTCACATTAAAAAAACTGCATGCTTGTAGTGTACATAGTTTACCACACGAAAGTATATTTTTCTGAAAAAAATTCTACACATCACCACCATCGGTGGAATTTTTTGCAGTGTACGCGCAGCAGGCGTAGATGCCGTAGGGCTGGCATTAGGCCGAGTTCGATTACTCTCAAACAATAAAAGTGTTATAATCATCGACATACAAAAATACTGGTCCACACATATGATATACGGTATAGAAATACAAGCCACGCGTTAGATACATTTTTAAGACTATATAACCTGTATTTAGGCTCTATTTGGGCTAGGTGCAACGGATTACACCAAGAACTAGGGTCAGCTACAATAAGTCTTTTGATTATGTGTTTTCTGCAACTTTAGCACCAAAGCCTGGTGCTATGTGCAATTTTCTCAACGTTACAGGCGACATCCATGATACAGATTGCAGATGCTGTCCTGATAATTTACGCTTTCACGGCGAAACGTGCGTACCGCGTGCGCGGTTGCCAGGACATGACAGGACCGCACCGGCCACGCGGTTCAGTTCAGCGGTTGCTTAGCCATGGCTTCTCTGTAGGTTCCTCCGTTCCGTTCGTTGGGTGTGAAAAGGCACTCTCCCTTTCTTCCTTTCTCTCAGTGTGTGCGTCGCGCATGTGGCTAGCTAGCTAGACTTCCTTGGCCGGTCTTGTTTTCATAACCGACACAAATAATAGAGGTCGTCGATCAGGTTCCAGGATGCTGGAATGTGGGGCACCCCAGCTTGAGATACGACCGGACAGCTCCCACGAAGTGATGGAGAATTGGCAAGCCCATGAAAAACACATAGCCGATCTTGATTCACAATTGACAGTGGAAAAAAACGATTAACATGTACAGGGCAAGCACGCAGGCTAAGCTAAGCTACCTACTAAGCGGTTCATCCTCAGGCAAGATGGATGCTTATTAGTGGTTCCTTGAATTGAATCCTAGTACTGCGGTCGAGCCGATTGATCATGGACAGGTAGATGGATGCATCGCGTGATCAAGCGCATCAGGAAGTCGTGATCGATCTATCAGCAGTCTCTGTTTGTTCCTCAGTCGAACAACCTCCTTCCGTCGCTGTCGAGCCTGGTGTAGCCGAGCACGCAGTTGGCGTAGGCGACGTTCTTGAGCGCCTTGCCGTGCCACCTGCCGACGGCGGCGACGCCGGTGCGGAGCGTCTTGAGCAGGCAGTCCGTGGTCCTGACCACCCTGCGCACGCCCATGGGCAGCGACAGGTAGGGCGCGTTGAAGAGGTAGAACTCGAGCGACGCCTGCTGCTGCTGCTGTGGCTGTGGCTGCGGCTGCGGCTGCCGTGACGCCATGAGCATCCTGCCGATCTGGCGCGCGAAGCCGGCGCCCAGGGAGTGGCCGCAGAGGCATACGTTCTCGGACCCGAACCTGTCGATGGTGGCCCTGAGCGCCTGCAGCGCGCCGTCGAGCCGCGCGGACCCGCGCAGACTGTTGCGCGCCAGCAGGCGGAGCTCGTCCTCCACGTCCCGCCTGATGGTGGGCGCGCGCAGCAGCGTGCCCCGGAACGCGATGACCGCGCTCGGCGCGCCCGTCGGCCTGCTGCCCTCCTCCCCGCGGCGGTCGAGCAGCTGGCGGTGGTCCCACTCGAAGATGGCGCCGAAGACGGAGCCGTCGCGCTCGTCCACCAGCTCGTGCGCCAGGCGGTAGCTGAAGGGCTTCCACCACTGCTGCGCCACCGCCGCCGCGTCCCGACGCTCCTGCCTCTCCAGCTCCAGGAGGTACACGGCCTCGATCAGGCTCGCCATCACCATCCTCCTGTAGTCGTCGTCCCTCCTGCGGATCAAAACCCAATGAGACACGCGTTCCGAGAAGAAGTCGGCCAATCAATCTCGTACAGTACGTGCATAGGGATCAGAGCTCATGCTGCTTACCAGCTGGTGTGTGTGAGGTCTCTCCAGGAAGTCGAGCAGGGCATGCTGTCGTGCGTGGCCATTGCTGCCATGCGCTGAATGAAGCTCGAAGGTAATCAGTTCCCGCTTGCGATATCCCTTTGCGTCTCTGCTTTGAGTGCAGCTGCGGACGGTCGACGATGGCGTAAGGAAAGTGTGCAAGGGGAGGCGGCAAATATATACCCGGCCGGAGCCGGGCTCGGAGGATCTTTGAGATGGAAGGTGGTTTGTGTACGAATAGTAGAGAGGAGGATTGGGCCGAATTTGCTCGCCAGCTAGTGGAGTGAAGGTGTTGTTTATTGGCGGGAATAAAGGCGACCCACCGGAACAAAGAGAACAAAGATCGGCAGAGCTCTCCCTTTTCTGTAGTTCCCCTGCAACTTGACTGAATCAGAATTGGGAGCGAGAGATCGGAGATAGCCTAGAGATGGAAAGAGATCGCAGATGGATGGCAGCCAGTGCTGCCTGCCCGTTGCTGCGAATAGTTGGCGTTACAGGCTGTGAAAGGCGGGATCGGGCGGACTCCGTGGATCGCAAGCTTTAGGGGAGCATATATTCGATCGCCCACGGCCTAAACCCAAGCCGGGAGAGGGCTAGTCCCTGCGGCGATGTCATGTCTCGCGCGCTAAGTATCGAATCTTAAGCAGCAGTTGCAGCCGTAGCGGTCTCTCACTGCTCGCTACCTGTACGTGCGCTGTACCTGTGCTACGTGTTATGCGTATGTGCGTATGACAGACAGGTTGGGTTAGGCGACCCGATCGATCGATATACGCGTCGATGGGGGCGGGGCGGGGACAAGAGGGATATCTGAGGCGCGTGGGGTGGCTGTCGTCAGGGGGAAGACTGGTGGCGACGTGGGTGGGGCAACGGTGGTTGATTGATTAAGCGCCAAGGTTAAAGAGTGCGGGTGATTTGGGCACGTTTTGTTACGCTCATGGGGGGAATTTGTTCCCGTGCGAGTCTGGCTTAATGCGTTCGTGCTCCGCGTGTTGGTTCCCTTCACACCCTTGGCGTGAGCCGCCTGCTTGGGGTTTCTTACTTAATTACTGCTTCGCTTTCTTGCTTACCGCTGCTTCAAAGCTCGCTTAATAAAACTTGGAAGATGCTTTCAGGCCTCGGACTGTGATCTGCTTGGAAGTCCCTCCCACGAAAATAGGATCCCTCCCGGGTCGCCCCATGCTCGGACGATCCCGTAGGCCCCGGCCGCCGCCGCCTAGCCCCTCCACCTCCAACCCTGCCAGGCCGCTGCCGCCGGCGACGGTGGCGGCGCCCTTCTCGCCGAAGGCGGAGGGCAGGAGAGGGTTTGTGCGCCTGATCTCCATGGGCGGTGGGGTATGACATCGACGGGTCTTGGATGTCTCGCAGAGGAGCGGATGGAGGAGGGATGCGGTCGGGCGCGGGCAGCGTGTGGGCATCGGCGGCGCAACACTGGAGGCGCGGCAGGCCGTTTTGGACCCAATCTCGGTGTTGCGCGGTGCATGCCGGCCATGCTATTGTCTGCCCTGTTTTGGCATCTCGAGTTCGTCTTCTTCTCCGCTGCCGGCCGGTGGCATGGGGGCTACTGGCGTGGTTTTGGATAAAGGTGGTCGTCTTTGGATTTCTCTCTCGCTATGACGAAGAACTGCCTGTCGTCGGTCGTCATTGATCTTGGGTGGATCGAGTTCCGGAAGACTCTGCCGGTGAATTCCAAATGGACGACATGCCTGGAGTTTGCAGGTGTGGACGGTGTTTCGGTCGCGCGCAACCATATTTTTACTGACCATTTGGTTTTACAGGGGTCATTGTGAAGCTCCGCGGCCTGTTGCCATGATGGGACATGCCTTGGTTCCACTGTGAAGTCAGACACGGAGAATGGCATGAAAGTTGGGAACTAAAGGCTGTCAATGGAAGTTTGAGTCCTAGGGGTGTAGGGATTCTGGCTTGGTGTTTTGTGACTTAGAACAACAGAATTGGTAAGTGGGGACGATAGCACATGAGGAATTCAGTGTCTAAACCTGCAGGGTGAAAAGCCAAGGTCTGGCCTAGCAATGACCTTGTTGAAGGTATTGTTTTGTGAATGCGGACTTTCTCTAGGGTGAAAACCTATGGTCATTGATCAGGGTGATGACGATGCTTAAACATTGTTTCCTTCTTGGAGGCATCACTTTTGGGAGTTGTTGGATTTCTGGTGCTGCTTTGGTGGTGTTTGGTCCGCGGTTTCAAGGTGTTGGGAATATGCCCTAGAGGCAATCATGTATGATGTTATTCGCAATGTATTCATAAAGTTATTGTCCATGCATGAACTTCTGATATGTATCATTGAATATGTGATTTAGTTGTGGAACTATATATTCATGTTGTTCATACTAGTTATCCTTAGTCATTGAGGTTGTGTTGGACACACAACTTAGACTAATGTGAAAGTCGGCTGATGACTCGGTTCCACTTATCATGGGAATGGAGATGCTATTCCGACTTACACGGATTCAGCTAAATAGTTTAGCGAGTCGGATTGACCCATATTGAGATGCAACGAACAAGTCGTCATTTGTATGTCTCAATCAATATAATCCTTAGACCCGAGGTTATTGCACAATCCGAGTTGAGGATCACCGATTTAGGTTCTGTCAAATAATGTTCCATCACTGGGAAGTTATAAAGGCAGAGTTCGGGTCAACTGAGAATCAAGCTGCGTGATGTGGATGACCAAGATGGGATTTTGCCCCTCCAACTGGAGAGATATTCTCTAGGCCCTCTCAGAAGATATGATTCGGAAAGCATGACCATGCACGACTCCGTTAAGTGTTAACCGAGACGGTCGACCAAGAGTTAGTTGGATGAATCACTTATCTCGGATTGAGAAGAGAGTTGAGCTATTTGAAGGATGACAATTATTCGCCTATAGCTTGACAAGATGTATCGTGAGGCAAAAGGGACTCAGACAAAAGTCTCACATTGGAAGGTATGTCGTCATGACTCTTTGGTACTTGGGAGTTGGCACGTTCTGCTAGAAGCCGCTACTGACTAATGGATTACGAGTGAGACTCGGATCATGTCCGGGTTACCATGAGTCTGTTGGGTCACACACTTAAGAGCAGGAGCAAGTTTGGGTTAGACCTGAAACGGAAATGTATTTGGGTTGAACCTGAATCGGATACGGAATGAGTTAGTGAGTTGGACTCATAGTGACTAATATGGGCTTTAGTGAATGGGCCACAAGTGAGTGGAGCCCACTTTTACTCCCTATATATACTGGGGCACATTTACCTAGAGGGTGTGTGAGATAAGGTTATTTCAAGCGTTGGAAAACCCTAGCCCAGTCCAGTCTTGCCGCCACCGTACCAGACCTAGCAGTCCACCACCGGCGCTCCTCCTCATACGTGTGGATACTGACGGAGGTGTTGTACATTCAGCACTTCGACGATCGGATCGTGAGGACTACACTGCATCAAGCGACGTGCATCATCAATTCCGCAACAGCGCATCTAGTGGTAATTCTCGTGGCCTACTACCTCAATTAGATCTTAGGGTCACCGCGCATGGAAAAAGTTTTGTTTATCTCTACGTGGCCCAACAGTGGTATCAGAGCGTTAGCTTCTGGTTTTAGGCTCGAGATCATGCATATGTGATATGCGGCGTTTGATTGAATCTAATTGCAGTTTTGGCGGTCGATCTATGAGATAGATCGATTTTGTACGAGGTTGACTGTATCAACTGTACTCGAGGAATTGGATGATCTGTTTTCCGTGATCTACTGCTGAGGTCGTGGAACGACATACCCCGACCGGTCGGATTTCTCCATCGGGTTAGACTGTGACACCTAAATCCGGATGCAGTGATCGAAGATCAAAGAGTTTGGTCAGCCGGCTTCGCCCTATCATAGCACCTTAAATGTCGTTGCGAGTTTCACAACGCCGGTAGATATCGTATATATATATATATCCATAACTTGTTTTTGCAGGATGATGTTGTGAATGGTATGGCTTATGTGCATGTGATGTGTGTAATCCATACGTGATCTGCGTGTCAGCCGGCTGGATCCTAGGTGATGTCATGTTATTGTATAATGATATGCGTGTCGGATTCTCTGTGTAATTTACTTTACTAACTAGTGTAGCTGTTTGGAGAACCCGGATGTCATGCAAGTCGATATACAAGTCGGCTACATGGAGTAAGGCGACACATGACAAGAGTTGACACGAGTCGAATTACCAGCTTTGTGGAGATGGAGATCACCATGAAGAGAGCCATACCATTTCACATTATAATTGCTTTATTTTGTGTTATGTTTATGTCTCTGTTTTACCTCTATTAGATAGTTGGTAGAAATTAATCCCTCAAAGAAGGTCTAGTCGGTTTCGTCGCCAGTGCTGCATCATCACAAGTCGGACATTTTTGGTAGTGGGCTCATAAAATTGAGGTGTTATCAATTCTTTTTGACTAGGTGGGTTCGATTCGGACTCTTACAGTGGAAGCACTCGGTAATCTAGACGGGTCTATCACAACGGTTGTGGGACTCGGGGAAAATTCGTACAGGAGCTGGGACATGTGATGCCACCCATCCAACGGGAGTCGTATGGGATGTGATTAAGAAGGAGTTGTCTACCTAGATCACTTGACGGCTAGCGGTGATGCTAAAGCTCACTAGTCGGCTTGCTTATTTAGGGTCCTGAATCACTAAGTAACCATCGGAGGGGTGTTGGTTCTAGTGGGGGCATAAGTATTAAAGTGTTCAATATGCTTGCTCTTTTATGAATACATGTCTTAAGTGTTTTTCATATTTTTAGGTTGTAGATCAATGGCACCTAGTAGTCTCCCTCAGATTTCAAGTTTTGCTTTGAGAACCATCTTAGAGAAAGATAAGCTAAATGGAACTAACTTTACCAACTGGTATCGTAATATGAGAATTGTTCTCAAGCAAGAAAAGAGGGACCATGTCCTAGACAACCCACTTCCAGATGAGCTGAATGAGAATGCGACTGTCACAACCACCAATGCCTACCGTAGGACTTGTGATGAGTCTACAAAGATTACTTGTCTTATGCTTGCTCACATAGAACTGGACTTGCAATAGCAGTTCGAGAATGTTGAGGCCTACGATACGATTGAAAGCCTCAAAAGTATGTTCCAGGCTTAGGCAAAGACCGAGAGGTATCAAGTCTCTCAAGATTTGCTGAGCTGCAAGCTTAAGGATGGTGATCTGATGAGTCCGCATGTGATCAAGATGGTTGGTTACGTGCAGTCCCTGGAAAGGCTTGGCTACCCCCATTAGCGAAGAGTTTGCTACGGACATAATTCTGAACTCTCTTCCTAGTGCGTATGGTCAGTTCATATCAAACTACCACATGCATGGTATGGATAAGAAGTTCACTGAACTACATGGGATGCTCAAGCAGGCTGAGGTAGATCTCAAGAAAGGCGTCAGTCAAGTGTTGATGATGCACAATAAGGCTAAGTTCAAGAAGAGTTCTTGGACTAAGAAGAAGAAGGCAAAGTTGGGAGGCAAGGCTGGGGACCCGGTCCAAAGCGCTTCCTCAGGAACTAAGCCATCTCCTGCAACCGGATCCACTTGCTTCTATTGCAAGGAGGATGGCCACTGGAAGAGAAATTGCAGCAAGTATCTGGCTGACAAAGCCAAGAGTGGAGGTGTGACTTCCGGCTCAGGTACGCTTGTTTGCAATGTTATAGACATTTATCTCGTCGATGCACCTAATAGTTCTTGGGTATATGATACCGGATTAGTTATTCAATCCTACAACTTGTTGCAGGGACTGGTAAGAACTAGGAGCGTGGCGAGAGGCGAGGTTGACATTCGAGTCGGCAACAAAGCGAGAGTCGCTGCGTTGGAAGTCAGCACAATGCAACTTCATTTACCTTCTAGATTTTTAATGGAGCTAAATAATTGTTATTATGTTCCAGTGCTTAGTCGAAACATTATTTCTGCCTCATGTTTGATGAGACAAGGCTATGAGTCGAATATTAAGAATAATGGTTGTTCTTTATATTTGAATAATATGTTTCATGGCTTTGCACCCATTCAGGATGGGTTATTTATTTTGAATCTTGATGGTGAATCGGTCTATAACATAAATGTGAAAAGGTTAAAATCAAATGATCTGAATATGACTTACTTTTGGCACTGTCAGCTTGGTCATATAAGTTGAAAACGCATGAAGAAGCTCCATGATGATGGACTCCTAACTTCGTTCAAATTGGAGTTGTTCGAGACATGCGAATCCTGCCTACTCGGCAAGATGACCAAGACACATTTTGCAAAGAGTTGTGAAAGGGCGTCTAACTTGTTGGGACTAGTACATAGTGATGTATGTGGCCCGATGGGCACGACATCCATAGGTGGTTATGAGTACTTCATTACCTTCACTGATGACTTGAGTAGGTATGGATATATCTAGTTTATAAAACATAAGTCAGAAGCCTTTCAAAAGTTCAAGAAATTCCAGAATGAGGTACAAAATCAACTTGGCAAGAAAATAAAGTTTCTTCGGTCGGACCGAGGAGGCGAGTACATCAGCCATGTGTTCGATGACCATCTGAAGAGTTGTGTAACAGTTCCTCAGCTCACTCCGCCGGGAACGCCGCAGAGAAACAGTGTGTCAGAAAGGCGGAATGGGACCTTGTTAGACATGGTAGATCAATGATGATAAAAATTGTAGTGGGGATTCTCCCTACTGTTTCACCTCAAAAAAATCAATGATGATTCGGACAGATTTGTCTTTATCATTTTGGGGTTATTGTCTATAAACTACAACATTCACACTAAATAGAGTACCATCAAAGTCGGTAGAGAAACACCGCATGATATGTGGACTGGCAAGAAGACGAGTTTGTCTTTTCTTAAGATTTGGGGTTGTGAAGCATTTGTCAAGCGACTTTAGTCAGAGAATCTTATGGCCAAGTCGGATAAGTGTATTTTCGTGGGGTATCCGAGGGAAACTTTGGGTTACTACTTCTACAACTGAGAAGAGGGCAAAGTGTTTGTCGCTAAAAATAGTGTCTTCCTTGAGAAAGAGTTTCTCAGTCAGGGAGTCAGTGGGAGTACAATGTGTGGCATCCCGCTAAAACCACTACTAAAAAATCGCTGTGTTTTTGTGCATTGCATCATCATGACTGCATGCTCATGTCATCATGCCACATTGCATTTGAGCATCGTCGTCATCATGCATATGTTTGTCTAAAACTATTTTCTAAAAGCCTATATTTGTTTTCATAAATATCCCCTGTCTTTATTTCAAATTAAAACCGGGTCTCCGGAATATTTTGTTTCGTCTACAGACAGATTTGAAAAGCCCCGTTTTAAACAAATAAAATATTTATATTATTTTTAGGAGGCAGCCCGCCAGGCCCGAAAGCCCGGTCGGCCACCTCCAAACCCTAAATCTAAATCTACCTAGACCTGTCTAAATCTTACCCTAACCCAACCGACCAAACCCATCGCCCTACCACACCCCGCCGCCAGCCAACTCCACCCAGCCGACCCACCTTTGCCGCTTCTTCCTTTTCCCCTGGTCCCACCCGCCAGCTAGCCACCAAACCTCTCCCGCTCCACACCCCCACCTCACCAACCCCACCTACCCCCTCCTCCCTCTTTTCCCGCCCTGGTGCGACCGCCCGCCGCTAGCTCCCCCTGGTCACCTCCTGCCACCCTTCCCCTGGCCCGCCTGCCCCTGGGCCCCACCTTCCACCGACCGCCTCCACCGCTTTTCCCCATCCCGACCGCACCCCACCTGGCTTCGATCCACGCATCGCCAGGCCCACCCTGTCCCTGCCTCGCTTTCCCCCCACCAACCGCGTCTCCCTCGCGTGCCCCATCCCCGCCCAGGGCCCCACTCCCCAGGCGCACCACCACGCGTGGACCCTCCCCTCGATCCCCATCACCTACCCGCCGTCGGCGCCCAAGGTCGCCGCCCAGATCCCCTCTGTGTAGGGCACCGCCAAGCACCCCAGCTGCGTGGGCCAGGACCCCCGAGCCACCCCCGCCATGAGCTCCTCACCCCGTCACCTCCTCGGCTCCACCACCTCTCCGGCAACGCCTCCTCCAGCGCCCGCCTCTGGCCCCCTCCTCGGCCGCCGTAGTGACTTCCTCGACTCGGAACCGCGACCCCATCGCCGCATCCGCCTACTCCCTCCTCGTGCCCCGGCGTCGCCCCGCCTCGCTGGCTTTTCCCCGCCTCCCCAGCTCAGTCTCCGGCCACGCCACGCGGAGGTCCTCTAGTCCCGATCTCCTCGACCGCCCTCTGCGCGCCTTCCCCCGCCTCCGGCCGCAGCCTCGCCGCCGCGAGTTCTCCTACCCGCTGCAGACCTACCTGACATCGTCTCCTCCCCGAGCACTCCCGTCTCCGCGCCGACCTCCGCCCGCACGGTGCTGCCAGGCTCGCCAGGAGCCGCCGCGCGCCTGCCACGACCTCTCCTTCCTGTTCCAGCGCCTCCGCGCCATCCTCTTGCAAGCAGCGCCGGTCTCGGCCCTCGTCTCTGAGCTCCCTGCGCGTCCACCTCATCCCGCGCGTGCGACCATGTTCGGCTACCGCAGGACAATGATGTGTATCGATGACACAGGCTACAGACAAAGTTGGACAAGAGCATCAGGGTTGCGCAAACTACTACCTCCAGGACGGACATACAGCAAGATCCTCGACAAGGTGGCTACTTCCCGGAGCCGAAGATCTTGTTGAACCCGAACCTAGAGCACCACGGATTACCACGTGATCTTCGACAAGATCTTCTACATGGTTTCGAAGACCGATTCCGTTTCCACCGAGGCTGACAAGATATGGGACCTCAAGGACTGCGCATGACCATCGACCCTGAACAAGTTCGCCATCGTTCAAAGACGCCGGTCCGGAATGCCAAGGCCATCGACATGGAATCGACAAGATCTACTTCACGAACCCTCGGCATGCCAAGATCTCCTTCACAGATCCAATGACCGAGACCCCGAAGCCCGATCTCGGTGATCCGAAGGCCACGCTGAGATCTGCTACACGGACCCGATGACCGCCAAGATCACCACCGACGACAAGCACTTCACAGCGGATCACCAAGTTCGCCGACACGGATACGCCAAGTTCTTCATCCCGAACGTCAAGACTGACCCGATACGCGGACCCGGCAAGATCTTCGCGACGACAAGATCGACACCGACCAGGGCGAATTCGTTGCGCCCCGACGCCAAACCAAGTCTTTCTTTCCGGAACGCCAAGCTCTCCTTCCATTGTCCGAGACCGATCCCGTCGAACCGTTCCCCCCGTTGAACCCTGAGCGCCGGACCCCGGACCCCTGGAACCCAAGATCTTCCGAACCCAGATGTGTGACCCTAAGCCCCTATTTTTATAATATGACATCATCAACTGTCGCATATTAAATTGTTCATGCATGCATATATGTCTGTGGTTTGGGGGCATTATGCCGATTCACCTCATAATTAAATATGGAGTCCATATGTGGGCTATTCTAGTCTTATTCCGGACTCCATTTAAATTTGTGTAGCGAACCGATACCATGTTTTGCCTTGTTAAGACAACATTTAATTTGCGGGGTAGATAAATAACTTGAACCGTTTAATTAAATGTAGGGACCCCGGTTCCGCTTAATACTGCCTAATTGCACCGCATCTGCATCATATCATAATCATGTCAGATCTTCTGCCGTAGTTTTAAATATTGCATCATGTGTTTCTTCTAGTGTTTGCTTCTTCGCGGATTAGGCCGATGAGCGGTTGCGAGTATCAACAAGTTCTCCGGATATGTCTCTTAGGTTATGTTTCCCAGGCGAGCATCTCTTCCCCTTCTACCTATCTTGCATTTATAGTCTTTATTTCCTCCTGTTGATCTATTGCTATCCGTGTCGTGATGCTTTAGTTTCCGTACACCAGTTATACCCCGTGCAGCCTCTATATTGCCTTGGACACCTCCTATTACCTGTGTCTGGTAGTTAGCTGGCCTTGCGAGTCATAGTTGCTTGCTCAGGAGCGATCTCGTGTTGTCAAGTACCACAGTTGTTGGAATGCTGGCAGATGTTTGTGGTGGAGATGATCATGCCTTTAAATACAACTATTAAATTGCTAGATACAACTAATGCAGAGGCATCGGTGGGCAATAGATGCTATTTTGTTCTTCCATGCTCACTTGTGTCCCGTAGGACCCCGAGTACTTGATACCTGTTCCTTGACTATTCGCACTATCCACATCCGGGAGACCATATGGGATCCCCCTTAGCCAGAGCTTGATTCATTTCTTATTTCTTGGGGCCATAAAGTAGTTTGGGGCTTTATTACTATCCTGTACTTATGGCATGCTTTACCGCTTTATTTAAGATTGTCTGTGGAGCACATGTACTGTTTTGGATCGTGGCACGATTTCGTGTTATCGACAAGCCCAATCACACTTTCGGGTTCCCAGTCCTTTATAGCCGTTCTCGCAAACCCTAGGTCCGTTCCGGAGCCGGCCAACTTCGTTGCGGGTAGCTTAGTGGGGTGGCCCCCTGAAATATTTTATGAATCCTGTGATTGCTTTGTCGTGAAAGCCTCGTTGGGTTTTGAGTTGGTTTTTCCGAGGTTGATCGAGTGTGTGTTGCTATTTGTGCACCCCTACAGGGTAAAACTTTCTGAAAGCCGTGTCCGCGGTTATGGATGACTTGGAGCACAATATCTCGATCATAGACAAGCATAACTAAAGTAGTGCTATAAATTTGACTTAATATATGACTAGTAATCCGATTCAACTATCACGGAATGGATAATAAAAGTGCCAACAACGGGTGGATCTGGGGTTGTTTTGTGACATGTTGTACCTTCCTAGTAAGTATTGCAACTCCAATGGAATGTGATAAAAGTGCCAACAATTGCTAGGTTTTGGGATTCCTCAGGACAATTATATCTGACTAGTAAATGTTCCAACTACAACGGAATGGTGTTTAAAACTGCCCACTACTTATGCTTCAGGATGACTCATGCTATCTATATCTGATTAGTAAGTGCTGCAACTATAACGGAATGAGTAAAACTGCCAACTGTGTGAGTTCCTCGGTTTGACTTCCTCGTTTGGTCTCGAGGGGGAATATCGGGATGGGTATGTTTGGTGTTACTATCAGGTTGGATCCGGATAGGTCTTTCTTATCCCTCTCTAATAGCCGATAGTTGTATTGAGTCTCTATAGGTTGTTTAGTGCATGCTTCGCTGCCGCTTCAGTCCACCATACTTATGTAGGCGAGAGCCGCCGAATTCTAGCCTCGCCGTGTACTGGCCTCAGTACTGACGCTCCTCTTTTTCCTTTGCCCTTTGTCGGCACCCCTTTTGTTTTAGCATTTTTGAGATCGACGTCGTTAGCAGGGTTACCCTTCCGGCTTGGCCTAGGCAAGGTTATGGACGCCATTGGTTATTCTTCAGGGCTCTTAGCCCCATTTGTCTCTTGTCCGTAGTCGGACGCTCTATCGTTTTCAAGGTGATTTGAATCTTTTGTATAGTATATCTGTATTATTGACTCATGGAGTCATTGTTGTATATATATGTTCTGTGGGTTCCATCGTGGACTAATGTGTAATGGTATTACTTCGTTTTCCACCCGCACGAAAGTGCCTGGTGGGCGTCCTTGAATCGTTTCTATGTGGGTTTGGTGGGAAGCGCTGAAACTTGCATAGGGCCGATTCGAGGGTGTTACAGAGTGGTATCAGAGCTCAGCAGTTGCGATACCCCACAAGTCCAACCTGTAGGATAACCTACCTAACGGCCAAAGTAGAGTGTCAAAACTATTTTTGAAAAATCGGTCGGATAGATCTGATTTTACTCCTTACCCCTCTGTTGTTCTCCTCTTACCTCTGCGTGTTTTGAATCTGCTCTCTTATCTTTCTTCGAGTCCAGGAATTCTTGTGGTCGGGTTTCGTCGTACCTTCAGGGTTTCGCCTCCTCCTTTGGCAACGGTGTTTCTACCTCCGGACTTCATGCTATCTGAGTGGTCTTTTATCTAGGGTACCATTCTTTGTTCCTTGTTTGTGCCTTCCGGTGTTTTCCGACACGACAACATCAGCTACGCCAGATCCGATGCAGAGTCTGCATCGTTCTTTTGTTCCGAACCTCGATTGTCGAGATCAACAGTCTGATTCCGAGAATGGTTGCATGCTTTTCTACTGATTGTGCAGAGTAATAGTTTGGGTGCGTGATGGATTGGCCCCCATGCCGACGACTCAATCTATTTGCTCTCGTACATTGAAGTGGATGAGAATGCGTCATTTCTCTCTTTTTATCGAAGTTAGAGGTGGCTTTATTTGTTGATACCTCTGCCTTCGCCCTTTGTTCCCGGAGTGTTCTCTCGACGATCATGGACAACGACCTCTTGTTGGTGGTGTCGCCGATTTCAAGTTGGAGCAACAATCTTGTTAGTGGTGTCGCGAGGATCGACATGAAGCGAGAAGATTCAGATCACCGACCTTCTTCCCGGTACCATGACGCGGATCTCGAGGGCAAGATCCATTGTTAGTGGTGTCGAATTGTGGCATCCCGCTAAAACCACTTTTAAAAAATTGCTGTGTTTTTGTGCATTACATCATCATGACCGCATGCTCATGTCATCATGCCACATTGCATTTGAGCATCGTCGTCATCATGCATATGTTTGTCTAAAACTATTTTCTAAAAGCCTATATTTGTTTTCCTAAATATCCCCTGTCTTCATTTCAAATTAAAACCGGGTCTCCGGAATATTTTGTTTCGTCTACAAACGGATTTCAAAAGACCCGTTTTAAACAAATAAAATATTTATATTATTTTTAGGAGGCAGCCCGCCAGGCCCGAAAGCCCGGTCGGCCACATCCAAACCCTAAATCTAAATCTACCTAGACCTGTCTAAATCCTACCCTAACCCAACCGACCAAACCCATCGCCCTACCACACCCCGCCGCCAGCCAACTCCACCCAGCCGACCCACCTTTGTTGCTTCTTCCTTTTCCCCCGGTCCCACCCGCCAGCTAGCCACCAAACCTCTCCCGCTCCACACCCCTACCTCACCAACCCCACCTACCCCCTCCTCCCTCTTTTCTCGCCCTGGTGCGACCGCCCGCTGCTAGCTCCCCCTGGTCACCTGCTGCCACCCTTCCTCTGGCCCGCCTGCCCCTAGGCCCCACCTTCCACCGACCGCCTCCACCGCTTTTCCCCATCCCGACCGCACCCCACCTGGCTTCGATCCACGCATCGCCAGGACCACCCTGTCCCTGCCTCGCTTTTCCCCACCCAACCGCGTCTCCCCTGCGTGCCCCATCCCTGCCTAGGGCCCCACTCCCCAGGCGCACCACCACGTGTGGACCCTCCCCTCGATCCCCATCACCTACCCGCCGTTGGCGCCCAAGGTCGCCGCCCAGATCCCCTCTATGTAGGGCACCGCCAAGCACCCCAGCTGCGCCGGCCAGGCCCCCGAGCCACCCCCGCCATGAGCTCCTCACCCCGTCACCTCCTCGGCTCCGTGACCTCTCCGGCAGCACCTCCTCTAGCGCCCGCCTGTGCCCCCATCCTCGGCCGCCACCGTGGCTTCCTCGACACGAAACCGCGACCCCGTCGCCGCCGCATCCGCCTCTTCCCTCCTCGTGCCCCGGCGTCGCCCCGCCTCGCCGGCTTTTCCCCGCCTCCCTAGCTCAGTCTCTGGCCGCGCCACGCCAAGGTCCTCTGGTCCCGATCTCCTCGACCGCCCTTTGCGCGCCTTCCCCCGCCTCCGGCCGTAGCCTCACCGCCGCGAGTCCTCCTCCCCGCTGCAGACCCACCTGCCACCGTCTCCTCCCCGAGCACGCCCGTCTCCGAGCCGACCTCCGCCCGCACGGTGCTGCCAGGCTCGCCAGGAGCCGCCGCACGCCTGCCACGACCTCTCCTTCCCGTTCCAGCGCCTCCGTGCCATCCTCTTGCAAGCAGCGCCGGCCTCGGCCTTCGTCTCCGAGCTCCCTGCGCGTCCACCTCGTCACGCGCCTGCGACCATGTTCGGCTACCGCAGGACAATTATGTGTATCGATGACACAGGCTATAGACAAAGTTGGACAAGAGCATCAGGGTTATGCAAACAACTACTTCCAGGACGGACATACAGCAAGATCCTCGACAAGGTGGCTACTTCCCGGAGCCGAAGATCTTGTTGAACCCGAACCTGGAGCACCACGGATTACCACGTGATCTTCGACAAGATCTTCTACATGGTTTCGAAGACCGATTCCGTTTCCACCGAGGCCGATAAGATATGGGACCTCAAGGACTGCGCATGACCATCAACCCTGAACAAGTTCGCCATCGATCAAAGACGGCGGTCCGGAACACCAAGGCCATCGACATGGAATCGACAAGATCTACTTCACAAACCCTCGGCACACCAAGATCTCCTTCACAGATCTGATGACCGAGACCCCGAAGCCCGATCCCGGTGATCCGAAGGCCACGCCGAGATCTGCTGCACGGACCCGATGATCGCCAAGATCACCACCGATGACAAGCACTTCACAGCGGATCACCAAGTTCGCCGACACGGATACGCCAAGTTCTTCATCCCGAACGTCAAGACCGACCCGATACGGGGACCCAGCAAGATCTTCGCGATGACAAGATCGACACCGACCAGGGCGAATCCGTTGCGCCCCGACGCCAAACCAAGTCCTTCTTTCCGGAACGCCAAGCTCTCCTTCCGTTGTCCGGGACGGATCCCGTCGAACCGTTCCCCCCGTCGAACCCTGGGAGCCGGACCCTGGACCCCTGGAACCCAAGATCTTCCGAACCCAGATGTGTGACCCTAAGCCCCCATTTTTATAATATGACATCATCAACTGTCGCATATTAAATTGTTCATGCATGCATATTTGTCTGTGGTTTGGGGGCATTATGCCGATTCACCTCATAATTAAATATGGAGTCCATATGTGGGCTATTCTAGTCTTATTCCGGACTCCATTTAAATTTGCGTAGCGAACCGATACCATGTTTTGCCTTGTTAAGACAACATTTAATTTGCGGGGTAGATAAATAACTTGAACCGTTTAATTAAATGTCGGGACCCCGGTTCCGCTTAATACTGCCTAATTGCACTGCATCTGCATCATATCATAATCATGTCGGATCTTCTGCCGTAGTATTAAATATTGCATCCGGTGTTTCTTCTAGTGTTTGCTTCTTTGCGGATTAGGCTGATGAGCGGATGCAAGTATCGACAAGTTCTCCGGATATGTCTCTTCGGTTATGTTTCCGAGGCGAGCATCTCTTTCCCTTCTACCTATCTTGCATTTATAGTATTTATTTCCTCCTGTTGATCTATCGCTATCCGTGTCGCGATGCTTTAGTTTCCGTACACCAGTTATACCCCGTGCAGCCTCTATATTGCCTTGGAAACCTCCTATTACCTGTGTCTGGTAGATAGCTGGCCTTGCGAGTCATAGTTGCTTGCTTAGGTGCGATCTCGTGTTGTCAAGTACCACAGTTGTTGGAATGCTGGCAGATGTTTATGGTGGAGATGATCATGACTTTAAATACAACTATTAAATTGCTAGATATAACTAATGCAGAGGCATCGGTGGGCAATAGATGTTATTTGGTTCTTCCATGCTCGCTTGTGTCCCGTAGGACCCCGAGTACTTGATACCTGTTCCTTGACTATTCGCACTATCCACATCCGGGAGACCCTATGGGATCCCCCTTAGTTAGAGCTTGATTCATTTCTTATTTCTTGGGGCCACAAAGTAGTTTGGGGCTTTATTACTATCCTGTACTTATGCCATGCTTTACCGCTTTATTAAAGATTGTGCGTGGAGCACCTGTACTATTTTGGATCGCGGCACGATTTCGCGGTATCGACAAGCCCAGTCACACTTTTGAGTTCCCAGTCCTTTACAACTGTTCTCGCAAACCCTGGGTCCGTTCCGGAGCCGGCCAACTTCGTTGCGGGTAGCTTAGTGGGGTGGCCCCCTGAAATATTTTATGAATCCTGTGATTGCTTTGCCGTGAAAGCCTCGTTGGGTTTTGAGTTGGTTTTTCCGAGGTTGATCGAGTGTGTGTTGCTATTTGTGCACCTCTGTAGGGTAAAACTTTCTGAAAGCCGTGTCCGCGGTTATGGACGACTTGGAGCACAATATCTCAATCATAGACAAGCATAACTAAAGTAGTGCTATAAATTTGACTTAATATATGACTAGTAATCTGATTCAACTATCACGGAATGGATAATAAAAGTGCCAACAACTGGTGGATCTGGGGTTGTTTTGTGACATGTTGTACCTGCCTAGTAAGTATTGCAACTCCAATGGAATGTGATAAAAGTGCCAACAATTGCTAGGTTTTGGGATTCCTCAGGACAATTATATCTGACTAGTAAATGTTCCAACTACAATGGAATGGTGTTTAAAACTGCCCACTACTTATGCTTCAGGATGACTCATGCTATCTATATCTGATTAGTAAGTGATGCAACTATAAAGGAATGAGTAAAACTGCCAACTGTGTGAGTTCCTCGGTTTGACTTCCTCGTTTGGTCTCGAGGGGGAATATCAGGATGGGTATGTTTGGTGTTACTATCAGGTTGGATCCGGATAGGTCTTTCTTATCCCTCTCTAATAGCCGATAGTTGTATTGAGTCTCTATAGGTTGTTTAGTGCATGCTTCGCTCCCGCTTCAGTCCACCATACCTATGTAGGCGAGAGCCGCCGAATTCTAGCCTCACCGTGTACTGGCCTCAGTACTGACGCTCCTCTTTTTCCTTTGCCCTTTGTCGGCACCCCTTTTGTTTTAGCAGGTTTGAGATCGACGTCGTTAGCAGGGTTACCCTTCCGGCTTGGCCTGGGCAGGGTTATGGACGCCATTGGTTATTCTTCAGGGCTCTTAGCCCCACTTGTCTCTTGTCCGTAGTCGGACGCTCTATCGTTTTCAAGGTGATTTGAATCTTTGTATAGTATATCTGTATTCTTGACTCATGGAGTCGTTGTTGTATATATGTGTGCTGTGGGTTCCATCGTGGACTAATGTGTAATGGTATTACTTCATTTTCCACCCGCACGAAAGTGCCTGGTGGGCGTCCTTGAATTGTTTCTATGCGGGTTAGGTGGGAAGCGCTGAAACTTGCATAGGGCCGATTCGAGGGTGTTACACAATGCAGCTCGAAGAAATTCGAGAAGTACCGACCAATAGCGAGTCGGAAAAAGCCTTGGAGCTTGAGCTGGTCGTGGTAACTGAGCCAACATCTGCACCTACACTGCGAAGATCGGCAAGAATGCAAAGTGTTCATGATGTATTACTATTGAACAGTGATGAGCCGGCAAGTTATTTGAAAGTGATGGTGGGTTCTGATTCTGAGTCGTGGCTTGGAGCCATGAGATCCGAGTTAAAGTCCATGGATGAAAATCAAGTTTGGAACTTGGTTGATCTGCCAGACGGTGCAAGACCCGTCGAGTGTAAATGGGTCTTTAAGAAGAAAACTGATATGGATGGAAATGTTTCTATCTATAAAGCACGGCGTGTTGCGAACGGGTTCTAACAACTTCAAGGAGTTGATTATGATGAGACTTTCTCACCCGTAGTGATGCTTAAGTCAGTTTAGATCATATTAGCTATAATAGCCTATTTCGACTATGAGATATGGCAGGTGGATGTCAAGACGGTATGCAAACTTCAGAAATCCATTTATGGGTTGAAGCAAGCATCTCGGAGTGGGAACATTCGCTTTGATGAGGTAGTCAAATCGTTTGGCTTCATCAAGAGTGATCATGATTCTTGTTTATACAAGAAGTTTAGTGGGAGAAAAGTAAACTTTCTGATCTTATATGTGGATGACATATTACTGATTGGAAATGATGTTCAGATGTTGCAAGAAGCGAAAGAATCATTGGAAAAGAGCTTTTCTATGAAGGACTTGGGTAGGGCGACTTACATACTAGGAATCCGGATCTATAGAGATAGATCAAGGTGACTCATTGGATTGAGTCAGAGTACATATTTGGACAAAGTGTTGAAGAAGTTCAACATGGAATTGTCTAAGAAGGGGTTCTTACCGATGTCCCATGGCGTAAAACTGAGCAAGACTAGTGTCCTTCACCAACTGATGAACGAAGTCGGTTGAGTGCGATTCTGTATGCTTCAGCAGTCGGATCCATCATGTATGTTATGATTTGTACAAGGACAGATGTTTCCTATGCTCTAAGTGTTGTGAGCAGATACCAGGCTGACCCTAGAGAAATCCACTAAGCAGCGGCTAAAAATATCTTTAAGTACTTGAGAAGGACTAAGGATATGTTCCTAGTTTATGGAGGTGAGGATGAACTCAGTGTAAGGGTTACACGGATGCGAGTTATCTCACTCACTCGGATGATTCTCGTTCGTAGTCCAGATATGTGTTTGTAATAAACGGAGGGGCAGTGAGCTAGAAGAGTTCCAAGCAAGAAACCGTGTCTACATCTACGATAGAGGCTAGGTATATTGCCGCCTCAGAGGCGGCAAAAGAAGCCTTTTGGATGAGGAATTTCCTCATGGATCTTGGTGTGGTTCAGGGCTCGTCTAATCCGTTAGACATGTATAGTGATAACAATGGTGCTATTGCACAAGCAAAGGAACCTAGACAACACCAGAAGAACAAACATATACTCATGTGTACCACCTGATTCGTCAGTTCGCGGATCAAGGGTTAACAAGTTATGCAAGGTACACACAGATGCAAATATTGTGGATCCATTGACAAAGCCGCTACCACATCCAAAGCATGAGGCGCACCTAAGAGCTATGGGCATTAGATGCCTAGACATGTGATGTCGGAAGATTGACTCTAGTGCAAGTGGGAGACTATTGGGAATATGCCCTAGAGGCAATAATGTATGATGTTATTCCCAATGTATTCATAAAGTTATTGTCCATGTATGAACTTCTGATATGTATCATTGAATATGTGATTCGATTGTGGAAGTATATATTCATGTTGTTCATACTAGTTATCCTTGGTCATTGAGGTTGTGTTGGACACACAACTTAGACTAATGTGAAAGTTGGCTGATGACTCGGTTCCACTTGTCATGGGCATGGAGATGCTATTTCGACTTACACGGATTCAGCTAAAGAGTTTAGCGAGTTAGATTGACCCATATTGAGATGCAACGAACAAGCATCATTTACATGTCTCAATCAATGTAATCGTTAGACCCGAGGTTATTGCCAATCCGAGTTGATGATCACTTACTTAGGTTCTGTCAAACGTTGTTCTGTCACTAGGCAGTTATAAAGTCAGAGTTCGGGTCGATTGAGAATCAAGCAGCATGATGTGGATGACCAAGATGGGATTTTGCCCCTCCAACTAGAGAGATATTATCTGGGCCCTCTCGGAAGATATGATTCGGAAAGCATGACCATGCACGATTCGGTTAAGTGTTAACCGAGGCGGTCGACTAAGAGTTAATCATATGAATCACCTGTCTCGGATCGTGAAGAGAGTTGAGCTATTTGAAGGATGACAATTATTCGCCTATAGCTTGACAAGATGTATCGTGAGGCAAAAGGTACCCAGACGAAAGTCACATTGGAAGGTATGTTGTCATGACGTACTCTTTGGTACTTGGGAGTTGGCACGTTCTGCTAGGAGCCGCTACCAACTGATCGATTACGAGTGAGACTCGGATCGTGTCCGAGTTACCATGAGCCTGTCGGGTCACACACTTAAGAGCGGGAGCAAGTTTGGGTTAGACCTGAACCGAAAATGTATTTGGGTTGAACCCGAATCGGATACGGACTGAGTTATTGAGTTGGACTCATAGTGACTAATATGGGCTTTAGTGAATAGGCCACAAGTGAGTGGATCCCACTTTCACTCCCTATATATACCGGGCCACAATTACCTAGAGGTTGTGTGAGATTAGGTTATTCCAAGCGTTGGAAAACCCTAGCCCAGTCCAGTCCTGCCGCCGTCATACCGGACCTAGCAGTCCACCGCCGGCACTTCTCCTTGTACGTGTGGATATTGGTGGAGGTGTTTTACGTTTAGCACTTCGACGATCAGATCATGAGGACTGCACTACATCAAGCGACATGCTTCATCAATTCCGCAACTGTGCGTCTAGTGGTAATTCTCGTGGCCTACTACCTCAGCTAGATCTTGGGATCACCACGTAGGGAAAAGGTTTTGTTTATCTCTACATGGCCCAACACAAGGAACTTACCACTATAGTGGGAATTTTTTTATGTAATTCTTTTTTTTGGTTGTGGCATCCGTAATGCCAATAGAGTAATGCGTTGTTGCAGATGCTAGGTGTTATTGGTATCTCGCGATATTAATATATGCTCCTTTCCAAAAAAAAGGCCTCGAACTGTGAGCTATGTACCAAGAAGAAGTTGCATTACTACCAGGCGATGGAGGTACAAATTATATAGAGGACCCTAACAAAATCGAAAATTGCATTGGGTCCTTAAACTTAGGACAAAGGACCCTATAACTAAAGCTCAAAACGTATTTAGATCCCTAGACCTCTCCACTTAACTTGCAAGATGAACTCGCCCATTAGCCATCGCCTCCAACATCGAGGAGCATGCTACTTGGGAGGATGGTGATGAACCACGTCATCATGGAGGCAACAACTAAGGGCCTCACCTGGAGGTCGGAAGGGTGCCACATCAGCGCCATGAGCCGCCGCCCACCAACACAAATCAATGGCATCCAAAAGTCCATTGTAGGAGCACTCACATCTATAGCGAGCGCCAAGTCAATCTACACATCTCCCTCGCCTCCAAGGGACCAGGAAGGAGATCTCAACATAGACACCATCAGATTGGAGATGACCACACTTATTGAAGGATCCTGTACATGTGGCCTCCTCCTTCGCCTTCCACCATGGAAGCTTGATGGAGAAAGTCATGGATGACTAGTCTGTTGCGTGCGAGACCAGGGGAGATGAGCCCTAGAAGTCTGCATTATTATTACCGGTCACTAGGATCATCTCACCTGACGGCGATAGCTCTTTGAAAGAGCATTTCATGATCCCTAGTGTTTTGCGTGTTAGATAAAAATACTATGGATATTCTCAATATGTGCTAAATGCTGTAGATACAAAAGATTACATATATGTATATCGGCATCTACCTCACAAATGAAAGGAAAAAGAGACCTGCTCTAATTTGCAAGTTCAAGGTTGCCAGTGCCGGATAATCCATCCCTGGTGAGGGCCGGATAATCCGACCGCTGGGGATTTTCGCTAAGGACCAGACACGCGGTTCTCTGTTTACGGTCGGATATTCTAGCCGGATATTTGATGCATGGCCGGATTTTTGTCCAGGGCGGATAATATGGCCCCAGCCAGACCCGAATAATCCGCCCCTCCTTGAAATCGACAAAGGACTTCATCACTTGGCTCTTTGTTATTGGGCGGAGTTTTGCCCCGGAGTTTTCTCTTCGGGGCCAGATCTTTGCCTAGGCCGGATTATCCATCCCCCACTTTGGCCGGATTATCCGGCCCCAGTTGACTCCATTAGCTTAATCTCGAGAGGGGCTACAAATACCCCTCCCCATCTTCAATCCGGAGCCTCTCGATTCTTCTAAAAAAGCACAGTACTACGTGAGCGTCAATTTCCCAAGATCTGCTTGTTCATCCACCCAAAGGCCTTGAACTTTTGAGGATTGAGGGAGAATGACTTGATATACATCATCACCGAAGAGATCTTCAATTCACCCTCATTTATTTGAGGGTCCTTCAATCTACAGTTCCATTTGAATTTCTAGATCTCGGTTTTGTGTTTTTATAAACTTGTTTATTGTGGCAGCTTGTTTCATCTCGTGGGCCTCCAATTCAGTTGTGGATGCATGCCCTGATCTTGTTGTAAAGGCGTTGGTTCCCTCCTCCAAGGGTACCATATAGTGTAAAGGTGGATCAGTCCAGCTGTGGTGAGATCCATCGGAGAACAGGGTGAGGCCTATTGTGGCGTGGTGTTCTTAGTACCACGCACCCCTCCAACGCAGATGTACTTCCCCTAAAAAAGGAAGTAACTGCGTTAAAACAAATCATGTGTCTCCACGTGCTCCACTCTCAGTTACCTCATTCCTCTCACCGTCTTTACTCATTTAGTAGCTAGGTTGCCATATAGGTAAATTCACCATAGGTGCATATCTAGAGAATTTAACTTTGTGTCAAGCCTAGTTTGAAAAGGTATTAAAATTTGAAGTAGCACCTATTCATTGCCTCTCTAGGTTCCTATATGGTCCATTTCAATTGGTATCAAAGCCTCGGCTCTTATTTCGGGCTTTACCACCTAAGAGAGTATGGGTACTAGGTCGAAGGGTGAAGCTTCGGCAAGTGTTCCGGTTACCATGGAAGATCTCGAGGGATTGAAAAATTCCTTGACTTCTATGATGGCAACCCAAAATAAGCGTGAAATGATAGTGTGGCTCATGCCCCCTACTAAACCCGCATCTCCCACTCCTATGGAGGACTCAACCTCCAAATAAATGGATAATGCTTCGACCAAGTCTCATGATGTGGAGGATAGGGATGATAGCAAGAAAAATGGACCCCCCTCCAAAAAGGGATGTGGGAAGGAGAATTATAGTGAGGGTCCTCATTTATACTCTCCTGACCCACCAATCCCTCATCATCATATAAACAATAGGGTGATCCACCCAAGCTAAGTGCATCTTCATTTAATCAATGGAAATTTATGATGAAATCTCATGTGTGCGGTTCATCCATTGAGTTATGGAAGATTATCAAGGTTGGACTCCATGTTGTAGATCCAACCAATATGACAAGAAGATAAGTTGTTTTAGTCAACTCAATGCCACCGCTCTGCACATGATCCAACTTGGTGTGGGTCCGAAGGACATGTCGCACATTAAACATCTCAACACCACCAAAGAAGCATGGGATGCCCTCACCAAGTTATTCATCAGAAATGAGATCATGCGGAGAAACCTATATGATTCATTGAGCAATCAAGATGAAGATTTTTACATGATGGATGGTGAGGACTAGGAAGGCATGTATAGAAGACTCAAGTCCATTGCCACCACATTTATAAATCATGGTGCCACTCATGTTGGGGATGCTTGGATTAAGAGGAAGTATGTGAGTGCTCTCATGCCACTAGAACCCACTGATTTGAAGAGCCTAGATGGAAGACACAATTACAACCTCGTGACTTCCAATGAAGTTATGCAAGAGATGGCCGCTTTCAAGGTTGCATCCAAGAATACTAAAGATGTCCGTGCATGGGCAATAGGTATGCAAAAGGGTGTTAATATTGTCTTGAAGGCCAATGTGGTTGAGCATGAAGAATAAGAAAGGAACAATGATATAACTTCCATGAGCTGTCCCAAGGAGGTCAAACTCGCTCATGGTGAGTACATGGCATTCTATGAAAGGAACTTTTGGAAAGATCCCACCAAGGAAAAATCTTAGCTTGAATGAAGAAATGGGTAATGCGGAAGAAAGAAAAATGGTCCAAAACCAAGGTTATGTTACAATTGTGGTGATCATTAATGATTTTGCCGAATGGCCATATCAAAATAGAGAAGATCATGGTGGTAGACTCGTGACAAATCAAAGGCTCCACACAAGAAGCCTTTCTCTAAAAATAGAATCGTATACAAGAAGCAACTGAATATTGTGTTACTTGCACATGAAGAGTACTTTTCTGGAAGTGAAGACGAAGGGGGAGAAGAAATCTCAAGGGAAGTGGCAGCCATAGCTACCACCTCTACACCAACCGCTTCACTCTTCGACTCTCCAAACAAGAACATCTCCAACAAGGACGTCAATTGCCCCATGGCAAGGGCTTCTGAGGTATCACCTTCTACCACTTCTTTTCTTAAGACTACTATGAATGTTCAATTAGATGATCCTACTAGTCTTAAGGTAAAGAAGAGGTTATTGCTTTGGATTATTATATAACTAACTTGCAAGGTGAGCACAAGAAGCATTTCGAGGCCCTCATGGGTCAACTTGTCCATTCAGAAGACCTTCTTGAAGAAAAAGGTAGGGTTTAAAGAGAGGATGCTATTGAAATAACATCCTTGAAAAATTCTCTAGAAGAAGAGGAAGAGCTTCGGGCTTATCTTAAGGAGAAGCTTGAATCCATTGAAGAGTCACATGATGATATTGTCTCTAAACTGATTAAAGAATATGACCATGCTATTGCCAAAACTAAAAAGCTTAAAAAGGAGAAGGTTGGATTTGATGTTGTTCATGCTAGACTAACTGAGGATTTAGAGAAGTTTGACAAAGCCCACAAGGCTTTGGAGAGTGGACACTCTATCCTCACCAAGTGTCATGGCCAACTTAAAATTCGACTAACCAAATATGATATCCCTAGCACCTCAACTCCTTTGTGTGATCATGCAGATATTATTGAGGAAAATGCTAGGTTGAAGGATGATCTTGCCAAGTCCTCTCTTCCCAAAGGTAAGGAAGTTCTTGATGACCTTTTGAGTAAGCAAAGGTCCAACAATGGGAAATAGGGTATTGGCTATGCCCCCAAGAAGAAGAAGAAGAAGAACAACAAGAAAAAGGCCAAGCCCGCACAAGCAAAGACAAGCACCACTATAGGAAATGATGGTACGAAGGGCAAAACTGATTATGATTGTTTTGCAAGAATCAATAACCCCCATTATATCTCGTTTCGTGATTATTATGGTGATGTTTATGCTAGATATGTTAGGCCTTATGATGGTTATATTGCTTGGTTTATTTGGGTTCCTAAGACCCTTGTTGCTAACAAAAGAGGACCCATTGAAAAATGGGTACCTAAAACCAAGAATTGATTTCTTATAGGGATATGCTTCCGGTGGATCAAAATGAGTGCTCGATAGTGGATGCACAAGTCATATGACCGGAAGCAAGGAGATCATCAAGGTGATGAGGCCTAATCACGATGAAATAAATGTTTCCTATGGTGATAAGTCTAAATCAAAGGTATTGGGTCTTGGCAAGGTTTTGGTCGCCCATGATATTTCTCTCGTGGACGTCATGCTTGTTGAGACCCTTGGTTATAACATACTCTCAGCTCATGCCTTGGTAAGATGGGCTTTGCTATTTTTATTGGTGATGATATTGTGGTACTCTTGTGGAGCAAGTCTCTCAAGGTCGCTTTCGTTGGGTATGTAGAAAATGACTTGTATGCGGTGGACTTTTCGAGAAAACCACTACAGGTCCGATGTGCCTATTCGAAAAGGCCGACATGGGTTGGCTGTGGCATCGCCGACTAGATAATGTCAATATGAGAACTTTGCAAAGCCTTCACAAGGTTGGCCAAATTTATGGACTAAATAAAAGATGCAAAGCTTGTGTTGGAGGAAAGATGCATGATTTTCTCCATTACATGACTAAAAGCCTTTGCCAAAGATCTTGTTTGTAGGGCTTGTGTTGAAGGAAAGATGCATGATTCTCCGGGTCGAAGGAAGACTATTATTTCATCTAAGAGGATTTTAGAGCTCCTTCATGTGGATCTCTTTGGTCCTCCATCTCATGCTAGTCTTGATGGGAAGAAGTATTGTTTGGTAATTGTTGATGACTACTCAAGGTACACATGGGTTTATTTCTTCAAGTTGAAGAGTGAGATTCAACAAACCGTCATAGACTTTTCCAATGAAGTTCAATGTCAACACAATGTGCCCATATTGAAAATAAGAAGCGATAACTGCTTAGAGTTCAAGAACTACACCTTGAATGAGTTTCTAAGTGAAGATGGGATAATACATCAATATTCCGTTGTGTATACCCCTCAACAAAATGGTGTAGCCGAGAGAAAGAACCAGACTTTGATGGATATGGCAAGGTCCATGTTGGCTGAATTTAAGTCTCCATACAATTTATGGGCTAGAGCTATATCCACCGCTTGTCACTCATCAAACCAGCTCTATCTCCGCAAAAACTTGGACAAGACTCCTTATGAAATACTTACCGGTAACAAGCCCAACATCTCATACTTTCGGGTGTTCGGTTGTAAGTGGTTATTTCTCATAAAGTAGTCTGTTTGTCTAAATTTGAATCTAGGGCTTGTTGGTTATGGTGACGAATCCAACACTTATAGAATCTACAACAATGGCATCAGAACTGTTGTAGAATCTTGTAGTGTTCGAGGAGAATGACGGCTCCCATGTGGGGCAAGTTGGTGTTTGTGATATAGATGTTGAAATACCCCAAGATGCCATAAGAAGAATGGGTGTTGGATTTTTCCGCCCTGTTAAGGAACCCCTTGTGGCAGATTGGGAAGGACAATGCTCTACTCAAGTGGGGCCCTCATCTACACAAGGCCAATGAGCACCATCTGCTGAAGCTAATGACACACCTATCCAACAACATACTAAAGATCATCTACCTACTGATCAAGCTGTCCCAGGCTAGATAATCCGGCCTCCCCAACGGAGAAATCATCCAGCCCTGCAACTCCTTCAAATTCCAGCAGCGCACGAGATTCACAAGAAACTTCTAGGCCAGATTATCCGGCTCCCCCTCGGCGGGATTATCCAGCCCTGCAAGTCCAGAATTACATCAACCATCTGAATTTATTGTTGATCAAGATCAAGGACACGATTCTCATTCTACTGCTAATGTTGAACCAGTTGTTGATCAAGATCATGTTGTTGGTCAAGACGAGGACCAAACTTTTGAAGAGATTCCTCCAAGGAACAATGAGGAGATCAAAACTTGTCGCAAAGCAATAGCTGAAAGAAATCTTGAACTCAAAGGTCACACACTTGACAAAGTGGTTGGTGATCTAAGAAGAAGGGTGTCCACAAGAAGTGAGTTGAAAAGCTTTAGCTATCATCAAGCTCATATCTCTATGGTGGAACATAAAAAGATGTTCGAAGCGCTCGAAGATCCGGATTGTGTTTTGGCCATGTATGAAGAACTTAACAACTTCGAGCGCAACAAGGTTTGGAAGTTAGTAGAGAATCCCAAAGAGTGCCGCAATGTTATCAGCACGAAGTGTATATTCAAGAACAAGCAAGATGAGAATGGAATTGTTGTAAAAACAAGGCAATATTGGTGGCACAAGGTTTCTCTCAAGTGGAAGGCATTGACTTTGGCGAAACCTTTGATCCAGTGGCTCCCCTTGAGTCAATCTTTATCCTTCTTGCATATTCTATGCTCTAGGGGGAGAAAATGATAATCTCTCAAGATTTTCTTAGCACGACATTATCACGTATTAAGTGCAATTTCAAAGAGTTCAAAGGTTTAAAATTTTTGTATACGCAAGTTTATGCATTATATTGCACTCTGTGGAAATTATAAATGACCAGGATTTTATTAGCACAACATTATCATGACCTAAGTGCAATTTCAAAGTGTCCAAAGGTGTATAATTTTTGTATACGCAAGTTTATACATTATATTTCACTCCATGGAAATGATAATCTCTCAAGATTTTCATAGCACAACATTATCATGTATTAAGTGCGATTTCAAAGAGTTCAAAGGTGTATAATTTTTGTGTACGCAAGTTTATGCATTATATTTCACTCCATGGAAATGATAATCTCTCAAGATTTTCATAGCACAACATTATCATGTATTAAGTGCGATTTCAAAGAGTTCAAAGGTGTATAATTTTTGTGTACGCAAGTTTATGCATTATATTTCACTCCATGGAAATGATAATCTCTCAAGATTTTCTTAGCACAACATTATCACATATTAAGTGCGATTTCAAAGAGTTCAAAGGTGTATAATTTTTGTATACGCAAGTTTATGCATTATATTTCACTCCATGGAAATGATAAATGATCAGGATTTTATTAGCACAACATTATCATGTCCTAAGTGCGATTTAAAAGAGTTAAAAGATGTATAATTTTTGTATAATTTTCATATATGCATTACATTTCACTATATGAAAATGAAGCAACGACACGGGTGCGGGCGCGGGGCTGGCTCGGGGTCCCGTCTTGCAACGCCAACCTGGGTAAGCTGTAGGTCCGACACTCATGTGGATAAGCTGTGGGTCCGATACTCACGTGGATAAGCTATAGGTCCGATGCTGATCTGGATAAGTTAAGAGAGGTGTCCACTAGGGGAATCGACTGAATGCGGCCCCACTTGTTAGCATGTAACGACAAGGGTACACTACGGGACCCAGAATGCGGCCCTACTCGTCAGCACGTAACGGCGAGGGTCCACTATGGGACCTGACTGAACGCGGCCCCACTTGTCAGCACGTAATGGCAAGGCTGACAAACAGCGAGTTTCAGACCATGTGAGAGTTTCGTACAAGGAGATGGGCAAAAGTAAGGAAAAACTAATCGGCTGGGGAAAACTGAGTAGAACTAATGAACCGAGGGCATGAAAGTAGGGATTTCTATTTTCGTGCCCCTGGTTCGTTAGTTGTACTTAGTTTTCTCCAGCCGCTTAGTTTTACCTTACTTTTTCGCTCCCTCTATTCCGAAACCCTCACATGCGCTCGGACATGGGGATACCGTCAGGTCAAAGGCTTGAACATTACATGCTGACCGCTGGGAATGCGTTGAGGCGGGTCGTGCGTTGAGCGTTAAGTTACATCACCTCGACCATTACATGCTGATAGGTGGGGCTAGGATACACAGCGGACCAGTCATCCATCTCTCGCTGATTATGGGGGACGTGGTGTGGGACCATGTGAGGCACGTTTGGTGGTTACGTGTGCCCTATTGCCTAAATTGGAAGTTTTCTTTTTTGTTATTTTTATGATTAGCCTTTTTAAGAGCGCCTTTTCCCCTCTCTCTCTCGCTAATAGTTGTGTTTTTTTGCCCAAAAGGTAGCTAATCTAGAGCATCTTCTCTCTTCATTCATTGTTCCTTTTCCCCTTGTTTTTCCCAATCTGGTAGCAAATTTAGAGCAGCAAAACTAACCAGCACCATAAATAAATTCAGTAAACAGAGTAGAGATAGATAAAACAGCTAATATAGGTTATATAGTACGGTAATGAACGAGGTTCGACAATTAGGCTGCTCAGCAGCAGCAGTGGACAAGTTGAACATAGCCAAGATAAAAAAGCTGCTTTACAGCAACAACAACAACAAATCAGTGTCCCCTCAATGCCTTTGCCAGGAGGGCCTCCGCCTCATCCCTCTAGCACCTCCTCCACTTCTTGTTGCCCAGTCCCTTAACCTTGGGCGCCTTGGGCTTGATCGGGGGCATGCGACCCTCCTCGATAGCCACCTTCTAGAGGTTGCGAAGGTGAAGACCGAGGGCCTAGTGCTTGGCTATGAAGTCGTGGATGTTCAGGAACTCGCTGCAGGTCCTCACGTCCTCGACATGCTTCACGAGGGAGTTGAAGCCCGTGGCGTGGAGCCTAATGGTGGGGCAGAAGTGACACCTGTACACGTCGCCGACGAAGAAGTTGTTGTACTAGCCAAACTCTAGCCTCCTCAGCACATGACGAGTCTTGGTGTCCTTGGAATCATCGTCGCTGCGGACGTCGCTGTTATCCTCTTGTTGGAAAAAACAATAGAGTGCAATAAGGACATGATTGAGATACTTTGATTATCAGGATTGATTGTTTGCATAAATTAACCGATTGAGATCTCCTGATTATTCCCCAAATCTCAAACCAAATCGAATATTGATCCCAACTATAACAGGGGGTTCAAATACGAACAGGGGGATTCATCGAAATACGAGATCTAACACAAGAGTATTAGCTACTATAAAAATATGAACAGTCCAGCCCTAATAACATACGATCTAGCATCCAACAATGGGAACGGGGGAAGAACAAGGGAAGGGGAGAAAACCCTGGTTACCTCCGACCATGGGTCGGCGATGCTGGTATCGTAGGGGTTCTCCGGCCTTATGTAATCAACCTCCTCGTAGGGGTCCCAGCCGAGCAGGATCTGCCCGATACCGGCGGGGGCCTCCTCGCCGGCGGCTATGGTGGATGCGGGGACGGGGACGGGGGCCTGTACGGGGATGGGGGCCTCCTCACCGGCGGCCTTGGAGGCGCCGATGGCCACTGTGCCATTCTTCTCCATCACCGGCATGGTTGGGATTTTCTTGGGGGTTTGCAGAAGGTGATGGGACAGTTGAGACGGTTGAGTGAGCGAGTGAGTGATGAGTGAGAGTGGGGAGGCCTCTATTAAAGGAGAAGGGCAGCAACGTTTTGTTGCACTACCGTGCATCACGTAACCGCGTACGCTACTGCACCGTGCATGGCTGCTACCACCCCGTGTACCGCACACACGTACCGTGAGTCATGTTTTTTCCCTCGTGTCTAACCCTAGCGACTCGGTTGTACTCTGTTTTTCCCTCGAGTATAACACTGGCAGTTTGGTTGTACTTAGTTTTGCCCTCCAATACTAACACTGCCATGTGCAATATACTTAGTTTTACCCTCTGATAGCTGTGAGATTCGACACATTTTTGATGGCTTTTATTGATGGTTTTCTCCTAGATTTGATCGTTTTCTCGCTTTACCTAACGCTAATACTTCGGTAGCAAAGTAAACTTGGTATTTAATGTGTGTTTCAGGTTCTGAATGTCAACAGAAGGTTTCAACTAGAGAAACACAATATTATAGAGAAAACAAGCAAGTCTCACTTTGGAAGCATGCGAGGGGACATCATAGAAGCTTTAACGAGCAACTATACGGCAGGAATAATTTTCCGGCCATATAGTTCCCATTGTATAGTTGTCGTCGCCTCTGTCTTGTCAAAAGGGACAACTTCCATGAAGCGACCGGGAGCGAAAATAGAACACATCAGTCGCCATACCATCTAGAAGGTAGAAAGAAGAGATCCGGAGAAGAAGGAGAAGACGTTCTTCATCTCGCTCCAAGATCTTCGACCACCTAGCCAATACAGCCCCATAGCCACTACCTATACTTGAGAGAGAGGAATCTCCACCTTTCAAGACTAGGGTTTGAGATTGTTTCTTCCCATACTGAATTGTGCTAGATATTTTTCTATTCTTATTGTGGATCTCTAGGGTAATACAAAGACGAATTCCCTTTATTTGATTATATTGATGATCCATTCTTCTCTCATGTGTGAGTTATTCCCTTGGGCGTGGGAGATGTAGGGGATTGGTGAGATGTGATGTGCCATCATATATTTTCCATTATTTTATGATTGATTCTAATTACTATATTATGTGTGCTTGCTATCTGTGGGATGCCTAATGCTTGTTGTCCAATTAAGGGCCCACACAACATGATACTTTGTTCTACATAGATAAGATCTTGTTCGCTAGTGGACTGGAGACCCCCGGGTGACACGGGGATATCAATGGAAAGCTAGTTGACTCGAGGATAACGAGTAACCACTGTGCTTATTGCATTAGTCCAATCCAAGGAGCTTAATCGCTAAGCAACCTGAAGGGTCTTAATAGTCTAGTGTCTGACCATGGTTTTGGTAGCAGGCTAGTAGGTTTATTGAAGTTGGGATGAAATCTACCAAGAGGAGTTCTGGCTAATTATGGTTGCTCTCCTACACATATATCTATAAGATTATAATTGTTATATTTATCACTCGTCCACTTGGCACAGTCACTATCACCATGAACTGAATCTCCCGCGCCTTCTTTCACCATCTGCAGGAAACAACACATCAGCAAAGTCGTTCTTTACTTTTATGCTTTATATTTCTGAATTTTACATTTTAGTTCTATTTAAATCTATCGCATTTAATCAAAACCCCATTCTTATTTCAACACTTGCAGTCAATTCACTCGAAGACCTGTGACAACTTCGGCTGTGACAGAGACTTCATTAATAAACACTTACCTTTGGGCTCCCTGTGGGATCGATATCTGAACTTCGAAACTAGCTAGAAACGATTTGTGCTCTTGCAGACATCAAGCTATTTCTGGCACCGTTGTCGGGGAGCTAAGCGCTAAGTGTTTGTCTTTTGACATTTCAGGTGTTGCTACTACAAAATGTTCTCCTTAGGAGACAAAGGGTCTACACGCTCTGGTAGGACCTACCTGCTAGATTATATTGAGCGTGTGCCTGCTTAGAGGCGCGAAGAAATTGTTGAAAAACTTTTAAGATCAAAAAAGTTGAAGTTGAAAACGTGAGTGATATTATGGAAATCATGTCTATTTACAGGACAACTCCTATTAAACCTGAGAAAACTCTCAGGGAATACAGTGCTCCAAGTTCTGAATTTCTTAAACAACCAATAGAGTTCCCTAATCCTGGAGTTAGAGAATATCGATTTGATGGTGGAATCATTAAAAATTTGTAGGAGAAAGCTTTCAGCGGAAGGGAATATGAAGACCCAGGAAGACATATTAGAGGATTTGACGATGTGATGACATTGCTCGGACCAAAAGGTTTGCCCAGAGACTTCTCTCGTCTTAAATTATTTTGATGGTCTCTTAAAAGTAAAGCTCTAGACCGGTTATACTCTCTCCCTCGCCATTACATTAAATGCTGGGAAAACTGCATTACTAAATTCATAAACAAGTTTAATCCTTTTGAAAAGGTAACTGAACTAAGAAAGAATATAGGCAACTTTAGTCAGAACGTGGGACAAAACTACCCACAAGCCTGGGAAAGATTCTTTGAAATGATCAATAGTACTCCTAATCATGGATATTCTAAACTAACAATTTGCCATTTATTTTACCATGGTCTCAATACTCAATGTAGAGAATTGCTTGACTTCTCAGCAGGAGGATCAATAAAAAAGTTTAACTATTAAAGAATGTTTGGAATTAATGTCTACTAGGGCTAATAATGATTCTTTATATAACCCTGATTTTGGCACTAAGCTGGAAAGAGGGATACCCCGGATAATTCCTGATCTTATGCCCGAGGTACGCAACACAATGAAAGAAAAAGGGATACCTTATGAACTTGCTAAGGAAAACAAAGTAGATTTGTTACAAGTTTGAAATGAAGAAGATGAAACTAGAAAAGTTTTTCAAGAATTAAAACATCGACAAGTGAAATCTCATAATAACTTGCATAAGCATTTCCAAAAACACGAAAAGATTTTGTCGAAACTCACTGAAAATTATGATTAGATTGGCCAAGAAATAAAACTATTTCACAAGTATCTTAGTATGATTGAAACCCAGTGTGAACAAATAGCATCTGGTTATCAAATTTTTTTTCGTGATGATAAAGATATTTCTATTTCTACTAATGTTGTCACAAGAAGGGGTGCTGTTGTTACAGGACCCTTAGGACCACCAGAATACGAAGCTGAAAAAGAGCGAAAGGAAAAAGCCATGCTCGAAGCAAGCCAAGAAGATGATACATTGGTGGATCCTCAAGATGAGACCGAAACACAATATCAAACCAAGGAGGACCAAAATGATGCACATGATGACCATTATGACTCCGATGCAGAGATAGTTGATCCAAGAGAAGATAAAGAAGTAAGCAAGGAAGATGAAGTTGTTGTAGTAGAAAAGAAGAAAAGCAATAAACAACAACAAAAGAAAGCAACGAAAGAACCTGACCCCCACAAAAGGTAAAGGACAAGAGTAAGTCAGGTGAGAAAAAACTTCCGTATCCAGATCGAAAAAAGAAAGCACCGGATGAGGTAATTTATAATTCTTTTACAAAGGCACTTAGTGACCTTTGTCTAGAAATCCCATTTGCAGATGCAATCAAAGTTCCTACTTATGGTAAATTCCTTCGTGATATTCTTAGTAGAAAGAAAGAAATAACTGAAACTGTTGTCATGGTAACTAGCTATCCTGCTAATGGAAAGTTGTTGTCTAAGTCTGGAGATCCTGGAATACCAACTATTTCATGCTCAATAGGTAAAACAGATATTCACAATGCCTTATGTGATCTAGGACCAGGAGTTAGTGTAATGCCATACTCCCTCTATAAAAGGTTAGGATTAGGGGAGTATTCTCCTACTACTATCACTTTACAGATGGCTGACAAGTCCACTAAACAACCCGTTGGTATGATTGAGGATGTCTTACTTAGGATAGATGAGCATGTTATTCCCACTAATTTTATTATTCTTGAAATGCTAGAAGATGAAAGATTATTTATAATACTTGGAAGACCCTTCCTCAGTACTGTAGCTGCGTTAGTAGATTGTGTAGAAGGGAAGATAATATTCAATATTTATGATGCTGAAATCATCCGGTATTTTCTAAAGAAGCTAGAAGCAGGAGAGAGATATGTTCCACCAGCAAAACGAGTTCATGTGGTAAGTGCCATTGATAAGGGGCAACCAAAGGTAAGAATTAGAGAAGAGAGAAGAGGTTGATTTATTCAACCATTCTTAATAAATGCTTAATGGGAGTCAACCCATTTTCGTCAATTTAGTAGAATAGAGAATAAGAAGTTCATCGCATTTCCACCACTTTTTCACAGACATTCTTGCGGAAGCGCACCCATGAAGATGCAGATGTCAAAAAGTAGTAGAAACGTCGATTGAATGAGTAGAGAATAATAATAAGAATACAAGTTTGAGTTTTCTATTTGAAGAAGCAAAAAATTTGCTTTTAATATGCTAATGTTGGTTGACAGTTTTTACTATCAATTTTCTATTAAAAACTTGGTATTTCGCTAAGTTATGGGATAAGAAGGTATCCTCGAAGAAATAGAAATTTTTTGATGACTACTGATGGTTTAACGACCAACTATATGGCGGGAATAAAAATTCCGGTCGTATAGTTATCTTTGCCATCAACAAATTTTCCTCGAAGGCACAGAGAGTTTAATGACCAACCATACGACGGGAATAAAAATTCTGGCCGTATAGCTCCGGTCGTATAGATATCGATGCCTTCGTACAATTTTTTTGGAAAGGTACTGAGAGTTTAACGACTAACTATACGGTGGGAATAAAAATTCAGGCCGTATAGTTCCGGTCGTATAGATATTGATGCCTTCATAGAATTTCATCCCTAGGGTACTGAGAGTTTAACAACCAACTACACGGCGGGAATAAAAATTCCGGTTGTATAGTTCCAATCGTATAGATATCGAAGTCAGTTTTAGAAATTTATCTCGAGAGGCAGACGGTTTAACGACCAACTATACGGCGTGATCATTGTGATCCGGCCGTATAGTTGTGCCCATATAGTTGTTTTTTGTATAAAGAAACCCTAGTTGGCGGTGCCGCTGCAACTATACGGGCGGAGCAACATCACCCACCCGTAGAGTTCCGGCCGTATAGTTCGGTGCAACCACAAAATCGCACCGGGGCGGCTAGGTCTTCCTCCTCTCCTCATTATTTCTCTCATATTCTCTCTCTAAACCACTCAAAAGCCACCTAGAACTCTTGATTCTTCGTGGATTTCGTTCGTTTGAGTGGAGGAATCAACAGATCGATATGTTTCTCTCCCTATCCATGCTTTATTTCCAGATTTCCATGGTTGAAACTCTCACATTGATCTAGTGGATGAACTCAAGCATACTTTGTTTTTCCTATTAATTTCTCACGTTAGGATTGAATTTTTCCATGTAGAATCATTCATATATCATATAGAAACTATATGCCTAAGGTTTTATGGTGAAACTTTTCAATGCATCACAATGAACAAAATCGGTAACCTCTTTCATTCGAGCAAGCGCCAACAAGGTGAGGGCTCGAGCTCGGGGTCCCGAGCCTCCCGCAACTCCAAGTTGGACATTGTTTCATCAAGGAGGGTGTTGCCCACACGTTGGGCCAACCACAACTTTATCAGCACGACAGGGTTGAAGGCGGACTTCGACCTCATGTGCAATAGGTCAGGGTTGGCGGTACTTGGCTTCGCAAGCCACGACACCTACGCTGAGCTCACTCATGAGTTCCTTGCCTCCTTCTACGACGACCACAGGGAGAAAGGTAACATGTGCACGATAAGCTTCACCATGAACCGGGAGCACTATGAAATAAATTGCAAACAATTTTGCAATGCCTTAAGCTTCCCTCATACTGGAGAGCCCAATGTTACTAACCTCTATAGCGTCACAAGTGGAGAGACTTGGGAGATTATTCTGTTAATGGTGGCAGTCAATTTCACCAAAAGGAGATGTCCACCATTCAGAACCCAACCATCTGCTACTATGCTTTGTTCCTCACCAACACACTACTGGGAAGGGGTGACACTAGTTCCATGGCCATTGTGGACATGTCAATGATCACCAAGGCTCTCTTTCCCACTGCACCGCAAATCCCCAGTCCTGCAGCTCTACTCATCCAGTACTTTCGCCACCAGAGCAAAAAGACCAAAGGTGATATTCGCATTGGTGGATTGGTAACCCACCTTGCCTATGCATTAAATATTGTACTACCTGTTATGGAACCTGTTGACATCTCCAAACTTATGGACGTCAAGTATTTGACTGCTTGTGGCTTCCTTGGTGTTTACCATGCTAAACGGAGGCTCCGAGCATATCAATCCAGTTATCTTGGTGATGCACATGGTGATCAGGTTTAGTTGCCATGCCCCAAGCCTTCTCGATTGTGGAGAAGGACGCTTGGATCCTCACCAAGGACCAAGTGATGGAGATCCTGGCCAAGCTCCAGCCTGATGAAGAGGAAGGTGAAGAAGGATGGCAGCAGCATGAGGTGGAGCAGGAGCAGGAAGAAGAGCAGGGACACAACCCTTCTTGGGAAGGACGGCAGCAGCAACAGCCAGGAGGAGCCTGGGAACCGTGGCCCAACCAGCCACAGTAGGGGTACGGCTACGCCCCCTACTAGGAATTTCAGCAGCTCAACCAGCGCGTTGGGGAGATCGACCACACTCTTCAGGAAGTGAATGAAGATGTGAATACTTCGACTCACAACTTCCGTCACTTCATGACCCACTTCTCCGACTACTACCAGCAGTATCCGCACCAGCCGCCAAATGACGGCAACAACTGAGCCTAGCAACAACCTAAGCTTGGGGGAGGTTTGAAAACCTCCAAACTTTGCATTCATGTTTTTATTTCTTCTATTTATTTATTTTGTTGAAATTTGCATATTTCTTTTCAGTTTTGCATTTCTAAACCAAAAAAATATTTATAAGCTTTATTTGCAAGTTTGTTTCTTTGTTTCTCTCGGAGATTTCTTAATTTCAGGTGATTTGAAAATATGGAAATATAGGAGAGGTTTGACTCAAATAGGAGAACGAAGCAAGCAAGAGGAGGTATCACATTCCTTTCATCACACTCTTTGCAACCTTAAATTGATCCTACAATTATTTACTTGTTTGCACTGGAGTCACTCCCCACTTAGCTTGTTATCCTACAAATTATATTCCCTTGCTAGTGTCTCCTTTTTAGTTTTGAAACAATGAGCAATGAACTTGGTTAAAAATTTGATTTTAGAACAAGAAAAAGCATCTGAAAGATGACTTGAGTCCATGCTTAGCTCAAAGAATTTGATTTTAGAACTACTCCATCCCATTTGTGCTTAATATAAAAAGACTCAATAGTACCCTTGATTGAAATTGTTTGATTAAATGGATGCTTCGAAGTTGTAGAAATTATGCCATTACTTTTTCTAATAATTACCGTAAGATATTGCTTTATGCGTGTCATTACAACTCTGTCGTGCTCCATGGGGAATTATTAACTCCGCTGGCCAACAAACAATCTAAATGTGGGAAACCACTTGATTTCTCTATTGAGTTATGTAAACGTATGTAGTAGCAATGCTATGACGTGTAATTTTTTTAGTCTCCTCATGGTTTCACGTTCCAAGTGAAGTTGTAGTACTCCTCTGGCCCATTATTGCTCAACATCATTTATTGGCATGGTCACGAGTGCACAACACAGCCCCAATTAACATGTTAAAAATAGTGGCATGATTTCTCTATAAAAGAGCTGAAGTTTTTGAAAGACAAAAGAAAGAAAAGGGTGCTTTGAGAGCCTTGAAATTTTGACATGGGAATAGATGAGTTGTTCTTAAAACCAACTTGAGTACTCTTAATTGATTAAGCAAACAAGAACAAAAGCTTTAGTCTCTCAACTAAGAGAGGCACCAAAAGAATTTGTCTCACTCTCCTAGCTAAAACTTTTGAAACTTGCTTGGGCATATGATTTATTTTCTAACAAGATATGAGTGGTTAGGAAGTGGACTCAGTGCAATCTTGTGAATATTTGTATGATCATATTTAAGATTGTAGGGATTGTGAAGAAAAGAATTTGACACCAATTCAACCTTGTGATTTCCTTTATTTTTAGTCCTGAATCTCTGCTATTCTTCCTTATTTCCTTGTCACTCGAGGGCGAGCAACATCTAAGCTTGGGGGAGTTGATAGCTATGAGATTCTACACATTTTTGCTAGCTTTTATTGATGGTTTTATCCTAGATTTGATCGTTTTCTGGCTTTACCTAACGCTAATACTTCGGTAGCGAAGAAAACTTGGTTTTTAATGTGTGTTTCGGGTTCTGAATGTCAATAAAGGTTTTAACTAGAGAAACACAATATTCTGGAGAAAACAAGCAAGTCTCACTTTGGAAGCATGCGAGGGGACCTCACAGAAGCTTTAACAAGCAACTATACGGCGGGAATATTTTCCGGTTGTATATTTCCCGCCGTATAGTTGCCGCCGCCTCGGTCTTGTCAAAAGGGACAACTTCTGTGAAGGGACCAGGAGCGAAAACAGAACACAACAACCGCCATACCATCTAGAAGGGAGAAAGAAGAGATCCGGAGAAGAAGGAGAAGACGTTCTTCATCTTGCTCCACGATCTTCGACCTCCTAGCCAATACACCCCCATAGCCACTACTTGTACTTGAGAGAGAGGGATCTCCACCGTGCAATACTAGGGTTTGAGATTGTTTCTTCCCATCTTGAATTGTGTTGGATATTTTTCTATTCTTATCGTGGATGTCCACGGTAATACCAAGAAGAATTCCCTTTATTTGATTATATTGATGATCCTTTCTTCTCGCATGTGTGAGTAATTCCCTTGGGCGTGGGAGATGTAGGGGATTGGTGAGATGTGATGTGCCTTCCTATATTTTCCATTATTTTGTGATTGATTCTAATTACTATATTATGTGTGCTTGACTATCTGTGGGATGCCTAATGCTTGTTGTCCAATTAAGGGCCCAGACAACATGATAACTTGTTCTATATAGATAAGATCTTGTTCGCTAGTGGACTGGCGACCCTCGGGTGACACGGGGATATCAATGGAAAGCTAGTTGACTCGAGGATAACGAGTAACCACTATGCTTATTGCATTAGTCCGATCCAAGGAGCTTAATCACTAAGCGACTTGAAGGGTCTTAATCGTCTAGTGTCTGACCATGGTTTTGATAGTAGGCTAGTAGGATTATTGAAGTTGGGCTGAAATATACCAAGAGGAGTTCCGGCTAATTATGGGTTGCTCTCCTACACATATATCTATAAGATTATAATGGTTACATCTATCACTCGTCCACCTGGCACAGTCACTATCACCATGAACTGAATCTCCCCGCGCCTTCTTTCACCATCTATAGGAAACAACAAACCAGCAAAGTCATTCTTTACTTTTATTCTTTATATTTCTGAAGTTTACATTTTAGTTCTATTTAAATCTCTCGCATTTAATCAAAACCCCATTCTTATTTCAACACTTGCAATCAATTCACTCGAAGAGCTGTGACAACTTCGGGTGTGACAGAGACTTCATCAATAAACACTTACCTTTGGGCGCCTAGTAGGATCGATATCTGAAATTCGAAACTAGTTGTAAATGATATGTGCTCTTGCAGACATCACCCTTCGGTGGCTGGTCAACAGAGAGTCAACGAATAGGTTTTATCTAGCTAATTGAGTCATTTTATGCACAACAAATTCAAAAAGAGCAAAACATAGTGGCATCTACCTAGGGAGTCTTATTATGTGACCTACCACCATAAGAAATGTCTATACACCAAGTTTTAACCTAAATCGCCACTTCTCAAATCACCTACTATCTATGAAGGTTCATGGCATTCTACTCAAGCCTCTTCCCAAAACACCCCTCCCCAAAACATAGTTTGTCTGAATGAGACAATAATTGTCAAACTGGTGTATATTTGAATTGCAAATAGTTTGATGTATGCCAAGATGTATTTTATTGTATAAAAGACGCATTTTCCATTTGTTAAACTTTTTCTATTTTCTATTTGAATCCCTTTGTCAGTCTTGCCCTTGGTTTTTAAGTTGTACTCAGTTTTGCCCTTGGTTCTTAAGTGCTACTCAGTTTTCCCCTCTCTTTTGTATCAATCTCTTGCACATGTGCTCATCTTCGCTGCTAGGCTCTGATTGGTCGAGACAGTTGTCACATGGATTGTGCCCACCAACCGTTGATCCTCTGTGATCTAGCGGACAGGATAACCCCTATATCTATAGGGGCACCCCTCTATCCATGCAAAAATAACGAGTGCCACCGGTACTTTAACTCGATAAACAAATAAACTTGAATATAATTTGAAGGAAACATGTTCAAAGGTGTATAATTTGTGCGTTACATTCCACTCTATGAAAATGATAATCTCTCAAGATTTTCTCAGCATAATATTATCACGTATTAAGTGCGATTTCAAAGAGTTCAAATGTGTATAATTTTCGTATATGCAAGTTTATGCATTACATTCTCTATGAAAATGGGGGGAGAAAATGATAATCTCTCAAGATTTTCTTAGCACGACATTATCACGTATTAAATGCGATTTCAAAGAGTTCAAAGGTTTAAAATTTTCATATACGCAAGTTTATGCATTATATTTCACTCCATGGAAATGATAAATGATTAGGATTTTATTAGCACAACATTATCATGACCTAAGTGCGATTTCAAAGAGTCCAAAGGTGTATAATTTTTGTATATGCCAGTTTATGCATTACATTTCACTATATGAAAATGATAATCTCTCAAGATTTTCTTAGCACAATATTATCACGTATTAAGTGTGATTTCAAAGAGTTTAAAGGTGTATAATTTCTGTATATGCAAGTTTATGCATTATATTTCACTCCATGAAAATGATAACCTCTCAAGATTTTCTTTGCACAACATTATCACGTATTAAGTGCGATTTCAAAGAGTTCAAAGGTGTATAATTTTTATGCAAGTTTATGCATTATATTTTACTCCATGGAAATGATAATCTCTCAAGATTTTCTTTGCACAACATTATCACGTATTAAGTGCAATTTCAAAGAGTTCAAAGGTGTATAGTTTTTGTATACGCAAGTTTATGTATTATATTTCACTCCCCATGGAAATGATAATCTCTCAAGATTTTCTTTGCACAACATTATCACGTATTAAGTGTGATTTTAAAGAGTTCAAAGGTGTATAATTTTTATATACGTAAGTTTATGCATTATATTTCACTCCATGGAAATGATAGTCTCTCAAGATTTTCTTACCATGACATTATGACGTATTAAGTGTGATTTCAAAGAGTTCAAAGGTGTATAATTTTGTATACACAAGTTTATGCTATATATTTCACTCTATGAAAATGATAATCTCTCAAGATTTTCTTAGCACGACATTATCATGTATTAAGTGCAATTTCAAAGAGTTCAAAGGTGTATAATTTTTGTATACGCAAGTTTATGCATTATATTTCACTTCATGGAAATAATAAAGGGTTTTTAGCATTTCTACCACTATGACCAACACAAAACTCAGTTTTGCCATTTGACCGATCAAAACTCTAATTTTGCCACTACTCAGTTGCATGACTCCTCAATTTTTCCATTCCGTTATTTTTCTACCGTTAGTCTATAATTAATTTTTCCATTATATTACCATGACTTGCCACATCGACGATAAACATCCGCGCGATCATCCCAGTAGCACCACTTTACCGTTTGGAATATATAAGCATTGCTAGTCTATGTGGAGCAGCCGAGCAGTACACCAAATCAAGCTCGAGTGTACGTAGACGCATGGCAGGCTAGTTGAGAGCGCATACTCGTGATGTATACCCAATTACTCCGTTAGTGTTCGATAAGGAGTGGCAGATGACAAACATCCTGATGCGGCCCACGCGATCCTCCATGAGCTATAGTTTGCCAAGATCATCGGCGACCTTGTGCCAACCAATTTAAGACGACGGCGTAGGTCATGCTTGGTGCTCGGTTAAACAAGTCCTAGACACTACTCGTTCTACTGCCAATTTAACTTATTAGCCTTAGCGTATGGCGGTGACGGAACCACAAATACTATAATGACGTTGATGCGGATATGCCGAGATCACACTTCATAGAACATGTAAAGTTTTAAAATGGATAAAACCGTCATAAGTTTTACTAAATGGGTAAATATAAGTAATTTCTACTATGTAGGATAAGTATTGTTAGAAGCATATACGGGTTAGAAATGAAATTAACTCTAAATAAAAAAGGGGCGGAAAAACTAAAATGGCAAAACAGATTACAGATTAAGGTAGAAAGATGATGGAATGGCAAAACTGAGGAGTGTTGTAACGGAGTAGTGGGAAAATTGGAGTTTCAATTAGTCAAATGGTAAAACTGAGTTTTGGGTTGGTCATAGTGGCAGAAATGATAAAAACCCAATGATAAATGATCAGGATTTTATTAGCACAACATTATCATGTCCTAAGTGCGATTTAAAGAGTTTAAAGGTGTATAATTTTCGTATAATTTTTCGTATAGGCATTAAATTTCACTATATAAAAATGAAGCAACTGCACGGGCGTGGCCGTAGGGCTAGCTCGGGGTCCCATCTTGCAACGCCAACCTGGGTAAGTTGTGGGTCCGATGCTGATCTGGATAAGTTGAGCGAGGTGTCTACTACGGGAATCGACTGAACGCGGCCCCACTTATCAGCATGTAATGGCAAGGGTACATGATAACCCACAAGTATAGGGATCGTGTGTAGCCTTTTCGATAAGTAATAGTGTCGAACCCAACGAGGAGCTAAAGGTAGGATAAATATTCTCTCAAGTTCTATCAACCACTGATACAACTCTACACACACTAAATGTTTGCATTATCTAGGAAATAAAACTAGAGCAACACGAGTAATATAGAAAGCTTTGCAAGATAATAAATAATAAGAAAGTAAAGCTAGTTGCTGCAGCAATAAAATACACTAAACTAACAGAGCCATGAGTGTAGAATAGTGGTGGTAATTGTGGTGGTTTTGTTCAAGTTTAAATAGAGAATAGATGAGGTTCATTGTCTTCGATGCAGTTTTCTATGTGAGAGAGGCTAAATATACATGCGCTTCACTACTTGGAATTATATGTACTATATGATTGGATTGTTAGCAAACATCCATAAGTACTAATCAATACATTAAGGTTTCCCCAACCATAGTCTTAAGTTTAATGGTCCACTTACTTCCATACGTGCAACATTCTGGTTTGCGTCCTCAGGTTTCTGTCACTCCGGCAGAACTCCCCCTTCTTTTACACATACTACAAACCCTATGATATTTAATCCATGCGCGCAAAAATATAATGGACACCAAAGGACTGTACCATATCAACATACAACTCTAAGGAACCAAAGACGTTCAACCATTCAATCCAAGAACAAAGAAACTACGCAAACATGATATAGATCATAGGATTATAACTTATAGCATCAAACACCATGTTTACATAGGACGGTACAGAGGTGTGTGGGAGGATGAACTACTGCATACTAGGAGGATTAGGTGATGGAGATGGCGGTGAAGATGGTGAAGAGGGCGGCGGCGGCGCCGGCAGCGGCACGGGAGACTACTTCCCCGCAGCTGGTATCATGGGGGGCACCGCCCCTTAGCCCCCTTCCTTCATGGCTTCTTGGGAACCCTCCCCCATGGAGATTGAATCCATGGGGGAGTAAAAACGTGGCTTTGGTGGCTGCAAATTCGTGGGTGGAGATGCCCTGGGCGAATTAGATTTCCTCCCTTTATATAGCTTCTCGGATTCCCGTCACCCCATCTTAGACTGCAGTAAATCGGGCATAAAAGGCCCATCCAGACTCAAAATTAGCTAAATTTTATGTCTAGAATGTTTGTCGTGAAATTTCCAACAACTTTGTAGTTGAAGAGTTTTCCGTTTGATGACGTCTTCGACTCGAAACGTGACCATCTTCAAAAGAGTTCTGAGACAGATTTCTAGAAAAATCCCAATTTGACTCCAACAAGGTTTCCACTTGTATTCTTGGTAATTCGTACACATTAAAGTGTAAAACAAGAACACTGTGCACTTTTACAACTATTAGTAGGTTAGTCTAAATAAATCATAAACTTTATACAAAAACGAGTGTCAAAAGCATATTATTAGCATATACCATAAAAAATTATAGATACGTTATGGACGTATCAACTGAAGGGTTCGCAGCATAGAAAACAAAAAATTTCCTACGGTGGGAACTATACGCTAAGATCTATCTACTAGATACAAGCAACGGGTGGATATACATCCATAGAGAACTTACCCTTGAAGACAACAAAGCTTTAGTAACGAGTTGGAACTCCTGGATGATGTAGTCGTACACTTGCCGATCTCAAGATCGTGATGAAGTCTAGCAGGTCTGGCTCCAGCACGTCCATCAGATCCGGCTCCAGCAAGTCCAGCACCACCAAGTTCAACACCGCAAAGCAGCGGTGCATCCGTGATCACACACATGTCCGGTGCCCCAACAACCTCCATCCCTAGCTCTAGCAAAGCAGCGGAAGCAGCAACTCCTTTCCAGATAAAGCCACCGGGAACATGTATCTTGCTAATCCGAGACCATGGGGAAATAATACTAGAGGGGGAGAGAGATCATTCACGAGGAGGTGTGAGTATGAAGGTGTGAGAGAGGGGCCTTTTATAGGAGGAGGGGAGGGTACCCCTCCCATGTCCGGCGCCCATGGAGGGTGTCCCTTCACCTCCCCCATTCATGTGGTGGTAACCCCCTCCACATTAAAATGCCCCTTCACATTCTCTTTTAAAGTCTCAACTTTAAATGCATTAAATTTCTCCAAATTTAATGCTCTCTCATTTAATAAAACTCTTTTATTAATTTTATTCAGAATTTTTTTAATTACTTTAATTAACAAACATTCACATAAAATCCCCTACAACATTTCAATATTACATGCAGAACCAATTTCAGCAATTTCACCCGAAACAGTTTCGGTGTCTATTGAAATAATTCCAGCGCTTTCTTAAATCTTTATCTGAAACATATTTTCTCCAAATGGTGTCGGTATCCCTTAAGTGTGTCACCCTACGGTTCGCGAATAATGCAGACATGATCGAGTCCCCTCTCAGATCAATAATCAGAAGCGGGACCTGGAGATCCATACTGACTCCTACATATTCAACGATGACTTCTGTGATCGTGAGAACCTTTAATGCTAGTAACTAAATCCCTTTGTCTCATGATATAATACATGTCCGAGTTCGATCATCGGTATCCAAATACCTAGTTTTATCTCGTTACCGATATGCACTCTTTTCTCGTTCCTATGATATAACATTCTAGTGATCACATCACTTGCTTGCAAGTTATCTTAATGTGATATCACCGAGAGGGCCCCGAGTATCCGTCATCAGGATTGACAGCTTCCACTCTTGATCCATGAGCCTCAACATAACACCTTCGTAGTACTGAACCCACCTTTATAGTCACCCTGTTACGGTGTGACGTTTGGTGTTATCAAGATACTCTTCTGGTGTTAGCAATTAACATGATCTCATGGTCTAAGGACTAAGATTACTTCGTATGATGTTATAGCAATAAAAACATAATGACTTTGATCGTAATGCTATACTTCGGATGAATGTTCATCACATCATTCCACCAATGTTGTGACCTCGTTATTAACAACATCCAATGTCCATGATCAGGAAACCTTGATCATCTTGTTAATCAACAAGCTAGTTTATATGAGAGGCAGTACTAGGAACTTTGTATTTTGTTTATTAAACACACATGTATTAACGTTTCCAATTAATACAATTATAGCATGCAAAATAAACATTTATCATAAACATGGAATAAGATAATAACCACTTTATTATTGCCTCTCGGGCATATTCCCTTCAGTCTCCCACTTGCACTAGAGTCAATAATCTAGTTTGTAAACTTGTATATACAATACCTAGGTGTTGAATATACGCATTTGCTAGTGGTTAGCATAATCTCTAGATCTGGCACTTTCAGGTCCGTGTGTATTTGCATGTGTTTGCGTCTCTACGCATCACTCATTCTCAAATGAGATGGCATTGTATAAATTTGGTCCTTTAGTGAGACCTTTAGTTCGTTCGGGTTAAAATATGTTGATATTATTGTCATACAATATATCTTCATAGTATTAGCCCACTTTGAACCACACCTAGTTTGATAACAAACTTCTTAACATAAATGCCCTCCTTTGCTGCTACTATAACAGTCATATACTTAGCCTTTTGTTCTAGTATCCATCACAATGTGTCAACTTTGGAACTTATCCAAATCCATCATGGAACATCCTTTCCATTACATTGTGCCACCCATAGTCTAAATTGAGATAAATTTAATTTGTATCTTGTGACAAAACTAGTATCAATGTAACACTTTACAATGAACTACCTTTAACTATTTGTCACTTATACATGATATATTCTTAGTTCTTCCAAAGCTCATAAGTATATCTTTACTATTGTCCAATGATCATCTTATGAATCATTCTGGTATGTGCTCACAACATTTAGAGCATAGGACATTCTAGATATATACATATCACGGTATAATCAATCAAAATCTTCATGTGATTTTACTCACCAAGTGTTCAAACACTTGAATCTTGATACAATCCTTTCCATGCAGCAAGAACCTTTCTTGTTGTTTCCATATTGAACCCTTTCATATCTTATATATGTACGTCTGGCATAACCATATTAGCGCCTCAATCTATCCGTATAGACATTGATGCCAAATATTCCGGTTTTGCCCAAGTCTTTCATCGAAATCCTATTTTAATAAAATTCTTAACTTGTGTTAAAAAGATACATCATTTCCAATCAACAATATGTACTCTGCATAATGTATTGGAAATTTCTCTCAGCACTCCCACTTAATTTCTTGCAAATGCAAGCATCTTCATCATCTCCTATGAAATTAAACTCCTTTAACATTTTCATCATGGTGAAGATTCCAACTCCGCTATGCTCACTTCAACTATTGAAGTTTGCATGCCCTTTTTAGCACCCTTTGAATTAACAAAACCCTTTGGACTGTGTCTTGTACACGTCCTAGGTAACCATTCTATTAGAAGAACATTGTTTTGTTTGTTCAACTACCATACATCAAATTATATGTAGTGGTTGCTACATTAATCTGTCAATACTAAATATCGCTATGAAAGATCAAATCTTGTCATAGTCAACTCCTTGAACATTGTCGTAAACTTCTTTCCGATATGTCGACTATTTCATAGATGTTAAACATCCATGTCTATTTCTTTATAGATCCAAACACGACCGATAGGCTTCACTCCTTTCCGGAGGGTCTTCCAAGTTCAGAAACATGATTTCTCGTGTATGGATACTATCACGGATTCTATGACTTCTAGTCATTATGGAGTCAGGGCCCATCATCGCTTCTTTGCATGTAGTCGGTTCATCATTGTCAAAACAATAACGACTTGTTTATCAAATCACACTATTTGATTCTTACCGACCCACACGGTTGAATAGGAACTTTAATCTCCGAGATCACAACCTTTGTAATCATGGGAGCCATGAGCATTGTGGCCGCCACCGGGACACTTTCCGGCGATGCGCTACTTAGCACATATAGCTAAGGTTCACCAACCTTATCAAAGTTCTGTTGTCCTCCCACTTAACTTTTCGCAAAAAATTCCTTCTCAAGAAACTTGATGTTCCAAGTAACAAACTCTTTTGTCCTCGGTGTGGTGGAGAAAGTACCCAACAAATTCTTGGGGATAACCTATAAAGACGTGCTAATCCAACTTTGGTTGTAAACATTTTACCTATGCATAACATACCAAAATTTAAGAAAAGACAATTCGGGTTTTATCCCAAACCATAACTTATATGGTGTCATTTCAACATATCACGATGGTGCTCTTTTCAGTGTAAAAGCGGTAGTCTCTAAAGCTTCAATCCTTAAAACATAATGGCAGTTTTATAAATGACACCTTTGATCTTACCATGTCAAACAAGGTTTGATTTGATCTCTCGAACATACCATACTCCTGTGGTTTATCGAAAAATGCAAATTCATGGAACAATTCCTGAAATCTAGTTTGAACCACACCTACTTTGAACCACACCTAGTTTGATAACAAACTACATAACACAAATTCTCTCCTTTGATGCTACTATAGCAGTCATATACTTACCCTTTTGTTGTAGTATCTGTCACAATGTTTCAACTTTGGAACTCATCCAAATCCATCATGGAACATCATTTCCATTACATTGTGCCACCCATAGTCTAAATTGAGATAAATTTAATTTGTATCTTGTGACAAAACTAGTATCAATGTAACACTTTACAATGAACTACCTTTAACTATTTGTCACTTATACATGATATATTCTTAGTTCTTCCAAAGCTCATAAGAATATCTTTACTATTGTCCAATGATCATCTTATGAATCATTCTGGTATGTGCTCATAACATTCAGAGCATAGGACATTCTAGATATATACATATCACGGTATAATCGATCAAAATCTTCATGTGACTTTACTCACCAAGTGTTGAAACACTTGAATTTTGATACAATCCTTTCCATGCAGCAAGAACCTTTCTTGTTGTTTCCATATTGAACCCTTTCAATATCTCATATATGTATGTCTGGCACAACCATATTAGCGCATCAATCTATCCATATAGATATTGATGCCAAATATTCCGGTTTTGCCCAAGTCTTTCATTGAAATCTTATTTTAATGAAATCTTAACTTGTGTCAATAAAAGATACATCATTTCCAATCAACAATATGTCCTCTACATAATGTATTAGAAATATGTCTCAGCGCTCCCACTTAATTTCTTGCAAATGCAAGCATCTTCATCATCTCCGATGAATTTAAACTCTTTTAACAGTTTCATCATGGTGAAGATTCCAACTCCGCTATGCTTACTTCAACTATTGAAGTTTGCATGCCCTTTTAGCACCCTTTGAATTAACAAAACCCTTCGAACCGTGTCTTGTACACGTCCTAGGTAACCATTCTATTAGAAGAGCATTGTTTTGTTTGTTCAACTACCATACATAAAATTATATGTAGTGGTTGCTACATTAATCCGTCAACACTAAATATCGCTATGAAAGATCAAATCTTGTCATAGTCAACTCCTTGAACATTGTCGTAAACTTCTTTGCGACATGTTGACTATTTCATAGATGTTAAACATCCATGTCTATTTCATTATAGATCCAAACACAACCGATGGGCTTCACGCCTTTCCGGAGGGTCTTCCAAGTTCAGAAACTTGATTTCTCGTGTATGGATACTATCACGGATTCTATGAATTCTAGTCATTTTATGGAGTCAGGGCCCATCATCGCTTCTTTGCATGTAGTCGGTTCATCATTGTCAAAACAATAACGACTTGCTTATCAAATCACACTATTTGATTCTTACCGACCCACACGGTTCAATAGGAACTCTAATCTCCGAGATCACAATTTTTGTAATCACGGGAGCCATGAGCATTGTGGCCGCCACCGGGACACTTCCAGCGCTGCGCTACTTAGCACATATAGCTAAAGTTCAACAACCTTATCAAGGTTCTATTGTCCTCCCACTTAACTTTTCGCGAAAAATTCCTTCTTAAGAAACTTGACATTCCAAGTAACAAACTCTTTTGTCCTCGGTGTTATGGAGAAATTCCCAACAAATTCTTTGGGATAACCTACAAAGACGTGCTTATCCGACTTTGGTTGTAAACATTTTACTTATGCATAGCATACCAAAATTTAAGAAAAGACATTCGGGTTTTATCCCAAACCATAACTCATATGGTGTCATTTCAACGGATCACGATGGTGCTCTTTTCAGTGTAAAAGCGGTAGTCTCTAAAGCTTCAATCCTTAAAACATAATGGCAGTTTTATTAATGACACCTTTGATCTTACCATGTCAAACAAGGTTTGATTTGATCTCTCGAACATACCATACTCCTATGGTTGATCGGGAAATACAATTTCATGGAACAATTACTGAAATCTTAGGTGTTTTGCTAAACCTGTAACTCAAATATCTTCCTTTATGATCAAATCATAAACTCTTTTATTTTCTTGTTACAATGATTTTTCACTTCATCTTGAAAGTCTTTGAACAAGTTTCAAATGTTTCATATTTCTTCCTTATTAAGTAAACATATAGATATATTTACTCAAATTTCTGGAGAAAGCATATGAAGCAAAAAGATCCATCGCATATGGCTACACATAATGGACTATATACATCAACATGCATAATATCCAATAAGTTAGTCATCTGTTCCTCTTTGGCCTATGAATGAAGTTTCAATTATCTCGAGAAAAGTTTCACAAGCGTTAATTGATCAAAATCAAAGACTCCGAAAATCTATCAACATGGAGTTTCTTCATGTTTTTTTAATATAATTTAAACAACGACTGTCACTTCATAAGTGATCTTTAAATCATTTGTCTTGCGAAGTTTTAGCAATAGTGTTTATGGATGTGATTTCTCCAACTAGACTTGTAAAAGTTCATCCATCCTTTATGGAATACGGTAATTATGTGAACAACCATTGTTCTCATAATACCGGAACAAAATAACAATTATTTAAAACAAATCTTGAAGGCTAGGTTTGACGTCAACGAAAAGCACAATAACACTTTATTTGTTTTCGATGATCATCATCACTTATTCTCTTGCTAGTTACTTAGGCCATTGCAGTTCATGAATTGCATTGTCCTGTATGACACTTCATACCAACCAATTCGGTATCCAATACTGGTATCCAATACCTCAGAACCACATTGTTTAACAAGCAAGGAATACATCCATAACATGTATATCTTCTATATACCTAAGTTGGACATCTCCAACCTTTTCTTTTCTGCCAAATATTTTATAGATTCTCTTTCAACAATTCCTTGTCTTTTAAAAGAATCTATCAACATCAATAGTGGTGTCATTCACATGACACATAGTACAAAGCGTGTATAGTCAAATACTAATACCTTTGGATTTGCACTTTGAAGTGGATCACCATCATCAAATGTTTGGTGTTCTTTTAAAAATCCATTCTCTAGTAATCTATTAGTGTAGTAAACATTTTACTTATATCTTATATTCATCCTTATCATGACAACTTTCATGATCAAGCTACTATAGCCTGTAAGGAAGAATCGCGAGTATAATGTTAGTTCCCAAAACCTTTTTGGGAGATCCAGATGCTTAGCATCTCCATCCTTCACAAATTCTCATACAATATGAGAACATGTATTTTGCTAAATTATACTCTATCATAATGCAACCAAAAACATTGTTTCAGATATCACAATATCTTTCACACATGATGGTTTCTGAAACATTTTTCAGCTCCTATATAATCTTGATATTAAAACAACTTTTAAATATCAATAATCATGGAGGCAAACATGATACTTTAGATACTAACATTGGAATTCTTACTCTTGATTTAATACTACTTATTAAACTTCATGGAGTAAATAGAGTTTGTTGAATGTTTGCAATAGGACTTTTAAACTTTAAATTGACATTCAAAACAATACGAAACCAGTTCGTAAAGTAAATATCCAGAATTCTATAGTTCTATTATCTCAATTAAAACTAAGCATAAGGTAGTGAACAGACGCCAATGACTACAACAAATTATACAAAATCACTTCGATTTAGTTTATGACGAATTGAGTTCGACTAATCCAAATTAGAAATGAACTCCCACTCAAAAACGACATCCCTCGTGCCTTTTTGGTGATTACATGAACCAAATCCACTACACCAAGTCCGATCATCACGTGAGTCGGTGTAGTTTCAATGGAGAGCATCAATATGGGCATCATATCAACTATATGACTCATGCTTAACCTTTCGGTCCGTGTTCCGAGGCCATGTCTGTACATGCTAGGCTCACCAAGTAAGAACCTTAGTATTCGCGTGTGTAAAACTATCTTACACCCGTTATATGAAAGCATAGAGTCGAGTACACCCGATCATCACGTGATGTCTCGAAACACGATCCATAGAACGGTGCATACTTAAGGAAGAACACATTTTTATCTTGATGTCTAAATGAGGGATCATCTTAAAATGCTACTAAAACGCCAAACTAGCAATATAAGATGCGAACATCATATGTGTAAAGTGGAATGATATGGTCCATGCATTTGATCACCATCATATGTATCGTGGTATGATCTCTATCATTCCTTTGTGTGTAAGGCCAAGGTCAATGGAACTTACACGTTAGGTGTGTTGTAAGAGTATCAACTATACATCAACTTACCATATCATGACACTAGCCCAGCAACGATCTAAACTAGAGGCCTCTAATTTATCAATTGCAAGTTTTTACGTGGCTTAGGGCTTTCGAAGATAGAACCGGTCTTACCTACCAACATGGAACCACAACGTTGATAACTAAGTTATTAGCAACTCGTTGTAAATCAGATATTGACTATAGTAGGAGAGACAGACACCCGCCAGCCACTTATGCAAAACTAGTTGCATGTCAGTCGTGGAACCGGTCTCATGTATGATGACATGTAAGGTTGGTCCGGGCCGCTTCATCCCACTATGCCACCAATATCCAAAATACATGAAATAAGCAATAACATGATCATCATCGCCCACATATAAACATATGTGTACTACCCGTGCAAAGCACCTACGCATAGATCAGGCTCTAATACCACTAAAGGGTTTGCAGCATAGAAAACAAAAAAATTCCTACGGTGGGAACTATACGCCAAGATCTATCTACTAGATACAAGCAACGGGTGGATATACATCCATAGAGAACTTACCCTCGAAGACAACAAAGCTTTGTTAATGAGTTGGAACTCATGGATGATGTAGTCGTACACTTGCCGATCTCAAGATCGTGATGAAGTCCAGCAGGTCCGGCTCCAGCACGTCTATCAGATCCGGCTCCAGCAAGTCCAGCACCACCAAGTCCAGCACCACAAAGCAGCGGTGCATCCGTGATCGCACACACGTCTGGTACCCCGACAACCTCCGTCCCTCGCTCCAGCAAAGTAGCGGAAGCAGCAACTCCTTTCCCGATAAAGCCACCGGTAACATGTATCTCGCTAATCCGAGACCATGGGGAAATAATACTAGAGGGAGAGAGAGATCCTTCACGAGGAGGTGTGAGTATGAAGGTGTGAGAGGGGGTCTTTTATAGGAGGAGGGGAGGGTACCCCTCCCATGGCCGGTGCCCATGGAGGGTGTCCCTTCACCTCCCCCATTCATGTGGTGGTAACCCCCTCCACATTAAAATGCCCCTTCACATTCTCTTTTAAAGTCTCAACTTTAAATGCATTAAATTTCTCCAAATTTAATGCTCTCTCATTTAATAAAACTATTTTATTAATTTTATTCAGAACATTGTTAATTACTTTAATTAACAAACATTCACATAAAACCCCCTACAACATTTCAATATTACATGCAGAACCAATTTCAGCAATTTCACCCAAAACAGTTTCGGTGTCTATTGAAATAATTCCAACGCTTTCTTAAATCTTTATCTGAAACATATTTGCTCCAAATGGTGTCAGTATCCCTTAAGTGTGTCACCCTACGGTTCGTAAATAATGCAGACATGATCGAGTCCCCTCTCAGATCAATAATCAGAAGTGGGACCTGGAGATCCATACTGACTCCTACACATTCAACGATGACTTCTCTGATCGTGAGAACCTTTAACGCTAGTAACTAAATCCCTTTGTCTCATGATATAATACATGTTCGAGTTCGATCATCGGTATCCAAATACCTAGTTTTATCTCGTTACCGATATGCACTCTTTTCTCGTTCCTATGATATAACATTCTAGTGATCACATCACTTGCTTGCAAGTTATCTTAATGTGATATCACCGAGAGGGCCCAGAGTATCCGTCATCAGGATTGACAAGTTCCACTCTTGATCCATGAGCCTCAACATAACACCTTCGTAGTACTGAACCCACCTTTATAGTCACCCTGTTACGGTGTGACATTTGGTGTTATCAAGATACTCTTCTGGTGTTAGCAATTAACATGATCTCATGGTCTAAGGACTAAGATTACTTCATATGATGTTATAGCAATATAAACATAATGACTTTGATCGTAATGCTATACTTCGGATGAATGTTCATCACATCATTCCACCAATGTTGTGACCTCGTTATTAACAACATCCAATGTCCATGATCAGGAAACCTTGATCATCTTGTTAATCAACAAGCTAGTTTATATGAGAGGCAGTACTAGGAACTTTGTATTTTGTTTATTAAACACACATGTATTAACGTTTCCAATTAATACAATTATAGCATGCAAAATAAACATTTATCATAAACATGGAATAAGATAATAACCACTTTATTATTGCCTCCTCGGGCATATTCCCTTCATCAACATCCCCAAGCTTAGTTCCCGCTCGTCCTCGAGTAGGTAAACGATCAAAACAATATAATTTTTGAGGTGACATGCAGACAACACAATCTTGATCATTATTATTGTAAAAGCATTGATAGCTGGGATTAAGGTACTCTAAACATGAATCATGAAAGATAGAGTTCTAACAATAAGACATAGCAACTATGTTGTAACATGAAAAGGCACAAACAAAAGATTTATGAATAACAATGCTTTGCAAGACGTTTGTTTGTTTCACATAAATAAAGCATAATAAGAATGGTATTCAGCTTGTCCCTCATAGAGTAGCAAAACATAAATGCATAGGACACCTTCAAAGTTCATAAGGGTGACTAGATACAAATAGTTTAAGAACAAGCAATATCAAAGTTATGCATCAATCAACAAGTCTTGGGACAATGCACATTAAACTAAGAATGGCCACTATGCTCTCTTAATAGGTGCATAAAGATAGAAGATGGGGACTCAACATAAAAGTAAAAGAAAGTCCTTCTTAGAAGGAAGAAGGGATTCAAGTCTCATAAAGAGCTTCCAAAAATTATGGTACTTATTAGCTTTCAGCTCTCATTGCCCCTATCATAAGCATTTTTAGGTGACTAAGGTTAAAGTGACATAACTAAGAGGATATGCTTGACAAGTTATAAGTTGAAATCTCATGCCCCTTACTTACGAGTACCGAACCTCATGCTACTCAACTTCAGTCACAATTAAGCTCTTGTCATTGTAAGTACATGTGTATCATAGAGAACCGCCAACGGGGTACCCCTTGCACATGATACAGGAGCTATCCCATAATCAAAATGACAAGGCAAGCAGACAATGAGCATCTCAGCGATCTTTTTATTGCTATTTGCATAGGTTTTTATTGAGGATGCTTCATAGAGTGCTCATTATGGTTATGCTGCAAGTTTCTACCATGATTAGGCATGGCTTAGTATAGCGGCCCAGGCGTTTCTCTAACACACATACAAACTCCATGATCTTACAAGTTCCCCTTTTATTTCACACCGCTGGAATCCATAAGCAAAAGAATCATGATATCAATGGAATATAAGTGCAATGTTGAAAGCGTACCCCGTGATACATGGTTCAGCTAACTTCAACTTATAAAACGCAAGCATATACGCAACAAATATGTACACAATGGTTCAAGTTTATTAAGTGCAAGAAAATAAAGTGTGCCATCAAGTTCGTGAGAGCTTTAATCACTAATTTTCACATAACAAGTTTAATTCGGAAGGTAGATAAAAGCATGAATATACTTGGAATAGAAAATGCTAATAGGTAGGTATGGTGGACTCTTTGGGATAACTTTGTTTTATTTGGAGTTGGATGCATGAGTGAAACTCATACTTGGTTATGGAGGCTAGCAAAAGACTGGGAGCGACCAACTAAAAAAGCAGTAATGGCCATAATCATGCAAAGCGATAAAACATCATTAATTAAAGCATAAAGTGATATTACAAGTCGAAAACTAAAGGATCATAAAGGCTATGGTGACTTGGGATAGTCATAACATGGTGTGAGCATGCGCCAAGTGAACCCAAATAAAGCATCAAAGGAGAATACCACAATACTATGCTTTAATATGCTAAAACAACGCATGATTCTTTCAAGAAACATTAAGCAATCTCAATTGTTTATAACAAGTCATGCTATAGAAAAAATCACTAAGCATAAAGCCAAAACAATATCAAGCATGAAATTACAAAGCATAGGCCACCGTAAAAAACGAGCTCCTTTTACCACTTAAGCATGAACTTTTCCTACTCTTTTCCAATCCAAACCACACTTATTTGAAAACTAACGTATGAAAGAGGGGGTCCAACCAATTTATTCAAGCAAACTAAGAAAACCAAGCAAACAAAAACGAAAACGAAGACGCTCCAAGAACAATACAACTATGCATGAAACAATAAAAATGAAGTGTTTGGAAGAAACCTGAGATTTTTATTAATGAAGAAGGGGATACCTTGGGCATCCCAAGCTTTGACGCTTGTACTTCTTGGATATTTCTTGGGGTGACACACGTAGCATCCCCAAACTTGATCTTTAGTCCATTCTTCATCTCATTATATCACTCTTTCCATACACCTGAAATTTTCCTTCATACAAAACTTCACACAATCTTTATTAGCAACATTAGTGCACTCAAGATAATAAGTCTTTGGGTTCAGTTCCAAAACCAATAAAAGTTCCATTAAAACACAAGCTACTGCAGCACTTCCCTCAAAAATCTCAATTCCCTAAAAAGAACCCAAAAAGGAATCAACAAGAAGCAAATACAAATAATGGCAGAAATCTGTCAAAACAGACCAGCAGGTAAAGACCAATTTTTTCGAAGACCTTTTGTTGCTCAAATCGACAAGTGTTGAACTAATAAAAGTTAGATAACAACCTGGGGCATAAGCAAAAAAAATCACATCTCAAACCGACGTATAGAGATTTTACACGAATTTTTACAGCGAAGCACAAAAATCTGTTTCGAGACAACAACTTTCTCAAGCATTACTGCTCTCTCATTAGAGGTTACTCTTGGCACAAAAAGCAAATAAAAAGGATAAGGAGTGGTTATTACAGAGGTAATAACTTCCAAAACTCATCTAAAACTTTTATATCATCTCCCAATAAGTACTTTTCTTTAACGCCTTTAAGTTAGGCATAGGAGCAAGATTCAAGTATTTTCGAATGAATAAGTATTAAGATCAATACTAGAAATATCTTTCTTTTTCAAGGCTTCATGCATTGCTATAAGTTTTTAACTGAAAAGCTTCCATGGAAAGATTTGTTTTGGTTTCATAGGCATGACCACAAGTGTTCAAGGTCGACCCTCACTTAACCATTACTCATATTTCCAATCACTTTCCTTTTTGAAAACATTTTTAGGTAATAAGTACAACTTTTTTTTGTAATCCGCATTCCCTATCCATACTAAGATAGAGAACAACTTAAAACTGAAAGTAAAACCTACTTAGATATAAAGCAAACAACTGCACAAAAAAATATTCACCCACACGCTATTACTGCCTGGCAACGGCGCCAGAAAAGGTCTTGATAACCCACAAGTATAGGGGATCGTGTGTAGCCTTTTCGATAAGTAAGAGTGTCGAACCCAACAAGGAGCTAAAGGTAGGATAAATATTCTCTCAAGTTCTATCAACCACTGATACAACTCTACGCACACTAAACGTTTGCATTATCTAGGAAATAAAACTAGAGCAACAATACGAGTAATAGAGAAAGCTTTGCATGATAATAAATAACAAGAAAGTAAAGCTAGTTGCTGCAGAAATAAAATATACTAAACTAACAGAACCATCAGTGTGGAATAGTGGTGGTAATTGTGGTGGCTTTGTTCAAGTTTAAATAGCGAATAGATGAGGTTCATTGTCTTCGATGCAGTTTTCTATGTGGGTGAGCCTAAATATACATGCGCTTCACTACTTGGAATTATATGTACTATATGATTTGATTGTTAGCAAACATCCGTAAGTACTAATCAATGCATTAAGGTTTCCCCAACCATATTCTTAAGTTTAATGGTCCTCTTACTTCCATACGTGTAATGTTCCGGTTCGCGTCCTCAGGTTTCTGTCACTTCGGCAGAACTCCCCCTTCTTTTACACATATTACAAACCTTATGATGTTTAATCCATGCGCGCACAAATATAATGGACACCAAAGGACTGTACCATATCAACATAGAACTCTAATGAACCAAAGACGTTCAACCATTCAATCTAAGAACAAAGAAACTACGCAAACATGACATAGATCATAGGATTATAACTTATAGCATCAAACACCATGTTTACATAGGACGGTACAGAGGTGTGTAGGAGGATGAACCACTGCATACTAGGAGGATTAGGTGATGGAGATGGCGGTGAAGATGGTGAAGAGGGCGGCGACGCGGGAGACTCCTTCCCCGCCGCCGGTATCATGGGGGAGCACCGCTCTTAGCCCCTTCCTTCATGGCTTCTTGGGAGCCCTCCCCCATGGAGATGGGATCCATGGGGGAGGAAAAAACGTGGCTTTGGTGGCTGAAAATTCGTGGGTGGAGATGACCTGGGCGAATTAGATTTGCTCCCTTTATATAGCTTATCGGATTCCCGTCACCCCATCTTGGGCTGTAGTAAATCGGGCCTCAAAGGCCCGTCCGGACTCGAAATCAGCTAAATTTTATGTCTAGAACGTTTGTCGTGAAATTTACAACAACTTTGTAGTTGAAGAGTTTTCCGTTTGACGTCGTGTTCGACCCAAAACATGACCATCTTCAAAAGAGTTCTGAGACAGATTTCTGGAAAAATTCCAATTTGACTCCAACAAGGTTTCCACTTATATTCTTGGTAATTTCTACACATCAAAGTGTAAAACAAGAACATTGTGCACTTTTCCAACTATTAGTAGGTTATAGTCCAAATAAATCATAAACTTTATACAAAAAGGAGTGTCAAAAGTATATTATTAGCATAAAACCATCAAAAAGTATAGATACGTTATGGACGTATCAGTACACTACGGGACCCGACAGAATATGGCCCTACTCGTCAGCACGTAACGGCGAGGGTCCACTACGGGACCCGACTGAACGCGGCCCTACTTGTCAGCATGTAACGGCAAGGCTGGCGGACGGCGAGTTTCAGACCATGTGAGAGTTTCATACAAGGAGATGGGAAAAAATAAGGAAAAACTAAGCGGCTGGGGAAAACTAAGTACAACTAACGAACTGAGGGCATGAAATTATAGAAAATGGATGTGAATAGTGCATACTTTAATGGTCTATTTCATGAATTGGTTTATGTTAAGCAACCCCCAGGCTTCGAGGATCCAAATTTTCCTAACCATGTCTAGAAACTTGATAAGGTACTCTATGGCCTTAAACAAGCCACATGTGCGTGGTATGAGCACCTTAAAGAGTTGATGTTAGATTGTGGTTTTGAAGTTAGGCAGATTGAACGCACTCTTTTTACTAAGAAGGTTAAGGGGAAGCTTCTTCTTTGCCAATTATATGTAGATGACATTATTTTTGGCTCTACTAACAAAGATTTTAACGATGAATTTTCAAAGCTTATGACTGACAAGTTTGAGATGTCGATGATGGGATGACTGAGGTTCTTTCTTGGTTTCAAGATCAAGCAATTGAGAGAAGGGACTTTCATCAATCAAGGAAATTACATTCAAGACATGCTCAAGAGGTTCAATATGAAGGATCTAATTGGCATTTTTACACCAATGCAAACTAAATGGCATCTTAAATTAAATCCCAATGGTAAATATGTGGATCAAAAGGTATACCGGTCCATGATTCATTCTTTGCTTTACCTTTGTTCATCTAGCCCCGATGTTGCGATGAGTGTAGGAGTATGTGCAAGATATCAAGCGGCTCCTAAAGAAAGCCACTTGGTAGCAGTCAAGAGAATCTTACGATATTTAGTTCATACCCCAAACTATGGATTGTGGTATCCCAAAGGATCAAGCTTCTCTCTATGTGATTACATGGATTCACTTTGGGATGGTGATAAGGATGATAAAAATCAACATCTAGTGTGTGTCAATTTCTGGGCAGATCCTTGGTATGTTGGTCTTCTAAGAAGCAAAAACTGTATATCTCTCTCCACCGCCAAAGATGAATATGTGGCTGCTGCAAGTGCATGCACTCAAGTGTTATGGATGAGGAAAACTATAAAGCAATATTGTGTCAATTGTGACAAAGTGCCTCTTTCATGTGACAATGAAAGTGCCATCAAAATTGCCTACAATCCGGTGCAATATACAAGAATGAAGCACATTGAGATTCATAATCATTTCATTAGATATCATGTTGCCCATGGAGATATTGATCTATCATACGTGAGCACGAAGGATCAACTTGCGGATATATTCACAAAGCCTCTTAATGAAGCAGGATTTTGCTATTTGAGGAATGAGCTGAATATCGTAGATTCAAGAAGCTTGACTTGATCATTTTGCATACTCGCATACATCTTATCCTTTATTTGATTTAGATGTGGGCATGGACATAGGGGGAGTGTGGTCCTAAGTGATTGGTCTAACCCTCCCCCCATAATTTTGAAAGTAAGGAAAATCATTTCTCTTAATACCATATTGTGATATGTGAGCTTAATTGATGAGTATTGGTCATGAAGCCAATATATATCTTCACGCTGTCATACCATACACTCCTACATGGTGGCTTCGGCCACCGCCCTGTTCCTTGTCAAGAGTTGATTCTTTGTGGATATTTTTTGGTTTTTTATTGCCTATCTTTTGTTCTTATGGAAAACACACTCAAAATTGGATTTTTAATTATCTGTCTCTTTCAATCTTGTGTGTGTAGTACCATCACAGTTTGGTTGTCCAAACCCAAGACTTTCCTTTCTTGAAGCCATCTATCTATCTTGCACACAAGTCCTTTTGTTGACACTCAAGGTTTTTTGGAGAGTGGCAGCCTAAATTCCATGTGAACATAATTTTTAGAGAGGGCCAGATTATCCGCCCAAGTGGGGACTAGATTATATGGCCTGGGAGGTTTTCGCATATAGGGCAGGGTGTCGAGGGAGAGGCTCAAATAGAGAAGTTCTCTCCACCCGATCCCCTCCCCATCCCTTAGCCACCACCGGCCAGTCCCCGCCTCCCCGGAGCTGCTCTAGCCACCAGTTTCCACGGCCCCTTGCCGGATCTTATCCTACTCCTCCCCAAGTACCTTCACCTTTGATGAGTGAGGGTAACTCCCACATTTTTTGTGTGTGGAAGTTTGTTTTTTGTTGTTGAAATTTGGAGTAGAGGTTGACCCTTGGTTCCCTTTCATGCTAATCACAGTAGATTACCAACCAGTGTTGCCGATCGGTTTTTATGCCCACATTATGAAGCAAATTCCAAAATTTGTTGGGGGCCATATTATCCACCCTTGGCAAGGCCGGATTATCTTGCCTAGAAGGTTCATAAACTATAGCTTTGTTTTGGTTGGTCTATGAATTGATTGCTTAGTGGTTGCTTCTCTACGGGTTTTAGCACTTCCTCCTAGACTTGTGTGTACTCATACTTTGCTAGCTCCCTTATTCATTTCATAAGTGGCTCTTGCAGTGTTCCAGTGTACATTGGGCATCCCAAGGTCTACAAGAGCATGCCTCACTACTTTCAAAAAACTACAGAGGGTGGTCTTGTGGATGAGGTGGTGTTGCGTAGGAAAGCCAAGGAGGCTGTACGGATGGCTAGCCGTGAGAAGAAAGAGAAGCGGGCTAGGTCTCCTTAGCGCAAGAAAGTCAAATCTTCTAGAGTCAATTACAAGGCCATGAACCTTGTGGAGTATTCCACTCTTGGGCAAATAGATTTATTCATGGATAACACACATGATGGGAACATGGAAGACCCAACCTTTTGGTGTCAGCATCAGTTGTATATCTTTTAGGATGTTTATTCCTCCTTGAAGCTACATCCAATGCGCTCACTTGACATCACACACATGAAGAGCAACTCTAACTTTGCGGATGCCATTGCTATCAGTAAGAGGATGGGGTTGCACCATCTTCTGAGCATTCAATGTGACTATGATATCAAGCTTGTCAACCAGTTCTTATCCACACTTGCTTTCTCTGGTGATGATGCTATTACCATCAAGTGGATGACGGGGACTCACTTCTATCAGTCCATATTCTATCATTTTGGTGCGCTGCACTCTTACAACTTTGCAGGCCGCCATCAGTCTCGTGGGCATCGTATTTGTGGTCCTGAACGCTCCGACAAGGATTCCTTACTCGTAGATCTTTATGGGCCCAATGGTGTGGTTGGAGAGGTATCTGGTCTCCTCCCTCTTTACAAACAGCATATCATCCTTTTTTGTGACACCATTGCACCAAGTGATGGTAACAATGATGCTATATGTGGCAATCTTGTCAAGCTTCTTGCACTTGCTCATGAATGTGCCTCTAGTGAAGATCCTAACTCGAACTATTCTTTGGATGTTATGGAGTACATCTACCATGAGATGTATGATGCTATGGTGAATCAGAATTCTATTTCGTATGCTCCATTTATTATGATGCTCATCAAGGCCACTCTCCCGGATGAGGATTTCAGTGGACGTCTTGATGGGATCCATAAGGTGAAGAAGCCCTATACCAAGAAGAAGAGAACTAATTTTGTGCCTACTACGTCTGATGCTTTTATGGGAGATGCTCGTGGAGGCACTCGTGGGAGAAGGCCTCCTGTTCTGACCATGGCTAGAGAGGTTAAGCAGCTTTCTTGGCTTCAATGCAATATTCTATGCATGGACATGGATACTCACAAGGGACAATACCAAGCTTACTATCAGCGCCATGACATGGCACATACCCAGCAGCTGATTCTTCAAATGTCTCTAGGGCTCAAGGCAATTCCCCACAGTAGTCCACTCCTACTCCATATGCTCAGTGGAACACCTCCGGGATCAACTATATTGACATGGAGAGGCATTTGTTTCCTGCCCCGGTGAGGGTGTCTCCTCCTCCAACTGATGATGGTGATGATGACGAGGATGAAGATGAGGAGTACGACGAGTCTGAGTTATCGTCGTGGGGCACTAGCTATGCTCTTTTCCCTTTCTGGCATTTCGATGCCAAAGGGGGAGTAGTCATGGGCGGATCGAGGGCTGGTGCTGCCGGTGCTATAGCACCGGTCTAGCGGCTGCACTTCCTTGAGCATGCTTTAATTTCAAGGTTATATATATATAAATCCTGAGTGACTAGCACCATTAAGCAAGGATTAGCACCAGCCTTGTGCTGTTTCTAGCTCCGCCCCTGGGAGTAGTAGTTCTATTAGGATGTGAGGGGATTTGCATGGGTTGGCACAAACAACATTTGCCTTATTTTTTATTTGGGTGCTTGTGTCCATTTATATAGCGTTGAACCGTTTATTTGCTATTTGTTTGTAGTGTGATTGTGAGACTATATGGATGTATCTATGGACCTTTATGGATTTATTTATGGATTCTCATCGAAATTATTCTATGAGGCTTATGGATTATATAAGGATTCATCTATGGAGGTATTGGATTTATCTTGTGAGACATACCTATCTATGTTTATATGGTTGATCCAAATTGTATGGTTGGTAATGATCTATATCTCAAAGCCTCAATGTTTTTTCTTGCACATTGTATCCAAATCATAAAGGGACTTCGAACCTATATGTTGTGAATTTGTATTCCAATGCAAATTACTTGTATGCACACATTTATGGGGAGCTTCTTCATCTTTTGGGTGCATATTGCTTTTTTGCTTGTGTGATTTATTGCAAATCCTTGTATTGTCATCTAACACCAAAAATGGGGAGATTGAAAGAGCATTTCATGATCCCTAGTGTTTTGCGTATTAGATAACAATACTATGGGTATTCTCAATGTGTGCTAATTTCTGCAGGAACAAAAGATTACATATATGTATGTCAACATCTACTTCACAAATGAAAGGAAAAAGAGCCCTGCTCTAATTTGCAAGTTCAAGGTTGTCAGGGCCGGATAATCCTCCCCTGGTGAGGGTCGGATAATCCGGCAATTGGAGATCTTCGCTAAGGACCGGGCACGTGGCTCTCTGTTTATGGCCGGATTTTCTGGCGGATATTTGATGCCTGGCCGGATTTTTGTTTAGGGAAGACAATCCGGCCCCAGCTAGCCCCGGATAATCCACCCTCCTCGAAATCGACTAAGGACTTCATCACGCGGCTCGCTGTTATTGGGCGGAGTTTTGCTTGAAGTTTTTTCTTCAGGCCGGATCTTTGCCTAGGCCGGCTTATCCAGCCCCCACTTTGGTCGGATTATCCAGCCCTCTTTGACTCCAACGACTTCATCTCGGTACGGGCTACAAATACCCCTGCCCATATTCAACCTGGAGCCTCTCGATTCTTCTAAAAAGAACAGTACTGCGTGAGCCTCAATTTCCCAAGATCTACTCGTTCGTCCACCTGAAGGCCTTGATCTTTGGAGGATCTAGGGAGAAGGACTTGATCTACATCATCACCGAAGAGATCTTCAATTCCCCCTCATTCATTTGAGGGCCCTTCGATCTAGAGTTTCATTTGAATTTCTAGATCTCGCTTTTGTGTTTTGATAAACTTTTTTATTGTGGCAGCTTGTTGTCATCTTAGGAGCCTCCAATTTAGCTGTAGATGTGTGCACTGATCTCGTTGTTAAGGCGCCGGTTCCCGCCTTGAAGGGTACTGTATAGTGAAAAGGTGGATCAGGCCAGTTGTGGCGAGATCCATCGGAGAATAGGATGATGCCTATTGTGGCGTGGTGGTCTTAGTACCGCCCACCCCTCAAACGCAGATGTACTTTCCCTAAAAAGGAAGGAACTGTGGTAAAACAAATCCTGTGTATCCACGTGCTCCACTCTCTATTACCTCGTTTCTCTCACCGTTTTTACTCGTTTAGTAGCTAGGTTGACTTATAGGTAAATTCACCATAGTTGCATATCTGGATAATTTACCTATGTGTCAAGCCTAATTTGAAGAAGTATTAAAAATTTAAGTAGCACCTATTCACCCCTACTCTAGGTGCCCATATGGTCCATTTCACTCTTGCCACAAGAGCAACCCTCCCCCACCCCGCTAGTAGAATGAGCCCTAGGCCGCACCAGAACCAAACAATGAGTTTTGGCGACCTACTCCCAGACACCATATACACAAACCTAGTCTTAGAACGTACATCATGAATGTCGACACCTCTCCCTGGCCTTCTCTGGATGGCATCACTGCTGGGTAAAGCTTCGATTTGGCCCAGGAGAAGAGAAGTGAACCCCAAAACATTGTATCGAGGAGAGAGAGCAAGGAAAGTTGAGAATGCTACTGGCTATGGACAATTTGCGGTACATGGTATACAAGAAACTCTAGCGGACAATGTAAAAGTTGATCCATAAACATTTTACATATCATCATTTTGGAGGATATCGAGGGCAACATGGATTTGGTGGACACGAGTACACATGATCCCACATGAATAACATAATTTAAAAATAGTGAATAAAAAAGTAAAACATAAGTCATCCCGTGCAGTGAATGTATGCAGCCATGGAATATTACAATGAGCTGAGCTTTTATTGATAAAATTCAAAGTTACATTTTCTCTTTTTTGTGTAGGCCACGTATGCTCGTATTATTTGTTAACATTTTACACGAGTAAGTATGAAGGCAATATGAATGTGCTTGATTTATTTCAGTTTTATAAAACTTTTAAATATTGAAAATGTTTTAAATTTATGTTCATGTTTACCCATGTCCGCCATGGTATTTTTGATACTCAGGGTGCATTCTTAGACCGTGTAAAACTAAACTCTGTGAAACTAATTTTTGTCAGTTTGTCACATATACTTGTACATATATTATACCCGAAGTCCAATTCTACAGCAATATAACTCAAACCTTTCACAACTCAAAATCATATAATATAATAACATTCTAAACATCGTATAATATAGTAACAATCTGGACATCATATGATACAGTAACATTTTGGATGCAAAATTTCAAAATTCAAATTAATTTTTTTAAAGGTCTATACACATGATCAAACATAAAAAAGTGAATAAATACGGAGCAAAAAAAAACCAACATAGTCAACATCCCAAGATCACCATGCCCCGCTGCACGCCAACAGTCGGACCTCCTCCTCCTTCCATGTTGGCCCCATCCTTGATGCCAAGATCTCTGTTGGCCTAATTTCCCAATATTGTATTGCCTTATTTCATTCCATTTGGATGCATCACCATGAGCCGGTTCTCCTCGATCAACTCTTTTGCCTTGTGTGGTTCTACTCAAGAGAAAGCCTAGTTCCTCGTAGTTGGGCTTGCACTTCTTCGGCTCCAACTTGTTCTCCCTATTCTCTTTCACTTGTTGCCACTTCACCAACTTTTTTTGTGTCCTCTCCTCGGCCCCATCTTACTTTTAAAACTCAAGAAACATCCTCTTTATTGTATTCATCAACTCATTGAGCTTCTGTGTCATTTTTGCAATCTCGACTTCTCTCTTTAGCTTCTATTTGGCCTTCTTCCTCCCCTTAGTGTTCTTGGAGTTGGAATCCTATCATGTTGTTATTTATCTTCATCATCTTCATTCTCCAAAGAGGACGGTGTACTCGACCTCACTTTCTTTGGTGTAGCCGCATCATTCCTTATCCAGCACTTTCTTATAGCGCTCAACAATTTTCAACAATGTTGGAAGACAAAATGGTTTGCCTTTGGACTTATGCATTGTTTATATTTCTCCCGAGAAATGCAATCCTAAAATAATATGCGTGTACAAAAAAGAAGTTTGTTTCATAAATGAAAAGGTACAGAATGCGATCCACATGAAAATAAACAAACAAAATATGGGTGATCCATACTCATTAATTGTGGCACCACTAGGAGACATGCTCTTCACTTGCTCCAAAAACTCTTACATTGGTTACATCACGCGTGGATCATTTGCCATTGAACCTGTAGTGAATTTTGTGTGTGGTTTGATGGTGTAAACAGTTGTAGTCCTCAATGTGCTTTCAATTGTTGATATTGTTTTGACTATTTATGGCCACCTCATCTCTTCCATGCCTCCACTAAAGCCCGACCTTGTAATTTTTCTTCTTCTTTTCCCCCTTCAGTTGAGAAACATCAAACATATCCTCCATAACATTCATGGTTTCATATGTTTCCTCAAGATGGTCATGTTGATCTAATGCCATATTAGATCAATCCCAAATTCATATTGCATAATACTCATATAGGAGGTAGGGGTGATATGCAACAATAAGACATGACATTTTTTATTGGTTCAAATTTGATGAATATACATCGCGAACTGAATCAAACAAGCGGATATTTTACCTCTCTCATGTTTTGGCGAGTATGTTGTGTGCATCATCGTCGATCAAGGTGAAGCGATCTCTGAAGTCAGAGATGGTGCTAGAGGGATTTATCTGTAAATATTGGCAATGATAAATTGTGTGCTTGATCCCCATGTAAATGTGTTCATAAATTGTATGATTAATTTACATGTAAACGTGAACGTGTTCACACTTATACAATGTAAACATGTTTCACATCAACAGTTGTAAAGTTTGATAATACCGCATATTGATAATTGATTAAGGGTACACAGTTTTTATGGAGTACAATCCAATATGACCAAGTCGTAGCATAACCGATCAAAAATAAATCTAAACCGAGTCTAACTTATACTACAAGATTAATCTAACAATCCCCTGCCAATCGTGAGTTCAAAAACATCAAGACTGAATTGAATATCAGTAAATGGAGATGCTTCAAGACCCTTCATGAAAATATCAGAGTTGAGTTGTGGTCAGTACACGAAGAACTCGAACTTGTCCAAGTGCAACCTTCTCGCGAATGAAATGAATATCGATCCCAATGTGCTTGGTCTGCCGATGCTGTACTAGATTTCCAGACATATAGACAACTGATATATTATCACAATAAACAACAATAGCATGTTGAATGGGTCAATGTTGCTCCGATAATATTTGGCGGAACCAGAATATTTCAGCAACAACATGTGAAACAGCGCAACACTTAACCTCAGCAGACGGACAAGAGACTATAAGATGGAGTTTCAAGGACAATGAAATCAAATAATTACATAGAAAAACACAGTATCCTAATATGGACCGATGAGTATCTGGACAACCAGTCCAGTTTGCATCGGAATATGCTGTCAAGGATGTAGGGAAAGATGAATTGATATGTAGACCATGATCAAGAGTTCCTTTGGGATAGAAAATAATACATTTGACATGATTGTAATGAGGTAGGCGAGGATCATGCATGTATAAAAAATCATACCAGACAACACAGGAAATTTCCGAACGAGTAATATTAAGATATTGGAGATCACCTGTGAGATTGTAGTACAGAGTGGCATCAGAAATGATGGGGTTCATAGCGGAAAACACAACTTTTTCCTAACTAGAACGCCTCGAAATCCCAAGATCTATCCACTAGTTAATGCAGTAATGATGTGAGTCACGATTACATATCCTTGTAGATGACAACACGTTTAACGTCCTGCGGGGAACATGGATGAAGTAGACAATCATAGTCGACCTCAAGGTCATGAAGCTCCTCGCACGTCACCTTATGGTCCTTCGCATGACAACCATGGCCCCACTATTGGTGGTGCTATCCGAGGACTCACACACATACGGTGTCTATCAATGACTCGTTCTCCTTGATCCAGCCGGGATGCGGAACAGATCCTCTAGAACCGGGATCTAGCAGCACGACAACATGCCGGTGGTGTTGACTCCCTCGTGCGTAGTTATTCATGAAACCACACTCGTGAAAACCAACTGATAAATAGGAGAGAAATTCCCTAGCAAAATAGCCCTAGAAAATTCCCCTTTTATTTTTGTGTCTTTTTCCCTCCAATATAGGCCTTATTATATAGGGGAAAAAGGGGTACTCCCTTCCCTCAAGTTCCCATGTGGGATGAAGGAAAAGGCCAAGGAGGAGGAGGGAAGCCAACGGCTGCAGCCCTAGCTGGATGGGCCAAGCGGTGCAGCCTCATCGCGGCCTGCCTGGGAGAGGCGGTGGCCCGGGTGGGCCAGCCTGCCCCTAGCGCCCGCTCGCGCTGGCCCAACAGCGGCAGCAGCAAGGCGGTGGCCTGGTGGAGCAACGTTTCCTGGGTGGGCCCAGCGTGGCCCACTAGCACCCCAGCGTCAGTGCGTGCCCCGCTGCCCCGCGTGGGCCGGCCTTGCGTGGCCCGCTGGCGGTGGCTGGTGCCCGCCGCCCGAGCGGCACTCCGCCTACGCTCGCCTTCCCGCCAGCATGGCCCCTGGTGGGTCCAACCGCTGTGGCTGTTTGCTGCCCAATTGGGGTGACTTCCTCTTGGGTTGTTTCCCTCCGGGGTTTCAGTGCAATGCAGGAAGTTGCCCCACAAATAATAATTCAAAAATATTTATTTTTTATATTAATTCACAATTAATATATATAAATGCATATTTATAAATTTCCTTTTTTTCGTGAAACACCTTTTGGTTTTCTCCTTCTTCCGAACATCTTTGGACCCTTTTTGGAACTATTCCAACAATCCTTTCTCGGAACATTTTCGTTCTCTTCTTTCTCATCGGTGATCTCTTCGCTTCCATAGAGATCTAAAACGTCATTAGACCCTTAAGTGTGTTACCCTACGGTTTGAGAATGTCACAGGCATGATCGAGATTTCTCTCTGACCAATGATCAATATCGGGACCGGGATGTCCATATTGACCCATGTGCATTCCATGAGACTCTGTCGTGTTCAAACCATAAACTCTGTGTCCTATTCCCTTTGTCTCTTCGATACATGACTTGTCCGAGATTTGATCTTTGGTGTCACTATAATAATATCGTTACCGACAAGTCTACTTAACTCGTTATCGTGATATTGTATCCCCATGACCTAGTCATACGCTGTAGCTTATTGGATTACTTTTGCTATGTTCCTATTGGATCGGAATTTTAATTAGCTTTTATTTTTATTTTTAGATGAACACAAGAAGCTGTACATATGCGATGGCTGCGGAACAAGCCGCACCACCCGTTGATGAGCTAACCCCTGAGTCACTTGACATCGAGTTCACTGAGGAGTACCAGCTCACTCCAACCGTCTCAAGACATGAGAAATCAATTCCTCCAAATGAGTGTGTCCCTATATCCTTAACCAACTAGGCCTTGTCCATGATTTCAATTTACTTTGCAACAATGCTGGTTTGCTTCACTTTGTTTTTCAGGACACCGCCACATATCGCCACTTGACAGTTGAGTTTCTCAGTACCTTGAAGCATACGGTGAGGCCGTACTCTGCTCTGAGGTAGATAGCCCGGGAGTTGATCGTATCACCTTCCGCCTAATGAACCGTGAGTACAACTTAACTCTCGATCGATGGTCTCATCATTTTGTGTTTATTAACAACACCACCAACATACCTTCTACCAGTTTTGTTCTTAATCCTACACCCTTGGAGTACTTTAACTCTATGACAATTCGTGGAAACACACCCAAGGGAAATCAAAATGACTGTCATGTTGTTTGTTATTTGTTTTATGTTATTGCTAACACCTTGAAGGCATGTGGTGAGTTTACTAGAGTCAATGAAGAGGAAATGATGATCTCGCAAGAGATGCTATTCCAAATTGTAATTTGACGCCAAACTTGGGCACCCTTCTAGTGTTTTATCTTAATCATCAAGATCTTCAGTCTCATGGTTCCATATGCGGAGGAGGAGTTGTCACTGTTCTTGCTTGAGCACTCCTCATCAACCTAGGTAATATCCAACCATTGGCAGGTGCTCGCCGTCTTGGTTTCGCTACTCTCAAAGCTTGTGGTATGATTTCTAAATCAAATAGTAGATACTTCTTTGATATACCTAGAGCCGATCACTTGATCCTAGCTCCATTGCCTAATGGTTTGTTCTCTATCGAGGATAGACATTTGCATTATGATGTGCAGGTTGAAACAAGTCTACCCCAACAAGAAGTACTCGTGGACGAAGAAGGAGAAGACGAAGAAGTAGAACAAGAAGGCCCCGAACAAGAGCAATAGCCACCAAACTACTACACCACCTATGAAGATAAAGGAAGCATTTAGAACATGAGAAATCTCTCCATCAACCTTCGAGATGCTACCGCAAACCTCTCAACCCAGTTCACCAATTGGAGCAGCCAATGGAACTTGGGAGAGTATCCACCACCACAATGAGTAACAAAAGGGCTTGCAAAAGCCCGAGCTTGGGAATGTGTTCCCTAAGCATTTATATTTGTGTAATAATGAGGTTGTACTCTAGCTCTGTGTGAGCTTTGAAACACTCTTGTTGGGCTTGTTCCAACACTTTGCTTTTTCTTTTTCTTTTTGTTTTCATTTTACTTTCTTTCATTTGTTTCTTTTCTTAATATCTTGCTTGGCCGCAAGCCTTTTCTATTATTTAAACCCCATCCTCAAATACAAAAATATTTTTCTTTTTTTCGTGAAAGTGGATTTGCTTATTGCCTCTTTGCTTCAATATTATTATGAGAGTGATTTGATTTGAGTTTTGAAGGAACACATCCCCATAGAGAACAGGATTATGAAGTCACTTATGAGAGGTATGTCCTATGTCTCCCTTTTAGAAGTTTGAAATGTTTATCCTAGTTAGTTCATTTGTTAAGATGTTATGCTAGTGAGAGTAATTCAAAATAGTTAGAGTAAAGCTTTCTATATGAGTAATTAGTTGTGTAAGCCTTTGCTCTAGTTCTTGTAGTTAACCGAGTCTTGTCATGGAAATAATTTTGCCAAACAAGTACAACAAGAAAAAGTCTCCAAATTTTGACATGTATATTGAGTGATTGTCTTAAGAGTTTACCATTGAAGATACTTAACCCCATAGATATATTGATAGACTCGATGGCACACTTGAAAGGAGTTTTTTGATTGAATTGAAGTCTAGTGGTAATTGTGGTTAATGCAAAATCTAAAACATTATGGATCGAAATGTGATATTATTTAAAGTTCATTTATATAATTTTGATGCACACCTTTGGGTTGCCAAAAACTCCATTTTCCTATGAACGATCAATGGTACAACCCCTAATTTCGTCTATGAGTTGACGACATGTGTAACACTTGTTACCATAATGGGCAAAAGTATTGGTACTCTTGAAGGTTGTGCAAACCATTGCTAAAAAGATCACTCAATGATCCTTGTTGGAAACTATCTTTGAAAAATAAAGATTCACACAAAACAGTCTTTGGCATGGTCTCGTTACTAATTTATGAATTTTCTTAAAAGACAATGAATGGAACAATAGTGTTTGATAGTCTTGATCTATTGATGTGGGAGTCAATAATACGCTTCACTGTTATGCTATTTAGAACATGATCTCTCGTACTTAACTATGCTATTATGAAATATTGTAGTGTTCATTGGCAAGCTGGGAGTCAATTAGAGGAATTGGAATGATTGATACACTTCTAGTTATTTATACTTATATCAAACTCTATTTTGATTGTTTTGAGTTAACAAATCTTGTACAGTACTCTTGGCACTTCTCTAATTTTGATGATCCATTCAAATGGAAGAGGTGCTGGATGCATACGACTACCAACTGTAAGTGAATTCATCTTCTCATTATTTCACTTTAGACGTTGAGTTCTTTATGGTTTTGTTTGTTTTTTGCTCGAGGACGAACAAGGTTTGAGATTTGGGGAAGTTGATGACTGTGAAAATATCCATATTTCTTCACGTTTAAATCACATTTTTAGTCAAACAATTGACCAAGAATTTCTCTATCCTTGATACTAATGATTAATTTTTGCAAAGATGTGCAATCCTTTGTCTTGAATTCTATTGTGTAGGAAATCATACTATTAAGGCAAAATCAGGAGCATTTATTGAAGATTATGATATTTCCTACTCAGCCAAACTAATTGGGGTCGAAAAGTAGCCTCTAGAAGGTTTAACAACCCGCCGTACGGGCAAGGCCCACCCGTACCATGTGGTAGCAACTCTATTAGGTCAAACACATCAACTTTCGAGAAGGAGCCTATATATTTTGATAATCCAGGCACCACATAGAGGGACACCATTCTCAGATTGCATCACAACACCACCAAAGGAGATCCACCACCATAGGTTTTCCTCTCAACCCTCCATCTACTCCATAGCCATAGCCATCATCTTGTATTTGAGATCTCCTTGTGAATTGGCGACCATTGTAAGAATATTTGATTTCAATCTAAGTATTTTGCATAATGTTTTCTATCCTTATTCTTATTGTTATGAGTGAGTAGTCCTCATGGTCTACAGTCCAATGAACTTCACCAAGCTTCCGCCCACCGCTAGTGAGGTCATGTCGCCTCAATAGCCAAGTCCTAGAGCTGGATTTGGCTCTGATTCCGTTTCCCACGCGATTGCGAGCAGCATCAAGTCAAATAGGAAGCGATTGGGCAACAACGGTGCCCCGGTGGTCGCTAGTGCATCAGCGGCGGCCCAACTACAACATCCTCTGGCCATCGCACTGGTGCCCAAGACTCGTGTGCGTGTGGCGGACGGGAAGAAGAGCAAGAAGGTTGTGCACCTCTCAAGCCTCCCTCCCATCGCCCAGCCTCCGCCCGTCACCGGTCAGCATCTGCCCTTCGCCGGCACATCCTCTTCTATGTTTCTCCACCCATAGGACAACTTGGATGGTGCAGGCAATGTGCTTAGCAATGAAGCTGTAAGATGTGACCTATGTCCTCTCCGTGATGTCGTGCACGTAATTAGATTCTTGTTGTCCTTAAACTTAATTCGATGTAGATACAATGCGCACCAAGCAAGTGTACTCAATCTGCATTCCTTAAAATTACCAGCTAGGGGCTTTAGTTCGGTGATGATGATGACAAAGGTGACGATGCCGAGGCTGAATTGGAAGAGATCAAAGAGGAGGTGTTCGATGCAGCCCAAGAAAATATGACCAAGAAGAAACGCACGGTGAACTACACCGGGATTGAGTACACTTGATTGGTGCAGGAATGGTCACAAGTGTTCATTTACGTGGTGACCGGAACGGGTGAAACCAGCAAGCGCTATTAACAACGCATTGAAGATAAGTTCTCAAACTTATGCCTCATGTTGAACAACTGGTCTACCGCTCGTATCAGTCTCTATAAGGCTAATGGGATGTGATCAAACTGTCTTGTAGCTATTGGTGCAAATCCATGGAGAAAGTGCATCTTAATCCTCCAAGTGGCATCTCTCCTGATGAATATGTGAGATGGGATCCTTCTCTTTTCTATTTACCTATTTGAGCTATGGATAAGAGTTCATTGATCATCTCATTGTGCATGTTAGGAACATATTGTTGGGGAGAGGTACAAGGCAATGAAGGGATCCAAGGGGAGTCCGTTCACCCTTCAACATTGTTGGGTATTGCTTGATCATATTCTGAAATAGACTTTGAGAGACCAAGAAGTGGCACCTAAGAGGGAGGCCATGAAGTAAATGGACGATGATAATGATGTGGATAATGGTGGAAGGAACAATGGGAAGACGGAAGGCAACAAGAAGGAAAATGATAGGATCAAGATCGAAGCCAAATCATCATCGTTGAGGGATAAGATTGATGACATGGTGAAGTGAAAGGAATTCTTGATGACGAAGATGTTGCAGGAAAATATGATGATGCATGACAAGAAGATGGAGATGAAACAATGAAGGTGGGGAGCAATCTAAAGTGATTCCATGTACTAGACCCGAGCTATAGGAGAGGATGCTCATGATAAAGGAGGCCAAGGCAATGAAGGAGATCATGATCGAGGAGAAGGAGATCTGGATGATGGATACCTCGAGGATGAGTGAAGCACAATTGGAGTTGCATCAAATGATGCTTTCAAACATCTTGGAGATGATGAAGCTAGAGCGTCAAGGCAGTGGAGCATCGGCAAGTGGCCTAGGTGAATCTTCTATGAGTGATGGTGATGGATATGTGCGCGATGAGCTTGGCGGCGATGGTATGGTTTGATGATCTCTTACATTCATCATGGAGTATGTGTAACTTTTTGGATTCCGATGCTTGAACATTGCATCATTTGATTATTAGATTATTGATCACCATTGATTGAAATGTTGAAATCCTGACTTTTATGGGTTGAAAATAGCTCACCCATATTCTCTTTCACGGGTCGAGTTTGCAAGCTCCATTCTGTGCGAGCTATTTTCAACCGTAAAAGTTATTTTGCGTGGCCTATAAAAGTTGTTTATAGTTCGCGTGTTTACAGTATCCGTTAGAGTTTCTCTTAGGAAAACAAAGACAACGGAAGACACAATGGTGTGTATAGTTAGGATGACAAGAAAGAGTAATATGGAGTAGTTTTAGGATTGATTTTGGAGGGATGAATATTGAGTAAATAGGTGCTTGTACGTAGTGTTTTGGCACAAAATTTTGGTGGCATGGATGATTGAATCAAAAGGCTATGAATTAATAGTGAAAAGAGAGCGCTCGACCTTGCCATTTTGGGGAGAAGTGTCTGGACAAGAAAATCTTAAGAGAATGTCGTGGTGAATAAAGAAATTTTGATTTTGGAAGTTTTCAAATTCTCGGACATTATCACATTGGATGAAGAGGATGGAAAGAACAAAATGAGTGGCAATATATGCTGGAAATTGATAAAAATGGTGTGCATATCAGACTTTTTATATAAGGTAAACTTCCAAACAAAGTGAGTAAAATCATCCAATATGACAAGATGATACTTAAAACCAGAAATACTTTCAAATGGCGAAGTCTACATATCACAATGTAGTAACTAAAATATAAAGGTGATAAGGGCACTAGAGGATCTAAAAGGTAGACACACATGTTTGCCTTGCTGATAAGACTCATAAACATAAGAGTCATGAGCATCTTGATTACAAGGGATATATAATTCACTAAGTAGAGATGGAAAAATAGCACTGTGGGGATGGACTAGACGCTGATGCCAAAGATTGACCGAATCAACCATGGAGGAGGATTGAGCAGCCGCAGGGATGCCATAGAGAGTATAAATCATCAGAACTATTGAAGCATGTGATCTCTGTCTTAGTCAGGGAATCCTTACGGATAAACCAAGGGGTCAAATTCAACAGAAACAAGATTGTCAAAGGTAAATCGTTGAATAAAGATTAATTTTTTGATTAGGACTAGTGCAACAAGATCATCTCAAAGAAGAAGTGGTTTGGTGTTAGAGGGAGTTTGCATATGACCAACACATGATATTGGGATGGAAGAACCATTGCTAAGAGTGATGGAAGAAAAGGAAAGGAAGTGCAATTTGACAACATATTACTAAAAGAAGACATATGACTAGAAGCACTAGAATCGAAGATCTAATGATTATCTGATTTAGCTTGAGCAATGAAGTGATTCATGGCCCGAAGAAATGCAGTTGGATCCTAGTGTGGTGTTGATGGTGTCGACGCGGGAGGTGCAGTAGTAGGTGCAGATGGAGACACATACATGTGATGAGGGTGATAATAGCCGTCGGTTGCAGGAGGTGGGAGCAAAGCAATGCTATATGGAGGGCATGCCAGTGCAACGAGGTACACTTGAGTATGCGAGCGGGATCCGAGGAGTCCAGGAGCACTAGTATGAGGACGCATGCTTGGCATCTAGGAGCTGGAAGGGCACCGATCGTATAGGGTATCGTCCAAGGCATTGACCAGGCTTGCACGAGACCAGTCCATGGGTCATGTGGTGGGCGCCAGTTTGGAGACGTATGAGGTGCAGTTGTGGGTGGTGGATTGCAGCTTGAAGGAGATGATGTTGGTGTAGTTGATGATGTTCGTGGCAACCAATATATTGGGTTCTTGCCTCGATAGTTGGCGATGAGGCGCCACCTAGAAAGGGATGCACTGATGATGGAGGTGGTGGCACAGAGGGGCGGCCACATGTGGTCATGGGATGGTAGCAAGACCTGGGGCGAGCCTCCTTGTTTGGTTAGGGAACGATCAGCCCACTTTAGCATAGATTGGACGTCGGTGAAGGAGGGGGCCAGGCACATCATGGGGATGAAGGAGGCCTTCTTCTCGAAGTGCTCATTGAGCCCGACTAGGAGAACATTGATGAGCCATCGGTCATCGATGGGTTCCCCTAGTTCGCGAAGCTCGTCGGTGATGGTTTTGAGCCATTGGTAGTAGATGCCCACTAGAGAGTCGGCTTGCACGATGTTGTGGAGCTTGATATGGAGGCTATTGACAAGGGTGTTGACGTTGTCTTGAAAAAGTTGGAAAAGGTCCACCCTAAGAGCGGCAGCGGCGGAGGCGTCGTGGAAGAAGAGGTTGAATATCTCGGTAGACACCTACGTGTAGATCCACTAGATGATGGCGAGGTCATCCTTGACCCATAAGGGATCCGTGTACGGGGAACATAGTCGATGGTGACATGATCTCGAAGATTGCAATGACTAAGATGAAATTCGAAGAGGTGGCGCCAATGGTTGTAATTGTGTGAGGGTAGATCTAATGTGGTTGGAATAAATAGACTAACATTGGTGATAGTATTGATGAAGGATAGTGGGGTATTCATGATGGAAGAGGTAGGAGCTGCCGAACAAGGAAGGATGAACATTTTTTGGCGGTAGCAGCTACCGCGGCCTTGTTGACTAAGTAGTCAGGAGGGGGAGGGGCTGCGGTGTAGGTGGCGCAACCATGCCCTAGGATCGAATTGTTGATACCATGTAAAGTTTGATAATATCACATATTGATTATTGATTGAGGGCTACAAGGTTTATATAGAGTACAAGCCAAGATGGCCAAGTCGTAACACAACCTACCCAAAACAAATCTAAACCGAGTCTAACTTGTACTACAAGAATAATCTAACAACTGCAACTACAACGCCTATAACCCCACTGAAGAAAATTGTAGCGCCTATAAAATCATCTTGGTGCTACAAATAACCACACAATCTCCTCGCTTCCATTCCAATGGCACTCGTAGTACCAAACTCCAGGATCAACATGGTCTACGCTCAAGGCATGGGCTTAAAAGTGACATTAACGCAACATGCGGTACACATGGAGAGGTGGATCCATCGATTCAAGGAGGAGTTCCTCGACCGTGTACCAATCAAGGTTGTTGTATTAGATTGTGAGTTCGCCGATGTAGATAGGAAAGTCAGACAGAAGGATCTTTCATACGAGTAGACACAACACGACCTACAATTTTTGGTGGCGTAGGAGTGTATTGTCTTCTAGATTTATCAGGCCCAATTGAATACCGCAGATCCTTAGGCAGTTCTTAAGGGATGCAACCATCAGGTCCTATCCAGAATGATGTGCATATGCTGTAGTACTACGACACCATCATTCTTTCGGCAATCATCATCCAGTGGGCCCTCCCGAACCCAACATGCAACAATACTCCATCACTCTTTGCCCTATCTAATGCTTATCTAGGGACTAATCTTACGAAGGATAATATAGAGGTAAAAGCAATCAGAGAAGGAAGATGGAGCAATGTTCCATTGAGCTATGATAAAATCAAGTATGTAGCTCTAGATGATCGCATCGTCTTTGATCTTGATAGGAAGCACTGGAACTTAGTTTGCTATAATATCCCTAGAGATTGTCATAATGTGTACTAGTATTTTTAGTTCAAGAGTTTCAATAATTTTAATATATACCTCCTTCCACTAAAATATGTTGTCTCAATGCAAACGATTGGAAACTTAACCATTGCAGATCTCTTAGAGAACATATAAAAAGTCTTGTAACCCCTATAAAACCCTAACCTTCTCATTCCCCCACTCCCTGTCTACCGATGGCGCTCGATATAATATCAAATACGGCGGCGCCCTTTCTTCTCCCCCACCACTTGGTCCATACCCTCTCCGTCTGTGTTGTCGCGATCGTCCCCGACGTGGCACCATTTGCGCCTCCCCACTCTCGATCCGCTCCACCATCGGTGAGCGCCAAATTCCTTTTTTGTTGATGTGTTAGATAATTTAGGTCTTGTAGTGTATTTAGATGATCCCTAATTAAGATTGTGTTGTTGTTGATGATTTAAGCTAGTGTAGTTGATTTATATTTAGTGCAATAATTAAGTTTATGTACTGGCATGTGTTGATTTCATTGTAGATCTATGATGGCTTTGTTGGCAATATATGTTGTTTTTAATAAAATATGTGTAGTGTTGATGATTCAGAACTTGTGATTTCTTGTATATAGGATATTTCACTGTGCCAAGTTTGCATGGGTCGGTGCAACGGTCAACAGGATCACAATTCAGTATCCATCTCTTGCAAGTTCAATTTGAGAATTTAGTGGTATACTGGTTCATACATTAAACCTAAGTTTGTTATTTCCTTTTATGCTATTAGAAATTATTTAATGTTTGCTTTTGGTCAGAGACTGTCCCATGCAATGTAAGATTATAGTTTAATGTCATAGCAGGAGATAGCATATGATTCCATACTCATGGACGAACTTACGATGTTGATGTGCACAAAGAGCAAACAAAGCAAACGAAGAATCGCTTGTCAGGCTAAGGGTGGACACACTTCATTACCCAGAACCGACTCGCCGGAGGTGATTTGCTATGTTTTTCAGTGGAAGATGCTGGTCCGAGGATCAATTCCCTCTATTTAAACGATGGTGGCGAGGACGAATACCCATACGAGTATACAATTATCGTTCAGAGATGCAATCTTACCAGCAATGAGGACAAGCATCTCTTCGAATCCTCCGTCCAACTAATTCTTTCATCAGACTACCATTTATCACTCCCTTGACAAAGACAAATGTTGACTTGCACAGTATGGTTTGTTTTCCTAGTTACCATTCTTTATTCATTTCTTATCGTGTGCTCGTAACTTGTGATGGTGGTCTATCTAACACCAAGTTACCTACCTTTTGCATCTTAGAAACTACCATTGAAGATGGTTTCTTCTCTTCAAATTACTATACAAGGCATGGTTGGAGTACGCATTTGGGCAGGGAGTGGCATTAGCACCGTCGCATATAGGACGGAGACGCATGTCTGATATCCTTCAATAAGCAGGGCTGGTAGAGCTTCCTTCAAGCAGGAGATTTGCATATTGGACAAGCCATACTTATCACCGACAGGAACACTCCACGTAGGAACCTGCATATGATGTTCATCATCGATATAATCAATGATTTTCCACCACCATAGGAGTATGATTCAGAGTCCGAGGAATGATACTTGGTGTGTGGTTGGGGATAGATCGTTTGTTTGTTTTGGAGTTGTGAACCAAACTTGCTACTTAACTTAGTGTGGAACCAAAATTTAGTTGTTCTATTGAAGTGGTGAGGCAACTTGCTATAGTTCTTGTTGTTAATAATGATTTCTAGTTGTTGCTAATTAATATATTATAGGCATAGAAGAAATAGCTCAACGCAAATGGGTGGAATCCAAACAACTGTAATTGATGAGAAACACCGTAAATAAATACAGAAATAAAAAAGACCGATGCCAAAAGTGTAGCCTACCAGTGACGGGGTTTTCCTTTGTTGCCACAAAACTCTTCACATTAGTGACCCCTAGATGTTAAGGTAGCGTTTTCTATCGCCGATGGGGTTTTGACCCGTGTCCATAGCATCGTCGTGTACTAGTGTTTATACTAACAATTGCATGCATGATCATTAGCAAAAGGCATCGCAAGTTCATCCTAACACTATGGTGTTCATTGTACGACCACCAGTTCACCATCACATGAGGTGTTAGTATATACTCATCAAAATATAAAACCCATTAGAAGTTTTTAGATCCTAGCTACAACAAATTAAAATGAAAGAAATTACAACCACTCATCACATATTTCCTTGTTCCTCTTCAACGTATCCTTGTTAGTCTCATTAGCTTTGAGCATTTCGAAGAACATATCCTCAAGTTACATGGGTATACCTTACACGTATTCGATATTAGCATATACGGTCCAGCGCAAGAGGAGTCCACGGTGCGAACGAAGCCCAGTAAGAATTTGGGTAGCCCACAGGAGTACGACTTCTTAAAAAACACGAAAAAGTATAGATACGAATTTAAAGAGAAAACCATAATTTATAACCAACTCGGTCTGCTATCCTGAGACCTAGCCTCCTTATATAAAGGCTAGGAGGGGGCAGCAAGGAGGACAATACACAGCCCTCGCATACGCCTCGCCATATTGCATCTGCGCACCCCTTGTAACTTTCGACTCCCAGATAATCAAGAGCATACAAGAAGGAGTAGGGTCCTCTTCGAGGTCTGAACCTAGGTAAAACCTCGTGTCACCTATGTGCTTATTTGCTAGCCGATCGATGCCTCCAGCGCTTCCCATTTCCTCGAACCTAAGTCCATCAACAATGGACATTGATGAGTTAACCCCTCGTCATCAAGCTTCTTATTTTCTTCCTTCATACCCTCACTTTCATCATCCCATTTCTTCCATATCCACCAAATCCTCCTCAACACATGCACTGTTGTCCTTAATCTTGGACAAGTTTTCCTCCACAATCCTTTTCCCAGCTTTATTCATGAATTTCTTCACAACAACTAAGAGACTTTAGTACTTCTTCTCAATATTGTTCTTCTCATCATCTAGCCCCTTCACCAAATTTGCATTCCCAACCCTTTCATGAATTCTTGCAATGTTGCTATCATGATACATTTCCAGAGTCTTCCTAATGCATTTTTGGCTGTTTCTAGCCATTCAAGATCTAATAATAACTATAACTATGTTGAACAAACCACAAGTTAAATTTAAACATGGACAAGGTAATAAGTGACAAATCACAAGCATAGACTTACATCTGCACAAAACATAGGTAGATCTGCGGCTAGTGTTGCTTCCTTCAGATATAACACACTTGACAGACTTTGTGGACATGACACACACCTCTCGACAATCCACTGCTATGCCGTGAAATATGGGGTCTTTGATCTAGTCTGGAGCATAGTCAATGTCGGTGATGTCCTAAAACAAAAGAAATTGCAAAGAAATTGAGTTAAATCTAGGAAAATTCGGAACGTTCCAAATTGGAAGTAACCCTTACCCTAGAAAGGAATTGGGGAAATTTTAACTTACCCCTACCAACGATGGGCTTGAGCGATCGACAAAATCCTAGCTTGTGGCGATTCTGGCGGCCACATGGACAAGTCGATAAAGATGATGTAGTGGTCTTGGGGCTGCCGTCGCCGACCGGAGATGAGAGAGCCAACGACAGGAAAGAGAGCTCGATGGGGGATGGTGGTTTTGGTTTTCATGGTGAGCGGGGAGGGTAGAAATGAGCTCCGGTTTCGACAGGAGGTGACCAAATATCCCTCGGGCTCCTTTTCCGCTATATGGCAAAAGCTACCGCCAGCAGCATGGTGCATCTTTTGCATCAGATGAGCGCACGGTGATGGTGGCCCCTAGAAACACCCAAATCAAGTGTTGTCGCTCGCCTAGCTGCGGGCTGATTTACAGTTCGCGCTAGGGATGCCCAATCTCGCATGCGGTCATCCACACACACCGTTTCGTCAGCTACGGGCCTGCCCGGAGTCCCGTACACTACCAAACGCGGTCTGATAGTATCTCAAGCTTGATAGGATTCATAACTAGAGTACTAATCTTGGTCAGGTTTTTCTTAATCGGCGGGCTGTGATCATGAACTGGTTATTTGAACATTAAATATCAGGATAATCACGAATCCACTAATTGTGGTCTTAAGTAAACTATGATATTATACTACTCCTTCTCATCCATAAAAAGTGTTGGGAGTTCAGTTTATGTTAGTCCAAATTTGAACTAAATCCCGGACCCTTATTACGGATCTGAGTGAGTAGTACTCCCTCCGTTTCAAAATATAAGATGTTTTAGCTTTGTGAAAAGTGTGTATCTAGACCCATTTAGTACGTAGGTTCACCCCCTTTTAGTATGTAAGTTCATCAAGGTTTACAGTGAACCTACACACTAAGGGCTTGTTTGGTAGGAGAGGAACCCAACCTTTTCCCAGGGAAATAAATCCACTAGTAGAGAGGTGGGGAATAAAATCACGATGATTTAAACTGTTTTCATAAATTCCCGGTCGGGATTTGATTCCTGGGGATAAAAATCCGGTACATCTAAACAAGCTAAAAGAGGTCTAGATACACTTCTTTCACAAAGCTAAAACATCTTATATTTTAAAACGAAGGGAGTATATATTATCTCCCAATATATACTCTTATCGAAAAGTATATTATCTCCCAATTCCTTTCGGGACTAGGCTGAGTCACTAGCAGTAAGTGGAGTTCAGTCATTGTCGACGTTGATATTTTATCAGGACAACTGAAAAAACGCCCATCCTATCTGGTGGTTGGTGCCTCGTGTGTACAAGTGGTTATCAAGAATAAATCTGAACATCTTAGAAAGTTGGATTTGATGTTTGGGACGATAGAACAGATCCCTCCTAATATAACCAGGGGGCACTGTTGTGACATGGGCGTCAAGGCGGTCTACGAAAATGCGCACCAGATGAGATGTGTGGTTGGTAAGAAAATTGGCATGGTACTTGGTAGAGCCTAGAAGGATCCGGTAGATGTGGAAGCTTAAAATAGCGCTAATCAGGAGCAGAATCATCTAGGCATGTGGAAAGATAGGAGCGATCAGATCAAGGTAAAGCAGCAATTGTTCCTGTTTATCTTCAGCCGTATGTAGGGAGAATATTTACCTGCGTGGAGGAATATGTGCGGCGACCGGGCTCTTGAGAAAGATGCGCTACTTGTTACTGACCCCTGCCTAACTCAATGGCGCCCGTGGAACACAAAATCAGTGTCAGCGTGCACCATTGCTATCATGGAAGATGTAACACAGAAAGTGCGAGCACCATGACACCAGTAGAAACACCTTATAATGATGCACTTTTAAGACTGTTTAAGAAAAAATAGTGGTAAGTGTTTAATCTATATATACCGACAGAATAGTCAGTCTCTTCCAATCTACTGATATCATGACGATAGTTGCTGCTTTAGTGCGCTTGTTCTTTGGGACTTTAGCACGACGACTTCCCGTCTTCTACTACGACAAGCTTTGTCCGACTCCGGTGATGGAGAGGCGAGGACAGCGGCGTGCCTTCGGCTCGTGCTAGTGTTTGTAGTCTTCGTTAGGCGGTCCATCGACCTATTATAATTTTTATTTCTTTTAGGCCTCTTTATATTACTGTTGATGATTATTAATAGATCGGTAGAATTTTCACAAAAAATAATATATATATATAGGACTAGTATTTTTTTTTTCAAGCTTAACTATACGGTATAGCAGGGACGCGTCATATTCCTGCAAAAGAAGGGTTTTCCGTGGTGACAATATATTGCAGCGTGGAAGCTTGGGCCTAAAGAGTAAAAATAGAAGGAGTATAAAAGTTACTGGCTAGGCCGGGGGCCAGGGCGGGCACCCCGCTGCCCCGCCTTACGGGCCGGGCCTTGTCTGCCTGTCTCCCATGTTCTTGCTAGCGTTGATACACCGCTACATGCGATGCATGGCCCATATGCTTCATACACGAGGAGAGCACGCGGGCGTCACTCTGTCGCTATTCCCATCCATCTCTTTCCATGGATTGATGGATACAAGCCAGATGAAGACTATGAAATAGACCGGACATCACATGAAGAGCTACATCCAACCACAAGATTAGATCGAGGAGGCAAGGTTCTCGAGTACATACTACTGTAGACACGAGAGGATTAAACTGCAATTCATAATACGCCGACCAAACAGAACAGGGGTTTGGAATTTCGTAAACATAAAAAATTCGCTGACCAGCAGAATCAACAAAGTTATCAAAATTTCGTAAAACAGAATCAGACAAACTGACGAATTTTTTTGATTGAATTTGGACAAATTTCAATTCTAGCTAATGAATATTTAAGAAAAAATATTAATCATTCACAAATTTCTTTTCTTGGCCTGTTGGTTTGCAACGTTTATCTAGCATCAGTGGCCCTGGTTTGAATGCCATCTTTTGTTACCTTTCAAAATATTTTAGCAAAAAAAAAACTCCTCGATAAACAATGAAACAAACAATACAACAACGGATCGAAACAACCATTGTACCAGACCAGATCATGAAAACATAGATTACGGCGATGCGCGCATAGGGATGCAGCGTTGAAGGGGCATATAGATGCTAAAAAAATTTATTTTAGTTGGAGGGGCGTAGGGAGGGGGGGCAATGGCCCAGCAGGCAATGCTCAAACCTCTAGGGGTAGGGAATGAAGAATAATCATGCTACATTTTAGTTTAGGATTCAATTCAGAATAAGGATCATGTGTGTGCCTGTAAACCATGGTTCAGTTTAGACTTAGTCGTTTTGTAGAGTAGTTCTCCACCACGATGGCTGTTGTGGGATGGCACGACATTGTCGTGATCGTGGCGGGTTAGTAGCTATTGCACATTGAGAACCACATGATGGCGTGGTCTATAGGCTCTCTAGTGTGTGGCCGTTTTTCTGTTAGCGAATTGTAAGGACCATCGATCCAGATAAATAAGTAAAAACCGGAAAAGTTGTATCAGCTCTACACATCACAAACACCTGACTCTCTGTCTCTGTCGTTCTGTTGTTGTTCTCGTCAGATACTGTTCACGATCCGGCAACGACAAGTGGTATCAGAGTTTGCGGTGTTCGATCTGCCTCTCCACTCCCGCGTAGTGTCTGATCCACCGTGAAACCATGCCGAAGTCGCGGGGCAGTGACAAGGCCAAGGCCAAGGAGACCAATCTATCCGCCCGGCAGGGCGATGGGTCCCCTTTGGATCCGAAGAAGCCATTGGCGCAGATGTCTCCCGACGACGCCAGTGAGACATGGGGTCATCGAGCGGGTGATCCAGGGAGTAGGTGGATCGCTGCATCCTCCGGTGCTGACCAGGACCAACTACTAGGAGTGGTCCCTGGTGATGAAGGTGCAGATGGAGGCCGAGAGCCTCTAGGACGTCGTCAACGACCTGATCAGCACCAACCGTGTGCGCAAGGTCAAGGCCGACAATCACCGCTCCGAGTAAGACATCATCATCAAGAATTGATGTGCAAGCTCACGATGCACCATCTCTAGAAGATCTCATGCTTGTAGCTTGCCATCCTCGGCGTTCATGGAGTGATGAAGACAAGGTCAAAGAAGAGGTTTCCCCATGGAGTATGGGGGAGCCATTCGCAAGTCTTCATCAAGCAAGAGCAAGCACGAGCAATCAAGAAAGGTGTTCCATCTTGAAGGTGACAAGATCGTCTTCATCAAGCTCAAGTGGGATGCTCAAGGCAAAGGTATGATCTTGATAGGGTTTCTACTTTACTGGTCTCTAGTAGTGTTGGGAGACCGGGTTTAGAATAGATAGCCGTACTATCAAGAGGGGCTCTCGAGTGGGTGACTCGTTCGTATCTTTCGGAGAGAGCTCAAACCTTTGCATTCATAGCATCATCTTTCTTGGTTGATTGTTTGGTTCTTGTCCATGTGAGGATCTAGAGCTTGTTCTTCATAACAAGCTATAGTTCATCAAAAACGGATTCTCCTTGCATATCTTATTGCGTTTTTGATCTTGCGGGTTTTTCGGCTCCACGCCTTGGGAGGTATCTCACATATATATTTATGGTATTTTCTCCCTTGGTGATACCCAATATTTTGACTTTTTGTTGGATTCTACGCGTCGCTATCTTTCCAACAAAATTGGTTTCATCTCGTTTGGAGTTCGGATGCAAAAGTTGTGGCATTTCTAGTTCTGAAGTTTCTCTGACCGGAAGTACCGGCCAGACGCCGGAAGTACCGCTCGGGCAGAAATGCCGCCGGTAGTACCGGTGTTAATTCCGGCCCAACTTCCGGTAAACCCATTTTTGGTTCTGTACTCTCTCTTCCTGGTTAGCGCTATTTAACGGAACTTGGATCAGATTTTCAGGCGGTAGTACCGCTAGGACATTCTTGCCACCGGTAGTTCCGGCTAAGCGGCGGTACTACCGGCCAGGCTCGCGTTTTTGTTCTTTCTCTCGCTGTTTTCTGACCGTTGGCTGGGTGCCACCGGTAGTACCGGCCACCCACCGATAATATCAGTCGTGCGCGAAACTGTGTGTAACGGGCAGATCAGGGAGCCCTTTAAAAGGATCTCCCCTTTCCCCTTCGGCCCGAACTAGCTTTTTCTTGCTTCTTGCTCTCTCTCTCCTCCATTGTTGACCTTGAAGAGCTTGCCCTCTCCCCTTCTCCCTCCTATGATTTTTGCATCTTTTTGAGGGATTTGAGAGGGGAGATTGATGCACTCGACTTTTAACGCAGAGCTCGTTGGGAACCCCAAGAGGAAGGTATGATGAGCACAACAGTAAGTTTTCCCTCAGTTATGAAACCAAGGTTTAATCGAACCAGTAGGAGCAAGGAAACACCCCAAAGGTGTTGCTAGCTGAGCTTTGGCAGGGCCACTACCGGTGCTAGTAGCAACGTGGAGACCTGCACAACACAACCACAGAACTTTGTCCCCAACTTGCGATGAGGTTGTCAATCTCACCATGTTTTGCAGAAAACAAAGGATTAAACGTATCGAATGGAAAGAAGTAAAAGTTTGCAGAAAGTAAACACCAAGCAGTAAACAGTTGTAGATTGTATGTAAATAAAAAGGACCGGGATCCATAGTTCACTAGAGGTGGCTCTCCTTAGATAGATAACATGCTGGGTGAACAAATTACAGCGGGGCAATTGATAAACACCGAGAAAGCAATACATGCATATACTAATCATCTTGACTCCTTTGAGACTTGATTGGGCATTACAACATAATACATAGACCGCCATCCAACTGCATCTATGACTAATAATCCACCTTCAGGTTATCATCCGAACCCCCTCCAGTATTAAGTTGCAAGCAACAGATTATTGCTTTACGAACTGCGTGTAAAGTAAACAATATGATTGTTCTATGAACAAATGATTGTTGTTTTCTCCCTAGTAGCAACAACACATATAGTACCATAGAGATTTCTGTCACTTCCCCAGATTACCAGAGGCATAAACTCACTATCGAGCATAAATACTAACTCTTGGAGTTGCTAGCATCTACTTGGCCAAGATAGCTACTAACAACGGAAAGCATGCAAGATCTCAAATAACAAAGACATGATAAAATCAATAATCAATCTGAAATAGTATCTCAATATCCATCGGATCCCCGCAAACACAACATGTATAGATTACAAATAGATGATCTTGATCATGAACGGAGCTCACAAGATCTAAACATGAAAGCACAAAGGAGGAGAAACCAGCCATCTAGCTACTACATGGATCCGTAGTCCAAGGATGAACTACTCACGTATCACACCAGAGGCTTGCATGGTGATGAAGAAGGCCTCCAGGGTGAATTCCCCTCTCCGGCAGGGTGCCGGGAAGAGCTTCAGATCCCTCCCGATCTAGGGATGGAGATGACGGCGGCTACAGACTCTTTCGTGGATTTTATTGATTGGGTCCTTAGGGTTTACGTCCCGAGGGCATCTTATAGTCGGGAGGGGAGGCCGAGGGGGTGCCAGGGCTGGCCTCACCACCCCCTGGCGCGGGCCAGGCTGGGCCGCGCGGCCAGGTGGTGTGGTGGCCCCCTGGTCCCTCTCCGTCTCGTATTCTCGCACTTGATCACTTCCAGAAAAATTGGCACTTTGGCTTTTGTCCCGTCCAATTCCGGGAATATTCATTTTCTGACTTTCCTGGAACCAAAAATAGCAGAAAACAGGCAGCTGGCACTGTGGCTCTTGTTAATAGGTTAGCCCAAGAAATCATATGAAAAGTACTCCAAAGTTGGAACAAAACACAAGAAAGTGGATAAAACCAAGCATGGAACATCAAAAATTATAGATACATTTGCAATGTATCAGAGATCTAGATCTACAAGCCCCACCAAGCACAATCCCTTCTTTGTGAAGGAATCCTTGGGATCTAGATCTTGGAGAGTTTTGTGTTCTCCTCTTGTGTTCTTCCTCCCTTATTCCCCCAATAGCTTTTGTAGCTTTGGTGGAATTTGAGAGAGAAGGACTTGCCTCTTGCATTTGGTGCATAGGTTTCAGTTCTCCTCGGAGATTCGACGAGTTCAAGCCCTTGGGCTTGTTTCTCTTGGGTTCTTGGAACCCTAGACGGTTGTGTGGTTGGATTGTTGACCTTTCGTGGTCTTGTAGCCTTTTGTGGCCTCGTTGCCTTTTGTGGCTTTGTAGCCTTTGTGGCATTGTTGTTGGGAGCCTCCAATTGAGTTTTGGAGATTGCCCCAACCTTGTACTGGTTTGGTGACCACCCTCAAGTGTCCCATAGTGGAACATGAGTAGGCCTTGTGGCGAGCTCACGGGAGAATAGGATGAGCCTTTTGTGGCATCGGTAGGTTGCGTGCCTTCACATCTTGGGGTGAGGCCTTGTGTGGCGTTGGGTGAGCATCGTGCCACCACACCTCGAGGTGAGCCACTTGTGGCGTTCGAAGTACATTACGCCCCCGCACCTCTCCAACGAAGACGTAGCTTCTTTGGAAGTGAACTTTGGGAAACAAATCATCGTCTCCGCGTCCATCGGTTATCTCTCAACCGAACCCTTTATTTATGCAATTTACATTGTGATAGCCTTCGTGCTTGAAGTATTATATCTTTCTTTCACCTTGTTGTTTATCGTGCTTAGCATAGGTTGTTGGTGCACTTAGTGAACCTAGTGAATATAGGTTTTGGCTTGATAAATTAATCGTTAACTTTTATTCCGCATTTATTAGAGCGTAAACCGTAATAATTTTAAAACGCCTATTCACCCCCCTCTAGGCGACGTCCATTTCCCTTTCAATTGGTATCAGAGCAAGGTCTCTCGCTTCTTTGGCTTCACCGCCTCGAGATTAAGGATGTCTCCTAGGGGTTTAGTGCACTCTCACACATTTACATTTGATGGCACAAATTATGATGTTTGGCGTATTCGCATGCTTAGTCATTTCCGGGTCATTGACCCAAATATTGAGAGAATTCTAGATATGGGCTTGTCTCCTCCTAAGGATCCCCAAAATCTATCTTTGGAGGAGGAGACAAACTCTTATCTCGAAGCTCAAGCATCTAATTTTCTTGTTAATGTTGTGAGCTTTGTAGTTCTTTCCTCAATCATGCCTTTTCGGAATGCTCATGATATTTGGACCAAGCTTCAAGCAAAATATGATGTGTCCAAGCTTAATGAGGATGATTGTGTTCCCTCCACCTCTGGCCGTGATGAGTTCTCATCTTCCTCCACTTCACCTACATGTGAGTTGTCACAAGGTAATGACATGGTGAGTGGTGATAGAACTTGCAATGTGGATAGTGAGCTTGTCATTGATGATTCTTCATCTCTATCTCATTACAATGTTGTATCTTTGGGCATGAACACTTGTAGGACTATATGTGATTTACTTCCTAGTGTTGATTGCCCTTGCATATCATGTAGGAATGCCTTTAATATATCTCATGATGATATGCTTTCTTTGCCTTGTTGCCATGATAAATGTGCATCTATTTCCTCTAGTACTTGTGTTGCTAACCATGTAGAGGAAATCGAAGAATGTGTGGGCCAAGGCAATGTTGTGATTGGAGCTTCATGAGTTCCCCCATCATCACCTTCTCCCAACATTCACTTATGCCTCATGGATAAGGAATCAAAGGTAACTTCTCCTTTGGACCCCAATGCACCTCATGATGATGTGAATGTTGACTTAGATGTAGGAGATGATGATGTTGCTTCTTTGAAAGAGAAGGGGGAGCTAGTCCTTCGTTCTCTACACAAAAATAAAAATGATTGCTCTGCTTTCATTGAAATCTTGAACTTTGCCATTGAAAGTAAGCAACTAATTTATGAGCATGAGGACACAATTGACAAAATGGGTAGTCTTGAGCGTGAGTATGCTAATGACATTGCAAACTTAAATGAAGCTCTTGAAGAGGAACAAACCACCAAGGAATCTCTTGAGTAGACCTTTTCCCTAGAGCTATCTAGGGTGAAGAAATCTCATGATAGAGATCTTGAGGTGTCAAGTGACCTCCAAATTAAAAATGATGAGCTTAAAGTTGCCTATGCTAAACTCCTTGAGGATTTTGAGCACCTCAACAATGGCTCTAGGGTCATAAAGGGGGAGCTCATCAAATTCACCGAGTCACACGAGAAACTTAAAGCTTCATACTCTAAAGAGCTTTCCAAGTTGCCCTCACCTCTTACTACTATTGATGATGCTTGTGCTACTAACTCTATCTCTTGTGAAGCATCTATTGTGAAGGAGAATGTTGAGCTACATGTTCAACTTGCTTTTCTAACTAGCAACTATGGGAAATTGGAAGAGAGTCATGCTAAGCTCTCAAGCTCGCATGAGGACCTTCTAGTTTCCCATGGTAGTCTAAAGTTGGCTCATGAGGCCATTTTGTCAAAGGTAACATCGAGTATGCCTCATGTGGACATTAGCACTACATCTACTCCTAGTATCATATTGCCATGTCCTAGTCCTTGTAATTCATCCACTCATGCTATTGCTATATCTTGTGATGAATTGCATCCCTTGCGTTCTTGCTCTAACAACGTAGCATCTACTTCCTCTAGTATTGTTGTTGATACTAACCATGTAGAGGAAAACAAGAAGCTCAAGGCTCAAGTCAATTCTTTGAAGAATGACTTGAAGAAGTGTCATGAAGGGAAGACCACACTCAAGAACTTCTTGGGTGTGCGAAGATCTCCAAATGACAAGAGTGGGCTTGGATATAACTCCAACATCAAGAACAAGCCCACCAACTTGTTGAAGCACAAGGGAAATAAGAAGAATGACTAAGGTCAAGTGAAGAATCAGGCCAACATTGTGTGCTTCAAGTGCAAGGAAGAAGGCCATCATGTGAGATGTTGCCCATTGAATAAGAAGCAACAAGGGAAGCGGCCTCAAGCTCCACGTCAAGCTCCACCTCAAGCTAGAAGCGGGCCCCTTCCCCAGACTCAAGCTCTTCCTCAAGGGGTGGCATCTTCTAAGAAGAAAGATAGCAAGAGAAGAACTTGCTACATTTGCCGCGATAAGGGGCACCTTTCTTCCTCATGCACCTTGGGTAACTACTCATCTAAACCTATCTTGATATATGATGCATATTCTCTTGGTAAGGATGAGGTGGGCAATGTGTTTGCCAAATATGTTGGTGCCCAAAGTGGTGTCAAGAAAAGAACCATTTGGGTGGCCAAGCCTATTGTGACTAACTTCTTAGGACCCAACTTGGTTGGGGACCAACAAGCTAAAACTTGATCAATAGGTGTTGGTTGGAGGACATTGGAGGCTTGGCTACATTATGAAGAATTTAGGGGTCTTCATCATTTATTTTTGTCAAGTCAAGCCAGTTGGATTATCTTGCCTCTATCTCATATCCAATGTTCCTCCTTGCGGTAACATGTGCTCAACTCCTTTACATTAAAAGTTACTTGCTCCCTTGTGCATGTGTTGGTTTTGTACCATTATATGTGTTTGTACATGTTGTGCTTCCCTCATACCTATATTGTGTTGTCTAGTATATTTGTGTATGTTGGTTGGCACATCATGTATTTGTGTTTTTGGTTTTGAGCCTTTGTTTAATTCATTTGGTGGCTTCCAAATTTATTTTCCTATGAGTGCTTGTCCCATTTGTTTGCATCTACGAGCACTCATAATTTGCTCTCTCTTATCGTGTATTGTTAAATGAGTTTGTAGGAGTGAGGATTCCATGATTGTGCAATTTGTTTCCAAATATAATTATTATAATTGGTGCATAATCCTTGGGGAGCTTCTCTAACTCACTTAAGAATGCTAATTTGCCTTTCTCCTTGTTTGAGGTTTGAATGTCTATGGGGGAGTGAGGATTCCATACTTGTGCATGATGTATTCAATTCAATGATTCTAATTTGTGCACAAATATTGGGGAGCTTCCCTATTACATCTAAACACTCATTTGTTCGTATCATTTTGTCTTGTGTTGTTTTGGTATCAATTGATGTTGTCAATTGGTATTTTTGGATCTTTTGATTGCTTGCTTCATTTGTTGAAGCTTCTTTCATTTCCTTTTTATTTTTTGCAATCTTTGGGTCCTCAATATAGTCTTACTTCCTCCCAAGGATCCATCATTGGATATGTGCATATGCACACCTTTGGAGGAGTTCTCACTATATTGGCCGTATAGAACTTTTCACCCATTTTGGCAATCGATGCCAATGGGGGAGAAGTTTTAGAGGGTTTAAGGGAAGTTGGTTTATTCTTTTGAGTTGGTTCTTAAGCATTAGCCTTGCATGCTCTTGCATCTTTGTTGTTGCTCTGCATGTTTAATATATAAGAGGAAACTCAACCACCGATAATGGTTGGCAATCTATGCAATGAAATTCAAGTTCATCACACATGCATAGATTGTGGGGGAGTTTGCTCTATATATTGTGGTTGTACCAACATCACATACTTGTGTAGTATTTTATGTTGGGGCAACCATTTTTTTCGTTAAATTCCATATTTAAACCCTCTCTAGGGGATTGTCATCAATTACCAAAATGGGAGAGATTGAAAGGGCATGTATGCCCCCATGTGTGGTTTTGGTAATTAATGACAATCCCTACGGACTAATGTGCAAACTGAGTCTCACTTGTAGGTTTGTCCATTGGCATCGCTTGGACCATGTGTTGGTTTCAAGGATGAAAAAGAAGAAGAAGATCAAGTATGTCTTGAAGAAGAAGAAGAATAAGAAGATGGAGTTCCTCATGGCTTTCTTCAAGACATCATCATCAAGAATTGATGTGCAAGCTCACGATGCACCATCTCGAGTGGGTGACTCGTTCGTATCTTTCGGAGAGAGCTCAAACCTTTGCATTCATAGCATCATCTTTCTTGGTTGATTGTTTGGTTCTTGTCCATGTGAGGATCTAGAGCTTGTTCTTCATAACAAGCTATAGTTCATCAAAAATGGATTCCCCTTGCATATCTTATTGCGTTTTGATCTTGCGGGTTTTCCGGCTCCACGCCTTGGGAGGTATCTCACATATATATTTATGGTATTTTCTCCCTTGGTGATACCCAATATTTTGACTTTTTGTTGGATTCTATGCGTCGCTATCTTTCCAACAAAATTGGTTTCATCTCGTTTGGAGTTCGGATGCAAAAGTTGTGGCATTTCTAGTTCTGAAGTTTCTCTGACCGGAAGTACCGGCCAGACGCCGGAAGTACCGCTCGGGCAGAAATGCCGCCGGTAGTACCGGTGTTAATTCCGGCCCAACTTCCGGTAAACCCATTTTTGGTTCTGTACTCTCTCTCCCTGGTTAGCGCTATTTGACGGAACTTGGATCGGATTTTCAAGCGGTAGTACCGCTAGGACATTCTTGCCACCGGTAGTTCCGGCTAAGCGGCGGTACTACCGGCTAGGCTCGCGTTTTTTTCTTTCTCTCGCTGTTTTCTGACCGTTGGCTGGGTGCCACCGGTAGTACCGGTCACCCACCGGTACTACCGGCCGTGCGCGAAACTGTGTGTAACGGGCAGATCGGGGATCCCTTTAAAAGGAGCTCCCCTTTCCCCTTCGGACCGAACTAGCTTTTTCTTGGTTCTTGCTCTCTCTCTCCTCCATTGTTGACCTTGAAGATCTTGCCCTCTCCCCTTCTCCCTCCTATGATTTTTGCATCTTTTTGAGGGATTTGAGAGAGGAGATCTAGATCTACAAGCCCCACCAAGCAAAATCCCTTCTTTGTGAAAGAATCCTTGGGATCTAGATCTTGGAGAGTTTTGTGTTCTCCTCTTATGTTCTTTCTCCCTTATTTCCCCAATAGCTTTTGTAGCTTTGGTGGAATTTGAGAGAGAAGGACTTGCCTCTTGTATTTGGTGCATAGGTTTGAGTTCTCCTCGGAGATTCGGCGAGTTCAAGCCCTTGGGCTTGTTTATCTTGGGTTCTTGAAACCCTAGACGGTTATGTGGTTGGATTGTTGACCTTTTGTGGTCTTGTAGCCTTTTGTGGCCTTGTTGCCTTTTGTGGCTTTGTAGCCTTTGTGGCATTGTTGTTGGGAGCCTCCAATTGAGTTGTGGAGATTGCCCCAATCTTTATATGAGAGGCTGGATCCTGGAGTCGAATATGAATAGGTTACAAGTTTGATTTATAACACTACGACTATGTCGGTTTACACCTCTGTCTTGATCTCCACGTCTTATTCCTGGGCCTCGGATGCTTCTAGGATTCTTGGTTTTTTATGGGCCTTGTGGGTCGTAGTTCGGGTATGTACCGGGTATACCAACCATCAGAACTCAATAAGTCATACCCATGTCAGTAGCCCCCGAGACTCCATCTGAATCATAGATTCGGGTCGAGTCTCAAAGACAGTTTCAGCATTAAATCCTAAGATTTCTTCGAGTAATCAAACTGTGAATTAAGTATTTTGTCATGGGAATTTCGGTATAACGAGTCTGGTGCATCCGACGGACCGGGAACCGGTTAATTGCTCTTGGGCAAAAACATCGCGAACCTTCTTTAAGCTCAAGACTCCGGACTCGAACCTGGTAGATACTGGTGTAATTCAGCTCGAGCCATTGAGGTCTTATCGAGTACTGAATTCCATTATTTGTGTTTTTGGGTACCCAACGCGTTCATCAGAATTTTTTATCGTATCGTGGATACGAAAAATTACTAGCAGAGTGCATTCGTGTGCGGTCACCGGGCCTCACATGACAGATCCTGAAGTCTTACCTTCATGTCACGGATATGGCATTCATACATGTTATCGTGGAGGACGCAATCTAAGAATTCGAAGTATTTGTCAACTGCATTATTTAGCTATTGGACTTGTGGAAATAATCATGAATTTATGCATATGAAAAATGGTTATGTATTGCAAAAATAATCATGAATTTATGCAAAAGTTAAATAAAAACCAAACTAAATAAATGAAATTATATAATATCAGACCATTGAAAGGAAACTAAATAAAAAAGATAACAGAAAAACACGACCGGTCCTTGTTGGGCCTGGACGTAGATAGGAGAAGGGTGTGGGCAGCAGTTACTTATTACATACTATGGGTAGTACATACAGTGCGATGGACAAAAGCTATCTGGCAGAAAGGCTGGTTGGGGGCAAATGCTAAATGCCGCTCAACGCGGTGCGGGAGGCTCGCGCCGCACACCGCACGCCCCATTGGGCCGGCCAATTTAGCTTCTTTCTCATTTTACTGTCATTTTTTCTTTATTCGTTTCTGTTTTGTTTTTCCCGTTATGTTTTTCTCTTTTCTTTTCTGTTTCACTTCTATGTTTTTTTTGTTTTGAAATTTATAATTTGTTCATGATTAAAAAAAATCATGTTCTAAAAAATGTTTTTGAATGTCAAAATTGGTTTGTGAATTTCGAATTTTGGTTCATGAATGTTGAAATTTGTTCATGGATTTCGAATTTTGGTTCATGATATAAGAAATTTGGTTCATTAATTCTGAAAATTAATTCATGATTTTCGAAAATATTCATTATTTAGCATTAAACGCCCGAAGTAGTACGACCGGAATAAATATACAAACATGTACGATGCGTCGAGAAGCCGTAACAGTTTTCGTTGGGCAAGTCGAATGGGAAAAAAGAATCGCAGCGGGAAGCGGTAGCACAGTTTCCATTGGCTGAGTCGCAGGTGCAAACAAATATAGATAATTATATTGCGAATTTTGATTCGTAGCGAACCTAAAGAAAATGGGACGGCCCATCTGGGTGCCGCTAAACGCAGTGTCTAGCACCACCCCTGGTTGGGCTAGAATTTGAGCGATCCACACCTATCCTTCTCTATCAATAATGGGCCTGCGGCTAGATTAAATATGGCGACTGCGGAAATTGCACCAGAAGACACAAGACAGATGATCACCACTCCTAGTAAGAATTGACAGATGATCACTACATCTCCTTTTTTCACCATATCTCGTAAAAAAAAAGGAAAAGCGACAGGGGGTGGCCACATCAATTGCTAAAAGTTATACTACCTGCTACTAGCACAGGATACATCCAAATTCAGACAAATTTGGATCACCATATCTATCTACTAAATGTATCAGAATTCTAAATACATCCAAATTTAGACAAATTTTCGACTTCTATTTGAAGACGGAGGAAGTATAAAACTGGGAACGGTTAATTAATTACTCTTTTTCTCTGAGCAAAAAAATCTATTTGTTCATGTGAACAACTCGAGCTACAAATTCCCAGGCATCCTGACAAGCAATCATATTTTTGAACAAAGCGGCTAATTTTACTTCATTTTATTTAAAAAAGTAGAAGAGAATTGACCGGTTCATTAACAGGGAACTAGCCCAAAACCACTACAAACCACTAATGTGTAGTCACGAAACACGACCACACCGTGCACCCGGCCAACCTGGCTACGCACGTAGAACTCACACACCGTCGAGAAGTGACAAGCGATCGTATAGTATACAGCCTTATTCATTTCAGTTAATTGTTTCTGTGATAAAACACAATCCACACCTTTTGCACGGAACAGTAGTGGTCAGTGACCCAGCATTCCAGCTAGCCATGATGCGTTGCCCACCAACAAACTGGCGTGGCATGGAAAAATGGCCGATGCACTAGCAACAGTGGCGGTATCTCACAGAATAATAGGGGCAGAACAGAAGAGAACAGGGGGCGCGATACTGATCGGACGAAAGGAAGCTCGGCAAAGCAACCAATTGCCGTGGTCGTTCGCACCCCATTATGGGCGACGCGGAGGCGTGCTTGGTCAGCTGGTCAGGCGTGTGTGTGCCGCAGCCTGCAGCAGCTTTGAGCTGGCTCTCACTCGCTAGATCGTGCTCGATTGACATGGCCCATCCGCGCTACATCTTGGACCATGTCACAGGGAGGAAATTGGCATGGACTAATGGTGGCCACCCTGTCCCATTTGGCATGGGCAGCCGAGATCGATCTTCGATCTTTCTCCACTCTAGATCGTTCGTTTGCCAGAGTTTGTCACTCGTCATGTTTTTTTAGGGACAAGAAGTTGAGCCATACTTGTACTGACGAAGAATCGATCACACATCACATCAGTAATACATACTCCCTCTGCTTTCATAACACTAGATGTTTAGTTTGTATGAAAGATATTGTATCTAGACTCTTTTAGTATTACAAACCTAAAGATATCTAGATATATTCGTCTAACAAAAGCTAAAACATCTTATGGCTTGTTTGATTCATAGGAATTACATATGAATTGTATATGATTTAAATCCTAAGGGAATTTTTCCTATGTAATTGTTTGATTCATAGGAACACATTCTATAGGAATTAATCCTATAGGAATCTTGTAGTGCAATTCTTATAGGAAAGAAATATTAGATTAAATCTCATGGAAAAATTCCTTTGCTACATCAAACAGAATTCCTTTTCCTATAGAATTTAAGTTGGCATGACATCTCAATCCTATGTTTTTTTTATTCCTATACTTTTCCTATCCTATGAATCAAACAAGCCCTTAGTATATTTTGAAATGGAGGGTCTGCTAAATAATCGTACTTGCCTAACATTCAAGGCCTGTTTGATTCGCGGGATAGGAAAAATATAGGGATAAAAAAAACGTAGGATTAGACTGTCATGTCCATTTGAATCCTACAGGATTTGGAGCCTACAAATTTTTTTCTTAAAGAAGTGTTTGATTTACAGGAAAAGCAAAGGAATTATAACATAAGGTTGAAATGGATGCAAAGTTTCCTCCAATACATAGTGCAGTACAATCCTATGAAAAAGATTCCTAAGGATTAAATCCTACGAATCAAACGGTGCACACAGAAAAAATTCTAAGGATCAAATCCTCCAAAATTCCTATGTGTCCTTTGAATCAAACATGCCCTCACATCTTAGCACAACGTTGTGTAGGGAACGCATCACAATGACATTCTTTCTATTATTTCTAATTTGAACATGGTAGGTGTGCCAAAAATGTGAGGCGTGCGTGTCTTTTTGGCCGCATGGCCGCGGGGTTGCAGGCAATGGCAATGGATGGTGTCGTTGAACATGGAAGAGCGTACGTACGGGGGACAAGACAAATCAGGGCGGAAAAGACACACCACCGGTGCTGGGCTGGGCTGGGCAGCAGCGATTTCTTTTATTATACAGGGAGGGAGGCACGCACGCGTGATTGCTTTGCGTCCAGAGACAAACGCGTGATGATGATGTCGCCGTACTTTAGTTTGGGGGCTTTCTCTCCTCCTCCTTGTATTGATCGATTCAATTCAAACGGCCGGAGACGGCCAGCCAAAGCGAGCACATCGCATCGGGCATCGTCAATCCGCTTCGGAGATTCTCTTCTTGGATTGGGCGTAGTGGCTAACTTTGTTTAGTGTTTTTTTTTGCAGAGGATGACGCATCTGGTTCCAAATCTGTGTACATGTACCGGAGGGAAAAACAGATAGGAACCTACGCACAGTTGACGCAACAGTCGCAGCGACGGCCGGGATAGTGGATTGTTGTTTTTTTCTCTGTCATTTTCGTTACGCGACGATCTCCTTGTTGGTTAGGTTTTCCATGGAAGCTCAAACTGTGTACGGGAGCACGGTGATCATTGAACCGGAAAATTCTAAGTATTTGTTGGAACGCACACATGCCATGTGCGGATGGATTATCACGCCATACCCCGGGTGCAAAAATGGATCCGGGGAAGAACCTCCCTTCACATGGAGCCCATGCTATGTACGTATACGGCTAGGCTACGGAAGCGTATGAGAAGTTTGTCACCTTCTGCGGCTCCATTCCATGCACGACCACACTAACCCGGCCACGTACGTCGATCTGAATATTACGGAAACACTTGTACGTAGTATGAACATATTTTTCAACCCATGATTGCTGGTGCTGCAGACATTTCCTCTCCCTTATAATTGTGACTGTCGACACGACAAGCTGGAGCCGTTAAACTAAGAGCAAACCCATGACCATGGAGACGAGAGATCCAGTGACAAGAGAGTGAGAGACTATGCATGCATGTGTTTGGGTGTTAATCAGTTTTCTGCCGGAAAGCGCCGACTGGCCGGGGTCAGATTATCCCCAGAGACCAGACTTTTCCCCCAACAAAGCTCTTTCCCATGATGCGCCACGCCTCTGAAACTACCCAGTAATTAACCAACAGGATATGAATCACTGGTCCCTCCAGGCCAGCCTCCAGCTCTTTCAAATCCTTCAACCAGCTAGCGTGCCCGGAAACTCACATGCACAGAGCAAAACACACAACTTCTTAGCAGTCAGTACTCAGTGCTCCTCTCAAGCTTTGACCTAACGCAACACAGCCCTGAATTTCCTGGACCCCATGCATATCGGGCCATCATCACTGCCCAAACATATGATGTTAGGTAAAGCGATACATGCGCAGGGGGAGCAGCTAGCAGCACTAGCAACAACAGCAGCTGCAGCCCGGCCTGCAGCTGTTGGCACTGGCAGCACATTCACAAGAGAGAGAGAGAGACACACCAAACAAACATGTATTGTATCTTTTTGGAGCAACCAAGAGCTGAGCTAATCGAAAGCTAGCCTTCTCGCCGGCCAGAAACTGTCTCTTTTGGATTCACTAAAATTTGCATCAAAATATATGTATATTCTTAGCTGCTACACTAGCACACGAATTGTCATGTAGTCCAAGTACTCAGCAACTTTCTCCAATATCTAAAAGCCAAAAGGGGATGTAGTAGTAGTAAAACAATGTGCAGATAACCTATGCGCGCGGCAGGGCCTGGGCCTCGGTGATGATGGTGGCCATGTTGATGATGACGGGCGCCGCACGCGCTCCAGCTTTTGCTCCTTTCTCGCCCTTTCTTTAGTTTTCTTCTGCCGTTCTAGAGTTTAGCTGCTTGCATGCATGCATGGATGCTTTCTAGTATCGTGCTGTCGCGCAGGTGTGTGTACTCACCGTGCTTCTGCCGTGGACTGGAGGCTGAGTATAGTTCCTTCGCATCCTCGTGCAAGGGAAGGGAATATATGTTTCCTCGCATCAGCAATATATCCCTCGGTGCCGATCGCCTGAAGCTCTTCCGTGGCGGGCCGGCCAAATAACATGTAAGCACGTTTCTCTTTTTGTTTTATTTTATTACTTTACTTTTTTTAAACGTACAGATTTGGATTTTTTAGTTTTGAAAATGTTACTCCCTCCGATCCATATTAGTTGACTTGGATTTATCTAGATTCGGATGTATCTAGTAGTAAAACATGTCTAGACACATTCGAATCTAGACAAATTCGAGTCAACTAATATGGGTCGGAGGGAGTAACATTTTGATTTTTTTCAGATTTTAAATTTGTTTAAATTTCATATATGTTCATGTTTGAATTTCAAATTTGTTTGGTACATGATAATGTCTAGTTTTTAGAGGATATGTTTCATTGTTTGTGCTAGTTTGTAGCTAGTGTTTGTTAGGTTTCTATTAGATTCTGTTAGGTTTTAGTACTACTTTATTTCAATTTTTTGCTACTCTTGATCATATGTGGAAGGAAATACGTGTTCTTGTTGTGGTTTATTTGTTTTTGCATTGGCAGCCAGTTTGGTGCATACTTGGTGCAGGTGGTTTTGTTTGCTACACTGCTTTTGCTAGTTCGTAGCTAGTTTGTGTCATCAACTTCCAGCTATTGTTATTGGATACTTGCTTCCGGTGGTTGTTTTTTGCTACACTGTAGCCATATTGTTGCTGAATGCTAATTTTTTATGTTCTTTTTTCCTATTGTTGAGCAGGAGCTGTTTATGTGGATTTCTAAGGACCGGATTTCTAAGGACCGGTTCGCTGCCAAGCGTCTACAGGCTCTCGCGGAAGAACTTGATCCGGATAAGAGAAAAGTGATCAAACACAAGAGCACATTCAGAGCGTTGCTGGATATTTCACCGTTCAACATACGGAATAAGCTGACCGGTTTCATTGCTACTCATACAATCCTAGCACCGGTGCCTTTAAGTTCAACAAAAACGAGATATTGTTCACAAGGAATATGGTGAAGAAAGTTTATGGTGTTCGTTGCGGCAACAAGATAGTTGAGGTGTTGAAGAAGAGTGCGCAATATTGGATGTGACAAGCGTACGAGGATGGTAATCCTAGGACCAGGCCTGATATAAACATTGCCACTAACGTGCTGAAGAAATGTGAAGTTACGAGTGAGCGGACAATATTTAGGTCTTGGGATCTCATTTGCTTGGAAACTATGGTGGACCCTGGTGGCGAGAACTTGCTGAGCTTGGATTATTTAGCTAGTTTGGAGGACCCTACAAAAACCGATGAGTTCGCATAGGACGAACACTTGTTGTAGTTAGATATGGGTAGGGTGCAAAAAATCCAGGACAAGAAAACCTTGCCCCTGAAACTAAAGGAGGGTGCTAAGAAATATGAGGTCCTGATCACCCGCCATTATTCACTGCTTGGTGTAGGTTGTCCTATCCATGCTCATTTTGGTGTTCTTAGTTGTTGTTTTTTGCATAGTTTACATGGGTGCCTAACTAGTTTCTTTTTGTTGTTTTGACCGATTGCATACCGGACCATCTTCAGTTTCCACCTAATGGACATATCATTGACTACTCAGTTTCAATAGTGTGTCATGTGTGACAAGCGATGACTTTAATTTTGTAGCGAAGACAAACATTGAAAGGAAGACTCTAAAGAATACGTCTATTTTCAGGAGGCGGCCGGTAAGTTCATCACCAACACATACATATTGTTGTTGTGCCTTTATTTTCAAGTAATTTCTTTGGTACTTTTGCTTCCGCTTGTGTGTAGTTTCTAAAATTGTCCGACACTCCCTATTATGTACCTGTGGATGAACATGTCAACCAACATCTTGAAGAAGCGGAAGTCATCCCATCTGTTTCTGTCAACACCCGGATTTTTAATCCCAAATGCCTGTTATGCCATACATCGCAATCCCAGGATTATCATTTTTGCGAGACATAACAGATTGGATATCACAGTACATCATCCATTACAAACCATAATAAGGTCTTACAAAAATAAAGGATCTCATGATCCAGTCTTAATACAAACAAGCAGCGGAATAATAAGCGTAGCGGTGAGCTCCATCTTCAGTGTCACAGGCAATGCTAATGATGGAAGATGATCCTAGTTGTCGTAGCCGTCCTGCTGTCCTTGTTCCGGATAGTCCTCCTCATAGTCTGGCCACGGAAATAGCCAGGGACAAAGCCATGAGTACTCTTTAAGTACTCGCAAACTATCACTAACAAGTAAGGTAGTTCTAGTAGGAGTGCTAAGCTCTAAGTTTATTTGCAAAAGCTAGATTTATCTTAAGCTGAGTTCAGAAGTACAGAAAGCTAATCTAATGTTCTAAATCACTTTAAGTTGGGAACCTAGCTTTCATGTTCACAACCCTGTTGTGGTCAAGTCAAAGTCACAATTCATTTCACAAGTCATTTTGAAAACTTCTGACGAAGGAACAGTATCGCCACTACAGCTGTCCATGACCGCGAACGCGGCTATTCGAATAGTTTGACACTCTGCAGAGGTGGTACACTTTCACCACAAAATTCGATACACCCGTCTGGGATAACCCTGAATCATCATACTTGGTATGCGGATAATCAATCATAACCTTTCCTTTACAGACTCTAGTACAAGCACCTCTCCTATGAGCTTGGTCTCCCAGCCATGGCCATCTGCCATCCTAGGCACTGCATAGGTGGACAACATCAAGAGGTAGCCTCAGCTCAAACCTCTCCCGCGAGGGAACCCATACTAATGCATATAAACTTCCGTCTAAGCCTTACCCAATTCAGGTATTGTGGTTGTACGGTAAAATTGGAATGGTATCGCATCCAAACCCACCATCAGTTTTTGGAAAAGGGCTAAGGCTCATGCCTCAACATTTTTATCATCATAAACCATTTGTGTTTCTCAACACATGTCAAGACATCTCAATAGAATGAAGCATCATTCCAAGGTTTTCATAATCATTTTCACCAAGTAGTCCCATCTAAAGTGATCAAGTTTTATGCTTAGCACTAGCCACTAAGGTTAAGAGTGTTCACTAATGAGGGGAGCTAATCTTTAATCTCATGCCATAGAATGACATATAGGTGTAACTAGATAGGCCAAGTTTTATACTCTTTATGCTATCTATACTAAAAGTAAAGAACTTTGGTAAAGTAAAAGAAAGTAAAGCTTGCAAGTAAAACTTGGGATTGGTATACTCAAAATGGTATAACCAAAGCATGCCTAATGCATTTTTCTTAGGTTCTCAAGCTTGCAAGTGTTATCTTGCATTGTTAATGATGGCTTGCCTTGGTTGGTGAAGTGATTGAAATTCTCCTCGTCTTCTTCGGGGTAGAACTCCTCCTCCTCGTAGACTTGGTCGGTACTATCGTCTACAAAAGAATATGGGGTACACAATCACCAAACAATACATATCTATTGCTAAATAGCACACTAAGGCTCACACTTGATGATCTAGTATCATCACACTCATCACATGGTTTAAAGAACTAGTTTCATTATTTTATTTGAGAAAAATAATTTCTACTCATTGAATATAATTAAGATTTAATATTCTCCAAATAAAATATGGGATCATGTGGACTCATGTCATCACTACATATTCTAATACATGGGAATGTGATTTATAGTGTTGGTCACATTTTAATAAGTTTAACTTTATTATTTAATAGATTTAAAGTGACAAGAAATGCCCTAATATCATTCTTTTGGTACTAGTCCAATGTCACTGCATGCAAACCTCAATATTTTTCTATATTCAGACAGATATTATCAAATGTGATTTTTTAGAGTTGGAATCAACTCAAAATCTATTATGGTTGATTTTTGAAAAATGTTTGAATGCAAAAAAAGTCTCTGTCTAGTTAATTTTGCTATATGTGATCTCTAACTCCAATTGATTTAAATCCAATGGGCTTGGATATATATTTTGATTACCTTTCTAGCAAAATTTGAATCATGTCATTTGGTTAAGTGAATCTTTCTGAATTGATTTTTGAATAAGTGGACAGAATAGGATTTTAATTTTAAAAGGAAAATACTAATTTGAATCGGTGGGCTAGCGCGGGAAAGGAAATGGGCCGGCCCAGCTGCACTGCCCGGGCACAACGGGCTGCTGACAGGGGGTCCCACGCATCAACGGCTCTATCTAAGCGAACCGGTATGTTGCAATCCTAGCCTTACGATTAGAACGAGATCTACGACCCTGGTTCATCGTCTCCGGTGAACAGCTCCGGCGAGAGAGAACCCTAACGCGGCACGGTGGGGGTGCGTTGTGGCTCACCTGGGCTCCAGCTAGACGTGGCGATGGGGGTGATCGAGCTGGTAGACGATGGCGGTTCGATGCATGGTCGCGGCGGCTCTTGGGGCAGCTCCAATCGACGGTGCCTCTTCTCTTCTGCAGCGGCTAACTCCGGCGAAATTCCAGCGGACGGAGGCTCGCCTTGCTCTAGGGATAGTGTGGGAGGATCAGTGGTGAGAGGGGAGTGAGATGGTGTGTAGAAATGGGGTGGAGAGGGCCTCCTTTTATAGCTCGACGAAGGGACCGAGCTGCATGGGCGCGGCTCGTCGGTGGCGATGCTACAGGCAGCTAGCAGCACAGCTGGAGGTAGGGATGGTGCGCGGTCTCCTGGCGGTCCTCTCTGGCTGAAAGGAGGGGCATGGGGCGGTCACATTGGGTCGGGAGAGGGCGGTGCTCTGCGCGGCAGAAGTGGTGTTCGACGCGGCGCATGGTGGCTATGGGTCAAGCTGCGGCGAACAGGGATGTCTGGGCGGCTGCTGGGGTCATGGCGGAGCAGTGTGCGCGGGGTGAGGTCGAGGCGTGGAGTGTGCGTGCTGGTCGGGCGCGACGCTCTAGCACGTGCTCGGCATGGCGCAAACGCTCTGGGCGCGGCGTCGCTGGGGGTGGTCTAGGGCTTGGCTGCGCTCGGGGAAGGGACAGGGAGAGGCAGTAGACTGCGACGATCCTCCTAGGCATCCTGGATAGGCGCGGGGTGGTCTTCTGCGGCTTGGACGTGGTCGACCGGCGGTGACCAATTTTGGGCGGCGCTCCACTGGTGCAGCGGCGAAGGGGGGTGGCTGTCTGTGGCTTGGTTAGACTTAGAGGGAACAAAGGAGTGAAGAGGGGACAAAGGGGTGGAGGATTACTGTGCAAAACAGTGGAGTTTGGCAGGTGGTTAATTAGTGTAGCTCAGGTGTTTGTTAAAATGGCCGAAAGAAATTTACATTTGAATTTTTGTCTCAATTTTTTTGAGTGATCTTGTATTAAGCTTGAGAGACTAGGTTTTCTTTGGATTGCCAAGATGAATTCATTTGATGTGTTTTTGAAAAAGTGTGATCTTAACACATACACTTGATTCAATTTTCAAATGTCCTTTAAATGGAGTGGCTAAATGTTTTTGTAAGTTTGTAAAGTGGGCCTTGGTACATCTTTACTTGGTCTAGCAAGGGGTGGGAAGAACTAGAATAGCTTCTGTTAGAAATTGTCTTCTAGGAACACCTAAAGTGACCTAGTGGTTTAAAATGGTCAAAATGACCATTTGCCTTATTTAATCTTATTTGATTTCTTTCTCTTTGGATTTTGTTTGTAAATGGTCTAGATGATGTGGCATTCACCTTTAAACCATTTCACAACATTTAGAACAATCAAGCATGGCATTTTCAAACAATTCTACACTAATGCAACACACACATGCATTCATAATCATTTTATTAATAAAAGTTTGTTTTAACCCTAAATTGGGTGATTAGAAGTTGATAACCTTGTTTAAAGTTTTGGGATGTTACAAACCTTCCCTCCTTAAACAAAATCTCGTCCTGAGATTTAAGAAAAACTAGGAACTAAAGAGATATGGAAACTCAGTCCTAATGTAATCTTCTCGCTCCCAGGTAGCTTCTTCTGAGGTATGGTTGCTCCATTGGATCTTGAGAAACTAGATACTCCGGGTCATGGTGGTTCTAAAGGCTTCTTCCAAGATACGGATGGGCACTTCGCGAAACGTCAAATCCTTGTTGATATCAATGGCTCGGTGATTGATGTTCTTGAAAACTTCGGTCTTCTCTGGCACTTCTATGTGTTTGCGAAGTAACGAGATATGGACCACATTATGGATGGCTGACATCTCCTCTAGCAGTTCCAGTTGATATGATACTTCTCCTCGGTGATTCAGAATCTTGAAGGGTCCAATATATCTGGGGGCTAACTTTCCTTTCAGTTGAAAACATTGCATTCCCTTCAAGGGTGATACTTTGAGATACACAAAATCTCCGACATTGAAGGTCAGGTCTCGACATCTCTTGTCGGCATAACTATTTTGTCTGGATTGGGCGGTCTTGAGGTGCTCACGGACTTTGTGAACCTTCTCTTCGGCTTCTCGTAGGATGTCGGGTCCGAAAATCTGACTCTCTCCTACTTTCGACCAATTCAAAGAGTACGACACTTTCTTCCATACAGAAACTCAAATGGGGTCATTTGCAAACTGGCTTGATAACTATTGTTGTATGAGAATTCCGCGAAAGGCAGACAATCTTCCCATTTTGATCGATACTCTAACACACAGGCTCTCAACATATCTTCTAAGATCTGGTTGACTCTTTCAGTTTGTCCATTGGTTTGCGGGTGATAGGCTGTGCTGAAATTCAACTTGGTTCCTAATACTTCTTAGACTTTCTGCCAAAATCTCGAGGTGAATTAGGTTCCTCGATTCGATACTATGGTCTTGGGGATTCCATGCAAACTGACGATTCTAGCAATGTACAACTCTGCTAGCTTCGAACTCTGGTAGGTAGTCTTGATAGGTATAAAATGGGCTACCTTGGACAGTCTATCAACTATGACCTAGATTGAGTCATTTCCCCTACTAGAAGTAGGCAATCTGGTGATAAAGTCCATTCCGACGGAATCCCATTTCCATTCCAGAATCTACAATGGTTGGAAAATTCTTGCGGGTCTCTGATGTTCCGCTTTGACTCTCTGACAGATATCACACTTGGTGATGTAGCTTCTGATTTCTCTCTTCATCTTGTGCCTCCAAAATTGCTCCTTTAAATCCTGATACATCTTTGTTCCTCCGGGGTGGATAGAATAAAGAGTATCATGAGATTCTTGCATGATAACTTGTTTCAGCTCTGAATCTGCTGGCACACAGATACGTCCTTTGTACCACAAAACTCCTTCTTCATCTTTGGTGAATCCAGGTACCTTTCCTGTACCAATACGACGCTTGATTCCGTCGATACTTGCATTTCCCTTCTGGGCTTCCTTGATCTGGCTAATCAAAGTGGGTTGAAGTTCAATGCTAGCTAAGAATCCTTTGCTAACTAGCTCTGTTCTAAACTGCTCCAACTCTTCATGCAAACTTGGCTGGGCTTCTTTGGTCATGGTGTTTAATCTACACGGCAATCTTCTAAGAGCGTCTGCTACCACATTGGCTTTGCCGGGGTGATAGTGAATGTCAAGGTCATAATCCTTGATTAACTCTATCCATCTCCTTTGCCTCATATTCATCTCCTTCTGAGTGAAAATATACTTCAAGCTCTTATGATCGGAATAAATCTCATAGTGGTTACCCATAAGGTAATGACGTCATGTCTTCAATGCCAAAACTACTGCGGCTAGTTCAAGATCGTGGGTCGGGTAGTTCTGCTCATGCTGCTTCAATTGTCTTGACAAATATGATATGACTTTGCCTTCTTGCATTAACACACATCCAAGATCAATCTTGGATGCATCACAATACACATCAAAATGCTTCTTGATATCTGGCATAATCAGAATTGGGGATGAAATCAATCTCTTCTTGATATCTTGAAAACTTGCTTCACATTTATCCGTCCATTCAAACTTCTTGTCTTTCTTCAAAAGTTGGGTCATTGGTCTGGCGATGCTTGAAAATCCTTCAGTGAACTTGCGGTAATATCCCGCTAATCCGAGAAATGCACGGACTTGGGTTTGAGTGGTTGGGGCTTCCAATTCTTCAACATCTTTGATCTTGGCAGGATCAACAACGACTCCTCTTGCCGGCACAATATATCCGAGGAATCCTACTTCTTCCAGCCAGAACTCACATTTGCTAAACTTAGCATATAACTGATGCTCTCTCGGGGTTTCAAGGATGGTTCTCAGATGTAGCTCATGGTCTTATTCTGACTTGGAATAGATAAGAATATCATCGATAAAAACAACGACAAACTTATCTAGAAAGTTCATAAAAATCGTATTCATGAGATTCATGAAATAAGCGGGGGCATTGGTTAATCGAAAAGACATGACCATATACTCATACAATCCATATCTGGTGGTAAAGGCGGTCTTTGGAATATCCGCTGCACGAAGCTTGAGTTGATGATAACCAGTCCTAAGATCAATCTTAGAGAACACTGTGGCACCAATCAACTGATCAAACAGATCCTCTATCTTGGGCAGAGGGTACTTGTTCTTGATGGTGACGTCATTCAGCTTCCGGTAATCTGTGCACAAACGATTACCTCCATCCTTCTTGTCGACAAACAAAACGAGCGATCTCCATGGCGACGCACTTGGTTGAATCAAACCTTTTGCCAGCATAGCATCAAGTTGCTTCTTCAGCTCCACTAGTTCAGATGGGTTCATGCTATAAGGTCTCTGAGCTATGGGTTTAGTTCCAGGAATTAGTTCAATGATGAACTCGATATCTCGATCCGGGGGCATACCGGGCAATTCATATAGGAATACGTCGGGTATTCACAGACTACTCTGACTTGGTCTATGGTGGGTAGGGCTAGACTCTTGTTGCACTTGAATTGACGGGGCAAGGTTTCAGATACATGCTCTACTGATACTCCAGCGCTACTGGTCATGGTTATGGCTTTCTTGGCACAGTCGATCAATCCTTTATGTTTCGACATCCAATCCATTCCTAGTACTACTTCCAACCCTTTGGTTCCAAGTACTATTAGATTGGCATAAAAATCTATGCCATGGATTCTGATAGGTACAGCCTTGCAAATTTTTCTAGCTTTGGTGGTTGAACCAGGTATTTGAACTATCATAACATGCTTCAATTTGGTGGGTTGAATCTTACAAGTGCATGCAAATTCTTCTGTAACAAATGAGCGCGATGCTCCAGAATCAAACAACACTCTTGCTAATACTGAGTTAACAGAAAACATACCCAGCACAACATCTGTCGCTTCCTGGGCTTCTTCAGCGTTCATGTGGAACAAACGGCCATTGCGGTTGAGCAAATTTCCTGGGGCAAACCTTCTTCTAGGCTGGACACGGCGTTGCTGCTGAGCTGGGGCACTCACATTGGTAGTGGCTGCAAGATTCTTGGGACACTCGTTGGAGTAGTGACCCTTGACTCCACATTCAAAGCAAGTAATCTGGGACTTGTCTTTGGTTGCAATAGGCACGACATTACTTCTAGTCCTTGGGGCAGTATTGTTGTTGTTGTTGTTGGACTTGGGCGGTGCACGGTTGAAGTTGTTGGAGTTGCCGAGGTTATTGTTGTGGTTTCCTCCGGACTTCACGTTTCCTCCGCTACGATTGGGGTAGCTTGGACGAGACATTGGGGGTCTATTGTTTCTTTGGGCATATCCTGCAGACGGGTTGGGGCGATACTTCTGGTGATTGTTGGATCCACTCTGGTGCTTCTTTCTGCGCTTGCGGTTGTCATTGGCTTGGTTGATTTTCCCTTCCATCTGAATGGCAGAGTTGACGAGCTCTTCGAGATCTTCAAAACGGATGTTGACTAACACCGTTTGCATCTCATCATGCAATCCATTCAGGAATCTTTCCTTCTTGGCTTCAGTGTTGATCTCATCAGGTGCCTACCTAGCGAGGGATAGAAATTTGTCATGGTACTCCACTACCGTAATCCTACCTTGCTTCAGTTCCCTGAACTCATCTCTCATCCTGGTGACTAAACCTTGTGGCACATGGGTGCATATAAACTTGATCTTGAAAGCTTCCCACGTCATCACTTGATCGTGGTTCATAGTACGGGTGCTATTCCACCAGGATCTTGCATCTCCTGCCAGATAGTGGGTGCCAAACAGTACTTGCTCCTTGGCATCAACTCCTGAGACTTCTAGGTTATTCTCCATGGTTTGCAACAATCATCCGCATCAAACGGGTCTTCAGACTTGCTAAAGATAGGGTGATTGGTATTCTGAAAATTCTTAAGCTTGGATCCATGATGATCCTGATTTCCATGGCCTTGATTATTGTGGGCCATCTAAGCTATCTGTTGCAGGTTGGCTAGATTGGATTGACGCTCTGCTCTACTAGCTTCACGGTCAGAAACTAGCATCTGCGGAATCTGCAGCATTGGGTCCTGCGATGAGTTGCTTCCTCCGGGGTTTCCATGATTCATTTGAAGATTGAGATAGATAAAGGGGTAAGAGGGAAAGTTCTAAGGTTCATGGTTTTGTTTTCAAAAGGTTTTAGACTTTGAGTTTGACTTAGGTTTGGCAAACTAACAAGTTATCATTCAATCATTCAAGCACACCATACAAACAAACACAACACAACACAAAAGGAAAACATATGGTTTTACGAACCATTCTGTAAACTAAGATACAGTGGGACCGATACAACTTATTCCTATGGTAGTGATCAAGTGCATCTACTCATCATCAATAAAGTCAGAGTCATCATCATTAGTGTAGAAGTCCATGGCATCATCCTCCAGGTAGTCATTGTCATCACTGAGGTATGAGTGAATATCTCCCTGGATGTCTTCACCTTCTTCCTCTTCTTCCTTTGCTGCAAGCTGAGCTTCTTGTTCCTGGATGGTCTTCTCGAGGTCGGCCACCTTCTTACGAAGACGAGCAATGGTGCGATCCTTCTTCTCGTGTTGCCGACGAAGTGATTGACGATCCTTGACGAGCATGGAGAGAGTCTGGTCCTTCTTGGCGGCAATGGCAAGGTTGTGGTTGGCGTAGGCTCGAGCATTGTCCAATTCCTTCTATCTATCATACAGTAGGAAGTTAAGGTTCTCTACTTGGTGCTTCATCTCTGGTTACTTGGCATCTCCAATGGCATTCCCATAGAATCACGCCTTGCGTAGTGAGCAAAGCGAGTTCCTTGGATTAAGTTGATGTTTTGTCCGCAAAGACGGGCGAAAGCTTCATGCATGGCCCTGGCTAATCCATCTAGCCAGTTGTTCTCTCTCACGGTGAATTGAATCTTCCCAGAAAGGGGTGCTTCCATCTTCCCTCGAAGATCTGTAACTATCAACCATTGTTGATCTCCTCCTGGGAAATCCTTGAGTTGAGCTCGGAAGAATTCCGGATGCGGACGCTCAAGATACTCAAACAGTGCATCAAGATCCCTCTCAAAGATCAGTTGGCCTCCATTCCCAACTGGTAGAACTTGCAGTATTGAACTTCCATCTACAATGATTTAGGATGAGTAAGTTAGTGAGGTGATCAAGTGTGTCAAATTTTATGTAGTAATGTAAGAATTTTTGAGGAACATGATTTTTTTGAAAGAATCAAGGATTAGAGTTGGAATATGTTTTCATAAATACTCACTTCTTTTGTTTTTGAAACTAAGTTTTTGTTCGGACGTCCATTCTAACTAGGGTCTCCTATGGTCAGGATGGCTCTGATACCAACTTGTCAATACCCGGATTTTTAATCCTAGATGCCTGTTATGCCATACATCGCAATCCCAGGAATACCATTTTTGCGAGACATAATAGATTGGATATCACAGTACATCATCCATTACAAACGATAATAAGGTCCTACACAAATAAAGGATCTCATGATCCAGTCTTAATACAAACAAGCAGCGGAATAATAAGCGTAGCGGTGGACTCCATCTTTAGTGTCACAAGCAATGTTGACGATGGGAGATGATCCTAGTTGTCGTAGCCATCCTGCTGTCCTTATTATGGATAGGCCTCCTCATAGTTTGGCCATAGGAATAGCCGGGGACAAAGCCATGAGTACTCTTTAAGTACTCGTAAACTATCACTAACAAGTAAGGTAGTTCTAGTAGGAATGCTAAGCTCTAAGTTTATTTGCAAAAGCTAGATTTATCTTAAGCTGAGTTCAGAAGTAAAGAAAGCTAATCTAATGTTCTAAATCACTTTAAGTTGGGAACCTAGCTTTCATGTTCACAACCCTGTTGTGGTCAAGTCAAAGTCACAATTCATTTTGCAAACTTCTGACGACGGAACAGTATGGCCACTCCAACTGTCCATAACCACGGACGTGGCTATTCGAATAATTCTATACATCCACTAGGGATAACCCTGAATCATCATACTTGGTATGCGGATAATAAATCATAACCTTTCCTTTACACACTCTAGTACTAGCACCTCTCCCATGAGCTTGGCCTCCCAGCCATGACCATCTGCCATCCTGGGCACTGCATAGGTGGACAACATCAAGATGTAGCCTCAGCTCCTTCCCGTGAGGGAACCCATACTAATGCATATAAACTTTCGGCTAAGCCTTACCCAATTCAGGTATTGTGGTTGTACGGTAAAATTGGAATGATATCGCATTCGAACCCAACCATCAATTTTTGGAAAAGGGCTAAGGCTCATGCCTCAACATTTTCATCATCATAAACCATTTCTGTTTCTCAACACATGTCAAGACATCTCAATAGAATGAAGCATCATTCCAAGGTTTTCATAATCATTTTCACCAAGTAGTCCCATCTAAAGTGATCAAGTTTTATGCTTAGCACTAGCCACTAAGGTTAAGAGTGTTCACTAATGAGGGGTGCTAATCTTTAATCTCATGCCATAGAATGACATATAGGTGTAACTAGATAGGCCAAGTTTTATACTCTTTATGCTATCTATACTAAAAGTAAAGAACTTTGGTAAAGTAAAAGAAAGTAAAGCTTGCAAGTAAAACTTGGGATTGGTATACTCAAAATGGTATAACCAAAGCATGCCTAATGCATTTTTCTTAGGTTCTCAAGCTTGCAAGTGTTATCTTGCATTGTTAATGATGGCTTGCCTTGGTTGGTGAAGTGATTGAAATTCTCCTCGTCTTCTTCGGGGTAGAACTCCTCCTCCTCGTAGACTTGGTCAGTACTATCATCTATAAAAGAATATGGTGCACACAACCACCAAACAATACTTATCTATTGCTAAATATCACACTAAGGCTCATACTTGATGATCTAGTATCATCACACTCATCACATGATTTAAAGAACTAGTTTCATTATTTTATTTGAGAAAAGTAATTTCTACTCATTGAATTTAATTAAGATTTAATATTCTCCAAATAAAATGTGGGATCATGTGGAAACATGTCATCACCACATATTCTAATACATGGGAATGTGATTTAAAGTGTTGGTCACATTTTAATAAGTTTAAGTTTATTATTTAATAGATTTAAAGTAACTAGAAATGCCCTAATAGCATTCTTTTGGTACTAGTCCAGTGTCACTGCATGCAAACCTAAATATTTTTATGTATTCAGATAGATATTATCATATGTGATTTTTGAGAGTTGGAATCAACTCAAAAGCTATTATGGTTGATTTTTGAAAAATGTTTGAATGTAGAAAAGTCTCTGTCTTGTTAATTTTGCTATATGTGATATCTGACTCCAATTGATTTAAATCCAATGGGCTTGGATATATATTTTGATTACCTTTCTAGCAAAATTTGAATCATGTCATTTGGTTAAGTAAATATCTCTTAATTGATTTTTGAAATAGTGGGCAGAATAGGATTTCAATTTTAAAAGGAAATACTAATTTGAATCGTTGGGCTAGCGCGGGAAAGGAAATGGGGACCCAGCTGCACTGCGCGGGCGCAGCGGGCTGCTGACGGGGGGTCCCACACGTCAGCGGCTCTATCTAAGTGAACCGGTATGTTTCAATCCTAGCCTTACGATTAGAACGAGATCTACGGCCCTGGTTCATCGTCTCCGGTGAACAGCTCCGGCAAGAGAGAACCCTAACGCGGCACGGTGGGGGTGCATTGTGGCTCACCTGGCCTCCAGCTAGACGTGGCGATGGGGGCGATTGAGCTGGTAGACGACGACGGTTCAAGGCGTGGTCGCGACGGCTCCTGGTGTAGCTCCAATCGATGGCGCCTCCTCTCTTTTGCAGCGGCTAACTCCGGTGAAATTCCGGTGGACGGAGGCTCGCCTTGCTCTAGGGATAGTGTGGGAGGATCAGTGGTGAGAGGGGAGTGAGATGGTGTGTAGAAATGGGGTGGAGAGGGCCTCCTTTTATAGCTCGACGAAGGGACCGAGCTGCATGGGCGCGGCTCGTCGGTGGCGATGCTACAGGCAGCTAGCGGCACAGCTAGAGGTAGGGGACGGTGCACGATCTCCTGGCGGTCCTTTCTGGCTTAAAGGAGGGGCATGGGGCGGTCACATTGGGTCGGGAGAGGGCGGTGCTCTGCGCGGCAGAAGTGGTGTTCGACGCGGCGCATGGTGGCTATGGGTCAAGCTGCGGCGAACAGGGATGTCTGGGCGGCTGCTGGGGTCATGGCGGAGCAGTGTGCGCGGGGTGAGGTCGAGGCGTGGAGTGTGCGTGCTGGGCGGGCGCGACGCTCTAGCGCGTGCTCAGCATGGCGCAAACGCTCTGGGCGCGGCATCGCTGGGGGTGGTCTAGGGCTTGGCTGCGCTCGGGGAAGGGACAGGGAGAGGCAGTAGACTGCGACGATCCTCCTAGGCATCCTGGATAGGCGCGTGGTGGTCTTCTGCGGCTTGGACGTGGTCGACCGGCGGTGACCAATTTTGGGCGACGCTCCACTGGTGCAGCGGCGAAGGGGGGTGGCTGTCTGTGGCTTGGTTAGACTTAGAGGGAACAAAGGAGTGAAGAGGGGACAAAGGGGTGGATGATTACTGTGCAAAACAGTGGAGTTTGGCAGGTGGTTAATTAGTGTAGCTCAGGTGTTTGTTAAAATGGCCGAAAGAAATTTACATTTGAATTTTTGTCTCAAATTTTTTGAGTGATCTTGTATTAAGCTTAAGAGACTAGGTTTTCTTGGGATTGCCAAGGTGAATTCATTTGATGTGTTTTTGAAAAAGTGTGATCTTAACACATACACTTAAGTCAATTTTCAAATGTCCTTTAAATGGAGTGGCTAAAATGTTTTTGTAAGTTTGTAAAGTGGGCCTTAGTACATCTTTACTTGGTCTAGCAAGGGGTGAGAAGAACTAGAATAACTTCTATTAGAAATTGTCTTCTAGGAACACCTAAAGTGACCTAGTGGTTTAAAATGGTCAAAATGACCATTTGCCTTATTTAATCTTATTTGATTTCTTTCTCTTTGGATTTTGTTTGTAAATGGTCTAGACGATGTGGCATTCACCTTTAAACCATTTCACAACATTTAGAACAATCAAGCATGGCATTTTCAAACAATTCTACACTAATGCAACACACACATGAATTCATAATCATTTTATTAATAAAAGTTTTTGTTAACCCTAAATTGGGTGATTATAAGTTGATAACCTTGATTAAAGTTTTGGGATGTTACAATTTTACTCAATGAATGGCTTGTATTCCCAGTCAGGAACTGGAGGTATAATGCATGCTGCATTAGTTTATTTCTATTACATTCTTAGCATAAAATGCTAGCTTCATCAATTAGTTTAACTTGATTCCATGATTTTTTGTTTTTCCTTTTTTTTCTCACATGTAGTTTTTGACTGCTACATTACCTTTTAGAAGTTTTGCTACATTTGGGTTTTTAAATCGTTTCCATATATATGCACACACTTTCCTTTGTTTTCAACTTGTATTATATCATGACTGATATAGTATTGCTCTAATATTGATTCATTAGTTTTCAGGATTGGCTACTTTAGATGTTTGTTAGTGATACCATGTATGCACACATGTTTTCATTTTAATTCATAGTTGCAACATTTGATGTTGATGTGGTATCCTAGGTTTTAGGGTACCGAGGTGAGTCACGTCTATGAGTGATGAAGCATCGGTACCCTAACAACCTTCGAGGCTTTGTCGCCCATACACTACAAGAGCGGCGAGGGGTGACAAAGCCGAGGCGCTATACTAGTGGTTAGGCTTTACTTTCTAAGACGATGACCTAGGGAGGTGGGTGGTAAGTTACCCCCAATTTATATATTGTTATGTAAAAGAACTTTAATATAATTATAGTACAAGCACACCCTTCGAGGCCCCATCACCCGTACACAGCGAGAAAGATGATGGGTGACGAATCTGAGCTACTAGTAAAGTTGGTGCGCTTTACATTCTAAGTTGACGACTTAGGGATGGTGGGTGTAAGTGGGTACGGTGAACCAATACACCTATGCATGTTGTAGTATACAAGTCGTTGACATGACACTCACGGAAGCTCTCATCCACAAATATCACATCCCTCAGAGTGATACAATAGAAACATTACGGGTCCAACATCTTTATTTATTCATACCAATAGCCAAAAGTGTAAAAAAAGCTTCGAGATCCTCCTCGGTCCATTAAGGATTCACAATGTGATGAAAATTAAAATGCAAAATGGATAGCTTCCTAATCAATGGTAATACTAAGCTTAAAACCATTGGATCTAGCAACTTATTGAGAAGCTATACTATTTCTAGCTCATCTACCTATGCGTGCTCTAGTGGATCCTATATCTACATGATGTCTTATTTCTACTAATCTAATAAACTGTTGTTGATTATGTTCTCTGTGTTGGTCTTTGAGTCTTCTCACAACCTAAGCAAGGGTTTAAGAAGATAGATTGAGTATCAGCATACTCAGCAAGTTCTATGGTGGTTTTCTAATGTTTATTTGAAAGTCGTTGATCAAAGATCTAATACTTGTACAGGTTTTCGAAAACGGTTTTTAGAAAAGTTAAGTTTTAGTTCTTTGAAACTCTAAAGCTATTAGTCTTCACGGGTCATCCGAACTTTCGTGGAGTTCCATTCCACGCTGTGGTCGTAATCCTTTCCCAAGTTAGGGAGTAACATGCCACATTTATACTTTCTCGAGAGGTGCACTACTTTTCCCACAAATGTCCTTGGCCTTATTACTCTTTTCATACTTTCTTAGGTATGGGGTCTTGATACCAACTTTCACCAAGTCATGCTGAGTCCCCCTCCATGACCCCATTACCCACCCATTGTAACGAATTTCAGTCAGAGACCTACGTTTCAATTACCCTCCCTTCTACTATACCAAGTCGATATCCTGAAGCACATAATAGGGACGTCATGGGCTCCCACCCGATGATCACCATTCTCTGGTTTACATCCTGACTAGATATACGAGGACAGACGAAAGGAAGAAGGTACTTTTGACTCGCTCGCCCCATAACAAGATATGTGGTTAGTGCGCTATTGTACGACGCAAGAATGGATGACTGCCGTTGTTGTTAACCCTAACTTTCTCGGTACAATGGAATATCCACCACATGATCTTTTAACCATGTATACGTCCATGATTCCATCGACAACTATTTACTTATTTCATTCCAAAAAACAATATTGCGTTTTGAATGCAGGTAATAATAATGTTTTGAAAACATTTTTATAAATAAGACAAAGGACATGTAATATTTTATTACAACAGGATTACAAGATTGACCTCACAAAGGTGATGCAAGAATGAACTTACCTGGTAACTGCGAGATAATGCAGTTCAAATGTTTTATTTAACCTTGGACCTCAGGCTCTGGAATTCGCAATCATTGTCAGACAAAGACAACGCTTCAGATATAAATATGTGATGCTCTAATACAATTATATGCAATGCAACTCTTCATGTGTTGTGCTTGAATTTCAGTGGTTCCACTTCTTTGTTTTTGGTAAATTTCTCCCTTTTTAGGTTTTATTGTATTTTATTTATTATTCCAACCCACAAGGTAATATCAATGATTTTACTTTTGAGTTTTCATATTTTTATGAAAACTGGGGTTTACATATTTATCCTTATTTTTCCTGATTTTATTGGAATTTTTATGAATTTTAAAGTCTAGAAATCAATTATTTCCACTCATAAATTCATAAAAATTAAAGTTTTCTGCAAAAATAAAACAAAAATGCCTTTTGGATTCCCTGCATTTTTCTTCACACAAAACTATTTTATTTTATTTTTCTGAGTTTTTATGTGTGAGTTATGATTTACTTGGGTTTAAGGGTTAAAGTGAAATGACTAAAATACCCCTCCAATCTTGGGCCCACTGGTCAGACCCTAGTGGTCAAAACCAGCTCGTGGACCTGGTCCGGCCTAACCGGCCCACTCTCTCTCTCTCTCTCTCACGCTCACGCATGCAACTACGCGTCACCGCTAGCATTGTGTGGCTGCTTCGACTACGTCTAGCCTCCTCCATCGTTGCACTTCCACTCAGAATACTCTCCCGCCTCTGTTCTACCATCCTACTGACCCGATTCATTCCTCTCGCTCTATACTGCTCGCTCACACCCCTAACCGATCTAGGATTTCGGAGATGCATCACCTCCCTCGTCTCCAGCATAACTCCGGTGCTCCCGACCGTCGAGATGGCGCTCAATCATGTCTAGAACGCCTACACTGGCTATCGTGGCCTGTGTGGGGGTGAGATACCCTTCTTGGGCACTCCCCTCTATTGTCATTGGCCGCCATGACTGCACTCCTTCCACTACTCGGTCAGCATGAGCTCGTTTCACCCATCTCAAGGTAAGACTTCTTATTCTCCTTTTCTTCTACCTCTAGTTACAAGCTACTACTCGATTCTAGGGTTCGTGCTTCAGTGCTGATACTATAATTATATTACTAGGGTTTATGGTAGGTTCTATATGCTTCTAGGGCTTTAATTTCTAGATGTTAGTTAGGATTCTAGAGTTTGACATGGTGATTTGTTCTTAGGTTAGGTTCTAAGGTTTACTGAATGTTTGATTAGCTTCAAATTTTTTAGTTAATGTTGATCCCGTAGAGAAAGGGGGTTACCATGGGAACGCCACTAGACCCTACCGTGTACCGTCGACCCAGCAAAGCGGCCCGAAGATGCACAGCGGGTAGGGTGCCCGCCTTTCCCCATGTGTTAGGCACCGATGGATCTAAAAGTAGCCAGATTTTCCCGCGTTTAAACATTGTTTTTAGTCAAGAAATTGACAAGAAACTCTCTAGCCTTGCCGCTGACTAATAATTGCAAAAATATGCAAACCATTGCATTGATTTGTGTTGTGCAGGAAATCATGCTTTTTAATGAGAAATCAGGAGTCATAATGAATATTTTGAGGAAGTCCACACGACCAAGTAAATCTGGAGCAATTACCACGCGTCTACGGCTGTAACGACCACTAGTACGGGCAGGGTCCACCTATACCATGTGGTGGCGGCTTCGTCTCGTCGAACCCTAACCTTTCATGAAGACATGATGGCTCTGAAATATAGCCATCTACGTCCACATTTGAACTGGATATTAATCATATTTTTGATGAAATGTCTCTCTAAACCCTGCCACTAATGCTAATATTCAGAGGGGTATGCAATCCTTTCTTCTTGTATTTTTCCTGTGTAGATAATGTCATTTAAAGGAGGGAATCACTACATTAAAGACAAAGATACGAGATTTCCAACAACCAGAAGAAACCAGGAGCCGAACAATGGAGGCAGACGTCGTAACGACCAACTATACGACCGGAGCAAAAATTCTGACCGTATAGCTCCGGTTGTATAGTTGGCACCGCCACCGTTAGGTGAAACAGAACAACTTTCGTGAAGGGACCCCTATATAAAGAAGCCTCGGGCGACGAGAAAACATCCCCCCAGAAGCCCCGAAGAAGCCAGACCTCGCAAAAAAGCCTCTGCCACAGATCTCCAGCCGCCTCTAGATCTCCAAACCCTTCTCCATCTCCATATCCATCTTCCACCACTTGTAATAGTAGATCTCTTCTCCAATTGGCGACATTGTAAGACTATTTCTATCAATCTTTTGATTTTTATTACAATGTTTGTGATTGTTGATCTCATCTCTATGTGTGAGTAATTCTCCTTGGGCTAAGGGCTTTGGCCTAGCCATGTAGCAATTGTGCATGCTATTTATCATAGATGGGATTGTGTATTAGTTTGTATGACATGATGATTATTGTATCCTCTCTTGCCTCAATCCAAGGACTTGTCAGGTACCCAAGACACCGATGGTTGAGCCAGGTATAGGGAGTACGAGTGATGACTGATCTACAGGTTGGGAACCCCATTGACAGAAGGGGTAGTATGGCTGTATGTGAGGGATTTGCTTGGGATTAACGGTGACATCACTATGCATATCATTAGTTCTCTTTCTTCTATGGATGATACTAGTAGGTTATTGCTATAAGCAGTTGCGGAGGCAATAGCAATTATGGATGCACTGCCCACATATAACTTATCTTGCTCTAACAAGTACACGCATACTTTATTTCTATCTTTTATTTCCATTACAACTACAGGTGAAACTGAACGCCCTAGGCCCTCTCTCTCCATCATCGACAACAACAAAAAGACGCAAGCTACTGGTCTAGTAAAACACAAAAGGAATTCTAAAACTCCCGAAGGTCCATTAAAGTAACTTCACTACGCATTCGCTTCCCGTGGATTCGATAACCTAGGTCTACTAGGGAAAAAGAGCTATACTACATCCATAATCTGGATCGAAGGTATCATCCCTTTTCCTGGCACCGTTGCCGGAGAAACAATAGCTACCCTGGTGAGGTTATTAGGAACCTTGCTAGTTTTAATTCTTGTTTTTAATTTTGTTAGTTTCCTTTCAGTCTTTATTTGATAAACCAAAAAAATAGTTAGTCTTTAAATTCTTGTTTTTACTGTGATAAATTTTAATCTAAGAAAACCCAAAAAATAGGAAATATGGCTGAAAAGAAGCTTGGGGAGTTTGCTACTCCCAATAATGATTATTTAAGTACTCCTATTACTCAGCCAACAATCACTGCCGATGACTATGAAATTAAGCCCCATTACTTAAGTTTGGTTCAACAGAATCAATTTGGAGGCTCTACTGTTGAAGACGCAGGTATGCACTTAAATACTTTCACTGAAATATGTGATATGATGCGTATAAAAGACGTTGACCCTGATGCGGTTAAATTGCGTATATTTCCTTTCTCTCTAAGAGGGAGAGCTAAAGAATGGTTGCTATCTTTGCCTAAAAATACTATTACATCATGGGTGGGATGTACTTCTTTGTTTATGAGTAAATTTTTCCCACCTGCAAAGACTATGCAACTTTGATCTAGTATTACTGGCTTTAGATAGGAAGATCGTGAGCCACTAGCGCTTGCATGTGAGAGGATGAAAGAATGCCTAAGAAACTGTCCTAGTCATGGGATGGAAGATTGGTTAATCCTCCATTTATTTTATAATGCTCTTAATCCCGTGTCTAATTCTATGCTTGATACTGCAGCTGGAGGAACATTCATGGGCAAACATATTACCGAAGCAAAGCAGCTACTAGAAAATATGCAAGACAACCATGCCCAATGGCATGTTGAAAGATCAAACATGAAGAATGTGAACTCTGTCTCACCACAAGAGAACGAAGATCTAAATGCTAAGTTATATGAGCTCATACTAGTCGTAAAAGGTAAGGAAAACTCAGGTAAGTGCCACCCCGGAAACAAACATAGAAGAAATAGACTTCATAGCTCGTAATGATTACAACCCTGCTTGGAAGGAGAGTTACAATTCTAACTTTCAAAAACATTATGCTAGTCCTACAAGTAACTCTAATAATAATATCGGAACTAGTAATGGTAGTCTCCAAGAAACGCTTAAGTCTTCCATAGACTCACAAAATTAACAAAATAATATTCTAGTCAAAATTACGGAGAACCATGATGCTATGCTTAGTAAATTATCTAACCAAGCTATTAGTTTGAGAAATGTTTTGTAGACCCTTCAAGAACGAACAAGGATCGTTGAGGCACAGCTAGGTAAGATATCCGAGAGTCAAACTCTCATTTTAGCTAAATTTGTAGGTAAATCTGAGCCCAATCCTATGAAAAAACTCAAAATCATGAGGATCCAAAGGGAGGAGCCTGAAGAACTTGATTATAGTAATGCCCCTTCACCAAGCTACACCATCGAAGATCTTGTAAAAAGGATCAACGTCAAAATTCGGGTAAGTGAAGATAACGATGAAGCCATGTATCAACACTTTGTTGATCAAGTAGCAATTAAGGTAGACGAGCTTGAAGAGGAATACAAGAAAATCGCTGAGTAGTTACCAGTTAAACTAGATGACATATTTGAGCCTACTATTAAGATAAAGATTGGAACCAATGAGATAGCTGCACTTTGTGATCTAGGTGCAAGCGGCTCAAAAATTCCAAAGAGTCTTTTTAACAACTTAAATCTTGGCTCCTTTGAAATTACTAAGTTAAAATTGCATCTAGCAGATTCTACCTACAAACAAGCCGTAGGGATTAAGGAGAACACTTTAGTTTATATCAAAAGATGTCCTTCTCTAATTGACTTTGTTATTGTTGACATGCCTGAAGATACTGTTTCTCCTAAAATACTAGGTCGTCCTTTCTTAAGAAATATAAAGGCTTTAATTAACCTTCATGATGAAGCTGCAATTGCCTTCACAGGATCCTTTTCTTATTCATTTCCGGAGGAAGAAGAAAGCCAAACATGACGAGAAGGAGGCTATCACTTTGAAGGCTAATTACTTTGGAGTGAGTGTTCCACTCATCTGGCCCAAGTGAGTATCACCAAGGTCAAGCTATTGACTGTAAAAGAGCGCTCCATGGGAGGCAACCCATGTTAAATTAAGGTTTGAGCTAAGGTTTTAGTTTTAGTCTAAGTTTTTGTTTAATAAAGAGTGCTAGAAAACTCCATTTGAGGAGAAGAAATTCGGTAGTACTTGAAATTCTGCATTATTCATGCTATTGTTGGTCGACAATATTTATTGTCAATTTTCTATCAAAAACAAGGTATATCGCTAAGTTACAGGAAAAGAAATAGTTTAAGAAGAAACATATTTTTTTGATGCAGACAGAGAGTTTAACGACCAACTATAGGGCAGGAATAAAAATTCCGGCCGTATAGTTCTAGTCGTATAGTTATCTTTGCCATCGAAAAAAATTCTGCAATATGTACTGAGAGTTTAAAGACCAACTATATGGTGGGAATAAAAATTCCGGCCATATAGTTCCTATCGTATAGATATCAATGCCTGCATACAATTTCTTTTCATATATACTGAGATTTTAACGACCAACTATATGGTGGAAAAAAAATTCCGGCCGTATAGTTCCGGACGTATAGATATCGATGCCTTTGCAAATTTTCTTTCGCAGGGACAAACAGTATAACAACCAACTATACGGCCGAAACATTTTGTTCTGCCCTTATAGTTGCGTCTGTATAGTTGCGTCCGACAACAAAATCGCATGGGAAGGTACTCCCAACTCTAAAACTTCATTCCTTTTTTCTTTCTTCTACCTCCAAACTCTCTCAAAACCTCAAGGGATCTTCATCTCTACTCAATTTCGTTTGATCTCCTTGCACACAAGTGATCTACGGTATGTTTCTGCTCCAATTACTTTTTGCAAATTCATCTTCGATCTATTTTCGTTGTCAATCTAGGGTGAGACCTACTATGAACCAATTGCCATGATTTTCTTGCCTAGATTATTATCTTGAGGAGATTATTTAGTGTGCTTAGATGAGGAATATATTATACTTACTGTTGTTGGATCAAAAAAAATTATTTTTGCCTTTCTTCAATGTTTTAGATGATGAACACAAGGAGCTAAACTCGTGCTCGTGCCACCGCTAGCGCTTCTCGGGCTATCACCCAGGAACGCATGGGGATACGCTTCATGGATAAGGCCCATCGTGAACGCTTCAACAAGATCAAGAATGGCGAAGTGAAGGCCACCAAGTAGGCTTTCCCCATTATATTGAACCAACTCGGTATTTCTGACGACTTTAATTTACTTTGCAATAGAGCTGTCCTGCAAAACTTTGTGTACAATGATGTACCTACTTATCGCTGCTTAACCATTGAATTCCTAAGTTCGTTGCAAAGCACCGTTGAACTATGGCAAGGAGAGGATACTATTTCTTTCCGTTTGATGAACAACAATTACACTTTAACATTAAATGAATGGTGTGCATGCTTTAATTTTCCAAACAATGATGTTCATGCTTTACGCGCATCCTTTACTGGCTTAATTCCTTCCCCCGATCAATACTATAATGGAATGAGTTTCACTAGTAGAGTGAACAAGGGAAAGAATATTCAACATCCTACAATTCGCTATTTGTTCGAGTTCACAAGACTCAATGAGGAGGATATCCTAGTCCTCGCAAAGGCTGCTTACATCAACTGCAACCTGTCACTCAACTTGGGCACCATCCTTGTGCGCTACCTGGAGCAGCAAGCCTCCCAAAGCCAAGGGCCAATCACAGGAGGAGGTGTCATCACCGTGCTTGCCACTTCCCTAGACATCGAGCTAGGTGAGTTGCAACCAGTACTAGGTGATACACGTGTTGGTTTCTCCACCTTGAGGGCATGTGGAATGCTCACTAGGAGAGGTGGTGTTTATTACCTGCATATTGCTGGAGCTAGGCGTATCTACCCCGCTCCTATGCCTAATGGTCTTTTCTCTATCGAGGAAGGATGTTTGCTATATGATTTGCAGGTTGAGCATCACCAACCCGAGGAAGAAATTCCTGAAGAGGATGAGGACCAAGAGGAGGAGCAATAAGTTCCTTATCAAGAGGAGCAACCACAAACACGGTTTGCCATTATACCAAGATTTCCATGGACTTGGAGGGACTGTGGAGAGGATGCACAACCTCTCTTTGAACCTCCGAGAATCAACAAGTAACCTCTCACCTTAATTCGCGAACTGGAGTAACGACTTTTCCCGCCACCACAATGATTTGAAGGGCTTGCAAATCCTAAGCTTGGGGAAGTTTCCTCATGTATCTTTATTTGGCGTTTATTTTGCTTTTATTTATTTCAAGGTTGTGTTTTTATTTGATTTTATAAGCACTCGTGTTGTTTTATCCAACACTTTATCTTTAGTTCTTTCTATTTTGTTTTCGAAATTTTCTAGCCGAGCTTTGCCGCCAATTTTCTATTCTTTAAAGTTCCTCTCTTAAAAATCACAAAAATATTTCTCCATTTTTCCTTATTTCCCTCTTTCTTTTCTTGTCGCCTCGAGGTCTTTGTATGTTTGCAGGAGAGTGATCGACTTTGAGTTTCCAAGAAACAAATAAAAAAGGAAGAGAGAAGTGGAACCAAACATGAGAGGTATGCCTTATGACTCCCCACTTTTTGAAGTTTGAGAAACCCATGCTAGTTAGTAGTAAATGTTGAGATATTATATTGCTGGAGTGAGTATTTGTATCATAGTAAGATTGTCGTTTGCATGGGTATTTAATTGGGCTCATTTTGTTCCAGCTCTCGTAATTAACCAAGTCTTGCCTAAAAATTGCTAAACAATTGTAATAAGAAAAAGTCTCACAATTGAAGGCTTGGGTGTTGTAGTGCTTAGTCTTGAAGGTTTATTTCTAGAGACACTCGACACCATTGAAAATGTTGATTGAGTTGATAGCTCTCTTTGAAAGAATTTGTTCGATTGAATTAATATTTAGTGATTTTTGTGAGCATGCCAAAGTTTGACTTGTTAATCATAAGGATGATATAGCTTGACGCGTGTCAAACATCATGGGATGTCAACAACTCCGCTGGCCTACGAACGATCTTCATGGAGGAAACTCCTAGATTTCGGCTATGAGTTGATTAAACACTTGTAGCAGCAATGCTATAGTTGTTGGGGGGATACCCCCGGGTAGGGTCATGCCGGGGTATAAAGGCCGAGTTAGCTGAGGTTCGGCAAGGCCAAAGCGGATGCTGGCCGGGTCACCTCAAGGCAGGCCGAATCACGGGGTAACCCGGACCAGGGGGCGTTCGCCTAACTAAGTCTCAACCGATAAGCAGTAAGTCGGAAGTGCATGTTTTACTTGTATGCAGGAACAGGTGTGGCCGGATCAACTATGATCCGGGTCACGCTAGCTTCTAGGAGAAGGAAGGAATCTCGCTGGTCAAAAGAAGCCCCGGTACGCACTACCTGAGCGAAGCAAGCAAGGGCAGGACCACCGGGGCGTGGCCGACAAGGGTGATGACGCCCATGTCGGCTGACGCGGGCGCCGCAGAGGCTCACATAGCCTTTGCATGTGTGACGCGGGGGAAAAGCACCCCGGTCGGCTTACTGCTTTGGGAGGAGGCATATTCTTAGGAATATGCCTCCACGTATGCCCTAGGCAGAGAACCGAGCTCCCTCTATAAAAGGGGGGCTAGGGTTTCAGTAGAAAGGGTTCCGCTATTCTGATTTGGCTGGGGGTTTAGGTGTGGTCTGTGGGTGAGAGTAAGGGGAGCTCCTTCTTCCTCCTCTCGCCAATACAGCTCTAGGAGCACTTGTAATCTTGGAAGCAAAGCAATACAAACAACTGTGTGGAGAATCACTTCACTATCCCTCCCTGGATTCCCCTAGCGTGTATTAGTCCCCACCTTTAGCCTATCCATGGCATCTGCCGTGACACCACCATGACAGTTGGTGCCCACCGTGGGGCTAGCGGCGCTAGCAAGGGTCAAGATCCGGATGGGAAACTTCATCGGCACCAGCGAACGCATCGTCTCCGAGCTCATTCAGCGCTTTGGAGCGCTGGACTTTGTCAGCGACAACGCAGGCTGCTTCGGCACGCGCCCACTTCCGCGCAATGGCCTCTTCGTCAAGCTCGGCGCACACAAGGTCTGCGTTGCTGTGGACGTGTCGTGCGTTCATCCGCGCCACGTCGTCGAGGCAGGGGAGCCGCCCCTCACCGTGGCTCGCGAGGCGCGTATCGCTCGCTCCCCGGACCGCACAGAGGTGATGATGACTGCGCCTAGTGCGGGTGCGAGCAAGGATCCGACACCAGATCCGGAGGTAATGCCTAAGGCTCCAAGGAAAGGTAGAGGTCCTCCACTAGAGAGGCCGGAAAATGTGTTGAGGGAAGCGATGGATAGCTTGGCAAACCCTGTGGTAGCAGCAGTAGATCCAGCTCGAGCGCAGGCCGAGCTAGAAGAAACTAGGCAAAAAATACTAGAGGGTGCAAAGAAAATAGCCGCGGCTCAGCAGTCATTAAATATGACGTTGCGTGAGTACGCAAAGGCGAACAAAGTGGATGCTGTAAAAGTAAAGGGGAGAAATCTCATGAGCGAGATGAACAAAGAGGGTGATACTTGAATTGAGGAATCAGAAAACTGTTTGTCCGTGGGGCTGCCGAGGTATAGTACCCCGGCAAAGAACCTCAGAGCAGCGGATGCAGCTACATCTGAGTTAGAGGGTCTGACGGGTGAAGCCCGTCAAAGACAACAAGATAGGAGTAACGAGCTGGTTCGGATCGCGAACAGACAAAACAAAGAACTACTCAGAGCTAACCCGGAGAGAGCTGGAGCCTCCAAGATTGTCCATTCGGCGATGGGTAACCCGGAGAAATATGCTGGAGCCGCATCGTCTCCTCATGGTTGTCCAAGGAGAGAAGAGGTAGTAACCTCAGCCAGACGGAACAAACAGATCATCCCGTATGACCCAACTCGAGCAGGGAAAGGAAAAGAAGCACAGAAAAATAATGATCGACGGAGTGTGAGCCGAGGTGAAGCTGGCCGAGGTAACCGCGACCAAGGCAATGTCGGTCAAGGAAACGCAGTCAACGGCAATGCCGGACAGCAAAACTCGGTAGGCTAAGGACAACCGCAGCAGCGGAATATACCGAGGCAAGAGCAAAGTGTCGGCCGAGGTATGCAACAGAAAGGTGCTCCGCGAGAGCAAGACCGATATAATGATGGAGACTCAGAAATGGCAAACGCGGGATACCCAAGACCGGACTATCATGTGATAGGGTTAAGATTGGGAAGCAGGTATTTGATGCCGGATGATGCCAGGTTGAAACTGGATCGACTGTATAGGTCAGAACAGATCGAATGTCAAGGTCCACCGGGTCCTGCGTGTTTTGGACCCCGGATCATGAAGGAGCCACCGGTACCCAACTTCCAGTTACCTAGGGGCACGAAGACGTATGATGGCAGTACCAAGCCGGAGGATTGGCTGATAAACTATGCTATGGCTGTAAAAATTGCCACTGGCAACTTGAGATGGGCTGTACGATATGTACCCCAGATGTTGGAAGGACCGGCAAGGGTATGGCTGAACAATTTGCCACCCGGAAGCATCAACTGCTGGATAGATTTTGAGGAAATGTTCATCAACAATTTCTCGAGCATGTATCAGAGGCCAAATAGGCCACAGACCCTAGCTATGTGCAAGCAAAGACCTAATGAGACGGATCGGGAGTTTTTAACCCGGTGGTGTACTGTGAGAAACTCGTGTGAGGGCGTGATAGAATCATAGGCCATAGCATGGTTTGCACAAGGGTGCATATATGCAAGCGAGCTGTGGCAAAAGTTGCACAGGAAAATGCCAACTACGTTGGCAGAGATGATCCGGATTGCAGATTCGTATGCTTTGGGTGATCCGACTCAACCTAGGCTCGTATCAAACGAGTCAAACGATGAGTACTATCAGAGGTATGGAGCCGGATCATCCCGTAGGAATGACTACAGAGGAAAAAGAAGAGATCATAGACCAGATCATCGATACGGTTCGCAACAAGTTGCGGCTGTGAATCAAGATCAGCCCGGAGCAGGGGGCAGTCAGCGCCAGAAAACTGGAGGCCAATGGACTCCGAGAAACGATGGCAAGAAAACTTGGACGCCAGAGCAAAAGAGACAGTGGCAAGTAAAGAAGGATCGTCCGAGGTATACTTATGAGTCGATGTTGGACCAGCCGTGTAAGTTTCACACGCCAAATCCGAGTAACCCAGCGGGCCATACGACGAGGCAATGTGAGTGGATGCGCAAGATTGAACAAGGTGGTTTGGGGAATGCTCAGGCACCCCGGAATGATCAACCTCGGCAGGAGTTGCCCCGGCAGCAATTGCTCTTCGGAGCGAACACGCAACAGCTAATGTTGCCTCCCCCTCCGCCGAGGTATGATAATAATGAGAGAAGGGATGCAGTTCATCAAGTGGAAAATCAGCACCAGCCGGATCAGAGGTACCCCGGAAATGAGGGGAGAAATGAGTACAGAGAGCATCATCAGAGCTATTGTGTGTTCACCACTGAGGAAACAGATAGAAAAAGCTTGTAGCGTAGGCATATGGAGGTGAATGCAGTGATGCCTGCGGTGATGAGGTACATGCCTTGGTCTGATCAGGAAATCATCTGGAGCATAAAGGATCATCCCAAGCTTATGCCAAGCCCTGGTTCGTATGCGTTGGTGCTGGACCGGACGTTCATTGGGCCTAGCATTAATGTAAGGTTCTCAAAGGTACTGATTGACAATGGCAGCAGCATTAACATCATGTATGCGGACACAATGCGCAAGTTGGGTATCTCGGAAAACATGCTACAACCCACGAGGACAACTTTCCATGGTATTGTGCCCGGCATTTCTTGTGAGCCCATAGGCAAGGTCCGGGTTGACGTATTGTTCGGCACGAGGGATAACTGCCGAACCAAAAATTTGGAGTTTGAGGTGGTGAACTTGGAAAGTGCGTACCATGCGTTACTCGGAAGGCCAGCGCTGAACAAGTTCATGGTAAGCTGTCACATTAGCTACTTGAAGATGAAATTGCCCGGACCAAACGGAGTGATTAGCATTGCAGGGGATTTCCGACGTTCCATGGAGTGTGCGTCAGCCGGGTCTAACTTAGCCGAGTCACTTGTGATTGCGCAGGAGAAAAGGAAAATTCAAGAGGTGGCGACATTGGCTCAGTCCGCGCAGCAGTATATGCCGGCGCTGAGTAACCCGCATGGAAGTGTCTCTTTCTAGGCTACGAAAGATACCAAGAAGGTTCCTGTTGATGACATGTTCCCGGAGCGCACCGTAACAATTGGTGCCAGGTTAAGTGATAAATAGGAAAGCGAGCTCGTCAGCTTCCTCCGTGAGAATCGGGACATTTTTGCTTGGTCCACACAGGACTTGCAAGGTGTTCCGAGGGAGCTGGCCGAGCACTCTTTGAATGTGACACCCGGAGCTAAGCCGGTGAAGCAACCTCTCCGCCGCTTCGCCAAAGATAGGAGGAAACTCATTGGGGATGAGATAGCTCGGTTGCTAGCCGCAGGATTTATCATGGAAGTGCTTTACCCGAATTGGCTGTCTAATCCGGTGCTGGTGGAGAAGAAGAAGGATGACCCGAACGTGGCAGTGGTTTGGCGAATGTGTATCGATTACACGAACCTGAACAAGGCGTGTCCAAAAGATCCATTTCCTTTGCCAAGAATAGATCAGGTCATAGACTCAACAGCTGGATGTGAATTGTTGTCATTCATTGATGCATATTCTGGTTTCCACCAGATACCTCTGAATCCGGATGATCAAATAAAGACTACGTTTATTACCCCGTATGGGGCTTATTGCTATCGCACCATGCCGTTTGGTTTACGTAATGCAGGGGCAACATACCAAAGATGTATGCAAAAATGTTTGCACGATCAAATAGGTCAAAATGTACAAGTGTACGTGGATGATGTGGTTATCAAGACCAAGGAAAGCAAAACGCTCCTTGACGACATTAGGCAAACATTTGCGAACCTAAGGAGGTTCCGGATGAAGCTTAACCCAGAAAAATGCACCTTCGGTGTCCTGGCTGGGAAATTGCTCGGTTTTCTTGTTTCTAGCCGAGGTATCGAGGTCAATCCAACTAAAATCTGGGCCATCGAACGAATGGAACTGCCGAAGTGTCTTAACGATGTCCAGAAGTTCACAGGTTGCCTGGCCTCGTTAAGTCGGTTTACCAACTCATGAAAAAGTCGGTTGGGAGAAAACGCATTGCCTCTTTACCAACTCATGAAAAAGTCGGACAAGTTCGTTTGGACACCGCAGGCCAATGAAGCCTTTGCCCACTTGAAAAAGATGTTAGCCACTGCACCAGTGTTGGCCTCACCACTATCAAAGGAGCCAATGTTGCTCTATATAGTCACAACCAACCGAGTTGTAAGTGAAGTGATAGTGGTGGAGCGCGACGAGGAAGGTAAGTCGGTGCAAAGGCCAGTGTATTACTTGAGCGAGGTGTTGTCAGCCTCAAAGCAGAACTACCCACATTATCAAAAGGTGGCATATGGCGTGTACATGGCCGCTAAGAAGCTGAAGCACTACTTTGAGGAGCATCCCATCAGGGTCATATGTGAGGCCCCCATATCCGAGATAATGAGTAACAAGGATGCGAGTGGCAGAATTGCAAAATGGGCAATTGAGCTAGCTCCTTATGCTCCGCAATATGATAGAAGAGAAGCCATCAAATCCCAAGCTGTGGCGGACTTTTTTGTGGACTGGGCTGAGGTGCAATACGAACCGCCACTACCCGATCTGAACTATTGGCGAATGCACTTTGAAGGATCAAAAACCAAAACCGGGCTAGGTGCCGGAGTTGTACTTACCTCGCCAAAGAAGGACCAGCTGAAATACGTGCTGCAGATCCATTTTGCGGCATCAAACAATGTCGCTGAGTATGAAGCACTTGTGCACGGGCTCAAGGTGGCAAAAGATATTGGGATACGTCGGATCGTATGCTTTGGCGACTCGGATTTGGTGGTGCAGCAAGTGTCGGGAGTGTGGGACGCCCTCGATCCAACATGGCACTGTACAGATTTCATGTGCAGAAGATATCTGGTTACTTTGAGGGATGCGAATTTCACCATGTACCCTAGGTGGAAAATGAGGCTACCCGACAAGCAATTCCACTGGGTGTAGCATTAGAGCACCTCAGGAAACCATCCATCAGGCCCTCCCCAGAAACCGACTCGATCTATGTCCCGGAGGACACGGAATCCGGAGATGTGCCCATGGACATTGACATGGGAAGTGGTGCGTGAAACCCGGGGACTACTTCGCAAGACCCGGGGACTGCTCAGCGTGATCCGGTTGAAGTTATGCCGGTGGATCAGATGGAGATTGATGAGGATGTGTTCCCTGTGCGAGCAATACCAGCTTGGGCACTACCTATATTTCAATTCCTGAAAGATGGAACATTACCCACTAAGGAAGTGCTGTCCAGGAAAACACAAAGGAGGGCAAAGGCTTACACAATCATCAATTCCGAGATGTACAAAAGAAGTGTGACCAATGTCCTCCAGCGATGTGTTGACCCGGAAGAAGGGCTTGAAATCATCCGAGATATACATCAGGGGGAATGCGGGCATCATGCCTCATCCCGAGCCTTGGTAGCAAAAGCTTTCCGACACGGATTCTACTGGCCAAATGCCTTAGAGCAAGCGGAAAATCTGGTGAGAAAGTGTAATGGTTTTCAGAGGTACGCTACCAAGACAGATATGCCGATGTCGGAACTCAAGACCATACCAATTACTTGGCCATTTGCCGTCTGGTGCTTGGATATGGTTGGCCCGTTTAAACCAGCAAGGGGATATATGACTCACATTTTAGTAATGGTGGACAAGTTTACGAAGTGGATTGAGGTAAAACCTATAAGAAAATGTGATGGAGCTACGGCCGTAACGTTTCTCAAAGATATCATCTTGAGGTACGGCTATCCTCATAGTATCATAACTGATAATGGCACAAACTTTGCGGAAGGAGCATTTGCGCGTTTTTGCCGGGATAAGAAGATCCGGCTGGACGTAGCCTCGGTAGCCCACCTCGCATCGAACGGACAAGTGGAAAGATCCAACGGATTAGTATTATCCGGGATAAAACCCCGGCTCATTCAGCCACTGCAAAGATCAGCGGGGTGCTGGATAGAAGAACTACCCGCAGTACTGTGGAGTTTAAGAACAACTCCGAATCGATCGACAGGCTATACGCCGTTTTTTCTGGTATATGGGGCAGAAGCTTTATTACCAGCCGACATAGAGCATGATTCGCCTAGGGTCACCCAATACACAAAAGCCGAAGTGCAAGAAGCCCGGCAAAATGATGTTGATCTTCTGGAAGAAGCGAGAGAACTGGCACTGTCCAGATCCGCCATATATCAGCAAAATCTCCGACACTATCATAGCCGGAAAGTAAGCCCCCGAGTCTTTCGGGAAGGCGATCTGGTGCTCCGGTTGGTACAACATACTACTGGCATGCATAAATTATCCCCCCCATGGGAAGGGCCATTCATCGTGAGCAAGGCATTGCACAATGATTCTTATTATCTTATAGATGCAAAGCCACAGGAAAAGAACAAGGCGGACATGTCCGGAGAGGAATCTAAGCGACCATGGAATATAGCTCTACTTCGTCCTCTCTACACTTAACTAAGAAGTGTATGCATCTGAGTCGTCTCATATGTCAGCATATATGTCGGCAATGAGCTTATCAATGAAATGTTGGCACCTCGAGCAGTAACTCGGGGACTGCCTTAATAATGTTTGTTGTTTTTTGTGCGTTAGCTGGAATAAGTTATTCTACTTAACTCGGATTAGTAATGTGTGAGCACCAAGAACCTAACTCTTCGACTTGCTGCTGTCCAACAAGAATTGGCTTCATGGCAAGCAAGAGAACAAGTTTGGAATTGCGTAGCACATGAAAAACGACTAAGGAAAAGAATTTATTTGAGCTGACATTTATTTTTTGGACTAAACCTGTATTTATTTTCAAGTTATTATGCAGTTTTATTTTTGAGCTAAGTCTAAAAGTTTCCCAGTATTGTTAAGACAATTTTTGAAGCTCGGATTCGTAAGTCGTAAAACAAAATCAAGGTAGACACGAACCGAGCCAAGAGATTGGACGAACAAGAAAAAGAAACTCGGGGGCTACGCCCAAGTTAATCCGGCATAAGAACTTAGTAGCAAAATATCACATGCATATGGAATACAACTCCACCCGACATTCCGGGGATCTGATAAATTTTCAAGTTTTTTCGCTCAAGGAGCGGCAGGAGGAGGAAGTTCGGCATCATCTTTGCCATCTTCAATATCCGAGGCGTCATCTTCTCCATCACCGTCCGAGCCATCTTCATCATTCTCAACCTCTTCGTCCCCAGCGGCTTCCAGGAAGCTCGACCCCTCAACCCATTCATGAATGGGAGCATATTCGATGAGGCTATGGGCGCAAGCCTGGCGCCGAGCCACCCACTCCGGGTCATTGGTCCATCTGGATCCTGTGCGCAGGCGTGTCAGGAGGTTGAGAACAATTTTTTCATACTACGTGAGTATGTGGTGGAGAATGGTATCAGCTGCGGCACGCCCAGCGGACTCTCTCTCCAGAGGTCGAGCTGAGTCTCGGTTTCTATTAGCTTCTCAACAAGAATTGCGGTGGTCTCCGAAGTATCTTCGCCGGGCCAGAACGTGTTGAAGATGCGAACTGCAATGTCGAGGATGTCCTTGCCGTAATTTTTGATGAGCTCCAGGCGAGATGACAAGCTGACCAACAGGTCCTCCATGTCATAAGGAATCTCTTCGCCATTAGGAGCGGCAGGAGTACCCCTTTCTCGGCGGAAGTCAGCAACTGCTGCGCTCGCAATAGCAGTGCCCTCTGGAAATTTGCCTGGAAACGAGGCAAAGGAGGAAGGTCAAGATAAGACATATGAAGTAACCCGGAGAAGTAGGTCGGATAAGGGAAAGGAGCTTACGTGATATATGGCTGAGGATCCGGGTCAACTCCCTGGTGCAGTCACCACGTCTCTTCCGAAGCTGCTCAAGCTCAGCATTCACCGACCCAAGCTGGATGCCGGACTCCTTGAGTAGATCCTGGTCCTTGGTGATCTGGAGATTGAGGCGCTCGCGCTCTTCTGTGTAATCCTGGCCAACCTTTTTGAGCTCGGATTGGTGCTAGGCCTTCATCTTCTCCATCTCAGCCTTGAGCCTGGCAATCTCATCGTCCTTGGTCCGGAGGAGGGCAAGCTCATCATCTTTCTTCTTAAGCTCGGCTTGGTGCTGCCCTGCTTGTGCGAGAAAATGTAGCATCATATCAGGCATGGGCACACTATCTTCAAGTGATGCTGAAATAGTGTGTTGACCCGGCAGAGCCGAGGTATGAATGCTTGCCGAGCTAAGAAGAGAAGCAAATTGAAAGCACTGCAAGGTCGGACAAAAATGACTTACCCTTGATCTACTCCAGATTCTTCTGCATAATCGTGTTCTCAGCCTCCACCCCAGCTGCGGAAACCGAATGATGAGATTAGTTCGGCAGAGGAAGATGAAGAAAAACGAAGAAGCGCTAAGGAAGAAATTTACCCCTTTTCTCATATTCCGTGATAAGTGCAACCTGCTTTGCGCGTAGCATCTTTTGGGTATCCATTAAACATTGGAATTCAGCACTCCGGCGATTGGTGGTCACCTGAAAGGAGTACAGAAACATAAATTAGCTGGGTGCATGTTCGAAGTGTACAAAAATCCAGGCCAAGTGGAACTTAACCCGGCTCTAGGTGTGTGCATGTTCGAAGTGTACAAAAAATCCGGGCCAAGTGGAACTTAACCCGGCTCTAGGTGTGTGCATGTTCGAAGTGTACAAAAAATCCGGGCCAAGTGGAACTTAACCCGGCTCTAGGTGTGTGCATGTTCGAAGTGTACAAAAAATCCGGGCCAAGTGGAACTTAACCTGGCTCTAGATGTGTGCATGTTCGAAGTGTACAAAAAATCCGGGCCAAGTGGAACTTAACCCGGCTCTAGGTGTGTGCATGTTCGAAGTGTACAAAAATCCGGGCCAAGTGGAACTTAACCCGGCTCTAGGTGTGTGTGCATATTCAAAGTTCTCATGGAGCTACGTTAGTTTTCTAAAGAGCATCCGGCCGAGTAACGAATTACTCCCCCGGAGGCTCGGAGACTAATGGTTATTATCTACAACATGTAAAGGGGAAGCGACGTACCTCCATCATCCGCCCCGCGAGGTTGATCGCCTTAGCGGCTGTGTTCATTTGGGCGGAAAATTCAGCGGGGCCGAATTTCTCCGGAAGATCGTCGTTGTGGACGAACTCCGCCTTGTTCCAATTCATGACAAATTCAATCAAGCTCGGAGGGTACCGCTCACCGGTGGGCATATGGGGCGCCACCAAGCCCTTCGCGTGCGCTTCTTTCCTCTCAACCAAGGCAAGGGCTGGGCTAGTGTGCAGAACCATCTGCTGTGCATCAGTTGGCTCGGCAGGGGCGTCCTTCGCTGCTGGAGCTTTCTTGGGAAGCATTGATGCGAGGGTACGCTGCCCAGCCTCGACGAATGCTGGCTTGGTAGCGTCCGGAGCCTTTTTGCCCTTGGCTTGCTGGGAAGAGGAAGTCGTCGCAGCGGATTCCCCTTAGGAGCTGCCGGGGTAGTTCCTCGCCGAGGTTGCGAAGACTCGGACAAGGCAGAGGAGCTCGGCGCTGGTGCTCTTGTTGCTGGACTTGGTGCCGCTGCTGATGTTTTTGCAGCCGGAGTTGGTGCTGATGCCGGAGTTGGTATTGGTGCTGGTTTGGTTGCTGGTACTGGAGCTGGTGCTGGTGCCGAGGTAGTTTCAGTGGTTGCTGGTTGCGGCGAAGCCGAAGTTGTGGATGCCGTCGCCTCGGCTGGACCGGTCTCCCCCACTCTAAGGTTACCCTCCTCTTGACGAGGTGGAGCAGAACCCGGAGCAGTCGTAGAACCCTCTGGAATAGGGCTCAGCGGACGTGACTCGTCGTCACAAGGGGGAGAAGGGCTAGGTCGGAGCGGTCAAGAGATGCTAGATCCACTCTGAGGGACCTCCACCGGAGCCCTGCACAAGAGAATAATGTTAGAAGAGAAATTACAACAATGCAAGGAAGAGCAAGTTACAGAAGGAAAAATGACTTACGCATCCGAGGTTTGGGCCTCCTTGGGTTTCCGAGCCCTTCGTGCTGGGGCCTTGCCTGCTGGCTTGGAGGCAGTCTTGTCCCCGGACTTCTTTCGCCTTTTAGCGGGCTGAGAAGGTTCGGAGGAGGAACTTGGAGCAGCCCCGCGCTTCTTCTTCGATGCTATCGGAACAGGTTCACCCGTAGCAAGGGGAGGGTCCTCGTGGATGTGCCCACCGGGATTAACTGATGCCAGAAAAGCAAAAGAAAGGGGGACAGCCTCAACAGGTTCAATCACCTCGACATCTGAGTGATCTTCATCATCGGGCTAATCTCTAATAGAAGAGAATTTACCGGTGGGTCGCTTTGTAGCGTCGGTCATCGGGAGGAACATCTCCTGGTCCGGCTCTTCCTCATCCGGAGTCTCCCGGTCCGTCGCCCACTTAAGGGTCAGATCGGTGCCGTCCTCAAGGGTCTGCTGAAGAAATAGCTGAGGAAAAGAATGAACAAAAGAGTCAAAAATGCAACAATAACCGACATGTAATTAGTCCGGGGTAAGTTTGCAACATGAAGCTTACCGCGGGAGGAAGCCTATCGCGGCAATAATGCTCAATTCCCCAAGTCCACTCAGAGGAGAAGTCCTTGTGGGTGGTGAACAGAGCCTTAACCCGGCGATATATCTCCGTGTTGCTCAGGTCGAAGGATGAGGTCCGGTTGGGGTCGCGGCCGAAGCTCATGTGGCACACCTTGTGGGTGCACTTCTGGAGAGGGGAAATTCGGTTGCGCACAAACGTGATCATAGCGTCCTCGTTGCGCAACCCAAGCTTCTTCAGCTCCACGAACCTCTTGTTGACCTGGTTGGCCAAGGCCGTGGGCTTCTTGGGGACGACATCCCATAACTCCGGGTTAGGTGGACCCGGAGTATAGGGAAGCAGCCGGATCAAGTCTTCAGCGCCCGTATTCCGGACGTAAAAGAAGGTTCGGGCCTACCCTTTGCAGGAGTCTAGCCCGCTGACCCGGGGGAAAACGGAAAGCCTCCGGGGCGAGATGGACGTGGCTCCGAACTGAGTAAGCTGTTTGTCCTCCGAATCGAGTTGAATGTTCGGAATGACATTACGACGAAGGCCGAAAAACCGGATCCATAGCTCCTTCATGGGCCAAAGTCCGGCATAGCCTTCGATCGTAGAAGCAAAAGCGGAAAGAGAGGTAATGGCGTTGGCAGGAAGGTGGTGCGGCTGGAGTTCGTAGGTACTAAGCCAGTCCCAGAAAAAGTCGCTCACCGGCAAACCGAACCCCCGTTGGAAGTGGGACAAAAACACGACGTACTCACCCGGATTGGGTGAGGGGGCCAATTCAGAGGAGGCAAGACGAGCGGCGACGCCGGCGGGGATGCGTCTTGTCCGGTAGAGCTAGTCCAGGTCATCTTGGCAGACCCAGGACCTGCCCCACGCACCACGGTCCATCGCTGCGGTGTCCTCCTCCATTTCTTGCTCGACAACGACGAGCTCCTCCTCCGTCATCTGGTATTCGCGGCCCTTGCTGGAGCTAGCGGCGGCGGGGGGCAGAGGCCTGGATTGGCGAGGACCCGTGGCGAGGGAGTTGTGTAGCGGTGGCAGCGACGCAGAGTCACGGGGAAGCAATGCGGCAGCGACGCTGCTACTTGGAGCACTGGCGGCAGCGTGGTCGCGAGGAAGACGAAGAAGAAGAGCAAGGGGCAGAGGGGCGCGAAAGGGGAAAACTCCTAAGGGGTGCGCCCCTCCCCTATTTAACCACTCCCTCAAGGGGTGAGTGGGATCGCGTCCTGCGAATGAGCCACATGGTGTGGCCGTGTATAGCCCACCTCAGCCAATCAGCAGGGAGCCACACGAAAGGCAATAGAGCGGAGATGATCCCATGATGTGACACTGTGATGCGATAAACGAGGAAGCAGGCGTGACGTGACCCGCGCACAGTGATAACTGACAATTATTGTGGCGGTTACTGTGCTGGCCCTTAAAATAAGACAACATAATGATTACCCTCCACATGGGTTGGCGTACGAGAGAAGGAAACAAGACCCAGATGGAACCGTGGTAACCCGGCCATCAAGTGAAAACTTGGAGTGTGTAGAGGGAAAGTAAAACCATGAGGTCCGAATTAAAGTGGTAACCCGGCCGGCAAGTGAAAACTTGGAATGTGTGAAGGGAACGTAAATCCATATAATCCGAGGTAAAGAGGTAACTCGGCAATAACGACCAGAGCTCAGAATTGAACCTGATGTGGCCTTAGCGGCCAAGGCAGCTAGGACCACACCAGCTTCGGGGACTAATGTTGGGGAGATACCCCTGGGTAGGGTCACGCCGGGGTATAAAGGCCGAGTTAGCCGAGGTTCGGCAAGGCCAAAGCGGATGCTGGACGGGTCACCTCAAGGCAGGCCGAATCACGGGGTAACCCGGACCAGGGGGCGTTCGCCTAACTAAGTCTCAACCGACTTAAGCAGTAAGTCGGAAGTGCATGTTTTACTTGTATGCAGGAACAGGTGTGGCCGGATCAACTATGATTCGGGTCACGTCTAGCTTCTAGGAGAAGGAAGGAATCTCGCTGGTCAAAAGAAGCCCCGGTACGCACTACCTGAGCGAAGCAAGCAAGGGCAGGACCACCGGGGCGTGGCCGACAAGGGTGACGACGCCCATGTCGGCTGACGTGGGCGCCGCAGAGGCTCACGTAGCCTCTGCATGTGTGACGCAGGGGAAAAGCACCCCGGTCGGCTTACTGCTTTGGGAGGAGGCATATTCTTAGGAATATGCCTCCACGTATGCCCTAGGCAGAGACCGAGCTCCCTCTATAAAAGGGGGCTAGGGTTTCAGTAGAAAGGGTTCCGCTATTCTGATTTGGCTGGGGTTTTAGGTGTGGTATGTGGGTGAGAGTAAGAGAGCTCCTTCTTCCTCCTCTCGCCAATACAGCTCTAGGAGCACTTGTAATCTTGGAAGCAAAGCAATACAAACAACTGTGTGGAGAATCACTTCACTATCCCTCCCTGGATTCCTCTAGCGTGTATTAGTCCCCACCTTTAGCCTATCCATGGCATCTGCCGTGACACCACCACAACAATAGTGGGTAAGATTCTTGGCACTCTAGGGTAGCTATAATCATGATGGAATCACTCCTCTGGATATTATGAGTAATCATTATGCAAAAAGGAACAAAAACCTTAGTGATGCCACGAGTGTCCATCACAGCCCGATAAACTAATAAAAATCTTTGGCATGCTCTCAATTACTTAAAAACTGAAATTCTTGAAGGACAATGAATAGAAAAGTAGTACTTGCAAAGTCTTGATTCATTGATGTGGGAGAATTGAGATACTCTAGTATATATGCTTTTCATGACAACTCTCACACTCTTAATTTACATGATTATAATTTATTGTTCAAAGGCAAGCCTATGAGTTCATTACTTGACATGGAAAAAAGTTTACTCATTTGAATCATCCATGTTTACAATAATTTTGCTGCGCTATAAGGATGCATGAAACCCGTATGATATGCTTGCCATTACTATATCTATGCTGAAGTTTTTCAGATTTATGAAGTGGAGGAAACATGAGACTATTAATCATGAGTAAGATCACCATCTCGTTATTTCAGTTTAAATGCTGAGTTCCTTTTTGATTTTGGTTTTCTTGCTCGGGATGATCAATACGCCTATATCTTTTGAGGCCCCAGCCGCCACACAGAAGGCCACCATTCTCAGATTGCATCACAACACCACCAAAGGAGATCAACACCATAGTTCATCCCTTCCATCTTCCATCCCCTCCATTAGCCATAGCCATTACTTTGTACTTGAGACCTCCTTGTGATTCGGCGACCATTGTAAGAATATTTGATTTCAATCTAAGTATTTTACACAATGTTTTCTATCCTTGATCTTATTGTTATGAGTGAGTAGTCCTCACGGGTTGTGGGTTGGGGTGAAACGTCGCAGTGATTATGTGCATCTAATCTATGGGAGCATTGTGTATTGTTCGAATAAGAGATTTGTATCTTTGTTTCTTTTTCTCTTGTCTCAATCTTTGGACTTGTAGGTGCCCAAGACCCCCCGAGATCGATAAAGGCTTGAGGTGAGATACTTGGTCATCAGCGATGTCGTAGGAAACCTAGTGACAGAAAGGGGAGTGCGGTCTTTGCTTAGTGATCTATTGGGGAACAACAAAAACATCACTTCTTAAGGATTCGATCAGTGTTTTCACTTAATAATTGTTTGTAGTCTGATACTTCGTGGTGCAAAGGGTTGGATCAAAAGGCTATTGCTATGTCTGTGGCTCACAGGGATTTAGTAAATCAGGATGTGCTGCCCACAATTTTTATCTCTATTAAAACATTTGACATGGTTGTGCTTATTATTATGTTTATCCGATACGATGTGCAGTTGTAGGTGAATCTTCAACCCTGGACTATCTCCATCTATTGAAATAACCCATGATATAAAGTAAACTAGAAAGGTCCAGTAAACGAAGGTAAAACGAACAAACAAAGTCTTGTAGACGTGTCCTTATTTAATTCCTTTATCATTGTTTCCAAAGGTTCGATTAAACCTAGGTCTACTAGGAAATAAGACTATTATACTACATCCGTGAATCTGGATCGAAGGTATCAACCCTTTTTCTGGCGCCATTGTCGGGAAGAAATTTTGCTATCCTAGTGAGGTCAGTAGGGACTTTGTTTTTAGTTTTAGTATTTGTTTGTAGTTTATTTCTTTTTATTAGTTTACTTTCTTGTTATCTATTTGAAAACCCAAAAAAATAGTTACTTGTTATTTGTTTCCTTTACTTTAAAAATACCAAAAAGATAAGAGGCATGGCTCAAAAGAGACTTGGGGAGTATGCTACTCCCACTGATGATTTTATTCGTGTACCTATTACTCAGCCCGCTGTTGATGTGGAAGCATATGAAAAGCCTAACCTTTTAAGTATGGTTCAACAAAACCAATTTGGGGGCTCATCTTCTGAGGATTAGGTTTGCACTTAAATACTTTTACTGGAATTTGCGACATGATGTGTATTAAGGGTCTAGGTCCAAATGCTGTTAAATTATGTTTGTTTCCTTTCTTTCTAAGAGGAAAGGCTAAGGACTCGCTGCTAGCTCTACCTAAGGGCACTATTAAATTTTGAGAGGAATGCACTAATCTATTTATGACTAAATTTCCCCCCAGCTAAAAATATGCAACTAAGATCCAACATTACAAGTTTTAGACTTGAAGATCGTGAGCCACTAGCGCTTGCATGGAAAAGTATGAAAGAAGCCGTAATGAACTGTCCTAGTCATGGGATGGAAGAATGGATTATATTGCATATATTTTATAATGGCCTTAACCCAATGTCTAAGTCTATGCTAGATACTGCAGCAAGAGGAACAATCATGTGAAAGAAAGTGAGTCTTGCAAAGAAATTACTTGATGATATGCAAAACAACCATGCCCAATGGCATGTGTAAAGAACCTCAAAAAAGGTGAATTCAATCACCGAGGTAAACAATGAAGAGCTTACTTGTAAGGTAGACGAGTTACTCAACATAGTAAAGGGTAAGGAAGCTATCCAAATTAATGCTATCACTACCGATGTTCATGATGTTAATTTTATAGCTCGCACTCCTTATAATCCTACTTGGAAGAACCAAAAAATTGTTTCTAATGTTAAAAAAACATTATTCTAATCCTGTAGGGGCTCCTTACGAGAATAATGATAATCATAATGGAACAAATCATGGCGATCTCTCATTTGAACATACTGTTAGAACCATTATGCAAGCTCAAACCGAGCAAAATAATATTCTTATTAAAATTATGGAGAACCATGAGAGTAGTATTAGTAAATTATCTAATCAAGTCGTTGCAATTGTAAATGATGTATAGGCTCTACAGGACAGGACAAAGACTGTGGAGGCTCAATTGGGCAAGCTGGCTGAGAGCCAAGCTCTCATACTAGTAAAGTTTGCTAGAAAGCCTGAGCCAAATCAGGTAGAAGACCTCAATATGATGAGGGTGGAAATGAATGAAGAGAAGCCCGGAGAGCTGGACTATATCAACGTGCCAACACCTGAATACACCATGGAAGATCTATTAAAGATGATCACCTTAAATAATCCTGGTCTAGAACAAGGTAATGATGCTATGTACCAACAATTTATTCAACAAGTAGCATCTAAAGTTTGAGATTTAGGAATGGAGTATAAGAGACTAGCTGATAAGCTTCCTTCTAAGCTAGATGATATATTTGAGCCCACTATTAAAATTAAAATTGGTGTTAATGAGATATATGCACTTTGTGATCTTGGTGCAAGCGTCTCAACAATTTCCAAAAGTCTATTTGACAAGTTAAACTTGGGGCCTTTTGCAACCACTGAACTGAGACTCCATCTTGCTGATTCAACTTATAAACAAGATGTTGGGATAAAAGAAAATATAGTTGTTGAAATTAAAGGAAGTCTGACTCTTATTGATCTTGTTATAGTGGACATGCATGAAGATCCCATAGCACCTATAATTCTAGGTAGGCCATTCCTAAGAACTATTAAAGCTTTAATCAATCTACATGAAGGAAATGTGAGAATAGGACTATCGTCTAGAGATCCTTTTATAGTCCACTTCCCTAGGAAGAAGAAGGCCAAACTTAATAATGATGATGATGGTATAATTACACTGAAAGATAATTACTTTGGAGTTGGTGTTCCACTCACAAAATCTAAATGATCACCATCTGGATCAAGCTAATTGACCTTAACTATACGCGCTTCATGGGAGGCAACCCATGTGAAATTTAAAAAATTACTCTTCTGTTAGTTTTGTTTTGTTTTTGTTTTGCTTTGTTTTTAATAAAGAGTGTTCAAGAAGTCCTTTGGAGATAAGAGAAGAAAATAAGGCAATCCTTGATATTTTATTTACTAGTACATTTCTTTGCAACACTCACTTTCTTTCAACGCCTAAAAGATCAACGCCTAAAAGGTATTGTTGATTTTTATAAAGTACATTTGCTGTTATTTTGTCATTTGCTAAGATGTGTAAAGGCGCACAAAGCTACAGCTTACTGGCCGCGTAACAACCACTCGTACGACCGGGAGACCCTATACCATGTGTCCGTACCATATCGAGGCTCTCGAAAATAGAAATATTGATTTTTACCGCTAGACTCAGTGGACGTAACGACCACTGGTATGACCGGAGGCGGTCATACCACCCGCCCTTATCATACCCTTGAGCAAAGCATCAATTTTCAAGCAAACATACTGCACGCATAATGACTAGTAGTACGGGCATGCACAACTATACCGTGCACCCCTACCAATTGTGTTGGCAGAAGGATTCCTTCGACCCCAAGGTATGCACTCGGTACGAGCGGGCTCTGACCGTACCGCCCACCCGTACCACATACTTGGTTGCCATATCATCCTAGGAAGAGGTAACCCTAAATTTCAAAAACACAAAACTTCTCTTTCTTCTACCTCCAAACTCTAAACCACCTCCATTGGATCTTCAATTTTATTCAATATTTCTTTGATTCCTCGCTCCCAATCGATCTAAGGTATGTTTCTCCTCTAATCCCCAACTTATTTCATCAAAACTCTGCTAAATCTTTCACCATTATCAATCTAGACTTAGGTCTTGTTCTTGAGATAATCTTGATATTGAGCATGCTTAGTTTTATTTTTAGAGTTTCTTTTGTAACAAGTGTAATGGATCGTGTATGCTATGTTTCTATTAGACTAAATTTTGATTAGCATTTTTACTTATTTATTTTATTTGAGATGAACATGAGGAGCTGTACACATGTGATGGTTGCGGACAAATCACACCACCCGTTGGCATGCTAACTCCCGAGTCACTAGGTATCGAGTTCACCGAGGAGTTTTAGCTGAACCGTTTCAACTGTCTCAAGCTCCAAGAAATCAAGTCCACCAAGTGAGCGTGTCCCTATATCCTAAACCAACTTGGCATTCATGCTGATTTCAATTTACTTTGCAACAATGTTGGTTTGTATAACGTTGTCTTTTAGGATGCCGCCACGTACCGCCGCTTGACACTCGAGTTTCTCGGCACCTTGACACATTCAGTGTGCTCACACTATTGTTCCGAGGAGCAAATGCCTGGAGTTGATCGCATCAACTTCTGTCTTATGGCCTGTGACTACTCCTTGACACTCAACCAATGGGCTCACTACTTTGGGTTTGCCAACAACACCACCGACATACGCTCCACCACCTTTTTTCTAAATCTAGCACTTTAGGAGTACTTTAATAGAATGAGAATTCATGGAAACACACCCAAGGGGAACCAAATTGATCATCTTGTTGTTCATTACTTGTTTTATGTTATTGCTAACACCTTGCAGGCATGTGGTGAGTTTACTAAAGTCAATGAGGAGGATATAATGATCCTCACTAAAGTTGGTATTCCTAACTGCAACTTAACACCAAATTTGGGTGCCCTTCTTTTATTTTACCTTAAGCATCAAGATCTGAAGTATCGAGGTGTAACATCCCAAAACTTTAATACAAGTGATCAAGATCCAAGTCATCAAAATTACGGTTAACCAAAACTTTTCCAATTAAAATTATTAAAGCATTCATATGTGTGTGCATTTAAATTAGGTGTTGATTTGAATTGCCATGATTAAGTGATCCATTGCTGGTAAAATGATTCTTAGGTGAAATAAAAATCATCTAGATCATTCCCAAACAAATCCCAAAGAAAAACAAATCAAAATGAATAAAAGAAGGAAATGGTCATTTGTGCTATTTTAAGCAACATGCCTACTTTGGCTATTCCTAGGACTCAATTCTTAACAGAAATGAATATGCATCTTTGCACCCCTTGCTAGTACATATAGTAGTGTACCAAGGCCCACTTTGTGATCTGCCAAAAACTTTCAAACACTAATTTTAAATGACATTTGAAAATTGAATCTAGTGTAGGTATCAAGATCACCATATTTCAAAAACCACTCAAATGAGCTCCATTTTCAAAACCCAAGCAACCACAGAGGCTTAAGCATGTGTCTAGCAACTCCACCAAAAATCATCTCAAAATTCAAAACTTGAACTCTTTCGGCCATTTCTACAAACACTTGGTGGACAAAATTCAAACAAAACACAAAACACTATTTTGAGCAGTATTGTGGCCAAACTTGTTCCCCACATTGCCACAACACTCTCTCCACTGCTTCCCCTACCCCTCTCTAGCCTGGCCACCCACTGTGCCACGACCAAATGGTCATGGCCATTAAGGCCGAGCACCATTTGGGCACCCCCACCAGCGACAGCACGCCACAACCGCCGCCAGCGTCGTCCACCATGTCCAGGAGGTCGCATGTGGTCCACCTCCACCGCCCAACCAGCCCCAGCCCGAGGATAGCGAACAGAGCAGCCAGGAACCGCCACGCCCGGAGACTGTCGGCCATGCCGACGCTGCGTGTAGAGCGCGCATGGTCCCCGCTCGACCAGACCTCGCTCGCTCCAGCCGCCCGCCTACATGATCCCCACCGTCCTAGGAAGCTAACGGACACGCTCATTCACCCGACCGTGCCTCGTAGTCGCCGGCCGCCACGAAACTCGCCGTCGGCAGAGACTTAGTGTGCGCCGCGCCATTCACTTCCCCCAACCACAAACCACTGCACACTCACCGCCGTGACACTCGCCAGGGCACCGCCCACCATCCTAGCGCACCGCCCACACCTTTATCTCGCTGTGCCATCGTCACCGGCGAGCATCGCCCATGCTTCTCTGCCGCTTCTCCGAGCCTATAAATAGAGGCCTCCCCAGCACTGTTTCCTCACACCACTCCACTCCCCTCTCCTCACTGAACCTTCCCCACCTCTAGCCGGAGCAAGCCGCCGTCCGCAGTGCCAAAATTTTACTGGAGTCCGCCACGGAAGGAGGAGAAGGGCGCCTCTAATCAAGGCCACCTCTCGGGACGCCGCCAGTACCAAGAGGATTGCCATCGTCTACCAGTTCGTTTGCCCGCCTCGCCGCCGTAGCTGGAGCCCTGGTATGCCCTCCCCATACCCCCACCGAGCTGCTAGGGTTAGCCCTCGCCGGCGACATGTCCGTCATCGACGACGAGCCCCAGCCGTCGATCTAGGTTCTAATCTAACGGCCCACATTGCCCCGTACCGCTTCACGTGTAAAGAGCCAATGGCAGGTGGACCCCCTATCAGCTGTTCTATGTGCCGCGGAACGCCACTGGGCCGGCCCATTTTCCTTCCCGCGCTAGCCCAGCAATTCAAATTTAGAATTTTCTAATTTAATTTGAACCTAGTTATGTCCCTTAGTTTAAAAATCAATTCAGAGAGATTTAGAAATCTAAATGGAGTGAATCCAATTGTGTTGGAAAACTTATGAAAAGATCCATCCAAGCCCATTGGAATTAATTCAACTAGAGTTAGAGATCTCTCCTAGTAAAAATAACAAAAACAGAAGCATTTGCACCTTGCAACATTTTTATAAAATCAACCAAAATAGATTTTGAGTTGATTCCAACTCTAAAAAATCACATTTAACCATACCTATCTGAATATGAAATAATATTAAGGTTTACACGCAGTGACTTTGGACTAGTACCAAAATAATGCTATATAGGCATTTCTAGTCACTTTAAATCATTAAATAATAAACTTAAACTTAAGTAAATATGATCCAACCCTTAAATCACATTCCCACATGTTAGGATATGTGGTGAAGGCATGTGTCCACATGATCCCATATTTTAGGTGGTGAATATTAAATCTTAGTTATTTTCAATGAGTAGAAATTACTTTTGTTAAATAAAAAGGATGAAACTTGTTAATAAAATCTTGTGATGTTTCTGATGGTACTAGATCATCAAATGTGTGCCTTAGAGTGCTAAGTAGACTAGTTAAGTATTGATTGGTGATTGTGTACTCCCTATGTATTTATAGACGATAGTACCAACCAAGCTTTCGAGGGGGAGGAGTTCTACCCAGAGGAAGAGGAAGAAAACTTCAACCACTGCACTACCCAAGGCAAGCCATCATTAACAACGCAAGCTAACCCTTGCAAGCTAGATAACCTAAGCCAAGGCCTTAGGCATGCTTTGGTGATATCATTTGGAGTTATACCTAGTCCAAGATTTAATTCCTAGCTTTACTTATTTACTTCACCAAAGTCCTTTACTTGTTTTGAAGGTAGCATAAAAAGTATAAAACTTGACCTATCTAGATAACTTTAGATGTCATTCTATGGCATGAGATTGACCCCACCTTTCCACCTTAGTGAACACTCTTAACTTAGTAGATTAGAGCTAGATCAAAACTTGAGTCACTTTTAGATGGGAATACTTGGTGAAAATGAATTGTGAAAACCTTAGAATGATGAGGCATTCTATTGAGATGTTTTGACATGTGTTGAGAAACACAAATAGTTTATGATGATAAAAATGTTGAGGTATGAGCCTTGACTCTTTTACGAAACTGATGGTTGGATTCAGATGCGATCCCATTCCAAATTTACCGTACAACCACAATACCTGAATTGGGTAAGGCTTAGCCAGAAGTTTATATGCATTAGTATTAGTTCCCTCGCGGGAGAGGTTTGAGCTGAGGCTACCTCTCAATGTTGTCCACCTATGCAGTGCCCAAGATGACAGATGGTCATGGTTGGGAGGCCATGCTCATAGGAGAGGTGCTTATACTAGGGTGTGTAAAGGAAAGGTTATGTTTGATTATCTGCATACTAAGTATGATGATTCACGGTTATCCCTGACAGATGTATCGAATCTTGTGGTGAAAGTGTACCACCTCTGCAGAGTGTCAAACTATTCGAATAGCCGTGTCCGCGGTTATGGATAGTTGGAGTGGCCATACTGTTTCGTTGTCAGATGTTTTCAAAATGACTTATGAAATGAATGATGAACTTGACTTGACCACAACAGGGTTGTGACAATGACACTAGCTTCCCAACTTAAGTGATTCTAGAACTTTATTTTATCTTTCTTTGTTTCTAAACTCAGCTTAGGTTTCAAACTTAACTTTACAATTAATCTTAGAGTTAGCATTTTACTTTAGTACTACCCTACTTGCTAGTGGTAGTTTGCGAGTACTTAAAGAGTACTCATGGATTTTGTCCCTGGCTATTCCTATGGCCATACTATGAAGGAGACTACCAAGATGACGGTCAGCAGGACGACTATGATAACTAGGACTATCTGCCTTCGTGAGCAGTGCCTGTGCCCCTGAAGATGGACCCCATCGCTACGCTTATTATTTATTCCGTTGCTTGTTGTATTAAGACTGGATCATGAGATCCTTATTTGTGTAATACCTTATGTATGGTTTGTAATGGATGATGTACTGTGATATCCAATCTGTTATGTCTCGCAAAAATGGTAATCCTGGGATTGCGAGGTATGGCATAACAGGCATCTAGGATTAAAAACCCGGGTGTTGACAAGTTGGTATCAGAGCCATCCTGACCATAGGAGACCCTAGTTAGAATGAGTGTCTAAACCAAAAACTTAGTTTCAAAAACCAAAGTGAGTATTTATGAAAAACTATTTCCTCTCTTACCCTTGGGAATTCATTCTTTCTCAAAAATTCATGTTCCTCCAATTCTTACATTACTACATAAAATTTGACACACTTGATCACCTCACTAACTTCCTCATCCTTAATTCTTGTAGATGGAATCTCACTTCAGCAAGTTCTACCAGTTGGGAAACGGAGGTCAGTTGATCTTCGAGAGGGATCTGGATTCACTGCTAGAGTTATTGGGACGCCCGCATCCAGAGTTTCTTGGAGCTCAACTTCTAGGACCCCCATGAGGAGATTTGTAGTGGCTAGTCACCGCTGATCTTCGAGGAAGCATCGAAGCACCCATGTCCAGGAGAATTCAGTTCTCCATGAGAGAGAACAACTGGCTAGATGGATTAGCCAGGGCAATGCATGAAGCTCTCGCACGTCTATGTGCCCTCAGTGTCAACCAGATCCAAGGAACCCGTTTTGCTCACTATGCAAGACGTGACTTCATGGGAATGCTGATGGAGATGCCAAGTCATCCCGAACTGAAGCGCCAAGTGGAGAACCTCGACTTCCTGTTGTACGATCGTCAGAAGGAGTTGGACAATGCTAGGGAGTTTGCCAACCACAACCGTGCCATCACCGATCACAAGGCCCAGACTTTCTCACTGCTTGCCAAGGACCGTCAGTCTCTTCGCCGCCAGCGCAAGAAGAAGGATCGCACCATCACCCATCTTTGCAAGAAGGTGGCCGACCTCGAGAAGACCGTCAAGGAGCAAGAAGCTCAACTTGCAACAAAGGAGGAAGAAGAGGAGGGTGAAGACATCCAGGGAGACATGGATTCTTACCTCAGGAATGATGATGACTTTCTGGAGGAGGATGCCATGGACTTCTACACTGATGATGAGGACTCCAACTTCATCGAAGATGAGTAGATGCACTAGAGAACTGTCGTAGCAGGAGATGTATCGGTCCCACTGTATCGTAGCTTGCAGAATGGTTCTTAAAACCATCTGATTTTCTTTGTTGTGATGTGTGTGTTTGTATCGTGTGCCTGTTTGCATGAATGAAATGAAGTTAGTCGCAAAAACCTGAGTCAAACTCAAAGTTTTAGCTTTGAAACCAAAACCATGAGCTCTAGAACTTTCCCTCTTACCCCCTTTATCTACCTCAATCTTCAGATGACTCGTGGAAACCAAGGAGGGAGCAGCTCATCGCAGGACCCAATGCTGCAGATCTTGCAGAATCTCATCGCAGACAGAGAAGCAAGCAGAGTAGAGCGCCAAGCTAATCTAGCAACACTACAACAGATCGCCTAGATGGCTCTCAACAACCAAGGGCATGGAGATCAGGATCATCAAGGATCCAAGCTGAAGAACTTCCAGAATACTAATCCCCCAATATTTAGCACCTCAGAGAAGCCCTTAGATGCCGATGACTGGTTGTAGACGATGGAAAACAACTTGGAGGTAGCCAGAGTTGATGACAACGAGAAAGTTCTCTTTGCCATCCACTATCTGGTAGGAAACGCAAGAGCCTGGTGGAACTGTATCCGCCTGATGAACCATGGTCAAGTTATGACATGGGAAGCCTTCAAGATCAAGTTCAGCCGCACCCACGTGCCATAGGGACTAGTCACTCGAATGAGGGATGAGTTTAGAGAATTGAAGCAAGCCAGAATGACTGTGGTGGAGTACCGTGATAGATTGCTGTCCTTAGCAAGGTATGCCCCTGATGAGATCAACACGGAGGCCAAGAAGAAGGAGAGATTCCTGAACGAACTGCATGATGAGATGCAGACTGTCCTCGTCAACATCCGTTCCAAGGATCTCTAAGAGCTAGTCGACTCTGCCATTCAGATGGAAGGGACGATTAACCAAGCAAACGACAACCGCAAACGTCGTATGATGCAGCAATATGGATCCAACAGTCACCATAAGTACCGTCCCAACCCCTCACCAGGATATGCACCCAGAAACAACCGACCCCCAATGTCTCGCCCAAGCTACCCCAACCATAGCGGAGGCAATGTGAAGTCCGGAGGAAACAACAACTCCGGTAACCCCAACAATTTCAACCGTGTCCCTCCCAAGAGCAACAACAATAACAATACTGCACCCAGAACTAGTAGCAATGTTGTGCCTGTCGCAGTGAAAGACAAGTCCCAGATCACCTGTTTCGAGTGTGGAGTGAAGGGCCACTATTCCAATGAGTGTCCCAAGAAGACTGCCGCCACTGCCAATGTGAATGCCCCAGCTCAATAGCAGCATCGTGTTCCACCAGGGAGAAGATTTTCCCTAGGGAACCCTCACAACCGCAACGGTCGTCTCTTCCACATGAACGCAAAGGAAGCCCAAGAAGCGCCAGATGTAGTTCTGGGTATGTTTTCTGTCAACTCAGTTTTAGCAAGAGTATTGTTTGATTCGGGAGCATCGCATTCATTTGTCACCGAAGAATTTGCATGCACTAGTAAGATTCACCCAACCAACCTGAAGCATGTCATGATAGTTCAAATCCCCGGTTCAACTACAAAAGCTAGAAAAATTTGCAAAGTTGTGCCTATCAGAATACATGGGATTGATTTTTATGCCAACCTAATTGTACTCGGAACCAAAGGATTGGAAGCAGTACTAGGTATGTACTGGATGTCAAGGCATAAAGGACTGATAGACTGTGCGAAGAAAGCCATCACCATGACCAGTAGCTCTGGAGTCACAGTAGAGCATAAATCTGAAACCCTACCCCGTCAATTCAAGTGCAACAAGAGTCTAGCCCTGCCCACCATAGACAGAGTCAGAGTAGTCTGTGAATACCCCGACGTGTTCCCAGATTAATTGCCAGGTATGCCCCCGGATAGGGATATTGACTTCATTATCGAACTAATCCCCGGAACCAGACCCATAGCCTAGAGACCCTATAACATGAACCCCTCAGAGTTAGTGGAATTGAAGAAGCAGTTGGATGCAATGTTAGCAACATGCTTGATTCAACCAAGCACTTCGCCATGGAGATCACCAGTGTTATTCGTCGACAAGAAAGATGGAGGCAACCGTCTGTGCACAGATTACAGGAATCTGAATGATGTCACCATCAAAAACAAGTACTCTTTGCCGAAGATAGAGGATCTATTTGACCAGTTGACCGGTGCCCAGCTATTCTCAAAGATTGATCTTAGGACTGGTTATCACCAACTTAAGATTCGTGGAATGGATATTCTGAAGACCGCCTTTACTACTCGCTATGGTTTATACGAGTATATGGTTATGTATTTTGGATTAACCAATGCCCCTGCTTATTTCATGAATCTCATGAATAATATCTTTATGAATTTCTTGGATAAGTTCGTCGTGGTGTTTATCGATGATATCCTTATCTACTCCAAGTCAGGAGAAGAGCATGAGCAACATCTAAGAATCATCCTAGAAACCCTGAGAGAGCATCGGTTATATGCCACGTTTAGCAAGTGTGAGTTTTGGCTGAAAGAAGTAGGATTCCTAGGACATATTGTGTCTCCCGGAGGAGTCTCTGTTGATCCCGCCAAGATCAAAGATGTCGAAGAATGGGAAGCCCCAACCACTCAAACCCAAGTCCGTGCATTTCTCGGATTAGCGGGATACTACCGCAAGTTCGTAGAAGGATTCTCGAGCATCGCCAGACCCATGACCCAATTGCTGAAGAAGGACAAGAAGTTTGAATGGACCGACAAATGTGAAGCCAGTTTCCAAGAACTGAAGAAGAGATTGATATCAGCCCCAATATTGATCATTCCAGATATCAAGAAGCCGTTCGACGTATATTGTGATGCATCCAAGATTGGTCTCGGATGTGTATTGATGCAAGAAGGCAAAGGCATAGCCTATTTGTCTCGACAACTGAAGCAGCATGAGCAGAACTATCCGACCCATGATCTTGAGCTAGCAACCGTAGTTTTGGCATTGAAGACATGGCGTCACTATTTGATGGGTAATCGCTGTGAGATTTACTCAGATCAGAAGAGCTTAAAATATATTTTCACTCAAAAGGATCTGAATATGAGGCAAAGGAGATGGATAGAGTTAATCAAGGATTATGACCTTGACATTCACTGTCACCCCGACAAAGCCAATGTGGTAGCGGATGCTCTTAGCAGATTGCCGTGTAGGCTAAACACCATGATTAAGGAGAAGCAACCAAATTTGTATGAGGAGTTGGAGAAGTTTAGGACTGAGCTTGTTAGCAAAGGATTTTTAGCTAGCATTGAACTTCAACCCACATTAATCAGCCAAATCAAGGAAGCCCAGAAGGGAAATGAAAGTATCGACGGAATCAAATGTCGTATTGGTACAGGAAAGGTACCTGGATTCACTGAAGACGAAGAAGGAGTTTTGTGGTACAAAGGACATATCTGTGTGCCAGCAGATTCAGAGCTAAAGAAAGTTATCATGCAGGAAGCTCATGATACTCTGTATTCTATCCACCCCGGAGGAACGAAGATGTATCAAGATTGGAAGGAGCAATTTTGGTGGCACAAGATGAAGAGAGAAATTGGAAGCTACATCGCCAAGTGTGACATCTGTCAAAGAGTCAAAGCAGAGCATCAGAGACCCGCAGGACTGTTGCAACCTTTGCAGATTCCGGAATGGAAATGGGATTCCATCGTAATGGACTTTATCACCGGATTACCTACTTCTAGTAGGGGAAATGCTCAATCTCGGTCATTGTTGATAGACTGTCCAAGGTAGCTCACTTTATCCCTATCAAGACAACCTACCAGAGTTCGAAACTAGCAGAGTTGTATATTGCTAGAATTGTTAGTCTACATGGAACCCCCAAGACCATAGTATTAGATCGAGGAACCCAATTTACCTCGAGATTTTGGCAGAAAGTCCAGGAAGGATTAGGAACCAAGTTGAACTTCAGCACTGCTTATCACCCGCAAACTGATGGATAGACTGAGAGAGTCAACCAAATCCTAGAGGATATGTTAAGAGCTTGTGTTTTGGAGTACGGATCAAAATGGGAAGACTGCCTGCCCTTCGCAGAATTCTCATATAGCAACAATTATCAAGCTAGTTTTCAAATGACACCATTTGAATTCCTATAGGGAAGGAAGTGTCGTACCCCTTTGAATTGGTCGCAAGTAGGAGAGAGTCAGATCTTTGGACCCGACATTCTCCGAGAAGCTGAAGAGAAGGTTCACAAAGTCCATGAGCACCTCAAGACCGCTCAATCCAGACAGAAGAGTTATGCTGACAAGAGAAGGAGAGACCTGACTTTCAATGTCGGAGATTTTGTATATCTCAAGGTTTCACCATTGAAGGGAACCCAACACTTTAGTCGGAAAGGAAAGTTAGCCCCCAGATATATCGGACCCTTCAAGATTCTGAACCGTCGAGGAGAGGTATCGTATCAACTGGAACTACCCGAAGAGATGTCAGCCATCCACAATGTGTTCCATATCTCGTTACTTTGCAAATGCCTGGAAGTGCCAGAGAAGACTGAAGTTTTCAAGAACATCGATCACAGAGCTGTGGAAATCAACAAGGACCTGACATATCGTGAAGTGCCCATCCGTATCTTGGAGGACGCATACAGAACCACCAGGACCAGAAGTATCAAATTTCTCAAGATTCAATGGATCTACCATACAGAAGAGGAAGCCACTTGGGAGCGAGAAGATTACATTAGGACAGAGTTCCCAGATCTCTTTAGCTCCTAGTTTTCTTTCGTAAATCTCAGTATGAGATTTTGTTTAAGGGGGAAGGTTTGTAACGTCCCAAAACTTTAATACAAGTGATCAAGATCCAAATCATCAAAATTAGAAACTTTTCCAATTAAAATTATTAAAGCATTCATATGTGTGTGCATTTAAATTAGGAGTTGATTTGAATTTTCATGATTAAGTGATCCATTGCTGGTAAAATGATTCTTAGGTGAAATAAAAATCATCTAGATCATTCCCAAACAAATCCCAAAGAAAAACAAATCAAAATGAATAAAAGAAGGAAATGGTCATTTGAGCCATTTTAAGCAACATGCCTACTTTGGCTATTCCTAGGACTCAATTCTTAATAGAAATGAATATAGATATTTGCACCCCTTGCTAGTACATATAGTAGTGTACCAAGGAACACTTTGTGATCTGCCAAAAACTTTCAAACACTAATTTTTAATGACATTTCAGAATTGAATCTAGTGTAGGTATCAAGATCACCCTATTTCAAAAACCACTCAAATGAGCTCCATTTTCAAAACCCAAGCAACCACAGAGGCTTAAGCATGTGTCTAGCAATTCCACCAAAAATCATCTCAAAATTTAAAACTTGAACTCTTTCGGCCATTTCTACAAACACTTGGTGGATAGAATTCAAACAAAACACTATTTTGAGGAGTATTCTGGCCAAACTTGTTCCCCACATTGCCACAACACTCTCTCCATGGCTTCCCTACCCCTCTCTAGCCCGGCCACCCACTGTGCCACGATCAAATGGTCATGGCCATTAAGGCTGAGCAACATTTGGGCACCCCCGTGGACGACAGCACGCCACAGCTGCCGCCAGCGTCGTCCACCATGTCCAGGAGGTCGCCTGTGGTCCACCTGCACCGCCCAACCAGCCCCAGCCCAAGGACAGCGACCAGAGCAGCGAGGAACCGCCGCGCCCGGAGACTATCGGCCATGCCGACGCCACCCGCAGAGCGCGTACAGTCCCCGCTCGACCAGACCTCGCCTCGCTCCAGCTGCCCGCCTACACGATCCCCACCGGCCTAGGAAGCTAACAGACACGCCCATTCCCCCGATCGTGCCCCGTATTCGCCGACCGCCGTGAAACTCGCCGTCGGCAGAGACTTAGTGCGCGCCGCGCCATTCACTTCCCCCGACCGCAAACCACTGCACACTCACCGCCATGACACACGCCAGGGCACTGCCCACCGTCCTAGCGCACCGCCCACACCTCTAGCTCGCTGTGCCATTGTCACCGGCGAGCACCGCCCATGCTCCTCTGCCCCTTCGCTGAGCCTATAAATAGAGGACTCCCCAGCACCGTTTCCTCACACCAATCCACTACCCTCTCCTCACTGAACCTTCCCCACCTCTAGCCGGAGCAAGCTGCCGTCCGCAGTGCCGGAATTTCGCCGGAGTCCGCCGCGGAAGGAGGAAAAGGGCACCGTTAATCAAGGCCACCTCTCGAGATGCTGCCAGTACTAGGAGGATCAGCGTCGTCTACCAGTTCTTTTGCCCACCTCAAAGCCGTAGCTGGAGCCTTGGTATGCCCTCCCCATACCCCCACCGAGACGCTAGGGTTAGCCCTTGTCGGCGACATGTCCGTCGTTGATGACGAGCCCCAGCCGTCAATCTAGGTTCTAATCTAACGACCCACATCACCCCGTACCACTTCGCATGTAAAGAGCCAATGACAGGTGGACCCCCTGTCAGCTGTTCTCTGTACCGCGGATCGCCACTGTGCCGGCCCGTTTTCCTTCCCGCGCTAGCCCAGCAATTCAAATTTAGATTTTTCTAATTTAGTTTGAACCTAGTTCCGTCCCTTAGTTTAAATCACATTCCCACATGTTAGAATATGTGGTGAAGGCATGTATCCACATGATCCCATATTTTAAGTGGTGAATATTAAATCTTAGTTATTTTCAATGAGTAGAAATTACTTTTCTTAAATAAAAAGGATGAAACTAGTTAATAATATCTTGTGATGTTTGTGATGGTACTAGATCATCAAATATGTGCCTTAGAATGCTAAGTAGACTAGTTAAGTATTGATTGGTGATTGTGTACTCCATATGTATTTATAGACGTTAGTACAAACCAAGCTTTTGAGGAGGAGGAGTTTTACCCGGAGGAAGAGGAATAAAACTTCAACCACTGCACTACCCAAGGCAAGCCATCATTAACAACGCAAGCTAACCCTTGCAAGCTAGATAACCTAAGCCAAGGCCTTAGGCATGCTTTGGTGATATCATTTGGATTGATACCTAGTCCAAGATTTAATTCCCAACTTTACTTCTTTACTTCACCAAAGTCCTTTACTTGTTTTGAAGGTAGCATAAAAAGTATAAAACTTGACCTATCTAGATAACTTTAGATGGCATTCTATGGCATGAGATTGATCCCATCTTTCCACCTTAGTGAACACTCTTAACTTAATAGACTAGAGTTAGATCAAAACTTGAGTCACTTTTAGATGGGAATACTTAGTGAAAATAAATTGTGAAAACCTTAGAATGATGAGTCATTCTATTGAGATGTTTTGACATGTGTTGAGAAACATAAATGGTTTATGATGATAAAAATGTTGAGGTATGAGCCTTGACTCTTTTACAAAACTAACGGTTGGATTCTGATGTGATACCATTCCAAATTTACCGTACAACTACAATACCCGAATTGGGTAAGGCTTAGCCGGAAGTTTATATGCATTAGTATTAGTTCCCTCGCGGGAGAGGTTTGAGCTGAGGCTACCTCTCAATGTTGTCCACGTATGCAGTGCCCAAGATGACAGATGGTCATGGTTGCGAGGCCATGCTCATAGGAGAGGTGCTTATACTAGGGTGTGTAAAGGAAAGGTTATGTTTGATTATCTACATACTAAGTATGATGATTCACGGTTATCCCTGACAGATGTATCGAATCTTGTGGTGAAAGTGTACCACCTCTGCAGAGTGTCAAACTATTCGAATAGCCGCGTCCGCGGTTATGGATAGTTGGAGTGGCCATACTGTTTCGTTGTCAGATGTTTTCAAAATGACTTATGAAATGAATGATGAACTTGACTTGACCACAACAGGGTTGTGACAATGACACTAGCTTCCCAACTGATGTGATTCTAGGACTTTATTTTATCTTTCTTTGTTTCTGAACTCAGCTTAGGTTTCAAACTTAACTTTACAATTAATCTTAGAGTTAGCATTTTACTTTAGTACTACCCTACTTTTAGTGGTAGTTTGCGAGTACTTAAAAATTACTCATGGCTTTTATCCCTGGCTATTCCTATGGCCAGACTATGAAGGAGACTACCAAGATGATGGTCAGCAGGACGACTATGATAACTAGGACTATCTGCCTTCGTCAGCATTGCTTGTGCCCCTAAATATGGACCCCACCGCTATGCTTATTATTTATTTCGCTGCTTGTTGTATTAAGACTGGATCATGAGATCCTTATTTGTGTAAGACCTTCTGTATGGTTTGTAATGGATGATGTACTGTGATATCCAATCTGTTATGTCTTGCAAAAATGGTAATCTTGGGATTGTGAGGTATGGCATAACATGCATCTGGGATTAAAAACCCGGGTGTTGACACGAGGTCCCATATATGAAGGAGGAGTCATAACTGTTCTTGCGCGTGCACTTCAAGTCAACCTAGGTAATATCCAACCATTGGTAGGAAGTCATAGTCTTGGTTTTTCTACTCTGAGATCTTGTGGTATGATTTTTAGAACCAATGGTAGATACTTACTTGATATACCTAGGGTGGACCACTTGATCCTAGAACCTTTGCCTAATGGTCTATTCTCTATCGAGGAGGGATGTTTGCGTTATGACACGCAGGTTGAGGCAGGTCTACCCTAAAAAGAAGTACCCATGGGAGAGGAAGGAGAAGATGAAGAAGTAGACAAGAAGGACCCGAACGAGATGTGCATCCACCAAACTACTACACCACCTATGAAGATATTTATGCTCTTGAAGTAAATGTGCAAAACATGAACAACCTCTCCATCAACCTTCAAGATACCACTACCAACCTCGCCACCTAGTTCCATGATTGGAGCAGCCAATGGAACATGGGAGATTATCCACCACCACCACAATGAGAAACAAAAGGATTTACAAAACCCGAGCTTAGGGATGTGTTCCCCGACAATTTTATTTGTGTAATAATAGGGCTGTACTCCAGCTTCTTGCGAGTTTTGAAACACTCATGTTGGTTTGTTCAAACACTTTGATTTTCTTTCATTTTTCGTTTGCTTTTGTCTTTTGTTTGTTTTTATGTCTTAATTCCTTGTTTGGTCGTAAGTTCTTTTATATTCTCTAATCCCTATCCCCAAAAATACAAAAATATTTTCCCCTTTTTACTTTTTCATGAAAGTGGATTCACACTTTGCTTCTTTGCTTTAATTTTATTATGGGAGTGATTTTACTTGAGTTTTGAAGGAACACACCCCTATAATGAAGAAGATTGTGAAGTCACCCATGATAGGTATGTCTTAGGTCTCCCACTTTTGAAGTTTGAGTTGTTTATTTTAGTTGGTTGATTTTCTAACATGCCATGCTAGTGGGAGTAATTCAAAATAGTTAGAGTAAAGCTTTTTAATTGAATGAATGATTAGTTGTGGAAGCTTTTGCTCCAGTTCTTTTAGCTAACCAAGTCTTGCCTTGGAAATAATATTGTCAAACAAGTACAACAAGCAAAAGTTTGAAATGTATGACTTGTTTGATGAATGATTGTCTTGAGTGTTTACCCTTGAAGATACTTAACCCCATAGATGACATCCTTGAAGTAGTTGTTTGATTGAAATGAAGTCTAGCGGTAATTGTGATACATGCTAAAGCTAACCTTGTGGATCAAACAGTGGTACTATTTAAAGAGTTCTATGTTTCTCATGCACACCTTTGGTTGCCAACAACTCCACTTGCCTACGAACAATCTATGGTACAACCCCTGATTTCAGATATGAGTTGACGACATGGGTGGGATAAATGTCATCATAGTGGACAAAAGTATTGGTACTCTCAAAGGTTGTGCAAACCATTATTTGAAAGAATCACTCAATGATCTTTGAAAGAATGAAGAAAAAAATATATGAAGATCCACATAACAATTCCTTGGCATGGTCTCATTAGTACTTTATGAATTTTCTTGAAAGACAATGATTCGAATAGAAGTGTTTTGATAGCCTTGATTTACTAATGTGGGTGTCAATAAGACACTTCACTGTTCTGCTACTTAGGACATGAACTCCCTTACTCAATTTTGCTATTAAAACATCCTAGTGTTCCTTGGCAAGATGATACATTGCAAATGTATCTATAATTTTTGATGTTCCATGCTTGGTTTTATCCACTTTCTTGTGTTTTGTCCACACATTGGAGTACTTTTCATATGATTTCTTAGACTAACCTATTAACAAAAGCCATAGTGCCAGCTGCCTGTTTTCTGCTGTTTTTGGTTCCAGGAAAGTCAGATAATGAATATTCTCGGAATTGGACGGGACAAAAGCCAAAGTGCCTATTTTTCCGGAAGTCATCAGATGCCAGATGGAGAAGGCCTAGGGGCCGGCCACACCACCTGGCCGCGCGGCCAGGCTTGGCCCGCGCTAGGGGGTGGTCTGGCCGACCCCAGCACCCCGTCGGCCTCTCCTTCCGCCTATATATTGCCCTCGGGACGAAAACCCTAAGTACCCGATCAAAAATCCACGAAAGAGTCTGTAGCCACCGTCATCTCCATCCCTAGATCAGGAGGGATCTGAAGCTCTTCCCGGCACCCTGCCGGAGAGGGGAATTCACCCTAGAGGCCTTCTTCATCATCATGCAAGCCTCCGGTGTGATGCGTGAGTAGTTCATCTCTGGACTACGGGTCCATGTAGTAGCTATTTGGCTGGTTCTCCTCCTTTGTGCTTTCATGTCTAGATCTTGTGATCTCCGTTCATGATCAAGATCATCTATTTGTAATTCTGCATGTTGTGTTTGTGGGGATCCGATGGATATTGAGAAACTATTTCAGATTGATTATTGATTCTATCATGTCTTTGTTATTTTTGATCTTGCATGCTTTCCGTTGTTAGTAGCTATCTTGGCCAAGTAGATGCTAGCAACTCCAAGAGTTAGTATTTATGCTCGATAGTGGGTTCATGCCTCTGGTAATCTGGGGAAGTGATAGAAATCTCTAAGGTACTAGATGTGCTGTTGCTACTAGGGAGAAAACAACAATCCTTTGTTCATAGAACAATCGTATTGTTTACATTACATGCAATTCGTAAAGCAATAATATGTTGCTTGCAACTTAATACTGGAGGGGGTTCGGATGATAACCTGAAGGTGGATTATTAGTCATAGATGCAGTTGGATGGCAGTCTATGTATAATGTTGTAATGCCCAATCAAGTTCCAAAGGAGTCAAGATGATTAGTATATGCATATATTGCTTTCTCGGTGTTTGTGAATTGCCCCGCTGTAATTTGTTCACCTAGCATGTTATATATCTTAAGGAGAGCCACCTCTAGTGAACTATGGATCCCAGTCCTTTCTTTTACATACAATCTACAAACTATTTACTGCTTTGTGTTTACTTTCTGCAAACTATTACTTCCTTCCATTTGATATGTTTAATCCTTTGTTTTTAGCAAAACCGATGAGATTGACAACCTCATCGCAAGTTGGGGACAGAGTTCTGTGGTTGTGTTGTGCAGGTCTCCAGGTTGCTACTAGCACCAGTAGTGCGCCCTGCCAAGGCTCAGCTAGCAACACCTTTGGGGTGTTTCCTTGCTCCTACTGGTTCGATTAAACCTTGGTTTCATAACTGAGGGAAACTTGATGCTGTGCTCATCATACCTTCCTCTTGGGGTTCCCTAACGAGCTTGTTAATACACGAGCCATGACAAGCTAAGAGTTAACTAGAAGAATTGGATTGATTGTTACACTTCTAGTTATTTATACTTATATTAAACTCTACTTTGATTGTCTTGATTTACCGAAGCTTGTATAATATTCTTGTCATCTCTCTAACTTTGATGAACCTTTCAAATGGATGAAGTGTTGGACGCATATGACTGCCAACCGTAAGTGAATTCATATTCTTGTTGTTTCAAGTGTAAATGCTAAATTCCTTGTAGTTCTTTTGTATCTTCTTGCTTGAGGGCGATCAAGATTTGAGCTTTGGGGAGGTTGATGGCTCTAAAAATAGCCATCTTTTCACACGTTTAAACATTGTTTTTAGTCAATATATTGACAAGAAACTCTCTAGCCTTGCCACTAATGTCTAATAATTTCAAAGATATGCAAACTATTGGTTTGATTTGTGTTGTCCAGGAAATGACGATTTTTTATGTGAAATCAGGAGTCATAATGAAGATTTTGAGGAAGTCCACACGACCAAGTAATTCTCTTGCAATTTATAGGCGCCTGCAGCCGTAAGGACCACATGTAGGGGCAGGGTCCGCCCATACCATCCACCTGTAGCATGTGGCAGCGGCTTCGTCTCATCAAACCCTACAACTTTAGTGAAGACGCCTATATATTTTGTGGCCTCAGTCGCCGCAGAGAAGGCCACCATTCTCAGATTGCATCACAACACCACCAATGGAGATCCACACCATAGTTCATCCCTTCCATCTTTCATCCCCTCCATTAGCCATAGCCATTACTTTGTACTTGAGATCTCCTTGTGATTCGGCGACCATTGTAAGAATATTTGATTTCAATTTAAGTATTTTGCACAATGTTTTCTATCCTTGATATTATTGTTATGAGTGATTAGTCCTCACATGCTGTGGGTTGGGGAGAAGCCTCTCAATGATTATGCGCATATAATCTATGGGAGTATTGTGTATTGTTTGAAAGAGGGATTTGTATCTTTTGTTTCTTTGTCTCTTACCTCAATCTTTGGACTTGTAGGTACCCAATATCTCTGAGATCGATAAAGGCTTGAGCTGAGATACTTGGCTAGCGGCAATCTCATAGGAAACCTAGTGACAGAAAGGGCGGTGCGGTCTTCGCATAGAGACACATTCGGGATCAATAGCAACATCACTTCTTAAGGCTTTGATATGTGTGATACATTGCAAATGTATCTATAATTTTTTATGTTCCATGCTTGGTCTTATCTACTTTCTTATGTTTTGTCAACACTTTGGAGTACTTTTCATATGATTTCTTGGAATAACCTATTAACAAGAGCCACAATTCCTGTTGCCTCTTTTCTGCTATTTTTGGTTCCAGGAAAGTCAGAAAATCAATATTCTCGGAATTGGACGGGACAAAACCAAAGTTGATATTTTACCGGAAGACTCACGGAGCCAGAATACGAGACGGAGGAGGGCCAGGGCCTGGCCAGACCATGTGGTGGCGCGGGCTAGCCCTGGTCGTGCCACCAGGTGGTGTGGGCCCCTCTGGCCTCCACCGACCTTGCCTCTTCGCCTATAAGAAGCCTCCCGATGCGAAAACCCAAAATAGAAAAACCTCTAGCCACGAAAAGTTCTGCTGCGCCGCCGCCACCAAAGGGGAGATTCGGGGGACAGAAAGTCTTTGTTCCGGCACCCTGCCGGGACGGGGAAGTGCCCCCGGAGCCATCTCCATCGATCTCCACCGCCATCTCCATCCCCGTTGCTGATTCCCAGGATGAGGAGGGAGTAGTTCTCTCTCGAGGCTAAGGGTTCTACCGGTAGCTATGTGTTCATCTCTCTCTATGCATGATCATATTGTGATCATGAGCTTGTAATCTATAGATCTACCTTGCTACTCAAGTGCTTTAATAGATCTCTGCTCTCCCCATGTGTGTGAAAGTGACAGCGTGCTCACCATGGTGGCACTTAGTCTAGAGATTACAAATACTTGTTATGAGTTATATTTGGAGTTGGATTTCTTTATGAAATTGTGGTGTTTGTTGGACTCATCTAGTACTCAAGGTGACAGTGTGGGGTTTTCTAGATGGGAAAGATGGACTTTGAGGTGTGCTGTTATAGCCCTACCATTGATTAGAGTGTTCAACCGGAGAGTAGTTAAGAGTAGTATCATGAAGATAATATATTTATATGAGAGTGTTCACTAGTGAAAGTATGATCCCTAGGCCTTGTTTCTAAGCATTGAAAGACCGTTTGCTACTAGATCTGTTACATGTTTGCTTGCTTCCATCTTTATTTCAGTTTTCCTTTAGTCTCTTCCACGCCATCAATCTATTTTCTATCACCGTTACCACTTATAATTATCCATACCACTTGTATTTCACTATCTCTTCGCCGAACTAGTGCACCTATACACCTGACAAGTGTATTGGGTGTGTTGGGGACACAAGAGACTTCTTGTATCTTGATTGCAGGGTTGCTTGAGAGGGGATACCTTTGACCACTTCCTCCCTGAGTTTGATAAACCTCGGGTAATCCACTTAAGGTAAAACTTGTTGCTGTTCTACAAACCTCTGCACTTGGAGGCCCAACAACTGTCTACAAGAATAGAAGTGCATAGACATCAAGCTATTTTCTGGCGCCATTGCCGGGGAGGTAAGGTAAAAGGTACTCACATCCTCCGGTGTGAGTGCTCGAAGTTATTTCCTTTAGATTCTGCAATTTTGTCTTTTTGTTTCTTGTTTTCACTAGTTAGGCTTAATGGAAAACAAAAAAAATTAGAGAGCTTTTTAGTCTTTTTCCTAAGTTAGAACTCGAATTCTTTGAAAAGAAAATTAAAAAAACCCTTGGAACCTTCTTTGCATGCTAATAGCAATGTTATTAGTATGAATCTTTTGAACACCTTTGTTACTAATGCTATCGAAACGTCTAAGCTTGGGGAAGTTGGTTTTTATGAAAATGATCTTTTTAGTTACCCAGCTTTAAAAAAGAAAATTTGCTCTGATGATACTTTATCTCCCATATGTGGTAATTCTGATGATACTTGTGATATTTTAAATCCACATACTGAAAGCATCCCTTTTAAAATACCTATAAAAAATGTTGAACGTGTTATGAATAACTGCTATTTTGGAGATGGAACTGTCCATCCCGGTGATCATTTACTCTTTATACATGAATTATGCGAGTTGTTCAAGTGTGCAGGTATTTCAATGAACCAAGTTAGGAGGAAGCTATTCCCTATTTCACTTAAGGGCAAAGCAAGGGAGTGGTATGAGCTACTAGTTGATCCTCGTCATTTGGAGTGGAAGGAACTTGAATCTCTCTTTTACTCTAAATTTTATCCTCCTCATGAAATTCATAAAGATAGGAGTTATATTTATAATTTTCATCCTCATGATGGAGAAAGTATTGCCCAAGCATGGGGGAGATTGAAGTCACTAATTCTCAAAGGTCCCATTCATGAGCTCCCCAGGAATATTGTTATTAATAATTTCTATGCAAGGCTTTCAGGACATTACAAGGACTATCTAGATACTTTTTTAGAGGGATCCTTCACGAGTAAGGAGGTCAAAGCTAAGTGGTATCTTCTTGGAACAATTCAAAGCAATACCGAAGATTGGGATAACAACAAAGGTAAAGAACTAGGTATAAACTATGAGTATGATTGCATTAAGTCTTTTGCTGAAACTGCTGATTTTCAAGAGCTTAGTGCTAAATATGGTCTTGATCCTCGAATTCTTATTGATTATTTTAAAACCTTTGCTTCTCATATTAATGCTCCTAAAGAAAAGTGGGACATGTATCATGAGCCTTTTAAAGACACTTGCATGGAAAATGAAATTGTTGTTAATGATAGCAATAAACATGCTCAAACCTCTGAAAGTACTATTTCTTATAAGCATGTTAATTTTTGTGGGATACATAGACCTTGTGAAAGTAATCGAGTTGAAGAAGAATATTGTATCACCCACAGGAATGAAAAAACTAGAATGTGGTATAGGGCTCTAAATGATCTTGGTAAAAAAGTTTGTGCCCTTTATCCTTTTATTTGTGAACTTTGCTTTGAAGTGGGTCATTTCAATTTCCAATGCCTAGGCCATAATAATAGCCCTTCTAATCCAATCAGTACTGCAATTTTGTATTGTGATGACATGATCACTCCTAATCAGCATGATGAACTTACATTATTTTTGGGGTGTGAAGAGTTATCAAGAAAAACCTCTTTGGTAGATATGGGTGCTTTTGATATGAATAGTGTCCTGCATGGTTGTCATCTTTATTGTGTTGATAATTGTCACACAAATACTTACATACAAAATATTATAGAAGATGAGATTTAACCAAAATATGATAGGACTAATATGTGTTTTGATCTTATTAATGAAAAGAAGGAATCCTCCAAAGTTTCTTCTATTGTCTCTAACAATGAACCAGGGTATATGGAGAAGCTTCCTTTCAAAACTCTCCATCCTAAAGAGAAGAATCTAAAGAAGAAAAGGAGGAGTAAAAGGAGGGAGGAAACGGTATTTTCCCCTAAGCATGTAGCTCCTATTATAGTTTTTGATGAGTCTGAACTCGATGATGTTCCTATGCCTGTTACCTATAGTAGTGATCATGATTGGGGAAAGCACACTTCTTTTGATATTGAAAATCTCTTTGGTACCAATTCTGAAAATGATGATATTAATAATTGTTGTACTATTAGTGCTATCCATGATCCTTTCAATCATGATATGTTTACAAATGAACACACTTTGGACGATAATTATTCTATTGCTTATGATGATACTACACCTCCAATATATGATGATTGTAATGATGATTATGATATTTTCAGTCCACCTACTATTGAGGAAGAAATTAATTATGATTACAATATGCCTCCTATATTTGATGATTATGGTGATGAGAATAATAATGATAGCTACTTTGTTGAATTTGCTCCCACTATAATTAATAAGAATGACTATATTTATGTGGGGAGTATTAATTCTTTTATGCATGTGGCTCATGATAAGAATGTTTTATGTGATAGTTATATCGTTAATTTTATTCATGATGCTACTGAAAGTTATTATGAGAGAGAGAAACATGGACTTATGTACCTCAACAATGTTAAGTTTCCCCTCTTTATGTTAAAAGTCTTGAAGTTCCACTTGTTTTGCTTTCCTCTGCTTATTGCTTTGTGCTTTCATGACTTGTTTATTTACAAGATTCCTATGCATAGAAAGTGGGTTAGACTTAAATGTGTTTTGAATTTGCTTCTTGATGCTCTCTTTTACTTCAATTCATATTTCTTATGTGAGCATCTTCTCAAACTATCATGCCTAACTTAAAGGCGTTAAAGAAAAGTACTTATTGGGAGATAACCCAAAACTTTTAGATGAATGTTGGAAGTTATTACCTCTATAATAACCTCTACTTATCCTTTTTATTTTCTTTTTGTTCCAAGAGTAACCTCTAATGAGAGAGAAGTAATGATTGGGAAAGTTGCTGTCCCGAAACAGATTTCTGTGCTTCACCGTAAAAATTCGTGTAAAATCTATGAATGTCTTTTTGAGGCGTGAATTTTTGTGCTTCTGCCCCAGGTTGTTATATAACTTTATTTAGTTCAAAACTTTTTTATTTGAGCAACAGAAGGTCTTCGAAAAATTCGTCTTTACCCGCTGGTCTGTTTTGACAGATTTCTGCCATTATTTGCATTTGCTTCTTGTTGGTTCCCTTTTGAGTTCTTTTGGGGAATTTATCTTTTTTAGGGAAGTGCTACAGTAGCTTGTGTTTTATTGGGAGTTTTATTGGTGTTGAAACTGAACCTAAAGACTTATTATCTTGAGAGCACTAATGTTGCTAATAAAGATTATGTGAAGTTTTGAATGAAAGAAAAATTTCAGGTGTATGGAAGGAATGAGTAATGAGATCAAGAATGGACTAAAGCTCAAGCTTGGGGATGCCACGCGTGTCACCCCAAGAAATATCCAAGAAGTACAAGCTTCAAAGCATGGGGATGCCCAAGGCATCCCCTTCTTCATTAATAAAAATCCCAAGTTTCTTCCAAACGCTTCATTTTTATTGTTTCATGCACAGTTGTGTTGTTCTTGGAGCGTCTTATTTTTCGTTTTTGTTTTGGTTTTTAGTTTGCGTGGTTTGCTTAGTTTGCTGAATAAATTGGTTGGACCCCCTCTTTCATACATTGGTTTCCAAATAGTTTGGTTTGGATTGGAAAAGAGTAGGAAAGATCATGCTTAAGTGGTATAGAGAGCTTGTTTTTGACTGTGGCCTATGCTTTGTCATGCCATGTTTGATATTGTTTTGGCTTTATGCTTAGTATTCTTTTTTGTAGCATGACTTGTTATAAACAATTGAGATTGCTTAATGTGCCTTGGATGAATCATGCGTTGTTTTAGCATATTAAAGCATAGTATTGTGGTATTCTCCTTTGATGCTTTATTTTGGTTGACTTGGCGCATGCTCACACCATGTTATGACTATCCCAAGTTGTCATAGCCTTTATGATCCTTTAGTTTTCAACTTGTAGTATCACTTTATGCTTTGATCAATGATGTTTTGTCGCTCTGCATGATTATGGCCATTATTGCTCTCTTAGTTTGTCGCTCCCAGTCTTTTGCTAGCCTCCACAACCAAGTGTGAGTTCCACTCATGCATCCAACTCCTTAAACCAAGTTATTCCAAAGAGTCCACCATACCTACCTACTAGCATATGCTATTCCAAGTATATTCATGCTTTTGTTTACCTTCCAAATTAAACTTGTTATGAGAAAACTAGTGATTAAAGCTCTCACGAACTTGATGGCACACTTTAGTTTTCTTGCCCATAATAAACTTGAACCATTGGGTCCTTCTTTGTTGCGTATATGCTTGCGTTTTATAAGTTGAAATTAGCAGAAGCATGTACCATGGGGAACGCTTTCAACATTGCACTTGTACTTTGTACCCCGTTGATATCATGTTCTTTTTCTTATGGATCCCGGCGGTGTGAAATAAAAGTGGAAATTGTAAGATCATGGAGTTTGTATGTGTGTTAGAGAAACACCTGGGCCGCTAGCCTAAGCCATGCCTAATCATGGTGGAAACTTGCAGCATCACCATAATGAGCATTCTATGAAGCATCCTCAATAAAAACCTATGCAAATAGCAAATAAAAAGATCGCTGAGATGCTCATTGTCTGCTTGCCTTGTCATTTTGATTATGGGATAGCTCCTGTGTCATGTGCAAGGGGTACCCCGTTGGCGGTTCTCTATGATACATATGTACTTACAATGACAAGAGCTTACTTGTGACTAAAGTTGAGTAGCATGAGGTTCGGTATTCGTAAGTAAGGGGCATGAGATTTCAGCTTATAACTTGTCAAGCATATCCTCTTAGTTGTGTCACTTTAACCTTAATCAACCTCAAGATGCTTATGATAGAGGGAATGAGAGCTGATAGCTATAAGTACCATAATTTTTGGAAGCTCTTTATGAGACTTGAATCCCTACTTCCTTTTTCAAAAGGCCTTTCTTCGACCATTATATTGAGTCTCCACCTTCTATCTTTATGCACTTACTTTGAGAGCATAGTGGCCATTCTTAGTTCTATGTGCATTGTCCCAAGACTAGTTGATTGATGCATACTTTGATATTGCTTGTTTTAAACTATTGTATCTAGTCACTCTTATGAACTTTGAAGGTGTCCTATGAATTTATATTTGCTACTCTATTGAGGGACAAGCTGAATACTATTATGCTATGTTTTCTTTATGTGAAACAAACAAACGTCTTGCAAAGCATTGTTATTCATGAATCTTTTGTTTGTGCCTTTTCATGTTGCAACATAGTTTCTATGTCTTATTGCTAGAACTTTGTCTTTCATGCTATGTTGAAGTACTATGATCCCAGTTTTGAATGTTTTACAAATACGTTGATCAAGTCTTTGATGGTGCATGTCACCTCAAAAATTATTCTTTCTTTTTATCACTTACCTACTCGAGGACGAGCAGGAGTTAAGCTTGGGCATGTTGATACATTGCAAATGTATCTATAATTTTTGATGTTCCATGCTTGGTTTTATCTACTTTCTTATGTTTTGTCCACACTTTGGAGTACTTTTCATATGATTTCTTGGACTAACCTATTAACAAGAGCCACAATGCTAGTTGCCTGTTTTCTGCTGTTTTTGGTTCCAGGAAAGTCGGAAAATCAATATTCTCGGAATTGGACGTGACAAAAGACAAAGTTGATATTTTACCGGAAGACCCACGGAGCCAGAATACGAGACGGAGGAGGGCCAGGGCCTGGCCAGACCATGTGGTGGCACAGGCTAGCCCTGGCCACGCCACCAGGTGGTGTGGGCCCCTCTGGCCTCCACCGACCTTGCCTCTTCGCCTATAAGAAGCCTCCCGATGCGAAAACCCAAAATTGAAAAGCCTCTAGCCACGAAAAGTTCCGCTGTGCCGCCGCCACCGAAGGGGAGATTCGGGGGACAGAAAGTCTCTGTTCCGGCACCCTGCCGGGACGAGGAAGTGCCCCCGGAGCCATCTCCATCGATCTCCACCGCCATCTCCATCATCGTTGTTGATTCCCATGATGAGAGGGGAGTAGTTCTCTCTCGAGGCTAAGGGTTCTACCGGTATCTATGTGTTCATCTCTCTCTCTATGCATGATCATATTGTGATCATGAGCTTGTAATCTATAGATCTACCTTGCTACTCAAGTGCTTTAATAGATCTCTGCTCTCCCCATGTGTGTGAAAGTGACAGCGTGCTCACCATGGTGGCACTTAGGCTAGAGATTACAAATACTTGTTATGAGTTATATTTGGAGTTGGATGTCTTTATGAAATTGTGGTGTTTGTTGTACTCATCTAGTACTCAAGGTGACAGTGTGGGGTTTTCTAGATGGGAAAGATGGACTTTGAGGTGTGTTGTTATAGCCCTACCATCGATTAGAGTGTTCAACCGGAGAATAGTTAAGAGTAGTATCATGAAGATAATATATTTATATGAGAGTGTTCACTAGTGAAAGTATGATCCCTAGGCCTTGTTTCTAAGCATTGAAAGACCGTTTGCTACTAGATCTGTTACATGTTTGCTTGCTTCCATCTTTATTTCAGTTTTCCTTTAGTCTCTTCCACGCCATCCATCTATTTTCTATCACCGTTACCACTTATAATTATCCATACCACTTGTATTTCACTATCTCTTTGCCGAACTAGTGCACCTATACACCTGACAAGTGTATTGGGTGTGTTGGGGACACAAGAGACTTCTTGTATCTTGATTGCAAGGTTGCTTGAGAGGGGATACCTTTGACCACTTCCTCCCTGAGTTCGATAAACCTTGGGTAATCCACTTAAGGGAAAATTTTCTCTGTTCTACAAACCTCTGCACTTGGAGGCCCAACAACTGTCTACAAGAATAGAAGTGCGTAGACATCAATGTTTTTTGCACTTAATAACCATTTGTAGCCCGGTGTTTCGTGGTGCACTCGGTTGGATGGAAAGACTATTGTTATCCCTGCTGCTCGTAGGGGCTCTAGTATATGCCCCCAAGAGATTATATCTATTAAAGCATTACACATGACTATGCTTATTATTATCTTTTATTCCATATGATGCGCAGCTGCAGGTGGATCTTCAACCCTGGCCTATCTCCACCCATTGAATCAACCGACAATAAAAATTAAACTAGATTGGTCCGGTAAACGAAGGTAAAACGAAAAAACGAAGTCTTACATATATGTCCTTTTTAATTCCTTTTAATGGTGTTTCCCAAGGTTTGATTAAACCTAGGTCTACTAGGGAAAAAGACTATTATACTACATTCGTGAATCCGGATCGAAGGTAGCGGGCATCCCGACCATAGGGGCCAAAGGATGGATAGGATAGCTCGCCAATGATGCTTGACCCATGGGACATACTACCCTCTAGTCACGCTTCGCTTGGCACACCATGGATATAGACAACACCAATGCGCCACGTTGCAACCATGCAAGGCGTCTGACTCATGGGGTCCTGGCCAGGACCCTCTCTAGGGGCCCGTCTGAGATCCCAGGGGCCGTACGCCAAGGGAGCCAATCCCCGGCAAGATCTAGACAGGTGGGACATGCGCTAGTGTCAGACTGGTCGGTGCAGGTGGTAAGAGACACGAGGTGTGGTGGAAGGAGCGCACTGCCACGTGGAGGGCATGCACTCTGTGCCCAAGCCGCGTGGTGAACGACCCTTCTGGTGTCCCCTGGCCTTTATAAATTAGGCGAAGGTTGGTCGAAGAGAGGAGGATGAGCTAGAGACAACCTTCTTGGGAACCATTGTAATTGTGATCATCCACTAGATAGTTGATAGTTGCAGGATGTAGGGCTCCGCACGTCGCGGACCTGAACCTAGGTAAAAAATCTTCTGTCTCTCTCTGTGTGTTCGGCTAGCTCATCGATCAGGCTCATCGCATGTTGTGCCCTTGGCTGAACTAACAAAGGGGATCACCTATCCCCGGTGTTGAAAATCAAGACACGACATCTAGCACGCGAGGTAGGAGGCATAGCTAAGGCGATCCACAATGGAAAATTTTCCATCAATTCTGGATGCCTTGCCTCGAAGCTTAGGAGGAGCCACTCGAAGCTTCGGAGGAGCCACTGGAGGCTTCTTTGGTGCCATCACTCACGCTAGCGCTGCCCGATGAAGGGCGGAACGACATCGGCAAGAAGAAGAAGAAGCTAGCCAGGACTCATCCAGAGGGAGGTCTGTTAGAACCACCTCGCTGGAGGAGAATTCCTCGTTAGAACCACCACCAAGCGTGGATCCTCCCTTGAAAGAGCGCTCGCTCGCGATGGAGACGCAGGTGCAGGAGGATGGAGATCCTACGAGGTATTGCTCACCCGAGCAACCGGCCTCTCATCGCCCGGTTGAAATCCATGGACCCCGGGGGTTTTTGCTATCGCTGGTAGCTAACGACCTGCCCCAACTCGCTCTGGGGCCCATGGTCCTGATGCGGCCCTTGCCACCAAAAAATCTATGCTTGAGTTTCTACCGGAAGTGGTCGGGGACAAATCGTGCGCCAATGCGTGGCTCGTGAGGTTCGTGCACTTTGTTAGCTGCTAACATCATCAGGGAGGGTCGACCATCTCGCGATCGATGGCCTAGGCCCCTCCCACTCTTGGGGCTAGGGGAATGACCCAACGCCATGTGACGAGCGATAGGCCCCCTCTCCCCTCAAATGGGAAAGCCACCGAGAACACCCTTCCCCTTCCGAATCGCGGCCGCTCGGAGAGCCACCTCAAGGGTGACCCCCCCCTGAAGAAAGCCAGGGGGAGGGGATAACCATGTATCGGTGGGTTCCTCCCAAACATCACGATCGTGGGACCTTTGACATGTCTTAGAAGAATGTCAAGGAGAAGACACTCGGACACACATAGAGTGTCACTAGGATCATTTTTTGCGATTGCGCCGAGACTGCCAGCGTCGGGCAGAGTGACCCCGCTTTCGCGACCGGCTACACCACCTTCACCCCAGAGTTGTAGAGGGTCACATGGCCCCCAAAGTTTTGGCCAGACGTACCAGATAATTATGACAAGAATACCAACCCCAAGGTCTTCCTACAGATATACTACACCACTGTACAAGCAGTCAGGGGAGATGAGAGGGTCATGACCAATTGGTTTCCTCTCGCCCTCAAAAGCGAGGCCCGGACGTGGCTCATCAACCTGCCCACGGGGTTCATCAAATCTTGGGAGGATCTTTGTGACCAGTTCGTGGGAGCCTTCCAATGCAGATTTAGGTGCCCAGGAACCGTCAGCGACCTTCACAAGTTGTCACGGAATCCCGAGGAGAACCTACACAATTCACTCAACGATTTTGGTAGGTGTTACACACCATACCCAAGATCACTCATGAAGCCATCGTGGATGCGTACCACATTGGCATCAGGGACCCACACATGAGGGAGAAGAGAGCACGCGTAACCTCGACACCTCCCCGTAGTTGTTCGCTCTAGCCAAAAAATGTACCCGAGCCAAGGAAAGATGACTCCTCCCCGGCGAGGCCATCGACAAAGACAACGACTCCACCAAGAAGAACTATCGGAAGCGCCTGCCCGTGAAACAGGCCCTAGCGATCGATCCAGAACAAAAGAAGTCAAATACACACAAGGTGGTCGTCGCCGACCACAACGACGGACCCTGGTGCCCCAATCACAAGTCACTAGCTCACGCCCTCAAAGACTACAGCCCGGTCAAGTCCCTAGTGGAGATTTGAATCCATAGGGACTGCTTCATCTGCCTCAAGCCTAACCACCACGCTGGTAGCTATGAGATTCGACACATTTTTGATGGCTTTTATTGATGGTTTTCTCCCATATTTGATCGTTTTCTGGTTTTACCTAACGCTAATACTTCGGTAGCAAAGGAAACTTGGTTTTTAATGTGTGTTTCAGGTCCTGAACGTCAACTAGAGGATTTAACTAGAGAAATACAATATTCTGGAGAAAACAAGCAAGTCCCACTTTGGAAGCACGTGAGGGGAGCTCATAGAGCCTTTAACGAGCAACTATACGGTGGGAATATTTTTCCGGCCACCTCTGTCTTGTCAAAAGGGACGGAGGGTTAAAACACAACACAATAGCGGCCACATGATCTACAAGGGAGAAAGAAGGGATCCGTAGAAGAAGGAGAAGACATTCTTCATCTCGCTCCACGATCTTTGACCTCCTAGCCAATACGCCCCCATAGCCACTACTTGTACTTGAAAGAGAGAGAGGGATCTCCACCTTGCAAGACTAGGGTTTGAGATTGTTTCTTCCCATCTTGAATTGTGTTGGATATTTTTCTATTCTTATTATGAATCTCCACGATAATTGTAACACCCCAGCATTAGAGCTTAGAAATAAGCTGAACACAGGTGTGTGCATTCCATTCATGAATAGAAAATCTGAATAATTTTTGCGCTTTTAAATAAAACTTGTCAAAGTGATTGAAGCTTCTCTTAACTTGGTGGAACTGAAGTAGATCATCAAGTTGACTGCGATAACTTTCAATATAACCTGGCTAAAACCTTATCTTGGGTAATATAATTTGATCTAAGGGTAGATCAAATGTAATAAAACTAAGTCACAATACACTACTTAATAAGGAGTACTAGATCTTCTAGAGATCCTCACATGGTATTCCATACAACCACTCAAAGATGAATACTTAATGTTCTAAAGCTGACATCAAGGTATTATCTATCACAAACCCTGAATCCCAAGTCAAGTATGTAACTTAAGTAAAAGAAACTCATAACTAAATCTTAAAACACTTGGTTGCCATAGTTATTCCACCATGGTAGTTCTTTAACATTCAATCTTATTACAAATAGAGTAGAAAGGGAAATCAAGCTAAGACCATCCAGCATATACTCTTAATATGATGTTAAGAGGTGACATTCCTATTTAACCAAGTCCTAGTGTTAATGGATCATCACTATTGAGTGATCAATTCTTGACCTAGAACTTATTGGCTCATAGCCTTTGACCTATTGTGTTGACCTTCCAAATACCTTAAGTAAATTAATCTAAAGGAAGAACTAGATGTGGTTGAGTGTACCATCATCAATGGAATGTGATCCTTAGTGGAGATCAAACCATTTGATGTTGGAGGAGTTAACTCATTCCTAAGATAACTAGAAGAAGTATTTAAATCGAAGAGTTTAGATAATAATTATGGAGCTATGAGAAAGCAAGTAGTATTAGTACGTCTAATAATAATCCTGTTAAGCCAAGTGGGTGTAAACTTAGAGTAAGCTTGTTTAACAAGATAAGCCTATAGAGAGACCAGTACAAGTCTACTACTTAGTTGAGTATAGATCTTGATCCGACAATTAGAAGCCTAAGCTTAGTTTGATCAAATGATGGTGGTCATTATTCTCAAGTCACTTGAGAATGGATGACTAGGTGTTGAAGAAGAGTTGTGAGTATACCAAATTAGGTAAAGTCCCAGTTAGATGAATCATCTAGCTTGATCATGAGAAGTCAAGTTAGGGTATAATGAAGTACATGATATGAGTTGAAAGGAGTAGTTGGAGGCATAGTGCTTTAGCCAAGTTAGTATAAGAACAACTTGTATTATGGAGAGTAGTACCATACCTATTCTGGAGGATTATTATCACTTGTGATGTATAGAAAGAACTATAATCTTGTAAGCCTTGGAAGTAAATATAAGGTGGATATAAAAGAAGTTAATGGATGGAGTTAGTAGTAGTTACATTGATGGATTCATTTGAGGTAATTAAGAAATGGAAGTTTCATACTAGAGTAATAATGGAGAATGAGTATTGTTGAAGTGGCATGACCATGTCATCATATGATGATGGAGATGGTGGAGTAAGATGATTGTCTTATTCAGGAAGATGTGATCTTTGTGAATAAGATAAGAGAGAGAAATAAAGTATATTTAGGAAAGGAATTCCTTATCTTAAGATAACCTTAGGGAGGTATTAAGGTAAGGATTCTTTAGAAGCCTTAACCAAGATCATATCAAATCAAGACAAGACCCATGTCTACCTCTTTGTTTAAAATCCTAGAATAAAGATGGGTAGTTAAAACAATTCCTATCTTTAGGCAGTCAATGGATAATATCTCTTAGTCAAATGAAATGTCTAAGGGACAAGTAGAATACCAGTTGAGAGTGTATTGATGGAAGCCTTGTCCATCTGATTGTCTTGAACCCTAATAGAAACTTAGATCCATGGAATAACAGATTACTCTAGGAAGTAATTCCAATATCTCTTTCAAAGAGGAGATATCAATCGTAATCATAGATTTAGAAGTAATGTCCTTCAACCTAGATCTCAATACATATTCATAATAGAATGTGAGTCTATTAAAAGCCTTCCTAAAACCCATGGCAGTTATTAATGATTGTTAATTATGCTTCTTGACTTCACCATGGTTGTCCATGGTAATCCTAAACACTATAAATCAGGGAGGATTTGAATGAGAGAAATTCCCAAATATGGAGAACCATGAAAATCAAATCATCATATCATGAACCACAAGGATTAAAATCTTATTAATGAATATTTATAATTCCTTTAGGAAGTTAAGCATTAATAGGATTCTATATTTATTATTCACCATTTCAAATCTTTACCATTATAATTATTAAGTGGAAACAAGATCATCCTTGTGAAATCCTATTGAAACAAATTCCTAAAACACTAAGTTCTATTAATATTTCTTAATAAAGAGGACCCTCCATATAATTATGGATATTTTATACATAACAAAAGAAATAAGGAGAAGAGGGTCATACTTGCTCTAGACAATGATATTGTTGACCTACTATATCTCTGAATATTTAAAACCTTGGAGAAAGTTATATTTGAAATGGTGTTATAAAAACAGAAATCAAAATAGAAAAAATAGGGAGAAAAGAGCAAAGCAGATTAGCTTGGGGGCGCAACCCATCTGCTATAGGTCGCGCACGAGCAGCAGCAGCAACTTTTCGCATGCTTTGCCACGGCCCAGTACCAGCCCATTTAGCCTCTCTCTCTCTGACTGACCGGTGGGACCGAAGAAGGACCACGGGTTGAGCCAGAGTTTTGGCTAGGGGGTTTCTTGCAAAACGACCGTCGTCGTCACCGATACGCACGCAGGCAGCTCACTGGCCAGAGCTCCACCATCCGCCGCCACACCATGACGTATGCCTCATCTATATTCGTGTTTCCGTCACCATGAGGGATAAGTACGCCACCGCAACGCTCTCGCTCATCCTCATCCTCATTCCCCCTCGCTCGCTCTCTTCCTCTCTCTGTACCGAAACCTAGCTCGCCGGAGCCACTCGTACCGATGCTCTCGACCATCCGAAGACTATCCAAGACCACCACGGTCCTCTTCTGTATCTTCTCGGTTGATTGCCCCAGCCCGGGGAAGCTGTAGAAGCCCCAGATGCTCGGATTGATACCTCCGTTCCCGACACCGGTCGCCATCAATTCCACTGATTCCGGCCGCGCCTACCCTCGCCGTCACCACCACGACAACCGAGGTAAGTCACTGGTCCTCATGGAAATCACGATCGTCTTCTTCTTCCTCTCTTTCGGTCTAGCCACGGGCACCCATCACCGCCGCTGCTGCCCGCTGATACATTGCAAATGTATCTATAATTTTTGATGTTCCATGCTTGGTTTTATCCACTTTCTTGTGTTTTGTCCACACTTTGGAGTACTTTTCATATGATTTCTTGGACTAACCTATTAACAAGAGCCACAGTACCAGCTGCCTATTTTCTGCTGTTTTTGGTTCCAGGAAAGTCAGAAAATGAATATTCTCGGAATTGGACGGGAAAATAGCCAAAGTGCCTATTTTTCCCGAAGTCATCAGATGCCAGAATACGAGACGGAGAGGTGCCAGAGGCCGGCCACACCACCTGGCTGCACGGCCAGGCTTGGCCCGCGCCAGGGGGTGGTGTGGTGGCCCCTGGCACCCCCTCGGCCTCCCCTTCCGCCTATAAGATGCCCTCGGGACGAAAACCCTAAGTACCCGATCAAAAATCCATGAAAGAGTCTGTAGCCGCCGTCATCTCCATCCCTAGATCGGGAGGGATCTGAAGCTCTTCCCGGCACCCTGCCGGAGAGGGGAATTCACCCTGGAGGCCTTCTTCATCACCATGCAAGCCTCTGGTGTGATGCGTGAGTAGTTCATCCTTGGACTACGGATCCATGTAGTAGCTAGATGGCTGGTTCTCCTCCTTTGTGCTTTCATGTCTAGATCTTGTGATCTCCGTTCATGATCAAGATCAACTATTTGTAATTCTGCATGTTGTGTTTGCGGGGATCCGATGGATATTGAGATGCTATTTCAGATTGATTATTGATTCTATCATGTCTTTGTTATTTGTGATCTTCCATGCTTTTCGTTGTTAGTAGCTACCTTGGCCAAGTAGATGCTAGCTACTCCAAGAGTTAGTATTTATGCTTGATAGTGGGTTCATGCCTCTAGTAATCTGGGGAAGTGACAGAAATCTCTAAGGTACTAGATGTGTTGTTGCTACTAGGGAGAAAACAACAATCCTTTGTTCATAGAACAATCGTATTGTTTACTTTACACGCAGTTTGTAAAGCAATAATCTATTGCTTGCAACTTAATACTAGAGAGGGTTCGGATGATACCCTGACGGTAGATTATTAGTCATAAATGCAGTTGGATGGCGGTCTATGTATAATGTTGTAATGCCCAATCAAGTTCCAAAGGAGTCAAGATGATTAGTATATGCATGTATTGCTTTCTCGATGTTTGTCAATTGCCCCGCTGTAATTTTATCACCCAACATGTTATCTATCTTAAGGAGAGCCACCTCTAGTGAACTATGGAGCCCAGTCCTTGTCTTTTACATACAATCTACAATCTTTTACTGCTTAGTGTTTACTTTCTCCAAACTTTTACTTCTTTCCATTCGATACGTTTCATCCTTTGTTTTCCGAAAAACACAGTGAGATTGACAACCTCATCGCAAGTTGGGGACAAAGTTCTGTGGTTGTGTTGTGTAGGTCTCCACGTTGCTGCTGGCACCGGTAGTGCGCCCTGCCATCGTTCAGCTAGCTACACCTTTGGGGTGTTTCCTTGATCCTACTGGTTCGATTAAACCTTGGTTTCATACTGAGGGAAACTTACTGCTATGCTCATCATACCTTCCTCCTAGGGTTCCCAACAAGCTCTACATCAACATCACACCAACACTTTTCTGGCGCCATACATAGAGCCATCAAGCATTTTTCTGGTGCCGTTGCCGGGGAGTCAACACAAGGGGAGTCCCTCATAACCAATCTCTTTACTTTTTTTTTGTTTTGCTTAGTTTCTTTTTTGCCTGTTTGCTTGTTTCTTTATCAAAAAACACAAAAAAATTAGTTTTACTAGTTTGCTTTCTTATTTGAAATCCCAAAAAATGACTACTCTTGAAAACACTAAGTTGTGTGACTTCACTAGCACCAACAACAATGATTTTATGAGCACACCTATTGCTCCACCTGTGCCTCAAGATACTTTCTTTGAGATAAAACCTACTTTACTCAATCTTGTTTTGAGAGAACAATTTTCTGGTATTGGTAATGAAGATGCTGCTTCCCATCTAAATAACTTTGTTGAACTTTGTGAGATGCAAAAGCATAGGGATATAGATGGTGATATTATTAAGCTGAAATTGTTTCCTTTCTCTTTGAGAGGAAAAGCTAAAGAATGGTTGAATTCCTTAACTAGGAATAGTATTGATTCTTGGACTAAGTGCAAAGATGCTTTCATTGGAAAATACTATCCTCCTACTAAGATTATATCTATGAGAAGTGAAATAATGAAGTTTAAACAACTTGATAATGAGCATGTTGCTCAAGCTTGGGAAAGAATGAAATCTTTGGTTAAGAATTGTTCCACTCATGGACTGACTGCTTGGATGATCATCCAAACTTTTTATGTAGGATTGAACTATTCTTCAAGGAACCTATTAGATTCTGCTGCTGGAGGTACCTTTATGACCATCACTTTGGGTGCTGCAACAAAACTTCTGGACAATATGATGGTTAATTATTCTGAATTTCATACTGAGAGAGCTCCACAAGGTAGGAAGGTAAATTTTGTTGAGGAAACCTCCTCCTTGAGTGATAAGATTGATATTATTATGTCTATGCTTGTGAATGGGAAAGCCCATATTGATCCAAATAATGTTCCCTTAGCCTCTTTGGTTGCTCAAGAAGAGCAAGTTGATGTGAACTTCATAAGAAATAATAATTTTGGCAATAATGCTTATAGGAACAATTTTGGTAATAACAATTATAAGCCATATCCTCCCAACAATGGTAATGCTTATGGAAGTTCCTACAACAATAATAGGAGTGCTCCCTCTGAACTTGAAGTTTTGCTTAAAGACTTTATTAGTAAGCAAACTGCTTTCAATAAAACTATGGAGGAAAAACTCTCTAATGCTGAAACAAATATAGCATCTCTGGTTGAAGCTCAATCTTATTTGAATAAAATGGCTGCTAAACCGGAAACTAATGATAATCCCTTTGCAGGTACTAATGCTATACAAGTAAGAATTGATGAAAATGTTAGACTATTAGCTGAATTACATGCTAAGTGGGAAAGGGAAGATGAAATTGCTAGAAACATTAGTGTTTCTACTATTACCACCACTAGTGTTGAGGCTAGTAATAGTTCTACTACTTTAGATGATAATTTTGATTTTGATCTTGATGGTTGCAGCATCTCTGAAGTTATTAAGTTCCTACAAAAGCTTGATAAAAGTCCTAATGCTAGTGCAATGAACATGGCCTTTACAAAACACGTTACTGATGCTCTCATAAAGATTAAAGAAGAAAAGATGAAACATAAAGCTTCTATTCCTATAAAACAAGAAGATGGTTGGGAACCCATCATTAATATGAAAGTGAATGACTTTGATTTCAAAGCTTTATGTGATCTTGATAATAGTGTTTCTATTATGCCTAGAAGGATTTATGATATGCTTGATTTTCCTCCACTTGAAGATTGTTATTTGAATGTCCCACTTGATGATAATGCTAAAAATACACTCATGGGGAGTATTAATGATGTTCTTATTATGGTTAACAATGCCTATGTCCCCGTTGATTTCTATGTTTTGGATGTTGAATGCAATGCTTCTTGTCCCATTACTTTGGGAAGACCTTTTCTAAGAACTGTTGGTGCCATTATTGATATGAAAAAAGGCACCATTAAATATCAACTCCCATTCAAGAAAGGTATAGAACACTTCCCTAATAAGAGAGTGAAGATTTATTTTGCTTCAACTATGAAAACAAAATTTGGTCTTAATGCTTCTTCATTTGAGAACACTTGATTCTTTCTTGCTTCTTATGCCTAACTTAAAGGCATTAAAGAAAAGTACTTATTGGGAGATAACCCAAAAGTTTTAGATGAGTCTTGGAAATTATTACCTCTGTAATAAACTCTCCTTATCCTTTTTATTTGATTTTTGTGCCAAGAGTAACCTCTAATGAGAGAGAAGTAATGATTGGGAAAGTTGTTGTCCCGAAACAGATTTCTGTGCTTCACCGTAAAAATTCGTGTAAAATATATGTAAGTCCTTTTGAGGCGTGCATATTTGTGCTTCTTCCCCAGGTTGTTATATAACTTTAGTTAGTTCAACACTTTTTGATTTGAGTAACATAAGGACTTCGAAAAAATTCGTCTTTACCTGCTGGTCTGTTTTGACAGATTTCTGTCATTTTCTGCATTTGCTTCTTGTTGGTTCCTTTTTGAGTTCTTTTGGGGAATTGAGATTTTTTAGGGAAGTGCTACAGTAGCTAGTGTTCTAATGGAAGTTTATTTGGTGTTGGAACTGAACCTTAAGACCTTTTATACTAAGTACACTAATGTTGCTAATAAAGATTGTGTGAAGTTTTGTATGAAGGAAAAATTTCAGGTGTATGGAAGGAATGAGTAATGAGATGAAGGATGGACTAAAGCTCAAGCTTGGGGATGCCACGCGTGTCACCCCAAGAAATATCCAAGAAGTACAAGCGTCAAAGCTTGGGGATGCCCAAGGCATCCCCTTCTTCATCAATAAAAATCCCAGGTTTCTTCCGAATGCTTCTTTTTTATTGTTTCATGCACAGTTGTGTTTTTCTTGGAGCGTCTTCTTTTTCATTTTCGTTTGCTTGGTTTTATTAGTTTTCTAAATAAATTGGTTGGACCCCCTCTTTCATACATTGGTTTGCAAATAGTTTGGTTTGGTTTGGAAAAGAGTAGGAAAGTTCATGCTTATGTGGTAAAAAGACCTCGTTTTTGACTGTGGCCTATGCTTTGTCATGCCATGCTTGATATTGTTTTGGCTTTATGCTTAGTATTCTTTGCTGTAGCATGGCTTGTTATAAACAATTGAGATTGCTTAATGTGCCTTGGATGAATCATGCGTTGTTTTAGCATATTAAAGCATAGTATAGTGGTATTCTCCTTTGAAGCTTTATTTGGGTTGACTTGGCACATGCTCACACCATGTTATGACTATCTCAAGTCACCATAGCCTTTATGATCCTTTAGTTTTCAACTTGTAGTGTCACTTTATGCTTTGATCAATAATGTTTTGTCGCTCTGCATGATTATGGCCATTATTGCTCTGTTAGTTTGTCGCTCCCAGTCTTTTGCTAGCCTCCACAACAAAGTATGAGTTCCACTCACTCATCTAACTCCCTAAACCAAGTTATTCTAAAGAGTCCACCATACCTACCTACTAGCTTATGCTATTCCAAGTATATTCATGCTTTTGTTTACCTTCCAAATTAAACTTGTTATGAGAAAACTAGTGATTAAAGCTCTCACGAACTTGATGACACACTTCACTTTTCTTGCCCTTAAATAAACTTGAACCATTGTGTCGTCTATGTTGTATATGCTTGCACTTATTTGTTGGGAATTAGCAGAACCATGCTTTCATGGGGAACGCTTTCAACATTGCACTTGTTACTTGTACCTAGTTGATATCATGCTCTTTTGTATATGGATGTCGTCAATGTGAAATGAAAGGGGAGCTTCTAAGTCCATGGAGTTATGTATATGTGTTAGAGAAACGTCTGGGTCGCTGGTCTAATCCATGCTGACATGGTGGAAACCTGCAGCGTAACCATAATGAGCTGTCTATGAAGCGTTCTTCTTATAAAAAAAGGGTCCTCTTGAGAAAAAAAGAGAAAAAAAGAGATTATGAAAAGAGGAAAGAGAGAAAAAAGCACCATATTCCCATGGTAAATAAGAAGATTGCTGAGATGCTCATTGTCTGCTTGCCTTGTCATTTTGATATGGGATTCTTCCGTATCATCGGGCAAGGGGTACCCCGTTGGCGGTTCTCTATAATACACATATATTTACAATGACAAGAACTTACCGGTGACTAAACTTGAGTAGCATGAGGAGCGGCCCTCGTATACAAGGGACATGCGATTTCTAACTTATACTTCGTCAAGCATGTACACCATAGTTTGTTCCCTTTAACCTTAATCACTTCAAGATGCTTATGATAGGGGCAATGAGAGCTGAAAGCTATAAGTACCATAATTTTTGGAAGCTCTTTATGAGACTTGAATCCCTACTTCCTTTTATAAAAAGGCCTTTCTTCCACCATTATATTGAGTCTCCACCTTCTACCTTTATGCACCTACTTTGAGAGCATAGTGGCCATTCTTAGTTCTATGTGCATTGTCCCAAGACTAGTTGATTGATGCATGACTTGATATTGCTTGTTTTAAACTATTTGTATCCAGTCACCCTTATGAACTTTGAAGGTGTCATATGCATTTATATTTGCTACTCTATGAGGGACAAGTTGAATACTATTATGCTATGTTTTCTTTATGTGAAACAAACAAACTTCTTGCAAAGCATTGTTATTCATGAATCTTTTGTTTGTGCCTTTTCATGTTGCATCATAGTTTCTTTGTCTTATTGCTAGAACTTTGTCTTTCATGTTATGATTGAAGTACTATGATCCCATCTTTGAATGTTCTACAAATACTTTGATCAAGTCTTTGATGGTGCATGTCACCTCAAAAATTATTCTTTATTTTTATCACTTACCTACTCGAGGACGAGCAGGAGTTAAGCTTGGGATGTTGATACATTGCAAATGTATCTATAATTTTTGATGTTCCATGCTTGGTTTTATCCACTTTCTTGTGTTTTGTCCACACTTTGGAGTACTTTTCATATGAGTTCTTGGACTAACCTATTAATAAGAGCCACAGTGCCAGCTGCCTGTTTTCTGCTGTTTTTGGTTCCAGGAAAGTCAGAAAATGAATATTCTCGAAATTGGATGAGACAAAAGCCAAAGTGCCTATTTTTCCAGAAGTCATCAGATGCCAGAATACGAGACGGAGAGGGGCCAGAGGCCGGCCACACAACCTGGCCGCGCGGCTAGGCTTGGCCCGCGCCAGGGGGTGGTGTGGTGGCCCCTGGCACCCCCTCGGCCTCCCCTTCCGCCTATAAGATGCCCTCGGGACGAAACCCTAAGTACCCGATCAAAAATCCACGAAAGAGTCTGTAGCCGCCGTCATCTCCATCCCTAGATCGGGAGGGATCTGAAGCTCTTCCCAGCACCCTGCCGGAGAGGGGAATTAACCCTGGGGGCCTTCTTCATCACCATGCAAGCCTCCGATGTGATGCGTGAGTAGTTCATCCTTGGACTACGGATCCATGTAGTAGCTGGATGGCTGGTTCTCCTCCTTTGTGCTTTCATGTCTAGATCTTGTGAGCTCCGTTCATGATCAAGATCATCTATTTGTAATTCTGCATGTTGTGTTTGCGGGGATCCGATGGATATTGAGATGCTATTTCAGATTGATTATTGATTCTATCATGTCTTTGTTATTTGTGATCTTGTATGCTTTTCGTTGTTACTAGCTATCTTGGACAAGTAGATGCTAGCAACTCAAAGAGTTAGTATTTATGCTCGATAGTGGGTTCATGCGTCTAGTAATCTGGGGAAGTGATAGAAATCTCTAAGGTACTAGATGTGCTGTTGCTACTAGGGAGAAAACAACAATCCTTTGTTCATAGAAAAATCGTATTGTTTACTTTACACGTAGTTCGTAAAGCAATAATCTGTTGCTTGCAACTTAATACTAGAGGGGGTTCGGATGATAACCTGAAGGTGGATTATTAGTCATAGATGTACTTGGATGGCGGTCTATGTATAATGTTGTAATGCCCAATCAAGTTCCAAAGGAGTCAAGATGATTAGTATATGCATGTATTGCTTTCTCGATGTTTTTCAATTGCCCCTCTGCAATTTGTTCACCCAGAATGTTATCTATCTTAAGGAGAGCCACCTCTAGTGAACTATGGATCCCAGTCCTTGTCTTTTACATACAATCTACAATCTTTTACTGCTTTGTGTTTACTTTCTGCAAACTTTTACTTCTTTCCATTCAATACGTTTAATCCTTTGTTTTCCGCAAAACACGGTGATATTGACAACCTCATCGCAAGTTGAGGACAAAGTTCTATGGTTGTGTTGTGCAGGTCTCCATGTTGCTGCTGGCACCGGTAGTGCGCCCTGCCATCGTTCAGCTAGCTACACCTTTGGGGTGTTTCCTTGCTTCTACTGGTTCAATTAAACCTTGGTTTCATACTGAGGGAAACTTGCTGCTGTGCTCATCATACCTTCCTCTTGGGGTTCCCAACGAGCTCTACATCAACATCACACCAGCACTTTTATGGCGCCATACATAGAGCCATCACCCGCCGTCGTTGGGCAACCTCTGGTAGTAAAGACTAGGCGGCGCAAGTACCAGTAGGTTCCCCACCTCGCGCGGTTTTAGCGCGACCATCCGCTTTGGTCGGGGTGGTCTGGATCGCCGCCGGCGACCATTCCCTGGCGGTGGAGGCCGGGCTGGCGTCATATCGACGTTAGACCTGCGTCACCCTCTGCCACGTCGCCATATAGACCAGTCGTTGGTTGCATGGCTGCAGATGTGGACCTGACCCCACGGGTCAGTGACCCAGGGTAGGTTTAGGTGCTGTATAAAAAGTATTATTTTATTTAAATTCCAATTAGAAAAGGCATAAACTATATAAATTCAATAATAAGTATTTTCTAGGAATTTAAGAAAATAGATAAATCTTAAAAATTGAATCTTTTATTTTATAACTTAGGAAAATATATAGTATATATCAAAATGTTCAGAAAAACAAACTCTATATTATAAACCTATTATCACATTTTATTTTCCAACTTAAATAATATAATAATTACTATTAGTAAATAAGCTATTTGGGATAAATCTTAAATGAGGATTTTATTATTTAAAATCCATAAAAAATATGTATAATATATCAGAAGTCATAGAAAAACAAAATATAGACTTATAAACTTGCTTTATATATTTTTGTATCACTTAGTTAATAATTATTATTTATGTTGTATTTATAAAGTGATAAAACTTGTAAAAATCATATCTTATTATTTAAAAATCACAAAAATACTTAAAATATACCAAAATGATCACAAAAATGAAATCTACACACTAAAAATATCAACTCTTACTTTTGATGTAAAATAAAAGGTGAAGGTTTAATAAAACTAATTTATACCCTTTTTCTTTTGTTTTAAATTCATTAAAAATATATAAAGTTCTACTATTGTCTTTACCATTATTTATTTAAAGTCTAAAAATGAAATCACAAATTCAATTGATGTTTAATTGAAGTTAACATAGGTATAAATTATACTTACTACAACTACCATTTAGAATTAAGAAAATCTTACTCTCCAAAAATATTTTATCAATTATAAAATCATCAAGATTTAAGTACTAATTCTTTTACAAGTTTGGGAATCCTCTTTAAAAGCTAAACAAAGTTTTTATGTAGTTAACATGATGCCATTCCCATGTTTATAGATATAAGTCTTCATTCCATAATAAGTAGGTGATTTTATTCACTTACAAAAATCAAGAGAACACCACTTCCATAAAGGCATAATGCTTTTGTTTCACCAGCATTAAGTGTTAAAAGTCTCCATTGGCTAGTAGTATAGCTATTCAAAAATAATAATTGCTTTCTATTTTAATACTTGTAGTTAATAAGAACACATTAAAGTATTAGCTTTAAGTTTAAATGCTTTTTACTTTGTAAAGTAATATTTTCCTCAAAAGTTATTCTTTTAAGAAATATTAAAGAAATTCTTAAGCATTTATATGAGAACTTTAATTGTTTAACTATATCGCTTAAGTAATCTTTTATATACCATGCTTAATTGAGTGATTTAGTATTGTGTGTTACTTGTTGTTCTTACATATTTTTTCACACATTCTCAGAAGCCGTAATAAGAAGCAGATGTATGAAGCAGGTATAAAAGTGCAACACATTCCAAAGAACTCATCACAAACTCCAAACCCTAGAACATATATGATTATTCCGAGGATTCGCATTTATCAAATTGCATTACATTATTTATGCATCATTGCATCTTGCTTCTTTAAACATTAGTCCTTACCGGACCAATGATGCTGTTTACAAAATTTGGATCTTCTATTGTCTTGAAGACCGTGAGTGCATAATCTTGCAATCACAAAAGGTAAGTTCACAACTTGCTCATGTCCTTGGATTATTTTATATCAAATGCTTGTAACTCAAATGTTGTCATCACCTGCATTCCAAAAGGTCAGAAAACACTATGTTCATAATAATATGATTATGGATTACTTACCAGATGGTAATAATCAACTAATACAGTTCTAGTGGTAAAGGAACATAATATCTAGGACTTAATAACCAATGTCACCAGTGATTCTAGCGTCGTATATTACGCATCAACCATGAGATTCGGAATGGGACAGAGAAGTCAGTTGTATCTTCTTCCTTTCATATGGAGGCAAGATGACCTTAACGTGACGCTGTGAATTCCTTGTGCGGATCAAACATATGGGTGGGCACCCTTAGGTCCCACATTTTTGGTATCTAGATTATCTATGAGCGGCTACCGGACGTACAGTCATACCTTTATGGAGCTTGCTAGAGGCATAACTGGCTCATAGAGTCTTCGGGAACTCACCAGGGTTGTAGCTTGCCCGAAAGGGGGCTTAACGGAGGTGTAGTCAGCCCCGGAGGATCGTGCAGACATATGGGGTCGTGGAGAGGGCAGTGATTGGCTTGGATCTTAAGTTGGGCCTCAAACCAAGGAAGTTTGAACGGGGACATACTCCCAGCTGTGCAACAAATCTTAAGGTCTCTTTTGGGAAAAGTGACACACCTCTACAGAGTGTAAGAACTGTGACATGTTACTCCCTATTCCGGGAAGGAGCTACGAACACGGCAGGAAAGGAACCCCACGAAAGTTCTGGTCAACCTGTGAAGGCCGTCGGACATAGTTTTCAGAATAAAAGCAACCTTTGAAGAAATGTTTATGAAAACCTGCATTGCCTACGACCTTTGGTCAGTCGCTATAGAGATAGTGCATCATACACTTCTTTTTAGTGAACTTGCTGAGTACGCTCGTACTCAACCGTACCTTCTTAACCCTTGCTAGGTTCTAAGCTGTTGAAGACGACGTCAACATCAATTTCTACTCAAGAAACCAACATCAACAGCTCAAGTTCTTCAATAAAGTCAATGAAGTCAACATATAAATCAGCTGAAATGAATACGAAGTCTCTGTTTAGATAGGAGTAGTTACTCTAGCCATAAAACCTACTTCTGTAGCGCATTGCGATAGCAGCAATGGCAAGCCAAATAGTTTAGATACTAGTCTTAGTTACTAGATAGTTATGAGTTATTATTTCTGGTTCTTCTTTGTAAGAAGTTCTTTCTCTCTCTTTAACCTAGAGAGTTCTCTGGATCTTTTGTAAAGAGCCGAGTTGTAATCTATAGTCATATCTTGGACCTGCTTTGTTTCTATTGTACCACTCTGAGGGATGTAATACTAGTGAATGGTGTTTCATTGGTGTTATGTCAACGACTATAGTGTACTACATCATGTAGTGGTATGTTGGGTCACCGCAGCTGGTATCAGAGCATATGCTTTGACCTTAGGATTAAAACCCTTTTAGGAAGATCTGTAAGTGGATAGTGACTATAAGAAGCCATCTTATCTAAACCAAGACTTGTGATGGATATCCACTTGAGGATAAACCTTATCACACTTAAGTTGGATACTTTTGTCATCTTTCTTAAGGATTAGTTATATGTATTCTCTAGAGGAAGGTCATGTGAGTGTAGCTCTAAATACGTATAACACCACTAAGATATCTTATGTAAGTTAAAATATCCAAGAAGATTATGACTAGGATTAGGATATCATGTGGAGTAGTATTACTGATGGAGTCTATGTCTAGAACTCATGTGAAGTAGCAGAATCTTACCACTAGTCGATACCACTATACCATACAAGGTAGACCATCAGAGTATGTATAGGGATAATTGGAATTAAATCATGTGGCATTCACTTGAGAATTCTATGTGATGAAGTACGATTTGGTTTAGAAACAACTATCCGAAGCTAAGAAGAAGAGTCTTCATGACGAGATTAGCTCTTCAATCATTGATGACTAGGTTAATCTGAACAAGTTCACGGTGGGATTGGCCCCGAGACCATGATAAGTCTGTAACTAGGACCGGTACTTAGCAGATAATATTGTAATAACAATAAGTAAAGGACAGTGTAGGTCTATGATGGAAGTCATAGATATTATAATATTATGATATTTTTTGGATTTAAGGTAGTAACTACACTTTTGTTAGTAGTTTTAAGAGATCATGTGAGGATAGTTTACGATAGAATGATAGATTGGTAGTCTTTAGTAGTCCCAAAAGAAAGGTAAGAGGTATTATCCAAGAACCAAAGTGAGACCACTTTGCTCCAAATTATCCAATTGCAATTGGGCAGTTTGGGTAAATGTTGAGACAAAGTGGAGTTTGACTTCTAAGTGCTAAGTATCACAAAGTAAACATATCCTAGGAGGTGTCATATACTACACAACTAAGCCTGAATTATAGAGGTATTATACTCAACTAATATATTCCGGGCTTAGAAAATGTGTATTATATGTACCACATTTGGATTTCTTGGTTTTTCTTGAATCTTCTTGATTGACTAGATCTGTACATGAAGTTTGACTTTATGTGCAAATGCATGTTGCATCATCAAGTTAAAACTTGATGTTGTAGACCTAGATAAGAAAGGGAATTCGTGTAAGGGAGTGACGAGTTCCGAAGATCAAGCTGAAGACTTGCAAGAAGAAGGAAGCAATATATAAGGTGTATCAACACTATTTTGAAAGGATGGATCAATCCCAACTTATTGTTAGTTGGCAACAAGAAGGATTGTTAGTGCAAAAAAAGGTGGAGAGCAACATGAAGGATGAACTTAAGTTCACTTAAGATAGGTGATGTTGCTCAGAAGCTAATGTAGTAGTTGTATCTAGTTCATGGTAGTATCATGAATCTGTGCAAAGAAGAAGTTTGGAATAAGGGTGGTATTCAAGCTCTCACAACTCAGAGAGAATGCCAGTAAGAAGTCGAAAACCTGTATGGTAATTCATGCACCTAGGAGGATCCGCAGCTGGTAAGGTCATCTTTGTGTAATTTAAAGAGTATCAAACTTGGCCTAAGTTAAGTTAGACCTAAGGAAGTATGAAATTAAAGATCGTCTTTCGAGACGCTTCACGAAATCGGGCTCACCACAGAGAGAATTTCCCAAAGGTGAGGAGTAAGACAAATAGTGTTGGAAGATTCATTCCGGAGATCCACAATTACATGAGTGTACCGTAGATTCTTTTGTGAGACCTTATATAGGTAAGATATAAGCTAGATAGAGACCAATATCCCTACTATCGAGTTAATGGATATTATACATACAGATTAGAGACCATTAGAAAACCCCAAGGGGGAGAGTAAACAATAAACAGTGAAGTGTCATTGTTTAACTTTCTGACAAAAGGTTGGAGAAGAAGTACAAATTTGTTGTGAGATTAAGCCTTATTCTCATAAGGTTATAAAAAATCATTTGTATAAGAGTACTCTCTAGAGTATGTCCAGATGAAAGATCAAAGGAGATATAACTGCTTAACCCTAGTGGACTAGTTATAAAGGGGAAACAGCTGGTAAGTTATCCTTTAGTGTAAAGAGAGTATTCCAAAATAGACCGGTGTAGTGTAATAGGAAAAACCAGATTGGAATGGACAAAATGTGTCCACAACCAATTCTAAGTAAAACTGTTAGGACATAAACTTAACAAATTATAGTGGAAGGAGTTATGCTACAAGTTAAAAATGATAGATGGAAGTTGCCAAGTATGAAGAGAATTCTAGGAAAAAGATCTGGATACGGGATACCACAATTATCCCCAATTGTGATCACGATGGAATTTGAGAAATGGTGTGATCAATACAAGTCAACTCCTCATTTCGAAACGCAAGAGAGTACGAACTTCGGGGACGAAGTTTATTTTAAGGGGGAGAGTATTTAACACCCCAGTATTAGAGCTTAGATATATTCTGAACACAGGTGTGCGCATTGCATTCATGAATAGAAAATCCGAATCATTTTCGTGCTTTTAAATAAAACTTGTCAAAGTGATTGAAGCTTCTCTTAACTTCGTGGAACTGAAGTAGATCATCAAGTTGACTCTGATAAGTTTCAATATGACCTTGCTAAAACCTTATCCTGGGTAATATAATTTGATCTAAGGGTAGATCAAATGTAATAAAACTAAGTCACAACACACTACTTAATAAGGAGTACTAGATCTTCTAGAGATCCTCACATGGTATTCCATACAACCACTCAAAGATGAATACTTAATGTTCTAAAGCTGACATCAAGGTATTATCTATCACAAACCCTGAATCCCAAGTCAAGTATGTAACTTAAGTAAAAGAAACTTATAACTAAATCTTAAAACACTTGGTTGCCATAGTTATTCCACCATGGATATCATGGTAGTTCTTTAACATTAAATCTTATTACAAATAGAGTATAAAGGGAAGTCAAGCCAAGACCATCCAGCATATACTCTTAATATGATATTAAGAGGTAACATTCCTATTTAACCAAGTCCTAGTGTCAATGGATCATCACTATTGAGTGATCAATTCTTGATCTAGAACTCATTGGCTAATACCCTTTGACCTATTGTGTTGACCTTCCAAATACCTTAAGTAAATTAATATGAAGGAAGAACTATATGTGGTTGAGTGTACCATCATCAATGTAATGTGATCCTTAGTGGAGATTGATGACCCACTAGTATAGGGGGTGTATCGCAGTATTTTCGATAAGTAAAAGTGTCGAACCCAACGAGGAGAAGAAGGTGTTGATGAGTGGTATGGATCAGGAATTCTCTGCAGATACTTAGCAAACGGATTTTTAGGGGTTTTTGATAATGCAAGTAAATAAAGTACGAGTAAATAAAAGACAATAAGAATAAATATAGCAAGTGGCCCAATCCTTTCTTTAGCAAAGGACAAGCCGGTTGTGTTACTTAAGATGACCAAACATTCTCGAGGACACACGGGAATATCATCAAGTGCTTTCGCTTCGTATAGTTGATTAATCTCCTTTAGTTTGCTAAGTGTTGTGTGGGTGAACCTGTGCTAATGTACCGACCTTCCTAGGACTAATACATACTTGTGATTATACCCCTTGCAAGCATCCGCAAGTACAAGGAAGTAATTAAGGTAGAAACCTAACCACAACTTTAAACTCTAAGACCCTGACGTCCCTTGTGCAAAGGTTTCCTAACGGGGGTTCAGGTTTCTGTCACTCCAGCAACCCCATGATTACTAGCCAAATACACAATGCATTACCCTAGACCCATATAGGTGAAGTGTCATGTAGTCGACGTTCATATGACACCACTAGAAGAAGTACACCACAACTTAAATATCAAACCATTGAATCTTTCTCAACACAATTCCACTACTAACAAGATGACTTCTCCCATGTCCTCAAGAACAAAACAAACTACTCACAAGACATCATATGGATCAAGATCAGAGATGATATAATGATATGTAACAATCTGAACATAAACGATAATTCAATGGTTCACTCAATAGCATCAACTACAAGGAGTAATCAACACCAGGAAAGTTTCCCCTAGCAACTATGCAAGATTCAACCCAATTGTTACAACGGTATGAAGTGGTGATGATGGTGCTGGTGGAGATGATGGTGGTGATGATGATGATCCCGATGAATTCCAGCTTGATGGTGGTGTTGATGGCGACGATCTCCCCTCTACGGGAAGGAATTCCCTCGGCAGAATTCTGTCTGTCGGAGAGATCTTTCTCTCTCGGTGTTTTCCGCCCCGCAGAGGCAGCGGAATCTTTCTATGGTCGCTCCCCGAGTCTTAGGGTTTCGGGAGGATAATATACGCCAGAGGGGAGAGCCTGGAGTGGGCCAGGATGGCCACACCACCTAGTGACACAGCCTGGGGTGGCCCGTGCCAGGGGGTGGTGTGGGCCCCCTATGGCCCATCTCCACTCCCCCTTCTGGTAACCTTCGTCTTCTGGAAAAATAGAATTTTCCATGTATTTTCCCGGATTTTCTGATCTTCGCGAATTTTGCCTCCAAACAGCACCTTTTACATCAAAATCCTGACTGTAGCGGTCCATGCTCCAAAAGTCATCAACCAGGAAAAACAGATGAAATTACATAAGTATCATCTCTTAATATGAAATATATCAATGACTAACAGTAAATTATGATATAGAACAGTGATGCAAAATGGACGTATTAGAGATCAAACCATTTGATCTTGGAGGAGTTAACTCATTCCTAAGCTAACTAGAAGAAGTATTTAAATCCAAGAGTTTAGATAGTAATTATGGAGCTATGAGAAAGCAAGTAGTATTAGTACATCTAATAATAATCCTGTTAAGGCAAGTGGGTGTAAATTTAGAGTAAGCTTGTTTAACAAGATAAGCATATAGAGAGACCAGTACAAGTCTACTACTTAGTTGAGTATAGATCTTGATCCGACAATTAGAAGCCTAAGCTTAGTTTGATCAAATGATGGTGGTCATTATGCTCAAGTCACTTGAGAATAGATGACTAGGTGTTGAAGAAGAGTTGTGAGTATACCAAATTAGGTAAAGCCCTAGTAAGATGAATCATCTAGCTTGATCATGAGAAGTCAAGCTAGGGTATAATGAAGTACATGATATGAGTTGAATGGAGTAGTTGGAGGCATAGTGCTTTAGCCAAGTTAGTACAAGAACAAGTTGTATTATGGAGAGTAGTACCATACCTATTCTGGAGGATTATTATCACCTGTGATGTATAGAAAGAACTATAATCTTGTAAGCCTTGGAAGTAAATATAAGGTGGATATAAAAGGAGTTAATGGATGGAGTTAGAAGTATCTACATTGATGGATTCATTTGAGGTAGTTAAGAAAGGGAAGTTTCATAGCAGAGTAATAATGGAGAATGAGTATTGTTGAAGTGGCATGACCATGTCATCATATGATGATGGAGATGGTGGACTCAGATGATTGTCTTATTCATGAAGATGTGATCTTTGTGAATAAGACAAGAGAGAGAAATAAAGTATATTTAGGAAAGGAATTCCTTATCTTAAGATAACCTTAGGGAGGTATTAAGGTAAGGATTCTTTAGAAGCCTTAACCAAGATCATATCAAATCAGGACAAGACCCATGTCTACCTCTTTGATTAAAATCCTAGAATAAAGAGGGTAGTTAAACCAATTTCTATCTTTAGGCAGTCAATGGATAGTATCTCTTAGTCAAATAAAATGTCTAAGGGATAAGTATAATACCAGTTGAGAGTGTATTGATGGAATCCTTGTCCATCTGATTGTCTTGAACCCTAATAGAAACTTAGATCCATGAAATAACAGATTACTCTAGGAAGTAATTCCAATATCTCTTTCAAAGAGGAGATATCAATCGTAATCATAGATTTAGAAGTAATGTGCTTGAACCTTGATCTCAATACATATTCATAATAGAATATGAGTCTATTAAAAACCATCCTAAAATCCATGGAAGTTATTAATGATTGCTATTTATGCTTCTTGACTTCACCATGGTTGTCCATGGTAATCCTAAACACTATAAATCAGGGAGGATTTGAATAAGAGAAATTCCCAAATATGGAGAACCATGAAAATCAAATCATCATATCATGAACCACAAGGATTAAAATCTTATTAATGAATATTTATAATTCATTTAGGAAGTTAAGCATTAATAGGATTCTATATTTATTATTCACCATTTCAAATCTTTACCATTATAATTATTAAGTGGAAACAAGATCATCCTTGTGAAATCCTATTATAAGAAACAAATTCCTAAAACCCTAAGTTCTATTAATATTCCAAATAAAGAGGACCCTTCATATAATTATGGATATTTTATACATAACAAAAGAAATAAGGAGAAGAGGGTCATACTTGCTCTAGACAATGATATTCTTGACCTACTATATCTCTGAATATTTAAAACCTTGGAGAAAGTTATATTTGAAATGGTGTTATAAAAACAGAAATGGAAATAGAAAAAATAGAGAGAAAAGGGCAAATCAGATCAGCTTGAGCCGCATCCCATCTCCTATGTGTCGCGTGCGAGCAGCAACAACAACCTTTTGCATGCTTTGCCATGATCCAGTACCAGCCCATTTAGCCTCTCTCTCTCTCTGACTTACTGATGGGACCGAAGAAGGACCGCGGGTTGAGCCAGAGTTTTGGCAAGGGGTTTCATGCAAAATTGTGGTCGTCGTCACCGATACACACACAAGCAGCTCGCTGGCCGGAGCTCCGCCATCCGCCACCGCGCCATGATGTAGGCCTCGTCTAGATTCGTGCTGCCGTCACCAGGAGGGGATAAGTACGCCACCACAATGCTCTCGCTCATCCTCATCCTAATTTCCCCTCGCTCGCTCTCGTCCTCTCTGTGTGTACCGAAACCTAGCTCGCCGGAGCCACTCGTCGCCGACACTCTCGACTGTCCCAAGACTATCCAAGACCACCACGGTGCTCTTCTATAGCTTCTCAGTCGATTTCCCTAGCCCGGGAAAGCTGTAGAAGCCCCAGATGCTCAGATTGATACCTCCGTTCCCGACGCCGGTCGCCATCAATTTTACTGATTCCGGTCGCGCCTGCCCTCGCCGTCACCACCACGACAACCGAGGTAAGTCACTGGTCCTCATGGACATCTCGACCTTCTTCTTCCTCTCTTTTGGTCTATCCACGGGCACCCATCACGGCCGCCACTGTCCGCCGTCGTTGGGCAACCTCCGGTAGTAATGACTAAGCGGCTCAAGTACCAGTAGGTTCTCCAGCTTCCCGCGGTTTCAGCGCGACCATCCGCTTTGGTCGGGGTGGTCTGGCTCGCCGCCGGTGACCATTCCCTAGCGGTGGAGGCCGGGCTGACGTCATATCGATGTTAGACCCACGTCACCCTCTGCCACGTCGGCGTATAGACCAGTCGTTGCTTGCATCGCTGCTGATGTGGACCTGACCCCACGGGTCAGTGACCCAGCGTAGGTTTAGGTGATGTATAAAAAGTATTCTTTTATTTAAATTCCAATTAGAAAAGGAATAAACAATATAAATTCAATAATAAGTATTTTCCAGGAATTTAAGAAAATAGTTAAATCTTAAAAATTGAATATATTTTATTTTATAACTTAGAAAAATATATATTATATATCAAAATGTTCAGAAAAACAAACTCTATATTATAAACCTATTATCACATTTTATTTTCCAACTTAAATAATATAATAATTACTATTAGTAAATAAGCTATTTGGGATAAATCTTAAATAAGGATTTTATTATTTAAAATCTATAAAAAAATATGTACAATATATCAAAAGTCATAGAAAAACAAAATATAGATTTATAAACTTGCTTTATATATTTTTGTAGCACTTAGTTAATAATTATGATTTATTTAGTATTTATAAAGTGATAAAACTTGTAAAAATCATATCTTATTATTTAAAAATGAGAAAAAATACTTATAATATACCCAAGTGATCACAAAAATGAAATCTACACACTAAAAATATCAAATCTTACTTTTCATGTAAAATAAAAGGTAAAGGTTTAATAAAACTAGTTTAAACCCTTTTTCTTTTGTTTTAAATTCATTAAAAATATATAAAGTTCTACTATTGTCTTTACCATTATTTATTTAAAGTCTAAAAATGTAACCAAAAATTCAACTGATGTTTAATTGAAGTTAACATAGGTCTAACCATTTTAAATTATACTTACTACAACTACCATTTAGAATTAAGTAAATCTTACTCTCCAATTTTTTTATCAATTATAAAATCATCAAGATTTAAGTACTAATTATTTACAAGTTTGGGAATCCTCTTTAAAAGTTAACAAAGTTTTCAAGTAGTTAACATGATGCTATTCCCATGTTTATAGATATAATTCTTCATTCCATTATAAGTAAGTGACTTTATTCACTAATAAAAATCAAGAGTACACCACTTCCATAAAGGCATAATGCTTTTGTTTCACCATCATGAAGTGTTAAAAGTCTCCATTGGCTAGTAGTATAGCTATTCAAAAATACTAATTGCTTTCTACTTTAATACTTGTAGTTAATAAGAACACCTTAAAGTATTAGCTTTAAGTTTAAATGCTTTTTACTTTGTAAAGTAATATTTTCCTCAAAAGTTATTCTTTTAAGAAACATTAAAGAAATTCTTAACCATTTCTGTGAGAACTTTAATTGTTTAACTATCTCGCTTAAGTAATCTTTTAAATACCATGCTTAATTGAGTGATTTAGTATTGTGTGTTACTTGTTGTTCTTACATATTGTTTCACACACTCTCACAAGTCGTAATAAGAAGCACATGTATGAAGCTGGTATAAAAGTGCAACGCATTCCAAAGAACTCATCACAAACTCCAAACCCTCGAATAGATATGATTATTCTAGGGATTCACATTTATCAAATTGCATTACATTTTTTATGCATCGTTGCATCTTTCTTCTTTAAACATTAGTCCTTACCGGACCAATAATGTTGTTTATAGAATTTGGATCTTCTATTGTCTTGAAGACCGTGAGTGCATAACCTTGCAATCACAAAAGGCAAGCTCACAACTTGCTCATGTCCTTTGCTTATTTTCTATCAAATGCTTGTAACTCAAATGTTGTCATCACCTGCATTCCAAAAAGGTCAAAAAACACTATTTTCATAATAAAATGATTATGGATTATTTAGCAGATGGTAATAATCAACTAATACAGTTCCAGTGGTAAAGGAACATAATATCTAGGACTTAACAACCAATGTTGCTAGTGATTCTAGCACCATATATTACGCGTCAACCATGAGATTTGGAATGGGATAGAGAAGTCAACTGTATCTTCTTCCTTTCATATGGAGGAAACATGACTTTAACATGACACTATATATTCCTTGTGCGGATCTAGCATATGGGTGGGCACCCTTAGGTCCCACGTTTTTCGTATCTAGATTATCTATGAGCAGCAGCCGGAGGTATAGTCGGACCTTTATGGAGCTTGACAGGGGCATAACCGGCTCATAGAGTCTTCGGGAACTCACCAGGTTGTAGCTAGCCCGAAAGGTGGCTTAACGGAGGTGTAGTCAGCCCTGGAGGATCGTGCAGAGATATGGGCTCGTGGAGAGGGCAGTGATTGGCTTGGATCTTAAGTTGGGAATCAAACCAAGGAAGTTTGATCGGGGACATACTCCCAGTTGTGCAACAAAGATTAAGGTCTCTTGTGGGAAAAGTGACGCACCTCTGTAGAGTGTAAGAACTGTGACATGTTACTCCCTTTTCCGGGAAGGAGCTACGAACACAGCAGGAAAGGAACCCCACGAAGGTTCTGCTCAACCTGTGAAGGCTGTCGGACATAGTTTTTAGAATAAAAGCAACCTTTGAAGAAATGTTTACGAAAACCTGCATTGCCTATGACCTTTGGTCTGTGGCTGTAGGGATAGTGCATCATACACTTCTTTTTAGTGAACTTGCTGGGTACGCTCGTACTCAACCATACCTTCTTAACCCTTGCTAGGTTCTAAGCTGTTGAAGATGACGTCAACATCAATTTCTGCTCAAGAAACCAACATCGAAAGCTCAAGTTCTTCAATAAAGTCAATGAAGTCAACATATACATCTGCAGAAATGAAGACGAAGTCTCTGTTTAGATAGGAGTAGTTACTCTAGCCATAAAACCTACTTCTGTAGCGTATTGCAATAGCAGCAATGGCAAGCCAAATAGTTTAGATACTAGTCTTAGTTACTAGATAGTTATGAGTTATTATTTCTGGTTCTTCTTTGTAAGAAGCTCTTTCTCTTTCTTTAACCTAGAGAGTTCTCTTGATCTTTTGTAAAGAGTCGAGTTGTAATCTATAGTCATATCTTGGACCTGCTGTGTTTCTGTTGTACCACTCTGAGGGATGTAATACTAGTGAACGGTGTTTCATAGGTGTTATGGCAACGACTATAGTGTACTACATCATGCAATGGTATGCTGGGTCACCGCAGTAATACCAAGACAAATTCCCTTTATTTGATTATATTGATGATCCATTGTTCTCTCATGTGTGAGTAATTCCCTTCGGCATGGGAGATGTAGGGGATTGGTGAGATGTGATGTGCCTTCATCTATTTTCCATTTGTTTGTGATTGATTCTAATTATTATATTATATGTGCTTGACTATCTGTGGGATACCTAAAGCTTGTTATCTAATTAAGGGCCCAGACAACATGATACCTTGTTCTACATAGATAAGATCTTGTACGCTAGTGGACCGGCGACCCCCGGGTGACACGGGGATATCAATGGAAAGCTAGTTGACTCGAGGATAACAAGTAACCACTATGCTTCTTGCATTAGTCCGATCCAAGGAGCTTAATCGCTAAGCGACCTGAAGGGTCTTAATCGTCTAGTGTCTGACCATGGTTTTGGTAGCAGGCTGGTAGGATTATTGAAGTTGGGATGAAATCTACGAAGAGGAGTTCCGACTAATTATGGGTTGCTCACCTACAAATATATTTATAAGATTATAATTGTTACATTTACCACTCGTCCACCTGGCACATTCACTATCACCAGGAACTGAATCTCCCCGCGACTTCTTTCGTCATCTGTAGGAAACAACAAACAAGCAAAGTCGTTCTTTACTTTTATGCATTATATTTCTGAAGTTTACATTTTAGTTCTATTTAAATCTATCGCATTTAATCAAAATCCCATTCTTATTTCAACACTTGCAGTCAATTCACTCGAAGACCTATGACAACTTCGGGTGTGACAGAGACTTCATCAATAAACACTTACCTTTGGGCTCCCTATGGGATCGATATCTGAACTTCGAAACTAGCTACAAACAATATGTGCTCTTGCAGACATTAAGCTATTTTCTAGTGCCGTTGCCAGGGAGCTAAGTGCTAAGTGTTTGTCTTTTGACATTTCAGGTGTTGCTACTACAAAATGTTCTCCTTAGGAGACAAAGGGTCTACAGGCTCTAGTAGGACCTACCTGCCAGATTATATTGAGTGCATGCCTGCTCAGAGGAACGAAGAAATTATTGAAAAACTTTTAAGATCAAATAGAGCTGAAGTTGAAAACCTGAGTGATATTATGGAAATCATGTCTATTTACATGACAACTCCTATGAAATCTGAGAAAACTCTCAGGGAATACAGTGCTCCAAGTTCTAAATTTCTTAAACAACCAATAGAGTTCCCTAATCCTTGAGTTAGAGAATATCGACTTGATGGTGGAATTATTAAAATTTTGCAGGAGAAAGATTTCAGTGGGAGGGAAGATGAATACCCAGGAAGACATATTAGAGAGTTTGACGATGTGATAACATCACTTGGACCAAAATGTTTGCCAAGAGACTTCTCTCGTCTTAAATTATTTCGATGGTCTCTTAAAGGTAAAGCTCTAGACTGGTTATATTCTCTCCCTCGCCATTACATTAAATGTTGGAAAAACTGCATTACTAAGTTCATAAACAAGTTTCTTCCTTTTAAAAAGGTAACTGAAGTTAGAAAGAACATAGGAAATTTTAGTCAGAACATGGGAGAAAACTATCCACAAGCCTGGGAAAGATTCTTTGGAATGATTAATAGTATTCCCAATCATGGCTATTCTGAACTAACAATATGCCATTTATTTTACCATGGTCTCAATACTAACAATCTACCGTTACGGAACCTGTTGATGGCTCCAAACTTATGGACGTCAAATATTTGACTGCTTGTGGCTTCCTTGGTGTTTACCATGCTAATCGGAGGCTCCGAGCATATCAATTTCGTTATCTTGATGATACATAGGTTGAGCAGGTTTAGTTGCCATGTCCCCAAGCCTTTTCAATTGTGGAGAAGGACACTTGGATCCTCACCAAGGACCAAGTGATGGAGATCTTGGCCGAGCACCAGCCCGAGGAAGAGGAAGATGAAGGGTAGCAGGATGGGAAGGAGTAGGAGCAGGAGGGAGAGCAAGGACACAACCTTGCTTGGGAAGGACAGCAGCTGCCAGGAGGAGCCTGGGAACTGTGGCCCAACCAGCCACAACAGGGGTACGACTACGTCCCCTATCAGGAGGTCCATCGGCTCAACCAGCGTGCTGGGGAGATCGACCACACTCTTCAGGACGTGAATTATCGTGGGAATGACCACGACAGTCGCTGACACAAGCAGCAATTGATAGAAGAGGGGCGCGAGCTGGCGGCCATCTGCGGTGCGAGATGGGGGCAGATGCACATGGGTTTACCGAGGTTCGGCCCCCAGAGGGTAACGACCTACTCCTTCTAGATTGTATTGATGGAGAGCGAGTTACAGGGGTGACGATCTCGGCATCTAAGCAGCGAGTCACTCGAAGGGGTATATGATGGAACATAAGTCCTCAAGCTACCCTAGGGAGGTTTATATAGGGGTACCTCGCTAGGGTTTACAGTATACAACCGAACAATTTATGGATTCAGACGCTTTTGACCTAATCCGACTGGGCTTCAACTATGTTTCTCGGCCTCTAGTCTCCAATCCCCAGGCCTTCTCTTCAGTCACGTTCCAGTCGCCATCCTGTAGGCCCACTAGCGAGTCCTTTGGCCCAATCGGAACGTCCTGCTGGGCATATCCCGGCTGGCATATCCCCATCAGTAGTCCCGAGGCTATCATTGATTCAACACATGTGTTCTTTGGCAGTCGGAGTAGGCGAGTCCAATTTGGACTCCCAGTCGAATCGGTGATGGGCTCTGTCGACAATGGAGGAAATTTCCACCTGATTCCCAGTCGCAGCTTTGGCGTTCGTTTCCTTGCTCGAATCGCTTCCCCTAACGATTGGACAGGGTATACCTGCCGGCAAGTTGAGTGGAAGAAGTTGGACCGCCAGCCCTGTCAAACTAGCCGTTGGGTAATCCAATGGTAACTTCGGCATAATTACCGTCAGTAACGGCTATCCGGAAATTGGCGGGTCGCGTTGCTCTTATAAGGAGAGTGGTGAGAAAGTTCACAGATCTTCTTCCGTATTCCTTACTCCCGTGCTCCCTAGTCTCTTCGTCTCCTCATGATCTGAAATTTCCAGACCGATCAGCCCTGCCTCCTCTCAATGGCGCCTCCGAAGGACTTGTGGGGGAAATCCAAGTGCACCGACGCGCAACTCAAATCGTTCGAGGATGCGGGAGTACTCTGCAAGGGGAACTGGCGGATCCCCGCGCCCTCCGAGATAGAGCCGAAGCCTCGCGCCGGTGAGTTCATTTGCTTTCCAAGCCACCTGGAGAGGGGTTTGGGGTTCCCCACCTCCGTCTTCTTCCAACGATTCTGCGCATATTATGCGATCAAACCATCAGATCTCGGCCCGCATAGTATCGAGCAGTTGGCGATCTTCGTCGCCTTCTACAAATGTTATCTTGGATGTGATGGCCCAAAATATATCGAGCTCGTTGGGGAACCCCAAGAGGAAGGTATGATGAGCACATCAGCAAGTTTTCCCTCAGTTATGAAACCAAGGTTATTGAACCAGTAGGAGCAAGGAAACACCTCCAAGGTGTTGTTTCCAACTTGGAATACTACACAACACAACCAAAGAACTTTGCCCCCAACTTATAGTGAGGTTGTCAATCTCACCAGGTTTGCTGAAAACAAAGAATTAAACGTATCGTGTGAAACAAAGTAGTAGCTTGCAGAAAGTAAACAGAAATAGTATACAGTTGTAGATTGATTGTAAAAGAAAGGACCGGGGTCCATAGTTCACTAGTGGTGATTCTCCTTAAGATAGATAACATGTTGGGTGAACAAATTACAGCGGGGCAATTGACAAACATCGAGAAAGCATACATGCATATACTAATCATCTTGACTCCTTTGAGATTCGATTGGGCATTACAACATTATACATAGATTGTAATCCAACTGCATCTATGACTAATAATCCACCTTCAGTTTATCATCTGAACCCCCTCCAGTATTAAGTTGCAAGCAACAGATAATTGCATTATGCATTGGGTGTAAAGTAAACAATACGATTGTTCTATGAACAAAGGATTGTTGTTTTCTCCCTAGTAGCAACAGCACATCTAGTACCTTAGAGATTTCTGTCACTTCCCTAGATTACTAGAGGCATGAATCCACTATCGAGCATAAATACTCCCTCTTGGAGTTGCTAGCATCTACTTGGCCAAGATAGCTACTAACAATAGAAAGCATGCATGATCACAAATAATAAAGACATCATAGAATCAATAATCAATCTGAAATAGCATCTCAATATCCATCGGATCCCCGCAAACACAACATGTAGGATTACAAATAGATGATCTTGATCATGAACGGAGCTCATCAGATCTAAACATGATATCACAAAGGAGGAAAACCAACCATCTAGCTACTACATGGACCCGTAGTCCAAGGATTAACTGCTCACGCATCACACCGGAGGCTTGCATGGTGATGAAGAAGGCCTCTAGGTGAATTCTCCTCTCCAGCAGGGTGCCGAGAAGAGCTTCAGATCCCTCCCAATCTAGGGATGGAGATGACGGCGGCTACAGACTCTTTCATGGAATTTTGATCGGGTACTTAGGGTTTCTGTATCGGAGGCATCTTATAGTCGAAAGGGGAGGTCGAGGGGGTGCCCTAGCCGGCCACACCACCCCTGGCGTGGGCCAGGCCTGGCCATGCGGCCAGGTGGTGTGGAGGCCCTCTGGCCCCTCTCCGTCTCGTATTCTGGCTCCGTGTCCCCCTCGGTAAAATATTGACTTTGGCTTTTGTGCCATCCAATTCTGAAAATATTCATTTTCCGACTTTCCTGGAACCAAAAATAGCAGAAAACATGCAGCTGGCATTGTGGCATCTTGTTAATAGGTTAGTCCAAGAAAGTGTATAAAAATACTCCAATGTTGGAACAAAACATAAGAAAGTAGATAAAAACCAAGCATGGAACATCAAAAATTATAGATACGTTAGCAACGTATCAACATCCCCAAGCTTAACTCCTGCTCGTCCTCGAGTAGGTAAGTGATAAAAAGGAAAGAACAATTTTTTAGGTGACATGCACCATCATAAACTTGATCAAAGTATTTGTAAAACATTGATAGCTGGGATCATACACTACTAGGAAACAACTTATAGATAGACAAGATATTCAGTGGTGCATATGTAAAACTATGCGCCACAGATATATATCAGTGGCGCACTAGAAAACATGCGCCATAGAAGTTTGGCACTTCAGTGGCGCACGAAACCAATATGCGCCACAGAAGTCCATATTTCTATGGCGCATATTTTCGAGTGCGCCACTGAAGTGTCAAACTTCTGTGGCGTATATAGACGTATGCGCCACAGAAGGTTGATGGGACCAATCAGCAAAAAAAGGGGGAGAAACTTATGTGGCGCATATGTCCATATGCGCCACAGAAAGTGATGTTTCTGTGGCGCATTTACCTATCAAAATGATCGTCTCGAAATTCCCTACTCGATTTCAACGCTGGAGGCCGTTGAAGATTTTGTAGATTCCCCAAATTCCAAAAGAGTTAAAAGTTATGGCAGACAGAAGATTTTTTCCTGCAAAAAAATAAAAAAGGGGGAGAAACTTATGTGGCGCATTCCCCCCATATGCGCCACATAAGTCTTGGGCCGGATTCGAAATTTGAATCCCGCCGGCGCCCTTCTCCCTCCCTTTTTCCTTTTTCTTCCCCTCCCCACTTCTTCTGCCTCCCCACTTCTTCTCCCCTCCACACTTCTCCCCTCCCCACTTCTCCTCCTCCTCCTCCTCCACCACCACCAACTCCGATGACTAACTCCGGTGACCACCACCACCTCCTCCACCACCACCAACTCCGGCGACTAACTCCGGTGACCACCACCACCTCCTCCACCACCAACTGTGACCTCCGATGACCTCCTCCTCCACCACCAACTCCGGCGACTTCCTCCTCCTCCTCCTCCACCACCACTTCGGCGACCTCCTTCTCCTCCTCTTCCACCACCAACTCCGGCGACCTCCTCCTCCTCCACCACCACCAACTCTAGCAACCTCCTCCTCCACCACCACCAACTCCGGCAACCTCATCCTCCTCCTCCTCCGCCACCACCAACTCCGGCAACCTCCTCCTCCTCCTCCTCCACCACCAACCACCACCACCACCAGCCACCACCGCCACCACCACCACCACCAACTCCGGCCAGATCTAGATCTGGCCTGGTTTTTTATTTGAAATTTGAAAAAAACTTCTGTGGTGCATATTCACCATATGCGCCACAGAAGTTTGAGATCTGGCCTGCCTTTTTTTGAATTTTGGAAAAAAAACTTCTGTGGCGCATATTGGCCATATGCGCCACTGAAGTTTGAGACTTCTGTGGCGCATTTTGAAATGCGCCACAGAAGATAGTTATCAGTGGCGAGGTATCAGTGACGACTAGGAAATGCGCCACGAATAGTGAAAAAAGGTGCGCCACTGATGAGCTATTTCCTAGTAGTGATAGTACTTCAACATAGCATGAAAGATATAGTTCTAACAATAAGACATAGCAACTATGTTGTAACTATGTTGCAAGACGTTTGTTTGTTTTGACGGGAATATGCCCGAGAGGCAATAATAAAGTGGTTATTATCTTATTCCATGTTTATGATAAATGTTTATTTTGCATGATATAATTGTATTAATTGGAAACGTTAATACATGTGTGTTTAATAAACAAAATACAAAGTTCCTAGTAATGCCTCTCATATAAACTAGCTCGTTGATCAACAGGATGATCAAGGTTTCCTGATCATGGACATTGGATGTTGTTAATAACGAGGTCACAACATTGGTGGAATGATGTGATGAACATTCATCCGAAGTATAGCATTACGATCAGAGTCATTATATTTATATTTCTATAACATCATACGAAGTAATCTTAGTCCTTAGACCATGAGATCATGATAATTGCTAACACCGGAAGAGTATCTTGATAACATCAAACGTCACACCGTAACAGGGTGACTATAAAGATGGGTTCAGTGCTACGAAGGTGTTATGTTGAGGCTCATAGATCAAGAGTGGGATTTGTCCATCCCGATGATGGATAGATATACTCTGGGCCCTCTAGGTGATATCACATTGAAATAGCTTGCAAGCAAGTGATGTGATCGCTAGAATGTTATATCACGGGAATGAGAAAAGAGTGCATGTCAGTAACGAGATCAAACTAGGTATTTGGATGGCAATGATGGAATCTCGGACATGTAATATATCATGAGACAAAGGGATTTAGTTAAGATGTTAAAGGTTCACACGATCACAAGGGTCATTGTTGAATATGTGGGAGTCAGTACGGATCTCCAGGTCCCGCTGCAGATTATTGATCGGAGAGGGGTCTCGATCATGTATGCATTATTCGCAAACCGTAGGATGACACACTTAAGGGATACCGACACCATTTAGGAGCAAATATGTTTCTGATAAAAAATTAAGAAAGCACTGGAATTATTTCAATAGACACCGAAACTGTTTCGGGTGAAATTGCTGAAATTGGTTCTGCATGTAATATTGAAATGTTGCAGGGGGTTTTATGAGAATGTTTGTTAATTAAAGTAATTAACAAAATTCTGAATAAAAATAATAAAAGAGTTTTATTAAATGAGAGACCATTAAATTTGGAGAAATTTAATGCATTTAAAGTGGAGACTTTAAAAGAGAATGTGAAGGGGCATTTTAATGTGGAGGGGGTTACCACCACATGAATGGGGGAGGTGAAGGGACACCCTCCCCTCCTCCTATAAAAGGCCCCCTCTCACACCTTCATACTGACACCTCCTCGTGAAGGATCTCTCTCCCCCTCTAGTATTATTCCCCCATGGTCTCGGATTAGTGAGATACATGTTCCCGATGGCTTTATCTAGAAAGGATTTGCTGCTTCCACTGCTTTGATGGAGCGAGGGACGGAGGTTGTTGGGGTACCAGACGTGTGTGCGATCACGGATGCACCACTGCTTTGCGGTGCTAGACTTGGTGGTGCTGGACTTGCTGGAGCTGGATCTGATTGACTTGCTGGAGCCGGACCTACTGGACTTCATCACGATGTTGAGATCGGCAAGTTTACGACTACATCATCCACGAGTTCCATCTCGTTAACAAAGATTTGTTGTCTTCGAGGGTAAGTTCTCTATGGATGTATATCCACATGTTGCTCTGTATCTAGTAGATAGATCTTGGCGTATAGTTCTCATTGTAGGAAATTTTTTGTTTTCTATGCTGTGAACCCAACAGTGGTATCAGAGCCTGATCTATGCGTAGGTGCTTTGCACGGGTAGTACACATATGTTTATATGTGGGCGATGATGATTATGTTATTGCATCTTCTATGTATTTTGGATATTGGTGGCATAGTGGGATGAAGCGGCCCGAACCAACCTTACATGTCATCGTACATGAGACCGGTTCCACGACTGACATGCAACTAGTTTTGCATAAGTGGCTAGCGGGTGTCTGTCTCTCCTACTATAGTCAATATCTGATTTACAATGAGTTGCTAATAACTTGGTTATCCTCGTTGTGGTTCATGTTCGTAGGTAAGACCAGTTCTATCTCCGAAAGCCCTAAGCCACGTAAATTTTGCAATTGATAAATTAGGGGCGTCTAGTTTAGATCGTTGCTGGGCTAGTGCCATGATATGGTAATATTGTAACTAGATGTATGATAGATACTCTTACAACACACTTAACGTGTAAGTTCCATAGACCTTGGCCTTACACACAACGGAATGATAGAGATCATACCACGATGCAAATGATAGAGATCAAATGCATGGACCGTATCATCTCACTTTACACATTAGATGTTTGCATCTTATATTGTTAGTTTGGCGTTTTAGTAGCATTATAAGATGATCCCTCATTTAAATATCAAGATAAAATGTGTTCTTCCTTAAGTATGCACCGTTCTATGGATCGTGTTTCGAGACATCACGTGATGATCAGGTGTACTCGACTATGCGCTTTCATACAAATGGGTGTAAGACAGTTTTACACATGCGAGTACTAAGGTTCTTACTTGGCGAGCCTAGCATGTACAGACATGGCCTCGGAACATGGACCGAAAGGTTAAGCATGAGTCATATAGTTGATATGATGCCCATATCGATGCTCGCCTTTGAAGCTACATCGACTCACGTGATGATCAGACTTGGTGTAGTGGATTTGGTTCATGTAATCACCTAAAAGGGACGAGGGATGTTGTTTTTGAGTGGGAGTTCATTTCTAATTTGGATTAGTCGAACTCAATTTCTCATAAACTAAATCGAAGTGAATTTGCATAATTTGTTGTAGTCATTGGTATCTGTTCACTACCTTATGCTTAGTTTTAATTGAGATAATAGAACTACAGAATTCTAGATATTTACTTTACGAACTGGTATCATATTGTTTTGAATGTCAATTTAAAGTTTAGAAGTCCTATTGCAAACTTTCAGCAAACTCTATTTACTCCATGAAGTTTAATAAGTAGTATTAAATCAAGAGTAAGAGTTCCAACGTTAGTATCTAAAGTATCATGTTTGCCTCCATGATTATTGATATTCAAAAGTTGTTTTAATATCAAGATTATCTAGGAGATGAAAAATTGTTTCTGAAACCATCATGTGTTTAAGATATTGATATCTGAAAAAATGTTTTTGGTTGCATTATGATAAAGTATAATTTAGAAAAATACATGTTCTCATATTGTATGAGAATTTGTGAAGGATGGAGATGCTAGGCATCCGAATCTCCCAAAAGATTTTGGTAACTAAAATTATACTCGTCATTCTTCCTTATAGGCTATAGTAGCTTGATCATGAAAGTTGTCATGATAAGGATGAATAGAAGATGTAAGTACAATGTTTACTACACTAAAAGATTACTAAAGAATGGATTTTTGAAAGAATGCCAAACATTTGATGATGGTGATCCATTTCAAAGTGCAAGTCCAAAGGTATTAGTATTTGACTATATACAATCTTTGTACCATGTGTCATGTGAATGCCACCACTATTGATGTTGATATATTCTTTTAAAAGAAAAGGAATTGCTGAAAGAGAATCTATAAAATATTTGGCAGAAAATAAAAGGTTGGAGATGTCCAACTTAGGTATATAGAAGATATACATGCTATGGCTGTATTCCTTGCTTGTTAAACAATGTGGTTCTTTGGTATTGGATACCGAATTGGTTGGTGTGAAGTATCATACAGAACAACACAATTCATGAACTGCAACGGCCTAAGTAACTGGCAAGAGAATAAGTGATGATGTTCATCAAAAACAAATAAAGTGTTACTGTGTTTTTCATTATCGTCAAACCTAGCCTTCAAGATTTGTTTTAATATTGTTATTTTGTTCCGGTATTACGAGAACAATGGTTGTTCAAATAATTACCGTATTCCATAAAGGATGGATGAACTTTTACAAGTCTAGTGGGAGAAATCACATCCATAAACACTATTGCTAAAATGTCGCAAGACAAATGATGGAAAGATCACTTATGAAGTGACATCGCTGTCTAAATTATATTGGAAAGAAAACATGAAGAAAATCCATGTTGATGGATTTTTGGAGTCTTTGATTTTGATCAATTGACGCTTGTGAGACTTTCCTCGAGATAATTGAAACTCCGTTCATAGGCCAAAGAGGAACATATGACTAGCTTATTGGAAATTCTACATGCTGATGTGCATAGTCCATTATGTGTAGCCATATGCGATGGATCTTTTTGCTTCATATGCTTTCTCCAGAAATTTGAGTGAGTATATTTATATATTTACTTAATAAGGAAGAAGTATGAAACATTTGAAAATTGTTCAAAGACTTTCAAGATGAAGTGAAAACTCATTGTAATAAGAAAATAAAGAGTTTATGATTCGATCATAAAGGAAGATATTTGAGTTGCATGTTTAGCAAAACACCTAAGATTTGAGGAATTGTTCCATGATTTGTGTTTCCCGATAAACCATAGGAGTATGGCATATTCGAGAGATGAAACCAAACCATGTTTTACATGGTAAGATCAAAGGTGTCATTTATAAAACTGCCATTATGTTTTAAGGATTGAAGCTTTAGAGACTACCGCTTTTACACTGAAAAGAGCACCATCGTGATCCGTTGAAATGACACCATATAAGTTATGGTTTGGGATAAAACCTGAATTGTCTTTTCTTAAATTTTGGTATGCTATGCATAAGTAAAATGTTTACAACCAAAGTCGAATAAGCACGTCTTTGTAGGTTATCCCAAAGAATTTGTTGGGAATTTCTCCATAACACCGAAGACAAAAAAGTTTGTTACTTGTAACGTCAAGTTTCTTGAGAAGGAATTTTTCGCGAAAAGTTAAGTGGGAGGACAATAGAACTTTGATAAGGTTGTTGAACCTTAGCTATATGTGCTAAGTAGCACAGCGCCAGAAAGTGTCCCGGTGGCGGCCACAATGCTCATGGCTCCCGTGATTACAAAGGTTGTGATCTTGGAGATTAGAGTTCCTATTGAACCATGTGGGTAGGTAAGAATCAAATAGTGTGATTTGATAAGAAATTCGTTATTGTTTTGACAATGATGAACCGACTACATGCAAAGAAGCGATGATGGGCCTGACTCCATAAAATGACTAGAAGTCATAGAATCCGTGATAGTATCCATACACGAGAAATCAAGTTTCTGAACTTGGAAGACCCTCCGGAAAGGCGTGAAGCCTATCGGTCGTGTTTGGATCTATAAAGAAATAGACATGGATGTTTAACATCTACGAAATAGTCGACATGTCGAAAAGAAGTTTACGGCAATGCAAGGAGTTGGCCATGACAAGATTTGATCTTTCATGGCGATATTTAGTCTTGATGGATTAATGTAGCAACCACTACATATAATTTGATGTATGGTAGTTGAACAAACAAAACAATGTTCTTCTAGTAGAATGGTTACCTAGGATGTGTATAAGACACGGTCCGAAGGGTTTTGTTAATTCAAAGGGTGCTAAAAGGGCATGCAAACTTCAATAGTTTAAGTAAGCATAGCGGAGTTGGAATCTTCACCATGATGAAACTGTTAAAAGAGTTTAAATTCATCGGAGATGATGAAGATGCTTGCATTTGCAAGAAATTAAGTGGGAGCGTTGAGACATATTTCTAATACATTATGTAGAGGATATATTGTTGATTGGAAATTATGTATCTTCTATTGACACAAGTTAATAATTTCATTAAAATAAGATTTCGATGAAAGACTTGGGCAAAACTGAAATATTTGGCATCAATGTCTATATGGATAGATTGAGGCGCTAATATGGTTGTGCCAGACATACATATATGAGATATTGAAAGGGTTCAATATGGAAACAACAAGAAAGGTTCTTGCTGCATGGAAAGGATTGTATCAAGATTCAATATCAAAGTTATGCATCAATCAACAAGTCTTTGGACAATGCACATTAAACTAAGAATGGCCACTATGCTCTCTCAATAGGTGCATAAAGATAGAATATGGAGAGTCAACATAAAAGTAAAAGAAAGGCCTTCATAGAAGGAAGCAGGGATTCAAGTCTCATAAAGAGCTTCCAAAAATTATGGTACTTATTAGCTTTCAGCTCTCATTGCCCCTATCATAAGCATCTTTTAGGTGATTAAGGTTAAAGTGACATAACTAAGAGGATATGCTTAACAAGTTATAAGCCAAAATCTCATGCCCCTTACTTACGAAGATCGAACCTCATGCTACTCAACTTTAGTCACAAGTAAGCTCTTGTCATTGTAAGTACAAATGTATCATAGAGAACCGCCAACGGGGTACCCCTTGCACATGATACATGAGCTATCCCATAATCAAAATGACAAGGCAAGCAGACAATGAGCATCTCAGCGATCTTTTTATTTGCTATTTGCATAGGTTTTTATTGAGGATGCTTCATAGAGTGCTCATTATGGTTATGCTGCAAGTTTGCACCATGATTAGGCACGGATTAGGCTAGCAGCCCAGGCGTTTCTCTAACACACATACAAACTCCATGATCTTACAAGTTCCACTTTTATTTCAAACCGTTGGGATCCATAAGCAAAAGAATCATGATATCAACGGGGTACAATGTACAAGTGCAATGTTGAAAGCTTTCCCCATGATACATGGTTCTTCTAACTTCTTATAAAGCACAAGCTTATACGCAACAAAGATGGACACAATGGTTCAAGTTTATTAAGTGCAAGGAAAGTAAAGTGTGCCATCAAGTTCGTGAGAGCTTTAATCACTAGTTTTCACATAACAAGTTTAATTCGGAAGGTATATAAAAGCATGAATATATTTGGAATAGCAAATGCTAATAGGTAGGTATGGTGGACTCTTTGGAAACACTTTGTTTTAATTGGAGTTGGATGCATGAGTGGGACTCATACTTGGCTATGGAGGCTAGCAAAAGACTGGGAGCGACCAACTAAGAGAGCAATAATTGCCATAATCATGCAAAGCGACAAAACTTCATTGATTAAAGCATAAAGTGATATTACAAGTCGAAAACTAAAGGATCATCAAGGCTAGGTGACTTAGGATAGTCATAACATGGTGTGAGCATGCACCAAGTCAACCCAAATAAAGCATCAAAGGAGAATACCACAATACTATGCTTTAATATGCTAAAAAAACGCATGATTCTTTCAAGGCACATTAAGCAATCTTAATTTTTTATAACAAGTCATGCTACAACAATAATCACTAAGCATAAATCCAAAACAATACCAAGCATGACGTGACAAAGTCCAGGTCACAGTCAAAAACAAGCTCCTTTTACCACTTAAGCATGAACTTTTCCTACTCTTTTCCAATCCAAACCACACTTATTTGAAAACTAATGTATGAATGAGGGGGTCCAGCAAATTTATTCAGTAAAACTAAGCAACCCAGGCAAACGAAAACCAAAAACGAAAACGAAGACGCTCCAAGAACAACACAAGTGTGCATTAAACAATAAAAATGAAGTGTTTGGAAGGAACCTGAGATTTTTATTGATGAAGAAAGGGATGCCTTGGGAATCCCCAAGCTTTGACGCTTGTACTTCTTGGATATTTCTTGGGGTGACACGGGTGGAATCCCCAAGCTTGAGCTTTAGTCCATTCTTCATCTCATTACATCATTCTTTCCATACTCCTAAATTTTTTCCTTCATACAAAACTTCACACAATCTTTATTAGCAACATTAGTGCACTCAAGATAATAAGTCTTTGGGTTCAGTTCCAACACCAATAAAACTTCCATTAAAATACAAGCTACTATAGCACTTCCCTCAAAAAGCTCAATTCCCCAAAATAACTCAAAAAGGAATCATCAAGAAGCAAATGCAAATAATGGCAGACATCTGTCAAAACAGACCAGCAGGTAAAAACCAATTTTTCGAAGATCTTCTGTTGCTCAAATAGAAAAGTGTTGAACTAACAAAAGTTATATAACAACCTGGGGCAGAAGCACAAAAAATCACAGCTCAAACGACGTACGGAGATTTTATATGAATTTTTACAGCGAAACACAAAAATCTGTTTCGGGGCAGCAACTTTCCCAAGCATTACTTCTCTCTAATTAGAGGTTACTCTTGGCACAAAAAGCAAATAAAAAGGATAAGGAGAGGTTATTACAGAGATAATAACTTCCAAGACTCATCTAAAACTTTTGGGTTATCTCCCAATAAGTACTTTTCTTTAACGCCTTTAAGTTAGGCATAAGAAGCAAGAAAGGAATCAAGTGTTCTCAAATGAAGAAGCATTAAGAGCAAATTTTGTTTTCATAGGAGAAGCAAAAGGAATATTCTCTCTCTTCTTAGGTAAGTGTTCTATACCTTTCTTGAGTGGGAGTTGATATTTAATGGTGCCTTCTTTCATGTCAATAATGGCACAACAGTTCTAAGAAAAGGTCTTCTGAAAGTAATAGGACAAGAAGCATTATTCAACATCCAAAACATAGAAATCAACGGGGACATAGGCATTGTTAACCATAATAAGAACATCATCAACATTCCCCATGAGTTTCTTTTTAGCATTATCATCAAGTGGGACATTTAAATAACAATCTTCAAGTGGTGGCAAATCAAGCATATCATAAATCCTTCTAGGCATAATAGAAACACTACTATCAAGATCACATAAAGCTTTGAAATCAAAATCATTCACTTTCATATTAATGATGGGTTCCCAACCATCTTCTAGTTTCATAGGAATAGAAGCTTTATGTTTCATCGTTTCTTCTTTAATTTTTATGAGAGCATTAGTAATGTGTTTTGTAAAGGCCATATTCATAGCACTAGCATTAGGACTTTTAGCAAGCTTTTGTAGGAACTTAATTACTTCAGAGATACTACAACCATCAAGATCAAAATCAAATTTATCATCTAAAGTAGTAGAGCTATTGTTTCCCATGTTTTGAAGAATTTCGGCATTTTTATTAGAAAAGGTTCCATTAGGCTTACTAGCTTCAACATTAGTGGTAGTGATGGTAGAAACACTAATAATTCTAGCAATTTCATCTTCTCTTTTCCACTTAGCATGTGATTCAGCTAATAGTCTAATATTTTCATCAATTCTAACTTTTATGGCATTAGTAGCAGCAAAGGGATTCTCAATAGTTTCAGGTTTAGCAGCCATTTTATTAAAAGAAGATTGTGCTTCAGCCAAAGATGCTATATTTCTTTTAGCATTAGAGAGTTTTTCCTCAATAGTTTTATTGAAAGCAGTTTGTTTACTAATAAAATCGTTAAGCATAACTTCAAGTTCAGAGGGTGCACTCCCATTATTGTTGTAGGAATTTCCATAAGCATTACCATTATTGGGAGGATATGGCCTATAATTATTATTACCAAAAATGTTCCTATAGGCATTGTTGCTAAAATTATTATTTCTTATAAAGTTCACATCAACATGCTCTTCTTGAGCAACCAAAGAGGCTAAGGGGAGATGATTTGGATCAATATGAGATTTCGCATTAACAAGCATAGACATAATAACATCAATTTTATCACTCAAGGAAGAGGTCTCTTCAACAAAATTTACCTTCTTACCTTGTGGAGCTCTCTCAGTGTGTCATTTAGAATAGTTAACCATCATATTATCCAGAAGTTTTGTTGCAGCACCCAAAGTGATGGTCATAAAGGTACCTCCAGTAGCAGAATCTAGTAGATTCCTTGAATAATTCAGTCATGCATAAAAGGTTTAGATAATCATCCAAGCAGTCAGCCCATGAGTGGGACAATTCTTTACCAAAGATTTCATTGTTTCCCAATCTTGAGCAACATGTTCATTATCAGATTGTTTAAATTTCATTATTTCACTTCTCATAGATATAATCTTAGCAGGTGGATAGTATTTTCCAATGAAAGCATCTTTGCATTTAGTCCAAGAATCAATACTATTTCTAGTTAGGGATTGTAACCATTCTTTAGCTTTTCCTCTCAAAGAGAAAGGAAACAATTTAAGCTTAATAATATCCCCATCTATATCCCTATGCTTTTGCATCTCACAAAGTTCAACAAAGTTATTTAGATGAGCAGCAGCATCTTCAGTACCAATACCAGAAAATTATTCTCTCATAACAAGATTAAGCAAAGCAGGTTTAATTTCAAAGAAAGTAGCTTCAGGAACAGGTGGAGCAATAGTGTGCACATGAAATCATTGTTGTTGGTGCTAGTGAAGTCACACAACTTAGTGTTTTCAAGAGTAGTCATTTTTTGTATTTCCAATAAAGAAAGCAAACTTAGTACAACTATTTTTTGTGTTTTTGATAAAGAATCAAGCAAACAAAGCAGAAAATAAACTAAGCAAAACAAAAATAACAAAGTAAAGAGATTGGTTATGAGGGACTCTCCTTGTGAAGATGTCCTTGACTCCCTGGCAACAGCGCCAGAAAAAGAGCTTGATGGCCCAAAATATATCGAGCTCGTTGGGGAACCCCAAGAGGAAGGTATGATGAGCACAGCAGCAAGTTTTCCCTCAGTTATGAAACCAAGGTTATCGAACCAGTAAGAGCAAGGAAACACCTCCAAGGTGTTGTTTCCAACTTGGAATCCTGCACAACACAACCAAAGAACTTTGCCCCCAACTTACAGTGAGGTTGTCAATCTCATCGGTTTTGCTGAAAACAAGGGATTAAACATATCGTGTGGAAGAAAGTAGTAGCTTGTAGAAAGTAAACAGAAAACAATAAACAGTTGTAGATTGATTGTAAAAGAAAGGACCGGGGTCCATAGTTCACTAGTGGTGATTCTCCTGAAGATAGATAACATGTTGGGTGAACAAATTACAGCGGGGCAATTGATAAACATCGAGAAAGCATACATGCATATACTAATCATCTTGACTCCTTTGAGATTTGATTGGGCATTACAACATTATACATAGACCATAATCCAACTGCACCTATGACTAATAATCCACCTTCAGGTTATCATACGAATTCCCTCCAGTATTAAGTTGCAAGCAACAGATAATTGCATTACGCATTGTGTGTAAAGTAAACAATACGATTGTTCTATGAACAAAGGATTGCTGTTTTCTCCCTAGTAGCAACAATAGATCTAGTACCTTAGAGATTTCTGTCACTTCCCCAGATTACTAGAGGCATGAACCCACTATCGAGCATAAATACTCCCTCTTGGAGTAGCTAGCATCTACTTGGCCAAGATAGGTACTAACAACAGAAAGCATACAAGATCACAAATAACAAAGACATGATAGAATCAATAATCAATCTGAAATATTATATCAATATCCATCGGATCCCCGCAAACACAACATGTAGGATTACAAATAGATGATCTTGATCATGAACGGAGCTCACAAGATCTAAACATGATAGCACAAAGGAGGAGAACCAACCATCTAGCTACTACATGGATCCGTAGTCCAAGGATGAACTACTCACGCATCACACCGGAGGCTTGCATGGTGATGAAGAAGGCCTCCAGGGTGAATTCTCCCCTCTGGCAGGGTGCCAGGAAGATCTCCAGATCCCTCCCGATCTAGGGATGGAGATGACGGTGGCTACAGACTCTTTCGTGGAATTTTGATCGGGTTCTTAGGGTTTCTGTATCGGAGGCATCTTATAGTCGGAAGGGGAGGCCGAGGGAGTGCCCTAGGCGGCCACACCACCCTTGGAGCCAGCTAGGCCTGGCTGCGCGACCAGGTGTTGTGGCGGCCCTCTGGCCCCTCTCCGGCTCGTATTCTGGCTCCATGTCGCCCTCAGTAAAATATTGACTTTGGCTTTTGTCCCGTCCAATTCCGAGAATATTCATTTTCTGACTTTCCTAGAACCAAAAATAGTAGAAAACAGGCAGCTGGCACTGTGGCATCTTGTGAATAGGCTAGTCTTAGAAAGTGTATAAAAATACTCCAAAGTTGGAACAAAACATAAGAAAGTAGATAAAGACCAAGCATGGAACATCAAAAATTATAGATACGTTAGCAACGTATCAGGATGTCGCCCCTATTTCCTGTTGTGGCTGGAATTATTCCATGACCGCATCGGGCGTCACAGATCTGGCGGCCCCATCTTGGCGGCAGGTGGTGTCACATTCTAGTTGAAGCCGAAAGTAAACTCCTTCAAGCTCATGCTGCCGAAGAAGGCCGCGAGCGAGTGGAAGAAAAGTTGGTTCTATGTGAGGGAATCCACCCCCTCCGACAAAGTGGCACTCCCCGAGTATGTTGCGGAAAGGAGCGAGCCCTACCGACTGATAGCGGACAAGCTTCCTGACGATCAGAGGATGGCCATCGTGGAGATGTTGGACCAGATCCAGGCACTGAAGGACAAGGGATTGTCCATGATCAATCTGTACAATTACTGGCTCGAGAGGCGCTTGGTCCCATTGGCGACCCGGCCCCACTAGATGTATGAATACACCGGGAAGAATGATCCTTCCCGGACTAGCAAGGAGCCGTGGGAAGCTGCGGACTACAAGGCCACCCTAAAGAAGATCATCGACGCGAAATTTACCACCACATCGGCTGGGCTCGCCCCGTACATGCCCGAGAAGAATGAAGCTCCTATGGTAAGCCACTCCCACTAGATTTATCCTCAGTCATGACCCTCACGGGGCAATTTGCGACCGCATTTTGTAATGTTTATTCATGGCTATTCTAAGTTGTTTCAGGTTCTCGAGGATTGACTTCCCCCACTCGATGAGGAGGTTCCCAAGGAGCTCGAGGAGGGGATTGAAGGGAACTCCTCGGAGAGCGAAGAAGAAGAGAGGGAGGTTCCTCCCCCAGCGCCCGTGGCTCGCAAGACCCGCATGCAGAAGCAGCACGAGATCGAAGAGATTCGCGGTCTCGAAGAGCACGATGAAGATGACGAAATTTTGCAGGAGCACTGTTCGTGGCGCATTGCCACACCGGTGAAGCCTGTGCACAAACCGAAGTCACCCGCGAAGAAGCCATCTCCGAAGCTGGCATCGCCACCCAGGTCAGTGGTGGTGTTTGGGTCAGACGATGAGTCTAATGATGACGTGACCAAGACCTCGCCCAAGATCCTGGAGGATACGACTCCGATGATGGGGCCGGAAGTAGCGGACACGGCGGTGGCGATGGAAGTTCCGCTCGTGGCGATCGCGCCAACAGTCTCGGCTGCGTCGGAGCCAGGAGCTACTGAAGCTGCGGCATCCAGGTCGCCACAACCGGAAGGGACAACCGTGTCGTCCAGGCCAGAGATTCCAGCGACCGCAGCCTCCTCATCGAAGAAGCCCGCGGTGTCATGGGCCACAGGCGTCTTTGAAGCGGGGCTCTCACGCAAGCTGGGCCCGGAGCTAGATAAGCCCACCCACATCAGCACGGGGCTACATGTTCTTCTGGTCACCAAGTGAGTCTGGCATTCCCTTTTCCATTCTTGGATTTTTCCTGCATGATTTCTTTGCTGACCTTGGTGATTCTACAGGTCTGGCGCCAATAAGATAGGTCGCCCTACGGTGTCTAAAATTCCACCAGTCGTTGCCGTAGAGGAGGCCAATCTCCCCACGAAGAGGAAGCCCAGTACAAAGGTCGCGCCTGCTGAAGGCGCGATGAAGAAGAAAGGAGATGTCACTGACACTGCGACAGAATACATCACGGGGGGAATGACCCCGCTGCCCGTGCGGAGGAAGTTGTGGCTGCTCAATCGGAGCCGACCAAGGGGGCTCCATTGACGGAAACAACAGAACCAATGACTAGCACTCTGACGAGGGCGACTGCGTCATTTCCGCGCTTCATGGCGAAGGGATTTCCTTTCGCGGCGGAGAACCAGTCTCCACAGTTTCTAGAGATTCTTGATGAAGACGTTGGGCCTGTTCGCGGGCGTACGTCCTTTGTAGTTCCTTCATCAGACGCCAACCAACTTCGTGGCATGCTTGGTGCCGCCATTCAGGTATGTCTAGTCCCTGAGTGCCTGATCGCTGAATTTCAGCGGTTGGGCACTAAAACTCTTCTAGTCGCCAGTCCCTGAGTGCTTAGTCGCTGAATTTCAGCGGCTAGGCACTAAAAATTGTGGTTTTCTAGTCACTGAATGTTTATCTATTTGTAGGGTCTACAAAGGGTATTGGTGGATCGGCAAGCCGCGAAGGAACGCCTGGAGCATGACTTGCGCGTGGCGTAGGAGACCAACCGATGACTCCAGGAGGTTGCTGGTGAGTTGTTGTTCTGCTTGGAAATCGCGAGCTGCTAGTGTTTGCACGAGACTGACTTTTGTTGCTATTCCTTTGTAGATGGTATTTCGGCTGCTATTGCCAAAGCCCGGGAGGGGTATGTCACGACTTCTGAACTGGACACAGCGAAGGGGCGTATTATCTCGCTGGTGAAGGAACTAGAGGAGGCGAAGGCATCGATGATCTCTTCTGAGGAGAGGGCCAAGGCCGCAGTTGCTGCGGTAGAGGAAGAACGGAAGGCCGCTGACTAGGTTATCCTTGGGTTGAAGGGTGACCTTGGTGCCCTTGAAAAGCATGTGACGGAGAACTGCCGTAAACTCCTTGGTAAGTGTCCCTTCTTTTCTTTCTTGTATGCAGCAAGTCCGCGAGCGGGGTGGTCCGTAAAGACGCTGAATTCCTGGCGTGCAGTTTTGACAGGTCAAAGCGATCTAGTGGTGCAGACCTACACTGCCTCACAATGTGTGACTGCGGTGGTGAATGCGGCCACCGCCTCGGCGCTATGCGTCCAGGCCGTTCTTCAAGGGATATCCCCCACCGAGGTTATTCCTTGGGGGCTGGATGAAGTTTGGCGCTATCAAGAAGAGGAGCCTGCTATCGTGGAGTGGATGGTGCGTTCGGCCTTCAGGCGCGGTGCCACCACGGCATTGAGCCTAGGGCTCGCGCATTTTCCTTGACGATTTCGACCTTGACGACATCAACAGTGGCTACCCCTCGGCGACTGGCTCGGTGGAGATATCGGAGGTTTTGAGGCTGACCGCCAAGGCTGCTCCATTCGTGGATCGGGTGCTGACGATGGGGGACTTGTTGCTGTACCAGGAAATAGTGGTAGCACCGGGCGACCCCAAGCCAGAGCATCGCGACCTGAAGTTGGAGCAGGCCTTCTGGCAAGTGTTGTCGAAGCGCTGACGACGTACCCGATGAATCCATGGGAGCCATTCATCTGGGTCAAGGGCGGTGGCGGCTCTTCTTTATCGGAGCCTACAAAATAGATCGCTGCCCTGGGGGCTTTTGTAAATTATGCCGAATGGTCATTTTTGTAATATGAATAATACGTATGTATGGAAGTCAATCGACTCGCAATACATGGCTAAGTATGTTATATGTTGATTTTTGTTTGAGAAAGTCCCCGAGCATGTCCACCCTTTAATGGGGTATAACTCGTTTTATGTTCATGTGTGTTTGCTTTGGGTTTTTTGTTTTGGTTGAGGCTGATTTGTCATGGCGTGTAGGGCCAGTCGCCTTGCAACTTCGAGGGAGATCTGTACTTAGCTGTTTTCCCGGGCGCAAGTGGGATCGGTTTAGGCGAGTCCCTGAGCGTGGTGCTTAGCCGGTTTGGGCGTGTGCCTATTGTAGGATCTGATGTGTTGTTTGTAACGCGTCTCTACCCCTGGCTCAGAAAGCCAGTCGCTTGGCGATTCCAAGGCAGCTCTCTTACTTGCTGTGTTCCCGAACCGCGTGAGGTTTTCTCGTTGTGAAGTCCCCGTGCGTGGTACTTAATCGTTCGAGTCGCTTTGCACGAGGATGGGTAGGACAGGTCGCTGTGGGCAGCGTTCGTCGGTCTTCTTGGCCCGGTAGGCCAGTCGAGCGAGGTGACTCTGATGGTGGCTCCGGGTTGGTGTGTTCATGGATGACATAACACCTGAATATCTTTGATGCCCTTGGGTCGCACTACTTAGCCACGCCGGTCACTCGACCAAGGGTTGACTTCCGTAGGTAGCATATTACTGAACGTACGAGTGCGAGTGGCACAAGAAGATGGCAAGTAGACACAATTTGCGCGATCCGAATGTTTTTCATTTATAACAGCTGAGTACAAGTTTGAGTTCTATGTATAGAACTTTCGGAGGAGGTTTACATTACATGGCCTCCCGACCTCAAGCTGGCCGTTGCCTCGTACGTCGATGTGGTAGTAGGCGTCGTTGCCGAGGACTCGCCCTATGGCGAATGACCCCACCCATGGGGGGGAAAGCTTGTGCATGCCCTTCTTGTCCTGGACCAGTCGTAGGACCAGGTCTCCTTCCTGGAAGGTGCGGGTCCGGACTCGGCGTCAGTGGTAGCGGCGGAGTCCCTGCTGGTAGATGGCGGTGCGGGAGCAAGCTAGGTCGCGTGCCTCGTTGAGCTGGTCGATTCCGTCTTGGCGGGCGGTCTCATTTGCCGCTTCAACATAGTTGGCGACCCACGGTGAGTCGTGCTCCAGGTCAGTTGGCATTACAGCCTCAGCGCCGTACACCATGAAGAAAGGCATGAACCCCGTGGAGCGGTTGACAGAGGTGCGGATTCCCCATATTACGGAGGGGAGCTCTTCGACCCAGCATCCTGGGGTTCACTCAAGGGGCACCTGAAGTCGCGATTTGAGCCCATTGGGGACACTTTGATTGGCGCATTCCGCTTGGCTGTTTGACTCCAGGTGGGCGACTGAGGCGAGGTCGAGTCGTATGTTGTGCTCCTCGCAGAATTCTGCCATGGCGCCTTTGGCAAAGTTGGTGTCGTTGTCCATTATGATGTTGTGCGGCTGGTCGTACCAGTAGATGAGTTTGCGGAGGAACTTTGTGGTGGTCTTGCCGTCGCACTTCTTGATCGGTTTAGCTTCAACCCACTTGGTGAACTTGTCGATCGCGACCAGGAGGTGGGTGAAGCCGAATGGAGCCTTCTTGAATGGGCCGACCATGTCCATGCCCCATACGGCGAATGGCTAGGTGATGGAGAGGACTTGAGTGCCGAACCAGGGAGATGTGTCTGGTTGGCGTACTTCTAGCACCCGATGCACCGTTGGACGATGTCGGTGGCATCGGCGTGCGTGGTGAGCCAGTAGAAGCCGTGTCGCATGGCTTTGGCGACCAGCGATCTGGCACTGGCGTGATGGCCGCAGTCGCCGGCGTGAATGTTCTGGAGGATCTTGTGTCCTTCTTCTAGATGTACACAACGCTGGAACACGCCTGTCACGCTGCGTTTGTGGAGCTCGCCGTTTATGATGACGAAGGATTTGCAACGACGCACTATCATTTGCACTTCCGTCTCGTTGCTTGGAAGGACCTTGTGCTCGAGGAATGCGACATATGGTGCAGTCCAGTCGTTCGGCTCCATGACCATGGCGACCAGGGCGGGCTCGGGCTACAGTGGTATCTCGATGTCGAGCTCTTTTGGCGGGGAGACCGAAGGCTTGTGGATTATGTCGAGGAAGACACCTGCAGACGGCGTCCGTCGAGCTGACCTGATGCGGGAGTGGGCATCTGTTTCCTCGTTTTTGCGCCTGTCGATCCACTCGACTGAGTAGCCGGTGAAGTGCCCTCCCAGCTGGTCTACCGCTTGGCGGTATGCTATCATTGTCGGGGAGACAGCTTTACACGTCCCCGTGACTTGGCCGGCGACTAGGTCGGAGTCGTCGTAACACCACAGGCGATTGACGTTCATCTCCTTAGCAGCCCGCATGCCGTGAAGGAGGGCTTTGTACTCGTCCATGTTGTTGGTGCAGGGCTTGAAGTCGTGGTGCAGCACGTAGTGAAGCTTGTCTCCCTTGGGAGAGGTCAGTATGACCCCGGCCCCAGTGCCATCGGCGTTCTTGGAACCCTCAAAGCAGAGCGACTAGTAATGGAGGTAGGGGAGCTTCTCTAGCTGCTGTGCCTCTTCCCATCGGCGAGGAAATCAGCCAGGGCTTGCGATTTGATCGCTTTGCGTGGCTTGTACTTGATGTTGTGGACGCTGATATCGATGGCCCACTTAGCAACTAGCCCAGTCGCCTCGCGGTTGCGTATGATGTCCTGCAACGGCGCGGAGGATACGACCGTGATGGGGTGCTCCTGGAAGTAATGCGGGAGTCACCGCTGGGCCCTGAAGACCGCATACACCAGTTTTTGGTACTGCGGGTAGCGCTATCTTGAGTCTGTCAAGACCTCGCTGATGTAGTAGACAGGGCACTCCTTGCCCTCTTCTGGCCGTTCAATGACCATTACGGCGCTGACGACTTGAGTGGAGGCCGCGACGTAGACGAGCATCAGCTCTTTGTCGATTGGGGCAGCTAGTAGTGGAGCCGCAAGTAGCACTTATTTGAGTGCCCTGAGCGCGTTGTCTGCTTCTGTGCCCCATTGGAACGTGGGATTTTTGCGCATCAGGCGGTATAGGGGCATTGCCTTCTCGCTGAGCCGGGAGATGAACCGATTGAGAGCCGCAACTCACCCAGCCAACTTCTGGACGTCGCGTAAGCACTCGGGTTTCCCGAGCCTCGTGATGGTGTCGATCTTGGTGGGGTTGGCCTTGATGTCTCGTTTGGAGACCACGTATCCTAGGAGCTGTCCAGTAGGGACGCCAAAGGTGCATTTCCCTGGGTTGAGCTTGATGTTGTACCTTCGTAGATTTGCGAAGGTCTCGGCCAGGTCAGCGAGCAGGTCGTCCTGGCGGGTAGATTTTACCACCGTGTCATTGATGTGGATGTGGATGTTGCAGCCAATTTGGCTCGCAAGGCACTCATGCATGCACCTTTGGTAGGTGGCGCCGGCATTCCCGAGGCCGAACGTCATGGCCGTGTAACAGAAGGCACCGAATGGCATGACGAACGCCGTCTTCTCCTCATCCTCGACCGCCATTTTGATCAGGTTGTAGCCAAAGTACGCGTTGAGGAAGCACATCGACTCTGATCCCGCGGTCGATTCGATGGTCTGGTCGATGCGTGGTAGGACAAACTCCTCCTTTGGGCAGGCGCTATTGAGGTTGGTGTAGTTGATACACATTCTCCAGGTGTTGTTCTTTTTCAGGACCAGGACTAGGTTTGCCAGCCACTTGGAGTACTTGATAGGCCGAATGAAGCCTGCGGCTAGCAGGCGCTGTACTTCTTCGAGAATTGCTCGGTGGCTCTCTTCATTGAAGGGCCGCAACGACTTCTTCACTGGTCGCACTTCGGGGTCGGCGTTGAGTTTGTGTGATCAGCGAGTTCCCTTGGGACACCAGGCATGTCAGATGTCTTCTATGCAAAGATGTCTCGATTCTCACGTAGGGACCCGATGAGCGCGCTTTCCTATGTGGGGCTCATGTGCGCCCCGATGGTGACCGTCTGGCTGGAGTCGCCTGGGATGAGCTCGACGATGCGGGTGTGCGTGGTCGCCTTGAAGGTGGAACTTGCCGCGGTTGGCTTCTTTAGGATGGTGGGGTCGTCCTTGTCGATGTTGCTCGTGTATTTCGCGAGCTCGTTCGCGTGGTATGTTTCCGCTTCGATGACGGTGACGGCGAGCTCGGCGCCTTTGTCTTCGCACTCCATGGCCATATCGGGGTCGCCGTGGACGTTGATGATGCCGCTTGGCCCTGGGAGCTTCATCATGTTGTAGGCGTAATGCGGGGTCGCTATGAACTTGGCGAACGCCTGGCACCCTAGGATGCAGTGGTAGGAGTTGCGGAAGTTCACTAGCTCGAAGATGATCTGCTTGGTGCAGAAGTTCGCTGGTGTGCCGAAGGTGACTGGCAGCATCACCTTGCCGATTGGATACGCCTTCTGATCGGGGACGATGCCGTGGAAAGTGGTGAGTGTCGGCTTGGTCGGTGACTCCGGGAGGTGGAGCCTCTTGAATGTGTCCAAGTACATGATGTTGATGGAGCTTCTCACATACATCAGTGTCTTGGGCAGCCAGTAGACGGCCACTTTGGGCCTAACCACTAGGGCGACTCGCACTGGGTAATTGATCCTGGGTGCGTGATCCTAGAGACTCCAGGTGATGCTTTACTCAGACCAATTGAGGAAGCGGGGGATGTCGACTTGGGTCACCATGTTGATGGCGACCGCACGGGTGAGCACCTTCTTCTCGTGTTTGGTGCCGAGCCTGGTGAAGGTGTGTAGCGAGCCGCCGGCGTTTCCGAAACCGCCGGCGTTGTCGTTGTCCTGTGGTAGGTTGTAGTTCGGGTCCTCCCTTGCTCGCCTTGCCTTTTCGATCTCTTTTAGAGAATGGCAGTCCACAGTGGTGTGGGTGGCAGGTTTCCGTTCCCTACTGTGGTAGACGCAGGGTTGGTTGAGCAGGGTGGCGGGGTCGAATTTCGGCCTCGTCGCATTGTTGGCACGGTAGTTTCCGCTGTCGCAGTAGTTTCCTCCGTCGCGGCGGAATTTCTTCGGGTCGCGTTGGCCGTAATTGGCGTTAGCGACGAAGTCAACTCGCCCGTCACCGTGGCGCTTACCGGTGAGGCGAGTGTTGCTGTAGCGCATGTCACGCTATCGCCCGTTGTCATGGCCGCTAGTGCAGCATCTTCCTCCCGACTCGCCATCGGAGTCTTGGTTGGGGTCCTCCTCCGCGTACCGCCTGGCCATCTCGAGGAGGTGGGGAATGTTTTCAAGCGTTCGGTACACCCTCTTGATCTTAGCGACCAGGGGTTCGTACCAGCACACGTTCGTGAAGCAGTGAATCGCCGTGTCCAGGTGAATGCTAGAGGTGTTGATCCATAGTTCCTGCCACCTCTGGATCTAGTGGTGGGTCCACTCGTGCTGCCCCTAGATGCATCGCTCCAGGTCCTCGATGGAGGTGGCGCGAGTGTAGGAGCCCTCAAAGTGCCGGATGAAGGCGTCCCGCATCTCTTCCCACAAGTCGATGCTGTCGGCGGGGAGGGTGTTGACCCATTGTCGGGTCGCTCCATCCATCATCAGGGGAAGGTAGCGAGCGGCTAGCAGGTCGGTGTGGCCAATGATTCCCATTGCCATGAGGTACGTGTCCATCTACACCGCTAGGTCGTACATGGGGTCGTACTTTTCGATCTCCTTGGGCGCCTTGAAGTTGGTGGGGTACTTCTCACCTCGAATCATTGGCCCGAAGCATTGGGGGACGATCCGGTTGAGCGAGCCCCTGGGTTCGGGGTCACCGCAGTTGGTGAGGGTGTGCCTCAAGTCATTGGGCTGGCACACCTGCTAGGCCTGGTTGTTGACGATGTGTGTTCGAGCGTCGATGGGTTGCCCGTTGGTGGCGACTGTGTTGTTCACCGGTCGCGGCTCATTGGAGGAGAGCGCGGGGTTGGCGGCCCATGGCTGGTGCGCTAGGGGCTAGGGCGATGGGCAGGTGACGGCGTTTGCGACAATTGGAGGGCCGCTTGAGGCTACCCTACTTGCTGATGAGCGGGAATACATGTGCCCCCGCGGGTCGACTCCCGCGGCTTGCGGCTCGACGGCCCTAGCGAGTAGGCACTCGCGTCCGATGGACAACGTCATCACGGCCGACGCTGCAGTCGCCCACTCCGATGGAGTACAGTGGGAGCCCATTGGCGTCGCGGGCCTGTGGCAAGATGATGATTCGCGGCTGGTCCGGTGGGGGAGCGTGACCAATGGGTGGCGGTGGTGCCCGAATCACCGGTGCACCGGGTGGTGATCGGTTGCTACCACCTGGCGGCATGTTCTTGCAGTATTCGCGCTCGGTTGCGCGTGCGGGGTCGCTTTCATCGTTGAAGTTCAGGACGCGGCCCTAGACGTTGGAGTTCAGGCGGGTCCTGATGCGGTGTTTATGGTAGAGCGACAGCTCTTGTGTTGTCACCCGATCGAGGCGGAACTTCTCGCGCTCAGCTACCTCCCTACAATGCACCTCCTCTAGTCGTAGGTGGGCTTCCTCAACCTCCGTGGCCGTGGCAGTTGGCGGGATCGACATGGAGAACGGATCTGGTAGGGCGGCCATGCTGCCTGCCATGTAGATCACATTGAAGCGATTGGATCTGGCATCGAAGTCCTCGGGGGACTCCGAGCCAGAGTCAGAATCAAAGATCCCGAGGATGGAGGGGTCCTCGAAGTCCTCAGGGTTGGGGACCTGCGTGATGGAGTCCTCCCGTGACGCAGAGGTGATGGATCCGTCGACCGCGCGGAGTCGGCGTCATTGTGAAGAGTCGCGTCGTCCATGGCGGCGTTAGTCCCGACCGTGTTGCTCGCGGCCGAGTCGTACTCGGTGGTAAGGCGGCTAATGTAGCGGACCTGCTCCTATAAGAGCAGATCGCGGCGTGGAGGTGATTCGCCGATGATCATCATTCCCGCCGGGTCAACCACGTCGGTGAAGCCGACAAACAAGTTGATGGTGCCAATCGGCATCACCGCGCTATGTGTGATCGGGCGCAACACCGGGATGTAGCTGCTAGGCAGGATCTGCAAGATCCCGCCGGTGGCGATCATGCGACCGGTGGCGATCGGCCGATCGACTGGCGTGTAGGGTCTTGCCGCATAACTCAGGCCATACTGGCCACGCCCCACGGTGGGTGCCACTATCGTGGGAATGACCACGGCAGTCGCTGACACGGGCAACGATTGATAGAAGATGGGGCGAGAGCTGGCGGCAATCTGCGGTTCGAGATGGGGGCGGATGCACATGGGTTTACCCAGGTTCAGCCCCCCAGAGGGTAACAACCTACTCCTGATAGATTGTATTGATGGAGAGCGAGTTACAGGCGTGACGAGCTCGACGTCTAAGCAGCGAGTCACTCAAAGGGGTGTATGACGGAACGTAAGTCCTCAAGTTACCCTAGGGAGGTTTATATAGCGGTACCTCGCTAGGGTTTACAGTATACAACCGAACAAGTTATGGATTCGGAGGCTTTTGACCTAATCCTATTGGGATTCAACTATGCTTCTGGGCCTCCAGTCTCCAATCGACATGCCTTCTCTTCAGTCACGTTCCAGTCATCGTCCTGCAGGCCCACTCGCGAGTCCTTTGGCCCAATCGGAACATCTTGCTGGGCATACCCCGTCCGGCATATCCCCATCATGAATGAAGATGTGAACACTTTGAATCACAACTTCAGTCACTTCATGACCCACTTCCCTGACTTCTATCAGCAGTACTCACACCAGCCGCCAAATGATGGCAACAACTGATCCTATCAATAGCCTAAGCTTGGGGGAGCTTTGAAAACCTCCAAACTTTGCATTCATGTTTTATTTCTTCTTTTGATTTATTTCTTCAAAAATTGCATGTTTATTTTCAGTTTTGCATTCCTAAACCAAAAATCAAAAAATAGTTCTAATTTTATTTGCAAGTTTGTTTCTTTCTTTCTCTCGGAGATTGCTTAATTTCAGGTGATTTGGCAATATGGAAATATAGGAGAGGTTCGACTCGAATACAAGAACAAAGCAAGCAAGAGGAGGTATCACATTCCTTTCATCACACTCTTTGCAACCTTAAATTGATCCTACAATTATTTACTTGCTTGCACCAGAGTCACTCCCCACTTAGCTTGTTATCCTACAAATTCTCTTCCTTTGCTAGTGTCTCCTTTTTAGCTTTGAAACAATGAGCAATGAACTTGGTTAAAATAATTCCTACATTTTTACAAGAAGAAAAAGCATCTGAAAGATGACTTGAGTCCATGCTTAGCTCAAAGAATTTGATTTTAGAACTACTCCATCCCATTTGAGCTTAATATAAATAGACTCGATAGTACCCTTGATTGAAATTATTTGATTAAATGCATGCTTCGAAGTAGTAGAAATTATGCCACTACTTTTTCTAATAATTTCCGTAAGATATTGCTTTACGTGTGTCATTACAATTTTGTCGTGCTCCATGGGGAACTATTAACTCCGGTGGCCAACGAACGATCTAAATGTGGGAAACCACTTGATTTCGGCTATTGAGTTATGTAAACGTCTGTAGCAGCAATGCTATGATGTGTAAAAAATTTAGTCTCATCATGGTTTCACGTTCCAAGTGAAGTTGTAGTACTCCTCTGGCCCATTAGTGCTCAACATCATTTATTGGCATGGTCACGAGTGCACAACATAGCCCCAATTAACATGTTAAAAATAGTGGCATGATTTCTCTATGAAAGAGCTGAAGTTTTTGAAAGACAAGAGAAAGAAAAAGGTGCTTTGAGAGTCTTGAAATTTTGACATGGGAGTAGATGAGTTGTTCTTAAATTAAATGTTTTGATGCTAACTTGAGTACTCTTAATTGGTTAAACGAACAAGAACAAAAAAAATCATCTCTCAACAAAGAGAGGCACCAAAACAATTTGTCTCACCTTCCTAGCTAAACTTCCGACACTTGCTTGGGCATATGATTTATTTGCTAACAAGATATACATGGTTAGGAAGTGGACTCAGTGCAATCTTGTGAATACTTGTATGATCATATTTAAGATTGCAAGAATTGTGAAGAAAATAATTTGACACCAATCCAAACTTTCTTATTTCCTTTATTTTCAGTCTCGAATCCCTGCTATTCTTCCTTATTTCCTTATCACTCGAGGGCGAGCAACATCTAATCTTGGGGGAGTTGATAGCTGTGAGATTCGACACATTTTTTATGGCTTTTATTGATGGGTTTCTCCCGGATTTGATCGTTTTCTGGTTTTACCTAACGCTAATACTTCGGTAGCAAAGGAAACTTGCTTTTTATGTGTGTTTCAGGTCCTGAATGTCAGCAGAAGGATTTAACTAGAGAAATACAATATTTTGGAGAAAACAAGCAAGTCCCACTTTGGAAGCACGCGAGGGGAGATCACAGAGGCTTTAACGAGCAACTATTCGGCGGGACTATTTTCTGGTCATATAGTTCCCACCGTATAGTTACCGCCGCCTCTGTCTTATCATAAGGGACAACTTCCATGAAGGGGCGGAGGGCGAAATAACAATACAATAGCCGCCTCACAATCCAGAAGGGAGAAAGAAGGGATTCGAAGAAGAAGGAGAAGATGTTCTTCATCTCGCTCCACGATATTCGACCTCCTAGCCAATACACCCCCATAGCCACTACTTGTACTAGAGAGAGAGAGGGATCTCCACCTAGCAAGACTAGGGTTTGAGATTATTTCTTCCCATCTTGAATTGTGTTGGATATTTTTCTATTTTTATTGTGGATCTCCATGGTAATACCAAGCCGAATTCCCTTTATTTGATTATATTTATGATCCGTTCTTCTCTCATGTGTGAGTAATTCCCTTGGGCGTGGGAGATGTAGGGGATTGGTGAGATGTGATGTGCCTTCATATATTTTCCATTAGTCTGTGATTGATTCTAATTACTATATTATACGTGCTTGACTATCTATGGGATGCCGAATGCTTGTTGTCCAATTAAGGGCCCAGACAACATGATACCTTGTTCTACATAGATAAGATCTTGTACGCTAGTGGACCGGCGACCCCCAGGTGACACGGGGATATCAATGTAAAGCTAGTTTACTCGAGGATAACGAGTAACTACTATGCTTATTGCATTAGTCCGATCCAAGGAGCTTAACCGCTAAGCGACCTGAAGGGTCTTAATCATCTAGTGTCTGACCATGGTTTTGGTAGCTGGCTAGTAGGATTATTGGGGATGAAATCTACCAAGAGGAGTTCTGACTAATTATGGGTTGCTCGCTTACACATATATTTATAAGATTATAATTGTTACATTTACCACTCGTCCACTTGGCACATTCACTATCACCATGAACCGAATCTCCCCGCGCCTTCTTTCATCATCTGCAGGAAACAACAAACAAGCAAAGTCGTTCTTTACATTTTAGTTCTATTTAAATCTATCACATTTAATCAAAATCCCGTTCTTATTTCAACACTTGCAGTCAATTCACTCAAAGACCTGTGACAACTTCGGGTGTGACAGAGACTTGATCAATAAACACTTACATTTGGGCTCCCTGTGGGATCGATATCTGAACTTCGAAACTATCTACAAACGATCTGTGCTTTTGCAGACATCACACACGAAGGATTGCCCGATTGTCGCGATTGAGAAGATGGGAAGGGAAATCATTGCGGCTCGGGTGGCGACCATGATGACTGTGACCGTTGGGACTATGCCCCTAGCCGTGGCAACGGGGGAAGACCCATGCAGACCTATGGAAAATACGACGGCAAGCCTTTCCAAGAGGCATGTGCAGAATCTTAAACCGGTGATGTCCCCGGAGACGGGCCTGAGCCTTGGCACCTAACTATGCCTAGGCCCCTCTCCAAGTATCGTGGTGTGGCATCTCTCTCTTTTGCACTTCGATGTTGCTAAGGGAGAGTTGTCCCGCGATTGAAGATCTAGAGAAAGGGTTTTCACCTCTGCTTAAAACCCGGGTAGGACAAGGTCCTTCCCAAAGCTCTGTGTCCCAGCTAGGGCTGGTCCATGATTCATGAGCTCACCAACTATGGGGGTATTGTGCAGTGGCATGTGCCTCCCACAAGAAAAATTGAAAATGTACCCACTTCTGAATCTTAAAATTGAATGCGACTGTTGTATACATGATCCTGGGAGCTGGTCGTTCCTAGCAAATTTACCTCCCGACTAAAGGGTCATCCGGAAATGGAGGCTTGTTGGGGTCGGGCGCTGTTCGGGGAGGAGGCGCTCACAAGGGTGACCCCGGGTATATTCTTGTGGCCCCATTGATGGGACCATATCCAACTAACCATTTATGGAGTTGAGCTCTCTAGAAGGTCGATGACTCATAAGGGTGACCTCAGGTATATTCCCGCAGACCTGTGGATGGGACCTGGACTGACCAGTTGCGGACAAAACCTATCGACATGTGAATCTCCCACGTACAATGCTTTGGTCTAGTGCCAAACTCTACGTTGTCCGCAGAGTTCGCTAGAGGGGTCGGTGGTATCGTAGGACTTGTGTGGTGCCCATATGGTACCCGAGTCTAAGGAAGTAGGAGTTGCAAGAATCAGTAGGACCTTAGGGGATGATGCAACACTCGGGTCTGAGGCAGAGCAAGCCACAAGAACTTGTAGGGCCAACACAGGATCATCTGCGGCGTTTGGGCCCATGGCAGCAAAAGCCACAAGGCTTCACTCAAGACAAGACAAGATGACTCTTACAAAAAGTAAACTATCCATACGGTTGCTTTCTTACAAGATTCAAGGAATCCTAGCGAGAAAACTGTAAAAACTACTGACTATAACATCTGGCGGATGCAACGATCATCACTAACAGCAGGGATATTTCGGCCATGGCCTATGGTCTAAGCACCTCGGTGAAAGGCTAAAGACATGTGGCAAGATCAAGCTGGGGGTGGCGGTGATGCACGCGGGGAAGTAGCGACCAGAAAAGGGACTCCACGAAATCCCTTCCATCCTCAGCTATGACCTCATTGATCCTTTTCCGCCACGCTGACAACTGCCTCGCCAAGTCATCGAGAAACAAAACCAGATCATGGACTTCATCCTCTCGGGGAAGGTCCAGAGGTTCCATGTGAATGCAGCACATTGCCTCTCCGACCCGCATGATGGCAGCCTCGATACTCCCCAAGTGTTGACAACAAAGTCGCTGCATATTCACTAGTGATGTCCATGCACTTCTATTCTTGTAGACAGTTGTTCGGCCTCCAAGTGCAGAGGTTCGTAGAACAACAGCAAGTTTTCCCTTAAGTGGATCACCCAAGGTTTATCGAACTCAGGGAGGAAGTGGTCAAAGGTATCCCCTCTCAAGCAACCCTGCAATGAAGATACAAGAAGTCTCTTGTGTCCCCAACACACCTAATAGACTTGTCAGGTGTATAGGTGCACTAGTTCAGCAAAGAGATAGTGAAATACAAGTGGTATGGATAATTATAAGTGGTAACGGTGATAGAAGATAACTTGGTGGCGTGGAAAAGACTAAAGCAAAACTGAAATAAAGATGGAAGCAGGCAAACATATAACAGATCTAATTGCAGGCGGTGTATCAATGCTTAGAAACAAGGCCTAGGGATCATACTTTCACTAGTGAACACTCTCTCATAAATATATTATCTTCATGATACTACTCTTAACTACTCTCCGGCTGGACACTCTAATCGTTGGTAGGGCTATAACAGCACTCCTCAAAGTAAGTCTTTCCCATCTAGAAAACCCCACACTGTCAGCTTGAGCACTAGATGGTTCCAACAAACACCACAATTTCACAAAGACATCCAACTGCAAATATAACTCATAACAAGTATTTTTAATCTCTAGCCTAAGTGCCACCATGGTGAGCATGCTGTCACTTTCACACACATGGGGAGAGCAGAGATTCATTAAAGAACTTGAGTAGCAAGGTAGATCTATAGATTACAAGCTCATGATCTCAATAAGATCATGCATAGAGAGAGATGAACACATAGCTACCGGTAGAACCCTTAGCCTCGAGAGAGAACTACTCCCTCCTTATCATGGGAATCAGCAATGGTGATGGAGATCGCGGTGGAGATCGATGGAGATGGCTCCGGGGGCACTTTCCCGTCCCGGCAGGGTGCCGGAACAGAGACTTTCTGTCCCCCGAATCTCCCCTTCGGTGGCGGCGCCGCAGCGGAACTTTTTGTGGATTTCTGATTGACTACTTAGGGTTTTCGCATCGGGAGGCTTCTTATAGGCGAAGAGGCAAGGTCGGTGGGCAGCCTGGGGGACCCGCGCTGGCCCCTCTCCGACTCTCCTTCTGGCTCCGAGAGTCTTCCAGTAAAATATCAACTTTGGCTTTTGTCCCGTCCAATTCCGAGAATATTCATTTTCTATCTTTCTGGAACCAAAAACAGCAGAAAACAGGCAACTGCCACTGTGGCATCTTGTTAATAGGTTAGTCCAAGAAATCATATGAAAAGTACTCTAAAGTGTGGACAAAACACAAGAAAGTAGATAAAACCAAGCATGGAACATCAGAAATTATAGATACATTTGCAATGTATCACATATCTTTTGTTGTGAGAAATTTGAGTAGGTTCATGTCTAAACCGGGTATTGATCATTAAAATGCTCTTAAAAGGGTCATGCATGATATGTGTGGTACAATGAGCTATGGGATTCACTATTCAAGGCACCCTGGTGTGCTTGAAGTATATAGTGATTCAAATTGGATATTTGATGTTCATGAACTCTACACCACAAGCAGGTATGTGTTTACACTTGCAGGTGGTGCAGTGTCATGGAGCTCTCGTAGGCAAACCATTTTTACGAGGTTAACCATAGAATCATAACTTACTGCTTTAGACACAACCATTTTTGAATCGGAATGGCTCTATGAGATCTTGATGGACTTTCCTATGGATGGAAAACTAGTGTCAGCTATCCTTTTGAATTATGATAACCGAACAAAAAGTGTTGAACTAACTAAAGTTATATAACAACCTGGGGAAGAAGCACAAAAATTCACGCCTCAAAAATACGTTTAGATATTTTACACGAATTTTTATGGTGAAGCACAGAAATTTGTTTCGGGACAACAACTTTCCGAATCATTACTTCTCTCTCATTAGATGTTACTCTTGGCACAAAAAGCAAATAAAAAGGATAAGGAGCGGTTATTACAGAGGTAATAACTTGCAAGACTCATCTAAAACTTTTGGGTTATCTCCCAATAAGTACTTTTCTTTAACGCCTTTAAGTTAGGCATAAGAATTTCGATGATGCTCACATAAGAAATATGAATTGAAATAAAAGAGAGCATCAAGAAGCAAATTCAAAACACATTTAAGCCTAACCCATTTCCTATGCATAGGAATCTTATACGCAAATAAACTCACAAAGAACAAAGTGACATGCATAGGAAGATAAAACAAAAGTAACTTCAAAACTTTCAGCACATAGAGAGGTGTTTCAGTACTATTAAAACTTCTACAACCATATTTTCCTCTCTCATAATAATTTCCAGTAGCCTCATGAATAAACTAAACAATATAACTATCACATAAAGCATGTTTTCATGATCTACAAGCGCTAGAGCTTTATTATAAATATTTTCAAAAGAATCCTCAGGAACATAACATTCATCCTCCTTTAGTAAGCATGGGGGACAATCAAATATCCTAAGGGGTAAAGAGTTACTCTCATTAGAAGGTAGGAATGGGTAGATCCATTCTTCCTCTTCTTGATCATCACTATCCTCCTCTTTTTCATCCAATGAGCTTCCTGTTTCAGCAATTTCTTCTTCCATAGGCTCCTGCAAGGCATTAGTCTCTTCCGCTGGTGGAGAGCATCTATTAAGATATTCAATAATATAGCCATTTTATTCCTTGTAGTTATCAAAGCAAAATTGAAGTATATCATAAACCTCATATTTATAAGGTGCATCATCAGTATTTTCAAGCAAACTAGCAAGTTCAAATGCACCCTTCCAAGCAATAAATTCTTCAATTTGTTCCACATCATAAAAGTCATAATTTCTTTTAACATAAGAAGATATGGTAACATTATCATTATACTCACATTGAAAAGGGAGGTGTTTATACCTCCTACAGCAACAAGATTTATCAAAGCAATAAGTAACATTATAAGTAGAGCACACGTTTCTAGCAATGGTATTCAATTTATCAATTTGTTCCCATAAGAGTTTCCCTTTTTCTGACAAGCGGTGTTCCTTATAATAATATTTTTGTTCATCTGTGAACCCACCTTGCCAATTAGATTCAGTTTCAAAGAAACCAACCATTGATAGTAAGCATGATAAAGCAAGACAGTAATAGCCAACAACTATAGTAGGAACTATTTTTTTATTTTTGATAAAGAAAGCAAACTAGTAGAACTATTTTTTTGTGTGTTTTTGATAAAGAAAACAAGCAAACAAAGCAAAAAGAAACTAAGCAAAACAAAAACAACAAAGTAAAGAGATTGGTTATGAGGGACTCCCCTTGTGAAGATGTCCTTGACTCCCCGGCAACGGTGCCAGAAAATAGCTTGATGTCTACGCATTTCTATTCTTGTAGACAGTTGTTGGGCCTCCAAGTGCAGAGGTTTGTAGAACAGCAGCAAGTTTTCCCTTAAGTGGATCACCCAAAGTTTATCGAACTCAGGGAGGAAGTGGTCAAAGGTATCCCCTCTCAAGCAACCCTGCAATCAAGATACAAGAAGTCTCTTGTGTCCCCAACACACCAAATACACTTGTCTGGTGTATAGGTGCACTAGTTCGGCGAAGAGATAGTGAAATACAAGTGGTATGGATAATTATAAGTGGTAACGGTGATAGAATATAGCTTGATGGCGTGGAAGAGACTAAAAGAAAACTGAAATAAAGATGGAAGCAAGCAAACATGTAACAGATCTAAATGCAAACGGTGTATCAATGCTTAGAAACAAGGCCTAGGGATCATACTTTCACTAGTGAACACTCTCATATAAATATCTTCTCTTTATGATACTACGCTAAACTACTCTTCGGTTGGACACTCTAATCCACGGTAGGGCTATAACAACACACCTCAAAGTAAGCCTTTCCCATCTAGATAACCCCACACTATCACCTTGAGTACTAGATGAGTCCAACAAACACCACAATTTCATAAAGACATCCAACTCCAAATATAACTCATAACAAGTATTTGTAATCTCTAGCCTAAGTGCCATCATGGTGAGCATGCTGTCACTTTCACACACATGGGGAGAGCAGAGATTCATTAAAGCACTTGAGTAGCAAGGTAGATCTATAGATTACAAGCTCATGATCACAATATGATCATGCATAGAGGGAGAGATGAACACATAGCTACCGGTAGAACCCTTAGCCTCAAGAGAGAATTACTCCCTCCTCATCATGGGAATACAGCAACGGTGATGGAGATGGTGGTGGAGATCGATGGAGATGGCTTCGGGGACTCTTCCCCATCTCGGCAGGGTGCCGGAACAGAGACTTTATGTCCCCCAAATCTCCCCTTCGGTGGCGGTGGTGCTGCGGAACTTTTCATGGATTTCTGATTGGCGACTTAGGGTTTATGCAACGGGAGGCTTCTTATAGGCCAGAGGGCAAGGTCGGTGGGCGGCCAGGAGGCCCACACCATGCCCTGGCACGGCCTAGGGGGACCCACGCCATGGGGTGGTGCGGCCACCCTGTGGCCCCTCTCCGACTCTCCTTCTGGCTCCGTGAGTCTTCCGGGAAAATATCAACTTTGGCTTTTGTTCGGTCCAATTCCGAGAATATTGATTTTCTGACTTTCCTGGAACCAAAAACAGCAGAAAACAGGCAACTGGCACTGTGGCTCTTGTTAATAGGTTAGTCCAAGAAATCATATGAAAAGTACTCCAAAGTGTGGACAAAACATAACAAAGTAGATAAAACCAAGCATGGAACATCAAAAATTATAGATACATTTGCAATGTATCAACAAGCTTGAGTATGCTCTGGCTAGAGGTGCGGTCTAGCCGCTCCACTCTTTTCGTTAGACTGCGCATAAGCAGCTCACAAGTCTAGAGTTTCTGCTAGGCCTCGATGAGGTGGTCCTGGAGAACGAACTCGCACTCCACTGAAGAGGCCTCACGAGTAGTGGCAGCAGCGACCAACTCCTCCACGTGTTGGCTGATGACTACAAGTACACAAATCATTTGTAGATAGTTTCAAAATAAAGATATCGATCCCACAGGGAGCAGGAGTCTAAAGTCTAATAACTCTTGATTAAATACTACAATAGAAATGCTAAATAAATTTCAAAGTGACAAGATAAAATGCGACTATTGCGTAAAAAGGTGTTTTGGGGTTTTTGGTATAAGAGCAACAATAAGTAAAGTAAAACATCTAAACATAGAGAGTAAGTATCGCGTATATAGGAGGGATTGGAACTACAATAGGGAAAAAGCATTCTCAGGGAGTAACGGATACACCACTAGCATTATAAAGAACAAAGGTAAAGCTTATTATCATGAACATTCTCAACTATGTATTTGTCGGAGGAACTCCGTATTTGGAAAAATGGGCAGCAACCACTGCTCACATCATCCTCATAACCACATCAGTTAGCGATCGACATCAATCAAATTACTGTGATATTAAGCGACTTAGTCTCGTAGGACGTATCCCATGGCATGGATAGTGTTCCATGAGTTTCCTCGGTTCCCAAGTTTATACATAAGGAGTGCCAACAGCTTTATAGTCACCGTAAGTGCTAACACACCTCCGTCTACCAACAAGTAGTTCCCTCCATCAAGTCCCCATAAGAGGCAAATATTGAGAGGTCGACTTCTCCCAACATCAAGATGAAGACAATCTAACACATGGTCACAGCAATGAATATCATAATAAACTTTATCTTATTTCAATCTCGTGCTAGGGTTTCTCCATCTCCCCAAGAACTAAATATCTACTCAGACATGGACGCAATCAACAACATGGAAATAACAATGGAATATATCATAGATGAATAGTACATGTATAAATCCACAACGAGTATGGAAATTACAACAAGATGTAGACAAGATGTAGATTGGATGGATGGAGATGGTGGTGATGCAGCGGTTGATGATGAAGATTGATGCCTTAGCCTCTTGGATCTGTAGGGCGAAGATGGATCCCTGATGGACGAATTCCCCCTCTAGATGCCTTCTGGAGGTGAGGTTTTGGTGATTTCTGGTTGTTCTGTATGTCGTCCCCCTGATCCAGTTGCACGGGGTAAAACTATTTGAGGAGGCGGTGGCGGCGCCAACTATACGGCAGGAACTATATGGCTAGAACCCGTATAGTTGGTCGTTAAACCGTGTGTATGCCTTGATCGCTTTGGGTTTTTCTGGTATTATTGATATTTCCCAAATAAGCGATTTATGTTGTTTTTGACTCCTTTTCTCCTTAGTACAACTACTCCAAGAATTGTGTCCATTGTATCCATCATCTGTCTTGATCCTGGTGAAAATAGAAATAAAATGTGTGCGCGAGCACCGTAAAATACCAAGATCCTATAACTACAATGCAAAATAATAATATAAAACATGATGCAAATATGCACTCATCAACTTCCCCAAGCTTAGACTCTTGCTTGTCCCGAGCAAGTTAGCTTAATGGATGTGATCCTCATATTCATGAGGCAGTTGCAACATGTGTTTATCATATATGATACATAGGAATAAGTTCATGAATAGTACCTTACTCGAACCATCCGAATAATATTAGCAAGCTTCCACACCTTAGCATTTAATAGTTCACAAAAGATCACTCTCAATATGATGTGAAAGTATTTAGTTCAACCGAATGACTTAGCAAGGTAGTCCCAAGTGTTTTAGGATTAACATATTCACTTGGGATTCAAAATCTCAAAACGTCTCTTTATCATACTACACTATAGTGGTGTATGCCTATTTGCACATTCGCTATTTTTCTTCTCTCTTTTCTTCCCCTTTATATATATATGCTCACACTTTTGTTTAAGTGTTGTGCAAAGGAGCTAGCCATACATTCCACTTCATGTAGGAATTCAAAGTTTAACGATCTCAATTACCAAATTCCAATTGTATATGCAACAATCTTTATAGATTGAATAGTCTACCTCATCTTGTTCTCACTCTAATTTGAAAGCACTTTTGATTTTCCTTTGTTCAAGGTTTCTTTTTCAACTTAACTGATTAGATAATTTTTCTTTCTTTGTAAATCAAACCATGTACTTACAACATATTGACCAAATTATCTTTGTATGTTCCATTAATACCAATGGTGTGGAAGACTCCTATTGTTATCAACAAGTGCAAGTAAAATTATACTCAAGCCATTCATATATCCAATAGGACAAACACAAACTCAATATTGCTCCATATATGATGATAAACTCGGAATTTCATAAAAGGGATTGATTATTCCTGAAGGGAATTATAATGATGCATACTTTATTTCTAGTTTAAACTAATGCAAAACTAAAATAGTAATGTAAAACTTATAAGATATATTACAAGGTCTTAAAGATCTCCACAAGCTTGGAAGCAAGCCAGGTGGGATCAAATAATCCCTTGCGATTATTTGATACCGTAATTATTGTAGATCATTGTGGTGCCATGGCATGTAACACCACGGTGCGTAGCTTCTTGTTGGTATCATCCAGAGCGGTGATGCAACTGTAGCACCTGCGCAAATCAGATTGCAAAGTGTCCACTTTATCCGTGAGTTTAGTCACCAATGGGAGAAGATCATCCTTCTTCTCTATCTCCTTGAGACGGTGGCAGACTTCGATGCTATGGAGTTGCTCTTGCTTCTAATATATCTCTAGTGCTCGCACGCGATCCTTGGTCCTGTGAGCAGCTTCCTCTTCCTCATCCATGATTGATGGATCAGGGAAGCAGAAACCGTTCCTGCACTCTTCTTGAGGCTTGACCCTCATACGAGCACCAATAGTAGGCTTCAAGAGTAGCATCGTCGCTCCATTGCTAGCACCTGCACCAATATTAGGTAATTCCTTACACTTGTGCGGCCTGGGGTTCATGGTGATGAACTTGACCGTCTCCACATGCCCTTTTCCATGCGGCTTGCGACCTTCTCTCTCTTCTTGAGCTCTCTTCATTGCCCCCCAGTTGATCTCTGGTGGATCATAGACATCACGACAGATGTAGATATCGCTCACTTCATCGGAATCGTTGTTGTAGAATCTTGGCTCGATGTACTCCTTGTACCCTAGAGCGCTCCCTGGAAAGAGCAATGAGACCCAGGGGTTTTCCACGGCCTAGGACGGGATAGCGCATTGCTAGATTGATTCCTAGAGATTATGATTAGAGAGAAAGACAATGGCAATATATAAGGGGGTCAAAGGTCAGTAAAACTCGCGAGAAACACCAAATTCATGCCCAAGAAACGAATCCTAACGGAATAGGAAAAGAAATCATGAATTTGGAGGAGTCCTGCCACATAACGACCAACTATACGGGCGCGGCCCATATAGCTCCAGCCGTATAGTTGGTTCCGGGCAAATATTTCCAAATATCTCGAGTCCGGGTCGGTTAACATACCGACTTAGAACCGACAAAACCGTTTTTTAGATACTTGCAAAGACGAAAAAGTAAACGAAGATGTCTGAGAGTTTAACGACCAACTATTCGGCCGGAAAATTTTCTCCGGTCGTATAGTTGCGACCGTATAGATACAGACATCAAAAATTGAAAATGTCTGAGAGTTAACGACCAACTATATGGCCGGAATGTTTTTTCTCCGGTCGTATAGTTGTGACCGTATAGATCCAGACATCGAAAATAATTTGCAAAGAAGATACAGAGGGTTTAATGACCAACTATACGGCCGGAGATTTTTCTCCGGTTGTATAGTTGCGACCGTATAGTTGGTAAAAATCTTCAGAAACTTTAGAAAAACACAAGGAATTCAAAGGAAAAAATTTCAGAAGTAAAATCTGTGAAAACAAACCACTTATTTGAGTAAGAACACTTACCTTGAACTTACCGTTTACTTATTCGGGGATGACAAGCTCCTTCAACAACAAAGACATCTTCTCTTTTGGAGGAATTGACCTTAGTTCATTGAATAATTCTTGTAAATGAAAATCACCAGGACTAAAGTTCCTCTCAATAAGATTGGTGTCTTGTTGGGTAAATATGGACACTGCATCCAATATCTTTATTTCTTGCCTCTACATAATCTGCAACTCAAATTCTTGAAGTAAAAGGATCCAATGGATCAGTCTTGGCTTATGATTTTTCCTCTCGAGGAGTTCTTTTAAACCATCACAATCCGTATGAACTCTTACTTTTGTATCAACTATATAAGAACGAAATTTATCGCAAGAGAAAAATACAACAAAAAGTTCCCTTTATTCCTTAGGATAATTATTTGAGCATTATTGAGAGTTCTACTAGCATGATGTATAATATTAAATCTTCGACCTATGTGTTGTCCTAGAGTTACTCCTACAGCATCATCACTACCTTCACATATTAAGTCAAAAGTCATATCCCAAATAGGTGGTTTAATGATAGGAGGACGGGATAAAGCATTTTTAAGTTTATCAAAGGCTATGAGACATTTATCATCAAAATTAAATATCACTCCTTTTTGCAGGAGGTTAGTCACAGGTTTAGATATTCTAGAGAAATTTCTAATGAACCTTCTATAAAAACCCACATGACCAAGGAAACTTCTTATACCTTTTATATCCCTAGGTTGTGGCATTCTCTCTATGGCCTCAACCTTAGCTCTATCCACTTCAATTCCCTTACCTGATACCTTATGTCCAAGGACTATACCTTCTTTGACCATAAAATGACACTTCTTCCAGTTTAGAACAAGATTGGTTTCTTTGCAATACTTCAAAACTCTTTTGAGATTATCCAAGCAACTAGTAAACGAAGTTCCATAGACAGAAAAGTCATCCATAAATACTTCCATTATCAGTTCTATAAAATCCGCAAAAATAGCAGTCATGCATCTTTGAAAACTAGCTGGAGCATTACATAAACCAAAAGTCATACGACGATAAGCATGTAAACCATAAGGACTAATGAAAGTTGTTTTAAGTTGGTCATCAGGATGAATAGCTATTTGAGAAAAACTAGAGTATCCGTCCAAGTAGCAAAAATGTGTGTGGTTTGCTAACCTTTCTAAAGTTTGATCTATGAACGGTAAATGATAGTTATCTTTCCTAGTTTCTTTACTCAATTTCCTGAAATCCATGCACATCCTATGTCCAACAATAGTTCTAGTAGGTATCAATTCATTGTTTTCATTAGGAACAACATTAAAACCGCCCTTCTTAGGAACACAATGAACAGGACTGACCCATTCACTTTCTTTAACAGGATAGATTATACCTGCATCCAATAGGCGTACAATTTCTTTTCTTACCACTTCCTTCATTTCGGGCTTCAGTCTTCTATTAAATTCCGCAACTGGTTTAGCACCTTCTTTCATGAATATTAGATGGAAGGTTATCATGGACTTATGCCCTTCAAATCATCCATTGAGTACCCAAAGGCCTTGCGATGCTCCTTAAGTATTTTCATGATTTCTTCTTTTTCTTCTTCTTCTCCTGAAAGTTTATCACTAATAATAATAGGAAATTTATTTGTATCATCTAAAAATCTGTATTTAAGATTATATGGTAGAGTCTTCAATTCTGGGGGTGGTAATTCCTCGTCCCCTCTCTTTTCTGGCTCTTCAAAAGCCTCATTAGTTGGAGACCCTATAATGGGAAGTGAATCGGATTCATCTTCTAGTTCTTCTAAGGACTTGTCCTCCATAACTATTTCTTCATAATTTATGTCTTCATTTGTTTCTTCTTTTTGATAACTAAAGAAGAGAGATATCATTTCCTCAATAATTTTCTCTTTCTCTTCTTCTTGTATTTGTAGAGGCCTATCTTTAAATTTGGAAAAGTGGAATTCTTTTTCCGCTTCCCCAAGCTTAAGAGACACAGTCTCCTTTTTGAAATTAACTTTGGCACCTACATCACTCAAAAAATTTCTTCCAAATATAATGGGCAAAGAGTGTCAGCTAGCATATCAACAACTACAAAATCGATACAAAAGTTTTTGTTGTCAACTGTGACAATTTCATCTTCAACTACTCCCATTGGAATTCTAAGAGTTTTATTGGCTAACATGATTGTCAAATCAGTATTTTTAATTGTAGCCGGTTCTATTTCTTATTTTATTTCTAAATATAAATCATAAGATATAACATTAACTTCGGTGCCAAGATCGCATAGATCATAATGCGAGGTTTCTTTAAATATGCAGGGAAGAATAGGCTTACCCACATCTTTTACCTTTGTTTTACCTTCAACCAATACGGAAGTCTCTTTATCAAGTTCAACTATGTTACAATGTGCATACATAGCCATAATTGCTTCCTTGGTTACCTCTTCATCTTTGGTTTCTTCCAGATGTTCCACAACTTCTGGCATACTTTCCACTTCCTTCTTCTCCTGTACTGCTTTGACCTGCTCATATTTAAAAATATGCTTCTGTGCAGTGTTAGGGAAAGGTATCTCATATGTTGGTTCTAGGGAGGCCAGTGTTGCTTTAACTTCTTTCTTCTTTTTAGGTTCAGGTGGTGTATCATACTTGACCAAACCCTCTTTTGGAGCTTTGATGTGTTCTGTAAAAGCTTTAACAACCTGCAACACAAGATCTGAATCCAAATAAAGTTCCTTAGATAATTCTTTAACATGGCCCTTTTTATTATAGTCATGAATACAATCATAATCTATTTCTATGCCTCCTTCACTTCCTAGACCAAAATTCCATGAAACTCTATGATCGTGAATTCTATTAAGTAAAGCCCAAGCTTTAGTTATAGGAAGATTCATAAAGGCTCCTTCCGTGAAAGAGTCTAGTTCAATTTTATTAGGTTTGATTAAACTGCCATAAAAGATATGCAATAAATACCATTCAGGCAAATCATGATGAGGACATAGATTAAGTAAATCTTTAAATCTGATATAAGCTCTTACTATTCCTTCATTAGGATGGTTCCTCCAAGTCATTATAACATGCTTGATTCCAAAAGATTTTGATAATGGGTAATATTTTGCTAGAAACTCACATGCTAAATTATCCCAAGTAGTAGTGGCTTCTAGGGGTAGAGATCTATACCATGAGAGAGTTGTACTAGTCAAAGTCTGACTAAAAACTTTAACCCTTACCTCATTAGCAGTATATCCCGTCAATTGAAAAGTGCCACATATATCTTTGAAACATGCAATATGCTCATATGGATCAGGATCTTCTTCATCCGCAGTAAATTGCTTCTTGTGTAGAATACCAAGTAATAGAGGATTTATTTCAAACCCCTTTGTCTTCTTGTTGGAGTTGTCTCTTTTATAATTATCATAGGGCATCCCTTAGTGCTTGAGTGGGTTAACACTAGTCATATGCTCAAACTCCATCATGTTGGTGTGAAACCTATAACTCAAAACAAACCTTAGCAAGAAAAAAATAAATAAGCAAAAACTAAAAGTACTATCGCGCTTAGCTCCTTGGTAACGGTGCCAGAAAATAGGTTGATGACTACAAGTGCATAGATCGTTTGTAGCTAGTTTCGAAATAAAGATATCGATCCCACGGGGAGCAGGAGTCTGAAGTCTAATAAACCTTGAATTAAATACTACAATAGAAATGCTAAATAAAGTTCTAAGTGACAAGATAAAATGAGAGTCTTGCGTAAAAATGTGTTTTGGGGTTTTTGGTATAAGAGCAACAATAATTAAAGTAAAACAACTGAACATAGAAAGTAAGTATCGCGTATGTAGGAGGGATTGGAACTAGAATAGGGAAAAAGCATTCTCAGGGAGTAGCGGATACACCACTAGCATTATAAAGAACTAAGATAAAGATTATTATCATGAACACACTCAACTGTGTATGTGTGGGAGGAACTCCGTATTTGGACAAATAGGCAGCAACCACTACTCACATCATCCTCATAACCACATCGGTCAGCAATCGACATCAATCGAATTACTGCGCTATTAAGGGACTTAATCCCGTAGGATGTATCTCATGGCATGGATAGTGTTCTGTGAGTTTCCTTGGTTCCCAAGTTGATTGTAAGGAGTGCCAACAGCTTATAGTCACTGTAAGTGCTAACACACCTTCGTCTACCAACAAGTAGTTCCCTCCATCAAGTCCCCATAAGAGGCAAATATTGAGAGGTCGACTTCTCCCAACATCAAGATGAAGACAATCTAACACATGGTCACATCGATGAATATCATAATAAAGTTTATCTTATTTAAATCTCATACTAGGGTTTCTCCATCTCCCCAAGAACTAAAGATCTACTCAGACAAGGAGGCAATCAACATCATGGCAATAACAATGGAATCTGTCATAGATGAATAGTACTTGTATAAATCCACAACGAGTATGGAAATTACAACAAGATCTTGACAAGATCTAGATGGGATGGATGGAGATGGTAGTGATGCAGCGGTTGATGATGAAGATCGATGCCTTAGCCTCCTAGATCTGCGCAGGGCAAAGATGGATCCCCGGTGGATGAGTTCCCCCTCTAGATGCCTTCTGGAGGTGAGTTTTTGGCGATTTCAGGTTGTTCTGTATGTTGTCCCCCTGATCCAGTTGCATGGGGTGAAACTATTTGAGGAGGAGTTGGTGGTGCCAACTATACGGCCGGAAAATTTATTCCTGTCGTATAGTTGGTCGCTAAACCGTCTGTATGCCTTGATCGCTTCGGGTTTTCTTCTGGTATTTTTGATATTTCCCAAATAAGAGATTTACGTTGTTTTTACTCCTTTTCTCCAAGAATTTTGTCCATTGTATCCATCATCTGTCCTAATCTTGGTGAAAATAGACATAAAATGTGCACGCGAGCACTGTAAAATACCAAGATCATATAACTACAATGCAAAATAATAATATAAAACGTGATGCAAATATGCACTCATCACTGGCCAGCCACAGAAAGGTTGGTCATAATCTAGCGAGCTTCTATCAAGCTTTGGCACTGGGACTGCACCATTTGTTCATGGCACCGCCTGGCACGGAGATGCGTCTGCTCTAGGGCTTCCATGGCCTAGATGCAATCCATCTCCGAGGCTTGGGACATTTCTGCCAGCTGCCTAGCGTGAGGCGCCTCCACCTCCCTCAACAGTTGGGGCTTGCTTCCTATGCCTCTCCAAGAGTAACAGGAGAACGACACGGAGCCTAGCCTCGGTGGGATGGGCGCCCTCTTCCAGGGGCTCTAGGAGGGGAGTTTCAATACTAGGAACATCATGCCCCGACGCTAGTTGAGCCTTGACCTTGGCAAAGCGCTCATAGAGGTCATCCTGTCTACAGCGTCCCAGAGCCCCCTCCAGGACGTAGCACACAGGCTTCTCCCCAGGAGGACCTCCTCGAGGAAGTGGTCCACTTGATCCGGTGTAAGTAAATGACCAGACTCAGTTGGGGAGCCGCGGGGAGTCGCGAAGTTGGTGTTCCCGAGATGCATAGGGTGCCCGAGGGCTTCCAATGCTCTTCAATCCCCTACTCCTGGCAGCAGGGGAGAGAAGCTAGCAGAGCGTCTTGGTTGTTGTCTGCCCAGAGTGGTAGAGGAAGCCTGGCTGCTGCTCCTCCCTCGCATACGAGCCCTGCCTTCCTATCCAGCACGGTCGGGTCTAGCGGCCCATCGGGACGTAGGCAGGTCATGTCACCGGGGCCTTCATACACTCACATCGCGTGGAAGCATTGGTGCAGCGGCGCCATATGCTCCAATAGATAGTTTGTCACCACCTAACAGACCGATATCCCTCGGATGTCTAGGAGCTCGATTCGGTTCAGAATCAGGGCCAAATTGTCATCGTGGGGATCAAGCAAATCCCAGGAGGGATTGCTACTACGGGGGCTGCTGGAACCTCGAGCTGATCCAACATCTCAGGAAAGCTAAGGAAGCACCAGATGCGGTGCCACTCACCCCAGTTGTCTTGAAGGTCGTCAAAGAGGTACTTGTCAGCGAGCCCTTCCCGCAAGGAGAAGTCCACTCCACCAGAAAGGGTTGCAGCGTCGGCCACCCTCGACACAAAGAAGTGGTGGAACAATGTCAGGGACGACATTGCTTCGACAAAGCTTTTGCATAGGTGCTGGAACGCCTCCAATGTGACAACGACATGAGGATGAAGCTGGGCCATGAACACCCCATACGCCGCCATCGATGCATGGAAAAATGGTGAGAGCGTTGGAACGACGCTAGCTGCGATGAAATAGATAAAGATAGGCACATCGTGGGCATCTCTATCCTTAGAGTTGGTGACCTTCAAAATCATCGCTCCACCAGTGTGCGCCTTATTAGCGGCAAGCCAGCAGACAATGCCGAGGTCACGGCTACTGTTGACCCCCGCGAGGGACGCAACCATTAACCCTACGACCTTTTGGCCCGTCGGTCTGAGGCAGGGCCACTAGTAGCAGCAATGGATCTGCACCCAAAAGAAGACCTCACCATTAGAGAAGAAGGAGAAGGATGATGGAAGGTTGAAGGAGGCCAGGCGCCAACCCTCTTGAGTCCCCTTTATAAGGGATTATGGGATGGGACGACCCAACACCAACACAGTAACTACTGCTCTACCCCGAGAGGTTCCCACGACTAGCACCGTCTCGATTCTCATGGCAACTAGGTGACCCATCACCCATTGTTTAGAGCCAAGGGCACGCTTCACCTACTGCGCGTCTTGACAAGACACGGCTATTCAGTGTGCAGCAGAAGCGGGCCCGCTCATGGTGACTGGGCGTGTATCCGATTCTGTTGGGAACCGCACCTATGCGAGGGGGATACTATCGGTCCCATGGAGAAAAGTGTTACCACAGGAATGGCACGCACACCCTCCCATGCACCGCATACCTGACAAAGCGGCCCGACGATGCACCGCAAGCAGGGCGCCTGCCTTTTCCAAAGGTGTCAGGCACCTTGAGCAGAAGGAAAAGGGATGGATAGGACAGCTGGCCAATGATGCCTGACCCAGGGGATAGACTACCCTCTGGTCATGCTTCGCCGAACACACCATGATAAAGATAGCACCAATGCGCATGTCATAGCCATGCAAGGTGTTCGACTCGTAGGGTCCTGGCTAGGACCCTCTCCGGGGTCCCGACTGAGTGCCCGGGGGTCGTACGCCCAGGGAGCTAGCCCCCTAAAATATCCAAACTAACAAGGTAGGCGTTGGTGTTAGACTTATCAATGAAGGCGGTGAGAGACACGCGGTGTGGTGGCAGGAGCGCACCACCATGTTGAGGCATGCACTTTGTGGACACGCCACACTGCGTGGTGACCAACCCGTGTGGTGTCCCCCTTGCCTTTATAAGAGGCCCATGTCAGTCAAAGAGAGGATGATGAGCTAGAGACAGCCTTCCCGAGGAAGGAACCATTGTAATTGTGATCATCCACCAGATAGTTGATAGTGTAGGACATACGTCTCCGCACATCACAGACCTAAACATTGGAAAAAAACCAGTGTCTCTTTCTGTGTGTGCTCGTCTAGCTCACCGATCAAGCTCACCGCACGCGGCGCCCCTGGCCAAACTAACAAAGGGGATCCCCTATCACCGATGTTGAAATCAAGACACGACAGTTATTAGGTGTTTATTTTGTTAAGTGTGTGCTACTGGTGCTAATATATGCTAATTTAGGTGATCTCGTACTTCTCCTTTCATTTCTAAGATGAATAGTATTATATTAGTCTTGATTGCTACTGTTAGTTGTAATTGTTATACTGTTTCACTATTAGTCAAGCATTTCACTCGGAGTAATACAATAGTTTGTTTAGTTAATTGTCATTGCTTGATATTTTAACTTCAAGCTTAATTTTGTAAGTATATTAGGTGAAGATTATTTATTATTCTTATGCAGGTTTATAGAATGCTTTGTTCTGTATATCCCTTCTCATCCTTAGGCATATTCTGAGGTTAGGGATGTGGGGCAAGATATGGAATTAGTGTTATGTTTATTGGGTTGAATACTTACGGTTTACTATACTTGTTCTTCCTCTAGATAGTGTATTATGGATTGTGATAGTGTATAGGTTTAATTGTGCATGTGGTGTTCTTCACATGGTGAAGATGCATAGTGTGCAGACCTAATACACTAGGTGCATTCCAACCATACTACTCTCTCTGGATTTCCTATGGACTCAATGCTTCCTATTCTAGGGTTTATAGTTAACAGCCTATGTAGTTTCCAAAATATGGTTGCTAAATATCTGCAACAGCTAATGTGGTTCTTCTCCTCCTGTTCTTAAGTTCTCCTCTTCTTCCGCTCTTCTCTCTCTGATCTCTCTCTAAACTTTAAGAGTGTGTTTTTGGTCCAACCTCGAGTGGTGAGTTATGAGCTCTGGGGTCTCATGTGGTCAACTATTTATAGTGTTCCTAAATGGTTGTGGTGATGACACCTATGCCATGCATTTAGGTGATTCACCTACTTGGGCATATGTGAAATCACCTCTCTTGCTTAACTTATATATAGTTGGATTTTTCGGTGGTTAAGCCCATGCTGTTTTTAACCTATGTGTGTATGCCAAATTGGCATATGGACATTTTGTTCTTATATGCAGGGGTTGATATCTGCATACGCCTAATTAGGCATGTCCGTTTATCTTTTGTCATGTTATAGTTTTGGAGCATGACAAGTGTATATTCATATTATTATTTATGGTTTTTGTCGTCGGATTGATGACAAGTACGCCATGAGGGGGTCCTCGAGGCGTGCGGAAGAGAGGGGTGTGAGACATACGGTGTTCCGGGACGGTGAGTGATACATTGCAAATGTATCTATAATTTTTGATGTTCCATGCTTTGTTTTATCCACTTTCTTGTGTTTTGTTCCAACTTTGGAGTACTTTTCATATGATTTCTCGGACTAACCTATTAACAAGAGCCAGAGTGCCAGTTGCCTGTTTTCTGCTGTTTTTGGTTCCAGAAAGTTAGAAAATCAATATTCTCAGAATTGGACCGGACAAAAGCCAAAGTTGATATTTTCTCGTAAGATTCACGGAGCCAGAAGGAGAGTCGGAGAGGGGCCACAGGGTGGCCACACCACTCCATGGCGTGGGTCCCCCCAGGCCGTGCCAGGGCATGGTGTGGGCCCCCTGGCCGCCCACTGACCTTGCCTCTTCGCCTATAAGAAGCCCCCCGATGCGAAAACCCTAAAGAATCAAGCCTCCAGCCACGAAAAGTTCCGCAGCGCCGCAGCCACCGAAGGGGAGATTCGGGGGACAGAAAGTCTCTGTTCCGGCACCCTGCCGGGACGAGGAAGTGCCACCGAAGCCATCTCCATCGATCTCCACCACCATCTCCATCACCATTGTTGATTCCCATGATGAGGAGGGAGTAGTTCTCTCTCAATGCTAAGGGTTCTACCGGTAGCTATGTGTTCATCTCTCTCTCTCTATGCATGATCTTATTGAGATCATGAGCTTGTAATCTATAGATCTACCTTGCTACTCAAGTGCTTAATAGATCTCTGCTCTCCCCATGTGTTTGAAAGTGACAGCATGCTCACCATGGTGGCACTTAGGCTAGAGATTACAAATACTTATTATGAGTTATATTTGGAGTTGGATGTTTCTATGAAATTTTGGTGTTTGTTGGACTCATCTAGTACTCAAGGTGATAGTGTGGGGTTTTCTAGATGAGAAAGACTTACTTTGAGGTGTGCTGTTATAGCCCTACCATCGATTAGAGTGTCCAACCGGAGAGTAGTTAAGAGTAGTATCATAAAGAGAATATATTTATATGAGAGTGTTCACTAGTGAAAGTATGATCCCTAGGCCTTGTTTCTAAGCATTGATACACCGTTTGCAACTAGATCTGTTACATGTTTTCTTGCTTCCGTCTTTATTTCAGCTTGCCTTTAGTCTTTTCCACGCCATCATGTTATCTTCTATCACCATTACCACTTATAATTATCCATACCACTCGTATTTCACTATCTCTTCGCCGAACTAGTGCACCTATACAACTGACAAGTGTATTGGGTGTGTTGGGGACACAAGAGACTTCTTGTATTTTAATTGCAGGGTTGCTTGAGAGGGGATACCTTTGACCACTTCCTCCCTGAGTTCGATAAACCTTGGGTGATCCACTTAAGGGAAAACTTGCTGCTGTTCTACAAACCTCTACACTTGGAGGCCCAACAACTGTCTACAAGAATAGAAGTGCATAGACATCAAGCTATTTTCTGGCGCCGTTGTCGGGGAGGTAAGGTAAAAGGTACTCACATCCTCCGGGGTGAGTGCTCGAAGTTATTTCCTTTAGATTCTGCAATTTTGTCTTTTTGTTTCTTGTTTTCACTAGTTAGGCTTAATGGAAAACAACAACAAAATTAGAGAGCTTTTTATTATTTTTCCTAAGTTAGAACTCGAATTGTCTGAAAAGAAAATTAAAAAACCCATGGAACTTTCTTTGCATGCTAATAACAATGTTATTAGTATGAATCTTTTGAACACCTTTGTTACTAATGCTATGGAAACGTCTAAGCTTGGGGAAGATAATTTTTATGAAAATGATCTTTTTAATTCCCCAGCTTTAAAGAAGAAAACTTGCTCTGGTGATACTTTATCTCCCATATGTGGTAATTCTAATGATACTTGTGATATTTTAAATCCACATACTGAAAGCATCTCTTTTAAAATACCTATAAAAATTGTTGAACGTGTTATAAACAACTATTATGTTGGAGATGGAACTGTCAATCCCGGTGATCATTTTCTCTTTATACACGAATTATGCGGGTTGTTCAAGTGTGCAGGTATTACAACAGATCAAGTTAAGAAGAAGTTATTCTCATTATACTGAAAGGAAGAGCTGAAGAATGGTATAAGCTGCTAAAGAATGGTCAAGCTCTTGAATGGGAGGAAATAGTACCTCTCTTTTACTCTAAATTTATCCTCCTCATGAAGTTCATAAAGATAGTAATTACATTTATAATTTTCATCCTCATGATGGAGAAAGTATTGCCCAAGCATGGGGGAGATTGAAGTCACTAATGCTCAAATGTCCTATTCATGAGATCCCCAGTAATATTGTTATTAATAATTTCTATACAAGGCTTTCAGGACATTACAAGGACTATCTAGATACTTGTTTAGAGGGATCCTTCACAAGTAAGGAGGTCAAAGCTAAGTGGGATCTTCTTGAAACAATTCAAAGCAATACCGAAGATTGGGATAACAACAAAGGTAAAGAACCAGGTATAAACTATGAGTATGATTGCATTAAGTCTTTTGCTGAAACTATTGATTTTCAAGAGCTTGGTGGTAAATATGGTCTTGATCCTCAAATTCTTGTTGATTGTTACAGAACCTTTGCTTCTCATATTAATGCTCCTAAAGAAAATTGGGACATGTATCATGAGCCTTATAAAGATACTTGCATGGAAAATGAAATTGTTATTAATGATAGCAATAAACATGTTCAAACCTTTGAAAGTACTACTTCATATAAGCATGATAATTTTTGTGGAATACATAGACCTTGTGAGAATAACCAAATTGAAGAAGAATATTGTATCACCCACAGGAATGAAAAAACTAGAATGTGGTATAGGGCTTTACATGATCTTGGTAAAAAAGTGTGTGCCCTCTATCCTTTTATTTGTGAACTTTGCTTTGAAGTGGGTCATTTCAATTTTCAATGCTCAGGCCATAATAATAGCCCTTCTAATCCAATGAGTACTGCAATTTTGTATTGTGATGACATGATCACTCCTAATCAGCATGATGAACTTACATTATTTTTGGGGTGTGAAGAGTTATCAAGAAAAACCTCTTTGGTAGATATGGGTGCTTTTGATATGAATAGTGTTCTGCATGGTTGTCATCTTTATTGTGTTGATAATTGCCACACAAATACTTACATACAAAATATTATAGAAGATGAGATTTTACTAAAATATGTCAGGACTAATATGTGTTTTGGCCTTATTAATGAAAAGGAGGAATCCTCCAAAGTTTCTTCTATTGTCTCTAACAATGAACCAGGGTATATGGAGAAGCTTCCTTTCAGGCCTCTCCCTCCTAAAGAGAAGAAGAAAAAGAAGAAGAGGAGGAGTAAAAGAAGAGAGGAAACAGTATTTTTCCCTAAGCATGTTGCTCCTATTATAGTTTTTGATGAGTCTGAACTTGATGATGTTCCTATGCCTATTACCAATAGTAGTGACCATGATTGGGAAAAACACACTACCTTTGATATTGAAAATCTCTTCGGTACCAATTCTGAAAATGATGATATTAATAATTGCTATACTATTAGTGCTATCCATGATCCTTCCAATGACCATATGTTTACAAATGAACACACTTGGGAAGATAACTATTATATTGCTTATGATGATTCTATACCTCCAATATATGATGATTGCAATGATGATTATGATTTTTTCAGTCCACCTACTATTGAGGAGGAAATTAATTATGATTACAATATGCCTCCTATATTTGATGATTGTGGTGATGAAAATAATAATGATAGCTATTTTGTTGAATTTGCTCCCAGTACAATTAATAAGAATGACTGTGTTTATGTGGGGAGTATTAATTATTTTATGCATGTGGCTCATGATAAGAATGTTTCTTGTGATAGTTATATTGTTACTTTTATTCATGATGCTACTGAAAGTTATTATGAGAGAGGGAAACATGGTTTTATGTATCTCAATAATATTAAGTTTCCCCTCTTTATGTTGAAAATTCTGAAGTTGCACTTGTTTTTCTTTCCTATGCTTGTTGCTTTGTGCTTTCATGACTTGTTTATTTACAAGATTCCTATGCATAGGAAGTGGGTTAGACTTAAATGTGTTTTGAATTTTCTTCTTGATGCTCTCTTTTACTTCAATTCATATTTCTTATGTGAGCATCTTCTCAAACTATCAAGCGTAACTTAAAGGCGTTAAAGAAAAGTACTTATTGGGAGATAACCCAGAAGTTTTAGATGAGTCTTGGAAGTTATTACTTCTGTAATAACTGCTCATTATCCTTTTTATTTGCTTTTTGTGCCAAGAATAACCTCTAATGAGAGAGAAGTAATGATTGGGAAAGTTGCTGTCCCAAAACAGATTTCTGTGCTTCACCGTAAAAATTCGTGAGAGAGCTCTATATGTCGGATTGATCTGTAATTTTTTGTGCATCTGCACCAGGTTGTTATCTAACTTTCGCTAGTTCAAAACTTTTTTATTTGATCAACATAAGGTATTCTAAAAAAATCGTATTTACCTGCTGGTCTGTTTTGACAGATTTCTGCCATTTTCTGCATTTGCTTCTTGTTGGTTCCTTTTTGAGTTCTTTTGGGGAACTGAGCTTTTTGAGGGAAGTGCTACAGTAGCTAGTGTTTTAATGGAAGTTTATTGGTGTTAGAACTGAACCTTAAGACTTATTATCTTGAGTGCACTAATGTTGCTAATAAAGATTGTGTGAAGTTTTGTATGAAGAAAAAATTTCAGGTGTATGGAAGGAATGAGTAATGAGATGAAGGATGGACTACAGCTCAAGCTTGGGGATGCTACGCGTGTCACCCTAAGAAATATCCAAGAAGTACAAGCGTCAAAGCTTGGGGATGCCCAAGGCATCCCCTTCTTCATCAATAAAAATCCCAGGTTTCTTCCAAACGTTTCATTTTTATTGTTTCATGCACAGTTGTGTTTTTCTTGGAGCGTCTTCTTTTTAGTTTTTTTTTGGTTTTTAGTTTTCTTGGTTTGCTTAGTTTGCTTAATAAATTGGTTGGAACCCCTCTTTCATACATATGTTTGCAAATAGTTTGGTTTGTTTTGGAAAAGAGTAGGAAAGTTCATACTTATGTGGTAAAAAGAGCACGTTTTTTACTATGGCCTATGCTTTGTCATGCCATGCTTGATATTGTTTGGCTATATGCTTAGTATTCTTTGCTGTACCATGACTTGTTATAAACATTGCTTAATGTGCCTTGGATGAATCATGCGTTGTTTTAGCATATTAAAGCATAGTATAGTGGTATTCTCCTTTGATGCTTTATTTGGGTTGACTTGGAACATGCTCACACCATGTTATGACTATCTCAAGTCACCATAGCCTTTATGATCCTTTAGTTTTCAACTTGTAGTATCACTTTATGCTTTGATCAATGATGTTTTGTCGCTCTGCATGATTATGGCCATTATTGCTCTCTTAGTTTGTCGCTCCCAATCTTTTGCTATCCTCCACAACAAAGTATGAGTTCCACTCATGCATCCAACTCCCTAAACCAAGTTATTCCAAAGAGTCCACCATACGTACCTACTAGCTTATGCTATTCCAAGTATATTCATGCTTTTGTTTACCTTCCAAATTAAACTTGTTATGAGAAAACTAGTGATTAAAGCTCTCACGAACTTGATGGCACACTTTACTTTTTGCATCTAATAAACTTGAACCACTGGGTCCTTCTTTGTTGCGTATATGCTTGTGCTTTATAAGTTGAAATTAGCAGAACCATGTTTCATGGGGAACGCTTTCAACATTGCACTTGTACTTTGTACCCTGTTGATATCATGTTCTTTTGCTTACGGATCCCGGTGGTGTGAAATAAAATTGGAACTTGTAAGATCATGGAGTTTGTATGTGTGTTAGAGAAACGCATGGGCCGCTAGCCTAAGCCATGCCTAATCATGGTGGAAACTTGCAGCATCACCATAATGATCACTCTATGAAGCATCCTCAATAAAAACCTACGCAAATAGCAAATAAAAAGATCGCTGAGATGCTCATTGTCTGTTTGCCTTGTCATTTTGATTATGGGAAAGCTCCCGTATCATGTGCAAGGGGTACCCCGTTGGCGGTTCTTAATGATACACATGTACTCACAATGACAAGAGCTTACTCGTGACTGAAGTTGAGTAGCATGAGGTTAGGTCTTCGTAAGTAAGGGGCATGATATTTCGGCTTATAACTTGTCAAGCATATCCTCTTAGTTGTGTCACTTTAACCTTAATCACCTTAAAGATGCTTATGATAGGGGCAATGAGAGCTGAAAGCTATAAGTACCATAATTTTTGGAAGCTCTTTATGAGAATTGAATCCATACTTCCTTCTACAAAGGCTTTTCTTCCACCATTACATTGAGTCTCCACCTTCTATCTTTATGCACCTACTTTGAGAGCATTGTGGCCATTCTTAGTTCTATGTGCATTGTCCCAAGACTAGTTGATTGATGCATACTTTGATATTGCTTGTTTTAAACTATTGTATCTAGTCACTCTCATGAACTTTGAAGGTGTCCTATGCATTTATATTTGCTACTCTATTGAGGGACAAGCTGAATACTACTATGCTATGTTTTCTTTATGTGAAACAAACAAACGTCTTGCAAAGCATTGTTATTCATGAATCTTTTGTTTGTGCCTTTTCATGTTGCAACATAGTTGCTTTGTCTTATTGCTCGAACTTTATCCTTCATGCCATGTTGAAGTACTACGATCCCAGCTATCCATGTTTTACAAACACTTTCATCAAGTTTATGATGGTGCATGTCACCTAAAAAATTATTCTTTCTTTTTATCACTTACATACTCGAGGACGAGCAGGAGTTAAGCTGGGGGATATTGATACATTGCAAAAGTATCTATAATTTTTGATGTTCCATGCTTGGTTTTATCCACTTTCTTGTGTTTTGTTCCAACTTTGGAGTACTTTTCATATGATTTCTCGGACTAACCTATTAACAAGAGCCACAGTGCCAGTTGCCTGTTTTCTGCGGTTTTTGGTTCCAGAAAGTCAGAAAATCAATATTCTCGGAATTGGACCGGACAAAAGCCAAAGTTGATATTTTCCCGGAAGACTCACGAAGCCAGAAGGATAGTCGGAGAGGGGCCACACGGTGGCCACACCACCCATGGCGCGGGTCCCCCCAGGCTGCGCCAGGGCATGGTGTGGGCCCCCTGGACGCCCACCGACCTTGCCTCTTCGCCTATAAGAAGCCCCCCGATGCGAAAACCCTAAAGAATCAAGCCTCCATCCACGAAAAGTTACGCAGCACCGCCGCCACCGAAGGGGAGATTCGGGGGACAGAAAGTCTCTGTTCTGGCACCCTGTCAGGACGAGGAAGTTCCCCCGGAGCCATCTCCATCGATCTCCACCACCATCTCCATCACCATTGCTGATTCCCATGATGAGGAGGGAGTAGGTCTCTCTCGAGGCTAAGGGTTCTACCGGTAGCTATGTGTTCATCTCTCTCTCTATGCATGATCTTATTGAGATCATGAGCTTGTAATCTATAGATCTACCTTGCTACTCAAGTGCTTAATAGATCTCTTCTCTCCCCATGTGTGTGAAAGTGACAGCGTGCTCACCATGGTGGCACTTAGGCTAGAGATTACAAATACTTATTATGAGTTATATTTGGAGTTGGATGTTTCTATGAAATTGTGGTGTTTGTTGGACTCATCTAGTACTCAAGGTGATAGTGTGGGGTTTCTAGATGGAAAGACTTACTTTGAGGTGTGCTGTTATAGCCCTACCATCGATTAGAGTGTCCAACCGGAGAGTAGTTAAGAGTAGTATCATAAAGAGAATATATTTATATGAGAGTGTTCACTAGTGAAAGTATGATCCCTAGGCCTTGTTTCTAAGCATTGATACACCGTTTGCAACTAGATCTGTTACATGTTTTCTTGCTTCTGTCTTTATTTCAGATTACCTTTAGTCTTTTCCACGCCATAAAGTTATCTTCTATCACCATTACCACTTATAATTATCCATAACACTCGTATTTCACTATCTCTTTGCCGAACTAGTGCACCTATACACCTGACAAGTGTATTGGGTGTGTTGGGGACACAAGAGACTTCTTGTATTTTGATTGCAGGGTTGCTTGAGAGGGGATACCTTTGATCACTTCCTCCCTGAGTTCGATAAACCTTGGGTGATCCACTTAAGGGAAAACTTGCTGCTGTTCTATAAACCTCTACACTTGGAGGCCCAACAACTGTCTACAAGAATAGAAGTGCGTAGACATTAGTGAGCAGACAAGTTTACCCAGGTTCGAATCCGCCGGCTTTAGACGGATCCTACTCCTGCTAGCAATCCAGGGATACGGAAGAGCCGGAGTATGGGTTACAAGGGTTTGCCTGTGCGAGTTGAGATTGTAGACTATTGAGGTGTGCCCTAAAGGCTCTCCCTAGGACGGCTTATAAAGATATCCGGCCTAGGGTTTACAGGAGAGATCTGTCCGGCTACGACCAAGAGTTGGTTACAGAGTACATCTTGAGTTACAAGTAACACTATGGGCCGAAGTCGGTAAGTCTTTTGGGCCTTCCCGTAGCCGGACTAGACTCTGTCTCTTCTCCCTGACTGGGCTGCCCGTGAAGAAAAGCTCTTACCCGAAGTGGGCCACCCTGGTCAGTGAGGAACTGTGAGGATACCCGGAAAGTATATCCCCAACAGCAGCCCGCGGAGGCCTCCAAGATCCAAAGTCAGATTCATCATCGTCTAGCTTGATCTTCGTCTTGCAGAATCTTGAAGGGTTCCTGAAACTTCACAACAAAAAATACGATCCGGGTCTTAAAAATAAGTCGGACCTATCACACGTTACTCGGATTTTCCAGCTTGATTTACAAACTAAGCCGGAACTTGATCTCTGACGTCATCTGACACTAGTCATGGTCAGGTCACGTCATCTGACAAACATCCTGTCAGCACGACCGTTGGTGGGTCCGTCGTTCGCGGAACCGAGGCGCCATTTCAATGCGTACGCGGAGATCGAGGCGACGTAATCATCGCATGGGTCCTTCCAGTTCCTTCCACGACGCGTGGCGGTTACACAGTGCGATTTGCACAAATCTTGGCGCAGGTAGGTGGATATAAGGGGTGAGGATTTCCTTCTCTCCTCTTCACCTGTTCCCTTTGCCGTTCCTTCTCCTCCACATCTCCCAAGGGCACATAGCTCTCCCACCTCCCAGATTCTAGCGACGCCCATCCAAGGTCACCGGTGCACCGGAGAAATGGCTACTTCCTCATCATCCGGATTAGCAGCAGCGGCGGCGGCAACGGCAGCAGCAGAGAAAGAGAGCAACCGGGGAGTCTGGATCCCGTCCCACCTCGACGAATAGAAACTCCGCCGCGCGGAGAATGAAGGTCTCCTCCATGCCGGAGATTGGCGGAGCGGTTCCGGCGAAACCATCCCCCATCCACGCGCCGACGAGCGGGTCCACTTCAGAACCCACCTCGACAGAGGTTTGTCCTTTCCTCCCTCGAAATTCTTTTTCGAGGTGATCGACCACTACGGTGTACAGCTCCACCATCTTCCCCCGAACTCCATCTTAGAGATGAGTTCATACGCAGCTCTGTGCGAGAGGTTTCTCGGCATTAGGCCGAGTCTCACTTTGTTTTGTTTCTACTTCCATGTTCGTAGAAACTCTATCACTGCCTGTAATCCCTACATTACCGGTACTATTAGCCTTTATCTTAGACGCGAGCGTAGCTATCCTCGCATTTCTGCTAGTGAGTCGGTCAAACAATGGCCGGCCACTTTCTTCTACCATAAGGATATTCCTGCTCCCGGCAAAGCTACCGCTTTGCCGGCTTTCGTCGATGGAGCCACCATGGCCCAACCGTCCTGGGACGAGGCCCCTCCGGCTCTCAGTGACGGTCTGATCCTCTCTAAGAGGCGGATTGAATATCTGATAAAACACAAGGGCTTGAAAGGATCCGACCTAGTCCAATGCTGGGTCGCACAATGGATCCAGCCTCTCCAATACCACAGCGACCATATGATGCACTCCATCACGACATCGAAGAATGATTCCCTCCGCATCACTCCTAAGGCTTTGAAGCCACAGGAGTACATAAGCCAGATCAAATGGCTGATCAAGGAGCGGATTGAACGGAAGATTCCGGACTTGTCTCTGGATATGCATACAGTGGAAGACCCTATGGTTCCGGTAAGCTTCAACAATAGATCCTTTTATGTGTTTTACCTTTTATTTTACAGTACTGAGATATTTTCTTCTTTTCAGCTTGATGACCTCCTCGAGTCGGAGCTTGCTCCTATCGAGGGATATCCTCCAGAGTTTTCTCAGGAGGCGGAACTAGTTCCACTACCGGACATTGTGCCCAAGAAGCGCAAGGCTTCAACAGTGGCAGTTAGCACAAAGGAGGTGCCAGTAGTGAAGAGGTAACCTTCCACACAACTTCCAAATTTGTTCCTTATTCGAATTTTGTTTCTGAGATGTAATGCTTTCCATTCTTATTACATTCTCAGAGCTAAGCAGCTCATCAAGGGTAAGGGGAAGGGAACTTCTTCGAAGCCCTTGCGGCAGACAAAGCTGAACATAACTTCTGCTGCTATGGCTCCTCCGACTCCAGCTCCTCAACCCTCTGCAACACCGGTGATCACACAAATTTCGGTTGTCGCACAAGATTCGGCTCCTTCAACGGGGCCAGTGATCCTTGAATCACAGACTGACGCCACCACGTGTGGCTCAGGTTTAGATAAGGGTGAACCCTTTTCGGGTAATGATCCCTCGGCAGAGACTTTTGCTGAAAACCTCCTGAACAATCCGGGACTTGCCAAATTTGGCTTGTCTCGGAAATCTATAGAAGAAATCCAGCGTCTGGCCCGGCAATTCCTGGAGAAGAGAAATCTCTCTGCCAAAGAAGAAGCACAAGAGGCGGAAGACATCAAGTACTCTGACCTTCTTGAACAAGTTCGCCTTCGCCACGAGGGACTTAGAGCTGGTGTACTTCCACCACCTTCGATTATTCCACTCACCCTCGCCGAGAAGGTTACCATCGAGGTGAACATGTGTCTGAGCAAGCTCACACATGAACATCATGTAAGTCGGAATTCCAACTCACGATTTTCTTTATTGCATTTCATGTCATTTCCTCTAGCCCCCAAGCATGAAGTAGGATATACAATCCGGGTTTATGCTTCCTTATGATGCCAAAGAATGAACTAGTGTAGCCCCCAAGGCTCGTGCTGATATTAGTAATAATATTAGCTCGAGTCTTCAGTAGACTTCTGACTCTGGGCATTCTGACTTACAGAAAGTTAATTCATATAACCAGGAATTGTTGAAGAACATCTGCAACAAGCGGAGAGAGATCAAACCTCTCCGACTTGAAAATGATGAGCTAAAGGTTTCCAAGGATGAGGCTGAAGGTAAACATTCCGAGACTCAAACCTTGTCTTGATTTTCATAGTCGAATATTTTTTACTGAACTATTGTTCTTTTGTCTTACAGCACTGGTAAAACAGTCATGTGCTATGATCGAAGAGGCCGAGAATTTGAAGACCTTGGTGGTAGAAAACAAGGACCTCCGCCAAGAGCTAGACCAGCTTAAGGCGGATCACGAGAAGAGCATAGCTCAAGTTCTCGAATCCTCCTCCATGGCCACCGTGGAGCGTGATCGCAAGATTGCACGCCACGAGAAGAAAATATCGGATCTCAACGACGAGCTTTGCAGAGAGAGGGACCTTTCCGCGGCACTCCGGGCTGAACTCCGGAGTCTTCGAGAAGAGAAGACCAAAGTTGACGATGTCATCTTCGGTAAGTTTCCATCTTTCTGACTTGCTTTTATTCTTTGACTTTTTCAATGTCGGATTTTTCTTAACTATTTTGTGTTATATACACAGGCCCTCTAAACTTGACGGACTCCTCCTCTGCCGAACCCCGCACTCACCGGCTTACCCAAGTCGGTGATTTGCTCCATGACTTCCGCCAATCCATCGAGGGCATTGGCGAAGCTCTCAAGGTTCTGGACATTCATAGCATGTCCGACTTTCAGGTGCGGGACAAGGCCAAGGAGATGCTGCAACTTGTTCAGGACTGGAACATGTCCTACGCGTGATCCGCTACGCAGAACGCTCTCACCATGGTCATGAGCCACCATGGAAACATGGAGATATGGCAAGTGACCATAGGGTACTGCAAGGTGGATGAAGATGACCAGGAGCAGGATATCAAGGCCATCATGGACTCCTGCGTCGGATATGGGTACCACGTAGCTGACTTAACCAGCTACGATACTCCCTTCTTCACCCGCGTGGACACACCGCCTCCACTTCTGGAAGAAGCTACTAAAGTTTCCGACAAAGAACAGACTGTATCGGATCTGAACGTCTCGGATCGTTATTAAACCGATGCTGATGCATCTAGCGAGCCGGCAGCGCCTACCTCTTCTCCTGCACCATAGATTACCAAAAACAAATGTATTATTCTGATAAACATTATGGGTCTATAAATATGCAGTACTATAATTTTGCTAGTGCTAAGCTTTTGATCTATTCAGCACTTTTGGCTTTAAATTTTTATGTGCCTGAAATGTTTACATAAGCACTTATAATTTTTCGTCTACACTTATCATTTATCTGGCTTTCCGCCTCGTCCCTTTCGTGAGACGGCTAAACCTTCTGCACGGAAACTTTGCCGAGCAATGGAGCTCAATTGCTAAACCAGTTTAAACTTGGAAACAAAGCCGGCTTCCAGTACCAACAATTCACTACTCAGAAAATACCCGCATCCAGCAATCAGACAAATAACCAAAGTGTAGACTAGAAACTTTAGAGTTATACCCAAAGGTAGCATTTTTAGAATCGGAAATCCTAAACCAGAACAAACATGAGCATAAAGTACTTTCAAGTATTCTAGGATTTTCGATTATGACAAGATCATTCGGAAATAAGATGGTAGAAACTTCTCAGAAAAAACTTGAGGCAACCCAGAATTTTATTTCTCACAGAACATGTACATATGTATGATTACAAAGAAGGATAAACTAAGAATAAAAGGGACGTAGCTGAGCAATATTCCACGGTCTGTCTAACTCATCCGGATTTGTACTGCCTCCAGCTCTCTTTCTCTTCTTAGTGGCAGGTCTTTCTTTGACTGGCCTCATGTCAGTTAAGTAGTACGAACCATTGTGCAATACTCGACTAACTAAGAAGGGCCCTTCCTATACTGGGGAAAGTTTGTGCTTTCTTTGTTGCACAAGCCGGAGAACCAAATCGCCTTTATTGAAAGATCTGTTTCGGACTCTCTGGCTATGATACTTGCGTAACTTCTGCTGATAGGCTGTTGATCTCATTTCAGCAATGACGCGAACTTCTTCGACTAAGTCGAGATCATTTTGTCGAGAAATCTCGGCATCTTCTTCGATATACGCGGCCACTCTAGGAGAAGTGTAAATCAAATCACTAGGAAGAACTGCTTCTGCACCATAGACCAAGAAGAAAGGTGTGTATCCGATTGACCTGTTCGGAGTTATTCGTAAACTACATATTACAGAGGGTAATTCCTCTGCCCAAGCCCCCGCAGCAAGTCATAATGGTACTTCGAGTCTCGCTTTTAGGCCTTGTAAGATTAAACCATTTGCTCTTTCAACTTGTCCGTTAGCCTGTGGATGTGCGACTGACGCAATGTCAAGCCGGACATTTTGCTCGTTGCAAAATTCAGCTAATTCTCCCATAGAAAAATTACTCCCGTTATCCGTGATAATACTATGCGGATAACTATACCGGATTATAACATCCTCGATAATTCTTTTGGCTGTTGCTCCATCACAACTAGTGACGGGTTTGACCTCGATCCATTTTGTGAATTTATCCACCACTACTAAGAGGTGAGTAAATCCACTTGGAGCCCGTTTAAACGGTCCTACCATATCAAGCCCCTAGACCGCAAAAGGCCATGTATAGGTATTGTTCGTAGCTGATCAGCTGGAACATGAGCTTGCTTGGCGTACTTTTGGCAGCCCTTGCACGTCTTGACCAGCCTTTCGGCATCTTCCTAGGCTGTAAGCCAGAAAAAACCGTGTCTGAAGGCTTTTGCCACTAAAGATTTGGCCGCAGCGTGGTGACCACACTCGCCTTCGTGGATTTCCCTTAGGATTTCCACTCCTTCTTCCGGAGATACACAACGCTGAAAACCCCCAGAAACACTCGGCTTATAGAGCTCACCTTTAAATATAGTATAGGCTTTTGCTCGTCGGACAATCTACCGGCTCAGCACCTCGTCTTCGGGTAATTTGCCATCTACCACATAATCGGGTTAGGGTTGAGTCCAGCTAGGAATTATAGCCAGAACTACTATTAAAGGTGAGTCGCATTTGGTCGGATATTCCTCATCCACTCCCTTTATTGAGGGAACTTTGAGGTGCTCTAAAAAAGCGCCATCTGGGACCTCTTTCTGTGCAGAGCCTATCCGAGATAAGGTATCTGCTTCCTCATTTTCTGCTCGAGGGATGTGTTGAACCTCAAACCCTTCGAACGATTTAGATAAATCATCCACGACAGCTTTATATGCTACCATGTGTTTATTTGCATTACAAATATCCGAAACTTGCTGAGCAACAAGATCCGAATCTCCGTAACACATCAAACGTCGGATGCCAATATCTTTAGCAATCCGGATTCCATGTAGCAGTGCTTCATACTCAGCAATATTATTTGTCACTGTGAAGTGAATCTGCAACACGTATAAAAGTTTATCACATTGGGGTGATTTGAGCACCACGCCAGCCCCCGAGCCCCCACGAGCCTTAGACCCATCAAAATACAGGGTCCAATATTCTGACTCAGGGAGGGTCATATTCTCCTTTATCTCTGTCCAATCAGCAACAAAGCCGGCAAGGATTTGGGATTTGATTGCTGTCCGAGGTTTGTACTCAATATCGAAAGCTGAAAGCTCTATGCCCCATTTGGCAACGCGTCTTGTGGCGTCACTGTTGTTGATTATATCTCTCATGGGAGCTGTGCTCACCATGGTAATTGGATGCTCCTAGAAATAGTGTCATAGCTTACGAGATGCCAATAAGACACCGTAAGCCAGCTTCTGATAGTGCGGATACCGCTGTTTTGATTCTGTCAGGACCTCACTGACAAAGTAAGTCGGACGCTGCACCAAGTGTTCCTGATTTTCTTCTGGTCTCTCCACCACCATGACAATACTAACGACTTTGTTTGTCGCAGCAAGATAAAGCAACATCGGTTCCTATGGTTCCGGTGCGGCAAGGATAGGAGAAGATGAGAGTACTTTCTTCAGGTCCTGTAATGCAGCTTCAGCTTCGTCGGTCCACACAAAATCCTTAGTCTTTTCAGGAGTTTATATAATGGTGCGGCTCTTTCACCAAGCCGGCTTACAAACCGACTGACTGTAGCAATGCAACTAGTTAGTCTTTGTACGTCCTTCAGGCGAGTTGGCCTGGAAATATTGAGTATAGCCTTGATTTTGTCCCGGTTCACCTCTATGCCTCTTTGAGACACGATGAAACCTAACAATTTCCTGGCTGGGATTCCAAAGAAGCACTTCTTTGGATTAAGCATTATGTTGTATTTTCATAGATTGGTGAACGTTTCCTCCAAGTCGGAAATCAGTGTTTCCTTCTTTTTATACATCACCGCAATATCATCCACGTATGCATGTACATTGCGTCCAAGTTGGTCGTGGAGGCAATGTTGCATCGTGCGCTAGTACGTAGCTCCTGCGTTCTTCAGCCCAAAGGGCATCGTAACAAAATAGAAGGTTCCGAAGGGGGTTATGAATGAAGTTTTGGCTTTGTCAGACTCCTTCATTCGAATTTGGTGATAACCAAAATATGCGTCGAGAAAATAGAGGAGTTCCGAGCCTGCCGTAGAATCGATAACTTGATCAATTCTAGGCAGAGCAAACGGATCTTTTGGACAAGCCTTATTCAAGGCAGTATAATTAACACACATCCTTAAATCAGTGGTATCCTTTTTAGGGACTATTACAGGATTTGACGACCACTCAGTGTGGATGACCTCTTCTATGAATCCGGCTAACTCGAGTCGTGCTAGTTCCTTAGCTATTGCCTTATGCTTTTCATCGCCGAAACGTCGTCAGGACTGTTTGACGGGTTTAGCGTTCGGGTTTACATTTAAAGAGTGCTCAGCAAGTTCCCTAGGTACTCCGGTCATATCAGATGGTTGCCATGCGAAGATATCTTGATTTTCTTTGAGGAACTTGACGAGCACGCTTTCCTATGCGCTATCTAGGCCTATGCCTATTTGGGTCACCTTGGAGGGATCATCATCCTTCAATGGTGTCTTCTTCGTCTCTTCTGATGCCTTGAACTCCGGTCGTCTTTGTCACCTCCTTCTTTGTTGCGGGCATCTCAGATGGATCTATGCTCTTCTTGATCTCCTGGTACTCCTGGGTGTGCAGCACGGCTTCAGCAAAGGCGGCATTTCCATCCTCACACTCTCGCGCTTTTTTCAGGTCTCCCCTGATGGCAATTACGCCGTTGGGACCTGGAATTTTCATCATATTATAAATGTAACACGGACGAGCCATAAAGGCCCAATAAGCCAGACGTCCAAATATAGAGTTGTACGCGCTCTTGAACGGGACTACTTCGAAGGAAAGTGCCTCCGTCCGATAGTACTTTGGAGTTCCAAAGGTAACATCCAAAGCGATTTCTCCCAGGGAATTAGCTTGTCTTCCTGGGACAACTCCGTGAAAAATCACAGAGTTGTGATTCAGCTGGGTCTCCGAGATCGTCATCTGGCGTAGCGTTTCGACATACAAAATATTGATACTGCTGCCACCGTCCATGAGAGTCTTGGAGAAACCATAACCGTCAATAAGTGGATTGACGATTAAGGCATATTTTCCTCGCCTGTGTAGCTTAGGCGGATGATCAGCACGGTCAAACGTGATTGCCACTCTGACCAATCCAAAAATTGGGGGACAACCGGAACTGTTGCATTGAGCTCATGTAGAACTGCTTTCTTGACCTTTGTTGGTTGAGATCCGAGGAAGGTGACATAAGTGTCTTTCTTGGTCGGAAATTTTTTCTTCCCTTCTGGCTTTGGGTTTGAAGCATCAGCTTCCTCCATGTCGGAATCTTCCTTGGTCTCTTTATCTTTTTTGGGATTCTTCTTTCCCTTCTTCCACTTAGCTTTGTAGCCAGCGGTGTCATCTCTCTTGATGTCGTCATTGAAACGACATTCGACGTTTGTGTGGGACGAGCCTCCATTGGCGTCTAGGAGATGCACACATGGGTTATTGGCAATATAGGCCCAAGTGTAGGTTTTGCCTGGTTGCTGGTCTCCTCTACCTTGAACTCTCGAAGTCCCACGACCACGCCCGCGGCCTCCGCCGCGTCCTCCTCATCCTCCAGACGCGAAAGTAGCAGTGACCACTACCGTTTCCGTGTTGGGTTTCTCTTTCGAGGTGTTCTTGCGCTTCTGAGCTTGTTGCTTTGGTTGTTTTGCCGACTGTGACACAGCTAGGGTGTTGAGTAGTCCCTCTGCGTCATCGTCAGCATTCGCATACTTGCTCACTGTTTCTATCATTTCTCCCAGATCAGTGACTTTGTCGCACTTCAAGCGATGACGTAGTAAACCAATTGGGAGGCCTGCAATGAAAGCTTCAATCGCAGTTTGGTCATTTACTCCTTCACAGGAGTTCTTGGTGTCGATCCATCGTCCGAGGTAATCCCGGCAAGTTTCTCCGGCCTTCTGGGTTCAACGATCTAGGTCTCCGACCGTACAGGGCCTCCGGTATGTGCCTTCGAAATTCCGAAATAACGCGTTTTGCATGTCATACCAGTTGTGGATGGTGTTCTCTGGAAGTTCATTGAGCCATAATCGTGCCGTCTTCCGCAACATGAGTGGGAGATATCGGGTTGCGACCAGGTTGTTTCCGCCTTTGGCGATGCAGCAATCTTGGAAGAAATCCTGTAGCCAGGTATCTGGCCGAGCGATGCCGTCGTAGGCTTGGATATGTCCTGAGATAGCAAATCCTTCCGGGAATCTTGTGGCTCTTATGCGTGGTCTAAAGCACTTTGGGCCCATGTATATATCATCATTTTCATAGCACCGCGCCTCTATGTTGGAGTTGATCATGTGCCTTGCGTCGTTCGGGGATAGAGATCGTCCCGAGTGTTGGCTGTGGCTGCGGTGCCTTGGAGCCGGACTTCGGCTTCTTCCACCACCTCCTCCACCTCGACGTCCTCCCTAGCCTCCTTGAGAGCCGTTGTGATGGCTACTTGGTGGAGATGGTGGAGCAGCTCGGTTATTTCCTGTTGATCGCCGGCCTCCGTCCGGAACGTCATTATTCCGGTTCCGGGGAGGGTATTCATTCTGACGAGCCCCCTGCCGGCTTGTCTCAGCATGGTGTCCATCGTTCCTTCGTCCGTCATCCGAACGGCTAGCATGTCTGGGGGGTGGCATTCTTTGTCGGTCCTCCTCCCGACGTTTCTCTTTATCGTCGTCCATGTGGTCTTTTGACTCTCGCCGGGGCAGGTTCCTCGGATTCAGTGCAGTGATTGCCTCTTGCTCCACAACTAGGTTAACATGATGCCAGTCACGGGCCGCTTTGTGGTGCTGTCCTGAAGATCTGGTTCTTGAGTAATTGTCTTCTCGGCGATCGGGGCGGTGGTGCTACTCCGGAACGCGCTGGGGTCTTACGTCAGCTCATGTCGGGTCTGTGCGACATTGGTCGGAATCAGAGACTAGTTTTTCACTCCCGGACATGGCGACCTTTTGCTGCTCCATTCCCTTGTTGAGTAGTTTGATTCCCAACCGGATCTCCTCCAGGCCTGGATTAGCCGATAAAATTTCTCGAGCTGCCACGGTGTTTTGCACTGGAGTTGGATATACCAAATCCCCTTTGCTATCTTTCCGAGGCTTCCCCATCTCTTCTCCAAAAAGGACAGCGTGAATCTGCGGAAATTGGTTGTCATTAGTATGACGCTTCCTGGTCTTCTGGTATTGCCTGGAGTTGTACTTCTCCCCAGATGCTATGCGTTTCTTTTCCTCCTCAATGTTTTTGGCTTCATCGAGGAGTTGTTGTCGACGCGCTTCTAGGGCCTGTGCCATCTCATCCAGTTCTTCAGCAGTAAGTTCTGCAGCTGTAGGAATAGGTGTGGTTAATGCAGCATCGATGAATTTACGCGCACCTTCAGTGATCACGTGTCCATCAACTGGTTCTTCGTTTTTGGTCTGGTCTAGGATAAGTGCTCCCTCCGAGTATTCCTCATATTCCTCGGCAATCACCTCCTCTACCGAAGGATCTTTTGCCGGGGTCTTTTTCTTCTTGTTCTTCTTCTTCGCTTTCTTGGCAGCGGCGGTAGCAAAGACGGCCTTAGGTCCATTTCCCGGAGTCAGCTTTGATCGGTACTTTCGGACATCTGGACTTCGGGATTATCTCCGACTTCCATGTCATCCTGTGCTTTGGGAGAGTGTTCCCCGGATCCTTCATCCATGGCTTCTCCTTCTTCTGCAGCCTTGGAGTTATACTCCTCTTCATATTCCATGGCAAACTTTCGGAATTCTGCTGACGTCATCGATTCATCCGAGGATGCGGGTACGTCGGCGTTTGTTCCAATTGCCTCCAGCATAGAGTTGGTGTTTTCTCCAGCATCGGCAGAGCCGGATCCGGATCCAACATATCCGACGAAGTGCGACGCGTGCTTCCTGAGGTATCTGCGGCTCTCGCGATCAGCTTCGTCGAAACTTCTGATGGCCTCGAGAATTGCATCTGCGTTTGAGTTTTGCATTATCATACGTCGCAGCATGTACCTTAGGAAAGGCGTGTTTGTCCTGGCGTCATCAGAGCCGGAATCAGTGTCGTTGTTATGATCCTCCTATATTTCGACTTCGGTGATTGGGTCGATCTGGGATTCGGTCTCTCCAAGGAGATCCACTCCAGAATCGACCTAGACCGCTAGGTCTGCTTCAGGCTTGGATTTCTCCACTATCTCCACAACTGTTGCAGGCTGGGTGGGATTAGGGTTTTCTGAGATCTGGAACGTTGCCGCCTCCACGGACAAAGGGGACCCAGAAGATTCTTCTGCCTCTATCATCACCGCTAGGGTGGGTGGGACAAGTTCAGCAAACCCGATGTAAACATCGATCTCGCCAAAAGACATGATGGTGTAGGCAGACACAGCCTCCCTAGCCGGAATCCAGGTCTCGTCGAGAACGATGAGAGGGACGTCGCTGGCGTAGAGGATACAGCCAACGGCGATGGTTTCGCCGATTCCGATTCTTGCAGATTCCGCTCGGAACGCAGATCCGAAGCTCACTTGCCCCACGGTGGGCGCCAACTATCGTCGGATTGATGACAAGTACGCCATGAGGGGGTCCTCGAGGCGTGTGAAAGAGAGGGGTGTGAGACGTATGGTGTTCCGGGACAGTGAGCACACAAGTTTACCCAGGTTCGAATCCGTCGGCTTTGGACAAATCCTACTCCTGCTAGCAATCCAGTAATACGGCAGAGCCAGAGTATGGGTTACAAGGGTTCGCTTGTGCGAGTTGAGATTGTAGACTATTGAGGTGTGCCCTAAAGGCTCTCCCTAGGACGTCTTATATAGATATCCGGCCTAGGGTTTATAGGAGAGATCTGTCCGGCTATGACCAAGAATTGGTTACAGAGTAAATCTTGAGTTACAAGTAACACTATGGGCCTAAGTCGGTAAGTCTTCTGGGCCTTCCCGTAGCCGGACTGGACTCCGTCACTTCTCCCTGACTAGGCCGCCCATGAAGCAAAGCTCTTACCCGAAGTGGGCCACCCTGGTCAGTAAGGAACTGCGAGGATACCCGGAAAGTATATCCCCAACAGTTTTAGTTTGGATTTCATCCATGAGCCCTTGCAATTTTATTTGAATGATTGATCTTAGTATGCTTTGTTGTGAAGTTTGATTGGTTTATATTTATAAATGATTATGTTTTAAATTCCTACTATTGTCGTTGTCGATGACGAGGTCGAGGGGGGTGGAGTGCCAGAGGGGTGCCACCACATGGAGAGGACGTTTGTTCAAAAGGCGGACTTGGTGTGGAGGAGAGAGATGATGATGTGGATCATCTCATTAGGGAGGCAACTAATGAGGTCGAAGTCGAGGCTTGCCAGATTTCGCTAAACCCACCGGTCATTAGCTTCCTCAGATTCCATCTCAGCCAGTGACAACATAGTCCCCTTGGAGAAATGGGAATCGACGGTGGTGGTGGCACTGGCTAGGGATACGATAAGGGGATAAGCAATGTGGATTGGGGCCTAGACGCACTGCGTCGGCCGAAATCGTATGAAATTTGTCTGAAGTGTGCTCTTTTTTTAGGAACTTTAAAATGTGCTCTAATTTGTTGCATAGGGAGGATTTTATGCAGTGGCTAGAAAGGGCGTTAAAATATTAAGGCCCTTGATGTTGATCAGCGTGCCTATAATTTGAACCCTTTTAATAGAATTGAAAGAAAATGAAGCAAATGTCAAACATTAAATGATTTTAGTGGAGCGGCTCTAGTGTGGTTAACTATAGAGCCGGTGAACTAGGTCAAGTGTGGTGGATGATGGCGTCGAGGAAGTGGTTCTAGTGTGGTTTACTAGAATTGACTATATGGTTTCAAGGAGGTAGCATGAATCCTGATACAATGTTGGACAATAATGTTTCATCTCCCACCAGCCGCAAAAATAAACACGTGGGTTGCTAACATTAGGATGTATTATCTTATTTGAATAAACGTCACAATCCATTGTAAAGAGCACAATGCATCAAATAATTACCTAAAAACATAATGTGTCATAAAAAGTAACCTAACAAAACACAAGGCATCACCTAAATTATGAAAACAACATAAATAAACATAATGCATCATCGCACCATGTATGGGTAATTAGAGCATCTCCAACAGATTTCCAATAATAGGGCACCACTAGTTCATCAACATACTGTAGGTAATTCGACACTAGTTCATCAACACACTCCAGATAATTCGACAATAGTTCATCAACACGGAGACGGTTGCAGCCCCCAAGTCTACGAACGGGGTCCTCTTAGTGCGTATGGCTGAGCGCAATGAGGAGGCACGCCTGAGGTGGAAGGATGCCCTTGCTGCTGCCCAACATGAGGTGGACACGCGGGGCTAGGTCGATGTTGCTCGTACCGAGGCAGCATCTCTGCTACTATCCCTTCCGACCAAGGTGAAGGAGATGGCTCCCCTTTAGGAGCTCCTGATGACAACAAGGCGAAGCTGCGCTGACTTGGAGCAGTGCATGTACTCCAACTTACAAGATCGTGAACATAAGTGGGTGTGGTTCCGCACGTCTTTGGATCTCATATCAGAGTCCATGCGAGGTCTTGGCATGGCTCCCATGGCTATGGCCCTAGATTGGGTTCTTGATGGTCCTAGTAGGAACTTCCGCTTTTTTGATGATGCTACAAACATCTTGTTGACCCAGAGGTGTGTGTGGAGGGCCTCATCTTGTTAGAGGGACGGCAAGCTGCTCTTGCTACCACCCACCTTGTCTTGTCCTGCATGTACGATCATGATGCCTTCGTCTCGATCCAAGTAGCCTTGGTCGCGGTGGATGCCCCCCAGCACAACTATGAGGCCGCCGGAGTTGTGGCGCCCTACGCGGAAGCCATTGTGAATGAGATCACACCCCTAACACCGTCGGCGGGAGCCGCAGCTGGCGTGGATGTGATCTGGTCATGCTATTGATTATCAATCCCTCGGGATGCTTAGCCCTTTTGTGTCTGGGTCTGCGTGCCCTTTTCCTGCTTGTAATCCAGCACACATGAGTAGTTTGGTTCATTGTTGTGCACCACCAAATGGCCGCCTTGTTAGCTTATTTCATAGAATGATATTTTTAAGCAATTACTTTCCCTTCTCGATGAATCCTTGTCTCAGCTCGGCGATAATTAGGGCAGGTTTCTAGGCGAGACCCTTTACGAAGCAGATAGCCCACCCATCGCATCTAGAAAAGGGAGCAGTTGAGGAACGTCATCACCATTGGGTTCACTCGCCCGGGAAGGCGTGCGCCTTGGTCTGTCGGGTCGCCTTCTCTGGGCGCCCGTCTTGCCGTGCACTTGAGGTAGAATGTTGTTCCCTAACGAGTGGGAGGCAAACGCGAAGTTCAAGAGAGCATTAGAGAGTGGCATTTATTTGGCGGGCGAACATCTTCATAGTCTCTATCGCTCTACGAGAGAGATGCGCAAGCTGGCCATTGCACCGAGAGATGCGGGTCATCCCCTGTGATATCATGCACAATATCTGGTGCTCCTCGGAGAGGGATATTTTTGACAAGAAGATGGCAATCACTTATATTTTATTGCAAAGGTCCACTAGGAGAAAGCCCCCAGTCTTGGCAACTTACACTTGGGCTCGGCCAGAGCACACTGCCTATTCTCACATCTTACATCAAGGCTTCCTGGAGTGGATCCGAGGGCTTCGTGGGGGTTCCCCCGGTGCATGTTCAGCGAGCGAGCGGTGGTCATGCTATAGTAACAGGATTTTAGCAGGCTAAACCCAATCACTTTGTTTGTGTTGTACCGGATCCGTGTCCGGCCGTAGGCTTTACCATGGACCCTCTAGGGTGGAACCGTAGACGGGCCGAACCCATCCTCCTAGCATGCAGCCGTGGTAAATGGGTAACCATCTAGCCACGGGCTACCACAACGGGGATTTTGCTATTCTCACAGGCTTGTCTCAGCCGCACTCCAGTGAGGCCCTCGGAGCTATGACCCATGTCAGGCACGAGATCGACTCGTGCTGCGGGCTTTTCTCTAGGAATCGAGGTTACTTGGTGACGAGGGGATCAGTCCCTAAAGCCTAGGAGCACTCATCTCTTCCTAGATCACTCATGTTCAGAAACAGAGCGGTCACCTCCTCTTTTCACCCATGGCAAGTTAGAGGGGCGAAGCTACTAGCGCTCGCTACATGGGGCTATCTTGAGGTGAATGTTGCCATTACGGTCCCTAATGGTGGGTCTTCAGTCTTGACGGGGGTTGGTGCCCAGGAAGAAGGCCTTCCCGCTGGCTTCCCATGATGGTCCCTATGCTCTTCAAGTGTGGGGCCCATTGACAAGGAAGACGACCCCAGGATTTGCGGGCACCCTCCCTGCCACCCACGGCAGCCATGTCATGGCTCGCTTGCTCCTCGGCATGCTCCCCCTGATCCTTGTGATGGGCACGATGCATATCTTGTGTTCCTTGCACACCGCTCATGCCCCCGTGATGGGCGCGACACAGATCTTGTGTTTCTTGCACGCTGCTCTTGATCCCTGTGACGGGCACGACGCAGATCTTCTGTTCCTTGCATGCTACTCATGATCCCTGTGATGGACGTAGCTAGGCATCCTCTTGCGGCGAGCTTCCCTCTGTGCCAGGTTCCACTCCACCGCCTTTTTAGGGCAGAGCCTAGCGTGCGAAGCTACTTCTTCTGCTCGGGCACACCTATCCACCTGCTGGAACAACTCGTCGATGGTGTTGATGCCATGTGCATTTAGCTTCTTCCTTGCCTTCATGCTCCGTGTCCCTTCTCAGAATGCTGTGACTACCTCAGCTGCTAGAATAGTGGGGGTAGCATGCAAGGCTTTGCTGAATCATTATGTGTACTAGTACAGGCTTTCACCTCTCTTTTGGCGAATGGTCCACCACCCTGGAGTGAAGCCAGGACACTTCTCGCCGCCCGGGAAAGCGTCCAGGAACATGCTGCGTAAATCCCACCAGGATCCTGAAGGAGATATGCCCTAGAGACAAATAATAAATGATTTTTATTATCGTATCTTAGTTAGTTCATAATATTCTTATATCATGTGATAACTATATCAAGCAGAAAAATTGATACATGTGTGGTATGTAAACAAACCAGAGTCCATAGTAGCCTCTATACAACTAGTTCATTTGGCAACTGATGATCAAGGTTTCCTGATCATGGAGCATTTATGCCGATTGACAATGAAGTCATGTCATTGGTGAATGATGTGATGGACATTACCCAACATAATAATTGTGAAAGAATCAAGTCACATAGTTCATTATTGCAATAATTAGAAATGAAGTATCCTACTCCTTAGACCGTGAGATCATATTTAATCACTATGACCCGAGGCTGCTTAGATTTACATCAACTGTCACACCGTAATAGGGTGATTATAAAGGTGTATATTGGGTATTCCAGATGGATATGTTGAGGAATATGCATTGAGATATCAATTTGTTCTCCTAAGTGAGGGGAAGATACGCTGGGCCCACTCGTTGAGACTACATCCATAAGTTGCACAACATGTGACTAGGTCATGGGGATGGAATCTCACAGGAATGAGTAATGCAGCACTTTTCGGTAACAATATTGAACAAGGTATTGCAATAACAATGATCAGATCATGGACAAGTCAGGTATCGAAGTAACAAAGGGAACTAGACTCAGCGTTTATGGTTCAAACGACATTGATATCGTGGAATGCACATGGGTCATTATGGACATCCTGGTCCTGATAATGATCATTGATCCAAGAGGTGTCTCGATCATGTCAGTGATGTTCCTAAGCCGTAGTGTAACACACCTAAGGGTTTTACGATGCTTGTAGATTGTTTTGGAATCATCGAGATCACAGGAAGAAAGAGATGAGAATATCAGAAGTGTTCTGTGAGGGAACCAGAATCGTTCCGGGAGGATTCGAAGTGGTTTAGAGTAAACTGAAAGGTTTTTAAGATCAAAGATAATTTGATACTATGTATTTTAAATTAATTGTTGGAATTAATATTAAAATAAATATTTAAAATTAATTTTGAAAGGGCAACTTCCCTAATGGGACAAATCTCGGAGGGAAAACGCCCAAGAGGGAGCTGCTCCATGAGAGCTGCCTATGGCTAGGCGGGGTGGGGCCACCCGATCGCCAGCCTCCTTGGGCCACGCACGCCCCTCTTGGCCTGGCAAGCCAACCCTCCTCCCCTGGCACGCGCCTCCTCTTCTCCTCTCCTTTGGTTTAGTCCTACCCTGGGAATTGACTAGTTGGGGGTGTCCACTTTTCCCCTATATAAGGAGGGTCCTATGGGAGAGAAAGAGACACGCAAAATCAATGTATTCTCTAAGGCGTTTTCCTTAGAGAATCTCTCTCTGTCTCGTTGGCTCTTGATCTAGTATGGTTCCAAGAAGAACTACGCGAGTAGGAAATGACATATCTTCATCACACCGTCACGCTGCTGGATCCCTAGTTCTAGAAGGTCTACTTCCGCAATCCTGGTTGGATCAGGGAGATCGGAGGTCACCATCGAACACTAGAAATGTACACGACCACAGGGGTGCTGCCACTTGTGACACCTGGATTATCGTGCAAGGAGCAACGGGACCTTGAGGTCGACTACAAGTACGACTACATCATCTACGTTCTGCATGAACGTTAAACTTTTTTGGTCTATAAGGGTATGTTACCGAAACTATCTAAGTTACAACATTACTCATAGATAGATCCTGACATATGGTGTTGCGCTAGTTAGAAAAAATATTTTTCTACTCCAAACCCCTTCAGATCTGCCTGACTCCTCTAGGAGCATCCAGAACCATATTCTTTCCTCCAGCCATAGCGCCCTGGGGAATAAGTAGGCCATAGCTTGACCATCCCCTACGAATTCTTCTGTGGCCCGGTTATACCTACATAGAAACTTCGATGGGATGGATTTCCTATGAACGGAGGAGGCAGCAGGGGCCGAAACTACGGAGGCACACTCCATCCCCGCAGCTCAGCCATGAGAGGGGAGCTTCATGGCTTGCGGCACAAGATCATCCCTTCCGGTATGGGGCATTGGCTGGCGCTCAAGCGTCGGCGCTCTAGTCCAGGCTCAAGCCGTGTCCGCGTGTCTTCGATCCTTCACTCTCGGAGATGGTGGCGTAGGTCTCCCCTGAGCAAGTAGGAGCCCGTGGATCATTCGCTTTCACCCTTGGTCGGCCTTGCGATGTCTGCCCAGTCGGTCCCCCTTCCGAGAGGCCTCAGGCATAGCCGATGAGCTCGACCACCTTCATAACCCATATGTCCATTTATAGGGTATTTCCAACGAGCGGGAAATGCAGCATGACCTGAGCAGCGACGAGCGCCTCCTCTGGTCCTTGCATCATGCGAAGCGTTTCGAAGAATCCGCGAGGCATTCCTAGCGCCTCGGGCAGCATGATCCCATCATAGATGGAGCAGTGTTTGGCGCGCGTCGAGGCGCTGGTGGCACCATGCACCTTCGTCCTGACTCAGGTTGCATCGTCAGGCGGTTTGGAGAATTGTGCTCTACATGGACCCAAAATAGGGTTCCCACTTCGACCACCTTGCCTATCGCAATTTCCCCGGCAGCTGGCAGCCTCATCTCTTTCCGCCATGTCTTCACTTCACCTCACTACTACGGCGGATCTGCCTCGATCTGTTGCTAGCACGCTATTGGCGAGCCCCGAGCGACTTGGATGCACCTGAGATGCTAGCCAGAGATTGAAGAAACACAAGGGCTGCAACGCCCCCTACCTAGAGCACCATATGTCGTGTGCATGAACACAAACATCAGGGGTACTGCATACCCCCTTTTAGTTGTTCGCAGAGGGGTGGCAAGCGTGTCTGCACGTTCCTTCATCCGATGGTTGCTAGAGAACAGATATATGATTAGAGAGAAAGAGGAGGCATTGTGACACTAGGTTTACCTAGGTTCAGGCTGTTGTGAGGCTAGCAGCCCTACTTCCTTCTTGTTATGGTGGTATTTCACATATGGTGTATACTGTTACAATGGTGGTTCTTCTCGGGTAGGGAGATCTAGCCTACCACCAGCAGTGGGGAGAGGCCATTGCTGGAATCCTTATTCCTCCTTCTCTCCTTCTATAATTTCTTTCACTCTGTAGGGTTGCTCTCTGGATCTCTTGAATCCCTTCTCTAGGGTTGCGCTTCTTCGCCTTTCTTTCGTAGTGTATTCCTTCTTCGAGGCTCTTTCCTTCCTTAGGGCATGGCCCTCCTTTTATACGGTAAGGGGTTACCACAGTGGCTTAGGATACTTGCTATGCTACCTTCATGGGGAATGAACCAACTCCAACTAGAGACAGAGGCACAAAATTTCCCCTATCCACTTTGCTCCCATCTTGCATCCTTTTGGTGCTACCGAGGCTCTATCTTCCTCTGCAGGCCGATCATGCGTCTTGTCTTCTTGTGGGGTTTCGATCTTGCGTCTTGACTCCTTGTGCTGCTAGGTACCGGCATGGCCAGTACCCCCCTTGGTGGCCTAGCTAGTAGGCCCCCTTCATGCTTTCTCCATGGTGCACCCGCCCGTTGCCCCGTCTTTGAGCGAGTACCACTTTGTTCTAGTGTACCCCTGCGGTACGACGCCAAGCCTATCGTCCCCATCCTAGAGCTGGACCTTGTCGCAACCGCTAGCACAAGTAGGTGCGGGTCCTTGGTGACCCGGAGTTCTTCCCGGGCTCCCCTGATACAAATGTCTTGCTTACCTCAAGGCCCACATGGCTGCCTCGCGGGTTCGCAGTTCCCGGTCCCTGTCGATCAGGAGCACCCTGGTTCTCTCGTTATCGACAGACTAAATCATGAAAAATAGAGGTATACCAATGCATAATAATAGTAGGTACTTGCAACTTTGGATTTTTTTGAAAATAAAAAGGGCACTTATAACCTCTTCTCTCATAATAATTGCAAGTACTATTTTCAGCAATTGAACCATTTGAACAATAGAACCATTTGAAGCATGCAAGTTTGCAAAGTTTGGTTTATAAAAACGATCATTATGATTATAATGTAATTCATTAGCATGCGTTCCTCCTTCAAAGTAGTTGCCAGAACTATTTTCAATCATAACATCATGGCTGCAATAAGATTTTTCAGAAGCATAACATAATTGCAAACCATATAAGTAATTCTCAACATAAGCATATTTCTCCTCTATGGTGTAGTAGGAGAATTTAAAAATATAATAGGACTCTTATTAATAATAGTAGCATCATGAACAAAAATTATATCATTTTTATCATGCCATAAGCTAGTAACAAATTCTAAACATGGAGGATTATTAAGCAAAATAGGACCATCATCTAAAGCATAATCATATAGAATATTCAAAACACACTCCTAATTATCAACAAAGTCATTATTTGGATCAACAAAAACATTCATAGGAATATCATCATCAGATTCATCACTATAGTAATATGTTCTATTAATAGGTTCATCCATAACAATAAAGTTTTTAGTTATATATTTACTATCATATATTGATGGTGAAGGTGGAAGATCCCACTCTTCCCCAATCTTAGATGGAACTATAGCTTCTTCATTTTCTTCCTCGTCTATTTCTTTCTCAAAGCTTATGCTTTCATCATATTCGTCCTACAACATATTAGTACTTTCCATGGTAGCAAGAGTTCTTTATTTATATTTATTAACATAAGCATTATCACTTAATTCTTTTATGTGAAGTTAGAGGATAATAGAAATGTGTCCTTTCATCACTTAAGCATCATGACTAGTTTCAAGTTTTTCATTAACAAAAGAGTCTATCTCAGGGGCTGCAATATAATAAATATATTTCTCAACTTGTTCGATATCATGGCATGAAAATTTACACTATTGATAAGAAGAAATTATAGGATCACTATTATGCTTACATTGATATTAAAAGTGTTTATAGACTTCTCTAGCACAACAAGTTATTGTCAACACCCGGATTTTAATCCCAGCTGCCTGTTATGCCATACCTCGCAATCCCAGGATTACCATTTTTGCGAGACATAACAGATTGGATATCACAGTACATCATCCATTACAAACCATAATAAGGTTTTACAAAAATAAAGGATCTCCTGATCCAGTCTTAATACAAACAAGCAGTGGAATAGTAAAGCGTAGTAGTGGGCTCCATCTTCAGTGTCACAGGCAATGTTGACGATGGGAGATGGTCCTAGTTGTCGTAGCCATCATGTTGTCCATCTTCCGAATAGTCCTCCTCATAGTCCGGCCACGGGAATAGCCAGAGACAAAGCCATGAGTACTCTTTAAGTACTCGCAAACTATCACTAACAAGTAAAGTAGCTCTAGTAGGAATACTAAGCTCTAGGTTTATTTGCAAAAGCTAGATTTATCTTAAGCTGAGTTCAGAAGTAAGAAAGCTAATTTAATGTTCTAAATCACCTAAGTGGGAACTTAGTTTTCATAGTCACAACCCTATTATGGTCAAGTCAAAGTTACAACTCATTTCACAAGTCATTTTTAAAACATCTGACGACGGAACAATATGGCCACTCCAACTGTCCATGACCACGGATGCGGCTATTCGAATAGTTTGACACTCTGTAGAGGTGGTACACTTTCACCACAAAATTCGATACATCCATCAGGGATAACCCTGAATCGTCATACTTAGTATGCGGATAACCAATCATAACCTTTCAGCTACACACTCTAGTATAGGCACCTCCCCTATGAGCTTGGCCTCCCAGCCATGGCCATCTGCCATCTGCCATCCTGGGCACTGCATAGGTGGACATCATCAAGAGGTAGCCTCAGCTCAAACCTCTTCCGCGAGGGAACCCATACTAAGGCACATAAACTTTCGGCTAAGCCCTACCCAATTCAGGTATTGTGGTTGTACGGTAAAATTGGAATGGTATGGCATCCGAACCCAACCATCAGTTTTTGGTAAAAGGGCTAAGGCTCATGCCTCAACATTTTCATCATCAAATCCTTTGGTGTTTCTCAACACATGTCAAACCATTTCAATAGAATGAATCATCATTCCAAGGTTTTCATAATCATTTTCACCAAGTAGTCTCATCTAAAGTGATCAAGTTTTATGCTTAGCACTAGCCACTAAGGTTAAGAGTGTTCACTAATGAGGGGTGCTAATCTTCAATCTCATGCCATAGAATGACATCTAAGTATAACTAGATAGGCCTAGTTTTATACACTTTATTCTACCTATACTAAAAGTAAAGAACTTTGGTAAAGTAAAAGAAAGTAAAGCTTGCAAGTAAAACTTGGCATTGGTATAATCAAAAATGGTATAACCAAAGCATGCCTAATGCATCTGGCTTAAGTTATCTTGCAAGGGTCTAGCTTGCTTAGTAGTGATGGCTTGCATGGTAAACTTGTATAATACTAACTTGCCTTGGTTGGTGTAGTGATTGAAGTTTTCTTCGTCTTCTTCGGGGTAGAACTCCTCCTCGTATCCTTGGTCGGTACTATCGTCTATAAAGGAATACGAGGTACACAATCACCAAACAATACTTAACTAAGTCTATTTATCACACTAAGGCTCACACTTGATGATCTAGTATCATCACAAACATCACATGAAATAAGGAACTAGTTTTATTCCTTTTATTTTAGAAAAGTAATTTCTACTCGTTGAAATTAATTAAGATTTAATATTCTCCAATTAAAATATGGGATCATGTTGACACATGTCATCACCACATGTTATAATACATCGGAATGTGATTTAAAGGGTTGGTCACATATTATAAAGTTTGAGATTATTATTTAATCAATTTAAAGTGACTAGAAATGCCCTAATAGCATTATTTGGTACTAGTCCAATGTCACTGCATGCAAACCTAAATATTTTTACATATTCAGATAGGTATTATAAAATGTGATTTTTGAGAGTTGGAATCAACTCCAAAGCTATTATGGTTGATTTTTGAAAAAATGTTTGAATGTAGAAAAGTCTATGTCTTGTTATTTTTGCTATATGTGATCTCTAACTCCAATTGATTTAAATCCAACGGGCTTGGATAGATATTTTAATTTCATTTCTACCAAAATTTTAATCATGCCATTTGGTTAGTAAAACTCCTTGAATTGATTTAGGAATAAGTGGACAAAATAGGATTTCAACTAAATTGGAAAATCAATTATTTGAATTTTCGGGCCAGCGCGAGAAATCTAACAGGCCGGCCCAGCTGCGCAGCGCAGCGCAGCGCGTAGCTGACAGAGGGGGTCTGTCGTCGTATTGAGGACAAGTACGCCATGAGGGGGTCCTCGAGGCGTGCGGAAGAGAGGGGTGTGAGACGTACGGTATTCCGGGACGGTGAGCACACAAGTTTACCCAGGTTCAAATCCACCGGCTTTGGACGGATCCTACTCCTACTAGCAATCCAGTAATACGGCAGAGCCAGAATATGGGTTACAAGGGTATCGCCTGTGCGAGTTGAGATTGTAGACTATTGTGTTGCCCTAAAGGCGCTCCCTAGGACGGCTTATATAGATATCCGGCCTAGGGTTTACAGGAGAGATCAATCCGGCTACGACTAAGAGTTGGTTACAGAGTACATCTTGAACTACAAGTAACATTATGGGCCTAAGTCGGTAAGTCTTCTGGGCCTTCCCGTAGCCGGATTGGACTCCATCTTCTCTCCTGAATGGGCCGCCCGTGAAGCAAAGCTCTAACCCAAAGTGGGCCACCTTGGTCAGTGAGGAACTGTGAGGATACCCGGAATGTATATCCCCAACAGTAGCCCCCGGAGGCCTCCAAGATCCAAAGTCGGATTTTATCATCGTCTACCTTGATCTTCGGCTTGCAGAATCTTGAAGGGTTCCTGAAACTTCACAACAAAAAATACGATCCGGGTCTTAAAAATAAGTCAGACCTATCAACAAGTTACTCAGATTTTCTAGCTCGATTTTAAACTAAGCCAGAACTTGGTTTCTAACGCCACCTGACACAAACATGGTCAAGTCATGTCATCTGACAGGCGTGCCGTCAGCACGACCGTTGGTGGGCCCGCGGTTTGTGGAACCGAGGCGCCATTTCAATGCGTGCGTGGAGATCGAGGAGACGTAATCATCGCGTGGGTCCTTCCCAGTTCTTTCCACGACACGTGGCGGTTACACTGTAGCATTTGCACGAATCTTGGCGCAGTTAGGTGGATATAAGGGGTTTGGATTTCTCCTTCTCCTGTCCACCAGTCCTTTGCCGTTTCCTTTCCTCACAATCCTCCTGCGCGCACAGAGCTCCCTCGTCCTTCCCCCACAGAACTCCTAGCGCCGCCACTTTCAGGTCATCTTCTCACCAGAGAAATCGCTTCCTCATCTTCTTCCTCCGGTTTGGCGGCAGCAGCGACGGCGGAAGTTGCAGCGGAGAAGGAGAGCTTCCGGGGAATCTGGATCCCCTGCGCCCTCACCGAGGAGGGCCTCAAGAACGTGGAGAAGGAGGGGCTTCTCGTCGCCGGCGACTGGCGGAGCGGCTCCGGTGAAACCATCCCCAACCCGCGCGACAGCGAGCGGGTCCACTTCAGCACCCATCTCGACCGAGGTCTGTCTTTTCCTCCCTCGGAGTTCTTCTCCGAGGTGATAGATCATTACGGAGTTCAACTCCACAATCTTCCTCCCAACTCTATCTTAGAGATGAGCGCATATGCATCGCTTTGCGAGGGCTTTCTCGGCATTAGGCCGAGTTTTCTTCTCTTCCAGTACTACTTTCATGTCCGGAGAAATACCATCACTGCCGGTGTTCCTTATATCACCGGCACTATTAGCTTTTCACTTAGACGTGACCGGGCATATCCCAAAATTTCTGCCAGTGACTCGGTCAAACAATGGCTAGCCACCTTTTTCTACCATAGAGATATTCCGGCTCCCGGCAAAGCTACTTCTTTGCCGGCTTTTGTCGACGGAGCCGCCACAGCCCAGCCTTCCTGCGACGAGGATGCTCCTGCTCTCACCGATGATCTGATCCTCGCTAAGAGGCGGATCGAATATTTAATCAAACACAAGGAGCTGAAGGGATCCGACTTGGTCCACTGCTAGGTCTCACGTCGGATCCAGCCACTTCAGTACCATGGGGATAGACTGATTCACTCCATCACGTCTTCCAAAAAGACTCCCTCCGCATCAGCCCCAAAGCCTACACCACTCAAGGCTACATCAGCCAGATCAAGTGGCTGATCAAGGAGTGGATCGAGAGGAGAATTCCGGAGATTTCTCTAGATATGCACACGGCGGAAAACCCCGTGGTGCCGGTAAGCTTCCATCAATACACCTTTTATGTGTTTCAATCTTCAAGTTATACTGCAATACTGATATGTTTTCTTGTTTTCAGCTTGCTGACCTCCCCGAGTCGGAGCTTGCTCCACTCGAAAGATATCCTCCTAAGTTTTCTCAGGAGACAGAAGTGGTCCCATTGCTGGACCTTGCGCTCAAGAAGCGCAAAGCTCCGACAGTGGCTGTTGTGAAGAGGTAACTTTCATTCACAATTTTCGCCTTTGTACCTTTCTCGAAATTCTTTCTGAGGTGTAATGTTTCCGACTTTACTACATTCTCAGAGCAAAGCCTCTCATCAAGGGTAAGGGGAAAGGGATTCCTTCGAAGTCCCTGCGACAGACGAAGCTCACCATAGCTTCCCCTGCCGTGGCTCCTCCAACTCCTGCCCCTCAACCTTCTGCAACTCCAGCGATCATTCCTTCTCCGGTGGTTGCAGAAGATCCGACTCCTCCAACAGAGCCTGCGATCCTTGGGTCACAATCTGACGTCACCGTGGGTGCGTCAGGTCAAGATAAGGGTGAACCCTCTTCGGGTAATGATCCCTCGGCTGAAATCTTCGCCGATAACCTCATCAGCAATCCGGGACTTGCCAAGTTTGGCCTGTCCCAGAAATCTGTAGAGGAAATCCAGCGGCTAGCCAGGCAAGTCCTGGACAAAAGCCATTTATCCCCTGAGGAGGAAGCGCAAGAAGCAGAGGACGTCAAGTTCTCTGACCTTCTCGCTCAAGTCCGCCTTCGCGACGAGAGGATTAGGGCTAGCGAGCTTCCAATAGCCCCAGTGATCCCTCTTACTCTTGCCGAGAAGGTGGCAATTGAAGTGAACGTGGGTTTAGATAAACTCACCTGCGAGCAATATGTAAGTCAGAATTCCAACTCTTGTTTTTACATTATGTTATATCATATCCTCTAGCCCCCAAGCATGAAGTAGGATGTTGAATCCGGGTTTATGCTTTCATTAGGATGCCAAAGAACGAACTAGTGTAGCCCCCAAGGCTCGTGCTGATATTTAGCAAAAAATATTAGCCCGAGTCTTAAGTAGCTTTCTGACTTTGGGTATTCTGACTTACAAAAAGTATGTTCCTATAACCAGGAATTACTGACCAATGTCTGCAATAAGCGGAGAGAGATCAAGGCTCTCCGGCTTAAAAATGCCGAACTTAAAGTAGCCAAGGATGAAGCCGAAGGTAACATTCCGATATTCAAACCTTGTCTTTTGCTTTTTGAATGTCGAACTTTTTCTGAACTGTTGTTCTTTTTTGACTTACAGCGTTGGTCAAACAATCCATCGCTATGATTGAAGAGGTCGAGAACCTCAAGACCCTGGTGGTGGAGAACAAGGGACTTCACCAAGAGCTGGATAAGCTCAAAGCGGATCATGAAAGGAGCATAGCTCAAGTCCTTGAATCCTCCTCCATGGCCACCGAAGAGCGTGATCACAAGATCGCCGCTCAGGATAAAATAATCTCGGACCTCAAAAATGAGCTTGGCAGAGAGAAGGACATCTCCCAGGCGCTCCGGGCTGAACTCCAGAGTCTCCGGGAGGAGAAGACCAAGATTGATGACGTCATTCTCGGTACGTTCCATCTGTCTGACTTATCTTTTTCTTCGACTTTTATCAATGTCGGATTTTCTTGACTTGTTTTGTGTATAGGTCCTCTAAACTTGACGGACTCTTCCTCCTCCGAGCCCCGCGCCCACCGGCTTACCCAAGTCGGTGATCTTCTGCATGATTTCCGCCAGTCCCTTGAGGACATTGGCGAGTCTCTCAGGATTCCGGACATCCAAGCATGTCGGAATTTCAGGTGCGGGACAAGGCCAAGGAGATGTCGCAGCTTGTTCGGGACTGGAACATGTCCTACGCGCGGACTGCTGTGCAGAACGCTCTCACCATGGTCATGAGCCACCATGGAAACATGGAGATATGGCAAGTGACCAGAGGGTACTGCAAGGTAGACGAAGACGGCCAGGAGCAAGACCTTCAAGCCATCATGCACTCCTGCGCCAGATACGGGTGTCACGTAGCTGATCTGACCAGCTACGAGATCCCCTTCTTCACCCGCGTAGCTACTCCGCCACCTCCTCCAGAAGAAGCCGAAGAATTTTCCGACGATGAACGGACCACCTCAGATCCGGACATCTTGGAACGATATCAAGGCGGAGTAACCAGCGAGCCGGCAGCTCCTTCATCTCCTCCTGCGTCATAGACTAGAAAATTATGTATTATTCTAGAAAGAACATGATGCGTTTGTAAATATTAAGTACTATTGATTTTGTTAGTGCTAAGCTTGTGATCTATTCAGCACTTTTGACTTTGTTGTTTATTTTGTGTTCTTGAAATATTTTCATAAGCACTTGAATTTTTTCGCCTCTACTTATCGTTTATCTGGCTTTCCGCCTCGTCCCTTTCGTGAGCCGGCTAAACCTTCAGCCGGAAACTATGCCGAGCAACGGAGCTCCCTTGCTAAACCAGTTTAAACTTGGAAACAAAGCCGGCTTCCAGTACCAACAATTCACTACTCGTAAAATACCCGCATCTAGCAATCAGACAAATAACCAAAGTAAAGACTAGAAATTTTAGAGTTATACCACAGTTTTAGAATCGGAAATCTCGACCAGAACGAACATGAGCATAAAGTATTTTCAAGCATTCTGGGATTTTCGACTATAACATGATCATTTGGAAATAAGATGGTAAAAACTTCTCAGAAAAACTTGAGGCAACCAAAACTTTTATTTCTCAAAGAACATGTACACATATATGATTACAAAGAAGGATAAACTAAGAATAAAAGGGACGTAGCTGAGCAATATTTCACGGTCTGTCTAACTCATCCGGATTTGTACTGCCTCCAGCTCTCTTTCTCTTCTTAGTAGCAGGTCTTTCTTTGACTGGCCTCATGTCAGTTAAGTAGTACGATCCATTGTGCAATACTCGACTAACTAAAAAGGGCCCTTCCCATACTGGGGAAAGTTTGTGCTTTCTTTGTTGCACAAGCCGGAGAACCAAATCACCTTTATTGAAAGATCTGTTTCAGACTCTCTGGCTATGATACTTGCGTAACTTCTGCTGATAGGCTGTAGATCTCATTTTAGCAATGACGCGAACTTCTTCGACTAAGTCGAGATCATTTTGTCGAGAAATCTCGGCATCCTCTTTGATATACACGGCCACTATAGGAGAAGTATGTATTAAATCACTAGGAAGAACTGCTTCTGCGCCATAGACCAAGAAGAAAGGTGTGTATCCAGTTGACATGTTCGGAGTTGTTCGTAAACTCCAAATTACAGAGGGTAATTCCTCTGCCCAAGTCCCCGCAGCACGTCGTAGTGGTGCTTCGAGTCTCGGTTTTAGGCCTTGTAAGATTAAACCATTAGCTCTTTCGACTTGTCCGTTAGCCTGTGGATGTGTGACTGACGCAATGTCAAGCCGGATATTTTTCTCATCACAGAATTCAGCCAATTCTCCCATGGAAAAGTTACTCCCGTTGTCCATGATAATACTATGCGGATAACCATACCGGATTATAACATCCTCGACAAATCTTTTGGCTGTTGCTCCATCACAACTAGTGACAGGTTTAGCCTCAATCCATTTGGTGAATTTATCCACCATCACTAAGAGGTGAGTAAATCCACTTGGAGCTCGTTTAAATGGTCCTACCATATCAAGCCCCCAGACCGCAAAGGGCCATGTTATAGGTATTGTTCGCATCTGATCAGCCGGAACATGAGCTTGCTTGGCGTATTTTTGGCAGCCTTTGCACGTCTTGACTAATCGTTCGGCATCTGCCTGAGCTGTAAGCCAGAAAAATCCGTGTCTAAAAGCTTTTGCCACTAAAGATTTGGCTGCAGCGTGGTGACCACACTCGCCTTCGTGGATTTCCCTTAAGATTTCCACTCCTTCTTCCGGAGATACGCAGCGCTGAAAGACCCCAGAAACACTCCGTTTATGGAGCTCACCTTTTAACAATAGTATAGGCTTTTGCTCGTCGAATAATCTACCGGCTCAGCATCTCGTCTTCGGGTAATTTGCCATCTACCAAATAATCGAGGTAGGGTTGAGTCCAGCTGGGAATTACAGCCAGAATTGCTATCAAAGGTGAGTCGGATTTGGTCGGATATTCCTCATCTACTCCCTTTATCGAGGGGACTTTGAGGTGCTCTAAAAAAGCGCCATCCGGGACCTCTTTCTGCGCAGAGCCTATGTGAGATAGTGCATATGCTTCCTCATTTTCTGCTCGAGGGATGTGTTGAACTTCAAACCATTCGAACGATTTAGATAGATCATCCACGATAGCTTTATATGCTACCATGTGTTTATTTGCATTACAAATATCCGAGACTTGTTGAGCAACAAGATCCGAATCTCCGTAACACATCAAACATCGGATGCCACTATCCTTAGCAATCCGGATTCCATGCAGCAGTGCTTCATACTCGGCAATGTTGTTTGTCGTTGTGAAGTGGATCTGCAACATGTATAAAAGTTTATCACATTGGGGTGATTTGAGCACCACGCCAGCCCCCGAGCCCCCTCGAGCCTTAGACCTATCGAAAAAGAGGGTCCAATATTCCGACTCAGGGAGGATCATGTTCTCCTTCGTCTCTGTCCAATCAGCGACAAAGTTAGCAAGGATCTGGGATTTGATTGCTGTCCGAGGTTTATACTCAATGTCGAAAGCTGAGAGCTCTATTCCCCATTTGGCGACGCGTCCTGTGGCGTCACTATTATTGATTATGTCTCTCATGGGAGCTTTACTCACCACGGTAATTGGATGCTCCTGAAAATAATGTCATAATTTACGAGATGCTAGAAAAACACCGTAAGCCAACTTTTGATAATGCGGATACCGCTGTTTGGACTCTGTCAAGACCTCGCTGACAAAGTACGTCGGACGCTGCACCAGGTGTTCCTGATTTCCTCTGGTCTCTCCACCATCATGACGATACTGACAACTTTATTTGTCGCAGCAATGTGAAGCAACATCGATTCCTGAGGTTCCGGCGCTGCAAGGATAGGAGCAGATGAGAGTACTCTTTTCAGATCTTGTAGTGTGGCTTCGGCTTCGTTAGTCCAGACAAAATCCTTGGTCTTTTTCAGGAGTTTATACAATGGTGCGGCTCTTTCACCAAGCCGGCTTACAAATCGATTGACCGCAGCAATGCAACCAGTTAATCTTTGTACGTCCTTCAGGCGAGTTGGCCTGGAAATGTTGAGTATAGCCTTAATTTTGTCTCGGTTCACCTCTTTGCCTCTTTGAGACACGATGAAACCTAACAATTTTCCGGCTGGTATTCCAAAAAAGCATTTCTTCGGGTTAAGCATGATGTTGTATTTTCGTAGATTGGCGAACGTCTCCTCCAAGTCGGAAATCAGTGTTTCCTTCTTTTTGGACATCACCGCGATATCAGCCACGTATGCATGTACATTGCGTCCAAGTTGGTCATGGAAGTAACGCTACATCTTGCGCTGGTACGTAGCTCCTGTGTTCTTCAGCTTGAAGGGCATTGTAACAAAACAGAAGGTTCCGAAGGGGGTTATGAATGAAGTTTTGACTTTGTCAGATTCCTTCATCCAGATTTGGTGATAACGGAAATATGCGTCGAGAAAATAGAGGAGTTCCGAGCCTGCCGTAGAATCAATGACTTGATCAATTCTAGGCAGAGCGAACGAATCTTTTGGACAAGCCTTGTTCAAGGCAGTATAATCAACACACATCCTTAAATCAGTGGTGTCCTTTTTAGGGACCATTACAGGATTGGCCGACCACTCAGTGTGGATGACCTCTTCTATGAATCCGGCTAACTCCAGCCGTGCTAGTTCCTTAGCTATTGCCTTACGCTTTTCATCGCCAAACCGTCGTAAGGACTGTTTGACGGATTTAGCGTTCGAGTTTACATTTAGAGAGTGCTCGGCAAGTTCCCTAGGTACTCCGGTCATGGCAGATGGCTGCCATGCGAAGATATCTTGATTTGCTTGGAGGAACTTGACGAGCGCGCTTTCCCATGCGCTACTTAGGCCTACACCTATCTGGGTCACCTTGGAGGGGTCATCATCCTTCAACGGCATCGTCTTTGTCTCTTCTGATGCCTTGAACTCCGGATTTGGCTTTGTCACCTCCTTCTTCGTTGCGGGCATCTCGGACGGATCTATGCTCTTCTTGATCTCCTGGTACTCCTGGGCGTGCAGCACGGCTTCTACAAAGGTGACATTTCCATCCTCGCACTCTCGCGCTTTCTTCGGGTCTCCCCTGATGGTGATCACGCCGTTGGGACCTGGAATTTTCATCATATTGTAAATGTAACACAGACGAGCCATAAAAGCCCAGTAAGCCGGACGTCCGAATATAGCGTGGTATGCGCTCTTGAACGGGACCACTTCGAAGGAAAGTGCCTCCGTCCGATAATTCTTTCGTGTTCCAAAGGTAACATCCAAAGTAATCTCTCCCAGGGAATTAGCTTGTCTTCCTGGGACAACTCCGTGAAAGATCACAGAGCTATGGTTCAGCTGTGTTTCCGAGATCTTCATCTGGCGTAGCGTTTTGACATAGAGAATATTGATGCTGCTACCACCATCCATGAGGGTCTTGGAGAAACCATAATCGTCAATAAGTGGATTGACGATTAAGGCGTATTTTCCTCGCCTGTGTAGCTTAGGCGGATGATCAACGCGGTCAAATGTGATTGCCACCTCCGACCAGTCCAGATATTGAGGGACAGCCAGAACTATTGCATTGAGCTCGTGGAGAACTGTTTTCTTGACCTTTGCTGGTTGAGATCCGAGGAAGGTGACGTAAATGTCTTTCTTGGTAGGAAAAGTTTTCTTCCCCTCCGACTTGGGATTTGAAGCATCGGCTTCCTCCATGTCGGAATCTTCCTTGGTCTCCTTGTCCTTTTCGGGATTTTTCTTTCCCTTCTTCCGCTTAGCTTCGTAGCTCGCGGTATCATCTCTCTTGATGTCGTCATTAAAACGACATTCAGCGTTGGTGTGGGACGAGCCCCCATTGGTGTCCAAGTGATGCACACATGGGTTATTGGTAATGTCGGACCATGTGTAGGTTTTGCCTGGGTGTTGCTCTCCTCTACCTTGGACCCTTGATGTCCCACGGCCACGCCCGCGGCCTCCGCCACTTCCTCCTCGTCCTCCAGACCCGGAAACAGTAGTGACAACCGCTGTCTCCGTGTTGGGTTTTTCTTCCGAGGTATTTTTGCGCTTCTGAGCTTGTTGCTTTGTCTTTGCCGACTGAGGTACAGCCAGGATGTTGAGTAATCCTTCTGCGTCGTCGTCAGCATCTGCATACTTGCTCGATGTTTCTATCATCTCTCCCAAATCAGTGACCTTGTCACACTTCAAGCGGTAACGCAGTAGACCAATTGGGAGTCCTGCGATGAAAGCTTCAATCGTAGTTTGATCGTTTACTCCCTCACAGGAGTTCTTGGTGTCGATCCATCGTCCGAGGTAATCCCGGCAAGTTTCTCCGGCTTTCTGGGTGCAACGTTGTAGGTCTCCGACCGAACAGGGCCTCCGATATGTGCCTTCGAAATTCCGAAAGAATGCACTTTGCATGTCATACCAGTTGTGGATGGTGTTCTCCGGAAGTTCATTTAGCCATGATCGTGCTGTCTTCTACAACATAAGTGGGAGATATCGGGTTGCGACCCAGGCTGTTTTCGCCTTTGGCGATGCAACAAGCTTGGAAGAAATCCTGTAACCAGGTATCTGGCCGAGCAATGCTATCGTAGGCTTGTATGTGCCTTGAGATAGCAAATCCTTCCGGGAATTTTGTAGCTCTGACGTGTGGTCCAAAACACTTTGGGCCCACGTAGAAATCGTCGTTTTCGTAGCGACGTGCCTCTATATTAGAGTTGATCCCATGCCTTGCGTCGTTCGGGGTTAGAGATCGTCCCGAATGTCGGCTGTGGCTGCGGTGCCTTGGAGCCGGACATCGGCTTCTGCCACCACCTTCTCCGCCATGTCATCCTCCTTTCGCTCCTTGGGGGCCGTTGTGATAACTGCCTGGTGGAGGGGGGTGGGGCAGCTGAATTGTTTCCGGCTGATCGCTGGTCTCCGTCTGGAGCGTCATTATTCCAGTTCTGGGGAGGTTCTTGACTATGACGAGCCCCCTGCCGGCTTGTTCCAGCATGGTTTCCGTCGTTCCTTCGTCCATCGTTCCCACCATGGTGAGGCTCAGCCGGACGGCTCTCATGTCTAGGAGGTGGCATTCTCTGACGATTCTCCTCCCGACGTTTCTCCTTATCTTCTCCCTTTCGATCGTTGAATTCTCGTCGGGGAGGATTCCTGGGATTCAGTGCAGCGATCGTGTCTTTCTCGATCGTTGGAGTGACATTGCTCCAGTTATGTGTAGCTCTGCGATGCTGTCCCGACGATCCGGTTCTTGAATAATTATCTTCCCTACGTTCGGGGTGATGGTACTGCGTCCGAACGTAATGGGATCTTACGTCAGCCCATGCTGGATCTGTGCGACATTGGTCAGAATCCGAGACCAGTTTTTGACTTCCGGACAGGGCGACCTTCTGCTACACCAGTCCCTTGTTGAGTAGCTTGATACCCAAACAGATCTCCTCTGGTTCTGGATTAGCCGATAGAATTTCTCGGGCTGCCACGGTATTCTGTACTAGGGTTGGGTATACCCAATCTCTATTGCTATCTTTCCGTGGCTTCCCCATCTCATCCCCAAAAAGGACGGCACAGACACATGGGAATTGGTCATCATTGGTGTGACGCTTCCGTGTCTTCTGATGCAACCGAGACATGTATTCCTTGGTTGACATGCGTTTCTTCTCCACCTCGATGTTTTTGGCCTCATCGAGGAGTTATTGACGATGCGCTTCTAGGGCTTGGGCCCTTTCGTCCAACTCATCTACAGTAAGTTCTGCAGCTCTAGGGATAGGTGTGGTTAATGCGGCATCGATCAGTTTACGCGCACCTTCTGTGATCACGTGTCCATCCACTGATGCTTCTTTTTTCTGCTCGTCTGGGATAAGTGCTCCATCCGAGTCTTCCTCGTATTCCTCGGCAATCACCTCTTCTGTGAGAGGGTCTTTTGTCGGGGTCTTGTTCTGCTTGTTCTTCTTCTTTGCCTTCTTGGCAGCGCCGGTAGCAAAGACGGCTTTGGGTCTGTTTCCCGGAGTCAAGCTCTGATCGGTACTTTCAGACATCTGGACTTCGGGATTATCTCCGACGTCCATGTCATCCTGCGCTTTGGGAGAGTGTTCCCGGATCCTTCATCCATGGCTTCTCCTTCTTCTGCAGCTTTGGAGTTGTACTCCTCTTCATATTCCGCGGAGAACTTTCGAAAATCTGCCGACGTCATAGACTCATCCGAGGATGCGGGAACATCGGCGTTTGTTCCAATTGCCTCCAGCACAGAGTCGGTGTTTTCTCCAGCATCGGCAGAGCCGGATCCGGATCCTACGTATCCGACGAAGTGCGATGCGTGCTTCCTGAGGTACCTGCGGCTCTCGCGATCAGCCATATCGAAACTTTTAATGGTCTCAAGGATTGCATCTGCGCTTTTGCCTTGCAGTATCATACGTCTTAATGTATACCTGAGGAAAGGCCTGTCTGTCCCGACATCGTCACAGCCGGAATCAGTGTCGTTGATGTGCTCCTCCTGGATTTCGACTTCCACTGGTGGGTTGATCTAGGATCCGGCTTCTCCAGGGAGATCCACTCCAGATTCGACTTGGACCGTGAGGTCTTCTTCAGGCTCGGATTTCTCCACTATTTCCGCAACTGGTGCAGGCTGGGTGGATTAGGGTTTTCTGAGATCCGGAACTCTGCCGCCTCCGCGGACAAAGGGGACCCAGAAGATTCTTCTGCCTCTATCATCACCGCTGGGGTGGGTTGGGCAGGTTCACCGATGTAAACATTGATCTCGCCAAAAGACATGATTGTATAGGCAGTCACAGCCTCCCTAGCCGGAATCCACGTCTCCTCGAGAACAATGAGAGGGACTTCGCTGGCATAGAGGATGCGACCGACATCGATGGTCTCGCCGATTTTGATTCTTGCAGATTCCGCTCGGAACGCAGATCCGAAGCTCACTTGCCCCACGGTGGGCGCCAACTATCATCGGATTGAGGACAAGTACGCCATGATGGGGTCCTTGAGGCGTGCAAAAGAGAGGGGTGTGAGACGTACGGTATTCCGGGACGGTGAGCACACAAGTTTAGCCAGGTTCGAATCCGCCGGCTTTGGACGGATCTTACTCCTGCTAGCAATCCAGTAATACGGCAGAGCCGGAATATGGGTTACAAGGGTATCGCTTGTGCGAGTTGAGATTGTAGACTATTGTGTTGCCCTAAAGGCTCTCCCTAGGACGGCTTATATAGATATCCAGCCTAGGGTTTATAGGAGAGATCAATCCGGCTACGACTAAGAGTTGGTTACAGAGTACATCTTGAACTACAAGTAACATTATGGGCCTAAGTCGGTAAGTCTTATGGGCCTTCCCGTAGCTGGATTGGACTCCGTCTTCTCTCCTGACTGGGCCGCCCGTGAAGCAAAGCTCTAACCCGAAGTGGGCCACCCTGGTCAGTAAGGAACTGTGAGGATACCCGGAAAGTATATCCCCAACAGGGTCCACTAGTCAGTGACTTATCTAACACGAAGTGGTATCGTTTAACCTGAGCCCTACAATTAGAAGCAAGATCGACATCTGAGGGTCGTCGTCGACGACGAACAACTCCGATGACGAGCTAAACCTAACACGGCGGTGGGGGTCTCACGGGGCTCACTTGTGCTCCAGCTAGCATCGGCGACGGGGGCAATCGATGTGGTAGATGATGGCGAGGCGAGGCACAGTCATGGCAAGGCTCGGGGTGGTTGGAATCGACGACGCACTTCTCCTCCAGCAGTGGCAGACTCCGGTGCAATTCCGGCACGGTAGTGCTCGCCTTGCTCCAGGAAGAGGTGGGGAAGGTCAGTGAGGAGTGGGGAGTGGCTTGGTGTGAGGAATGGATGCTAGGGTGGCCTCCTTTTATAGCCCGACGAGGGGATCGAACGGCGTGGCTGTGAGCTCGACGGTGGCATCGTTACAGGAAGCTATCAGCATGGGCGAGGGCGTAGGACGGTGCGGTGCTCCCTAGAGGTTCTCACGGACTTAATGGCGTGGCGTGGGGCGGCGTGGTTAGGTCTGGCGCGTGCGGCGCTCTCAGCGGAGGCAGTGGTGTTTGCGGCGGCGTGCGGGATCTGCGGGTCATGCGGCGGCGAGCGGGGCTGTCTTGCGGGGTGGGGTGATCATGGCGAGGCTACGCGTGCATGGAGAGGGCAAGGCGCGAGCTGGCGGGGCTGGTCTGGCACGGCGCACTGGCACACTCTAGACACGGCGCAGAGAGGTGGTGCGCGGCGCGACTAGGGTGGTCCACATCTCGACTGGGGCTGTGGCCTGGATAGGGGGTGGCGGTAGGTTGCGGCGATGCTAGTGGACATGCTGGATGGGCGCGTGGCGGTCTGGTGCGAGCTGGCCGTGGTCGGTCGGCGATGACCACATTTGGGCGGCGCTCCACTGTGCAAGCGGGGAAGGGGGAGCTGGTCTAGGGCTGGGTTAGGCTTAGAGGAACAAGGGAGTTAAGAGGGAACCATTTGGTCGATGATCACTGTACCAAACAGTGAAGCTAGGCTAGGGATTATTCTGTGCATTCCAAGTGTTTGATGAAATGGCCACATGAGATTTATTTTTGAATTTTTGACTCAATTTTTTTGAGTGATCTTATATTAAGCTTGAGAGACTGGGTTTGCTTGGATAATTCAAGGTGAATTCATTTGATGGGTTTTTGAAAAAGTGTGATCTTAGCACATACACTTGATTCCATTTTCAAATGTCCATTAAATTGATTTGCTAGATGTTTTTGTAAGTTTGTAAGGTGGGTCTTGATACACTTTTACTTGGTCTAGCAAGGGGTGAAAAGAAATAGAATTGTTTCTGTTAAGATTTGTCTTCTAGGAACACCCCAAGTGACCTAGTGGTTTAAAATGGTCAAAATGACCATTTGCTTTATTTATTCTTATTTGATTTCTTTGTCTTTGGATTTTGTTTGTAAAGGGTCTAGATGATGTGGCATTTACCTTCAAACCATTTCACAACATTTGTAGCAATCAAGCATGGCATATACACTCAATTCTACACTAATGCAAACACACATGCCTTCACATTCATTTTCTTAATAAAAGTTTTTGTTAACCCTAAATTGGGTGATTAGGATTTAATAACCTTGATTAATGTTTTGGGATGTTACAGTTATATCATGTAGTTAACAAAAATCAATAGCCATATGGTTGAGATGTTCAAGTAATTCATACATTTTTTCCTTCTTTAGTTGATCAATATTCATAGTAAGCTCACATAATTCTGACATAACCTTCAAACATAGAGGTTCCAGAAAGTTCAACCTTGGCTTAGAATGCATACTAAAGACTCCACTAATTTTTCTGGATTTTTTGTATAGGAAAAAGTGAAAACAAAACTGAAAGCAAGTAAATAAAAACCAAAAGAACAAGAAAGTCAAAGCACAAGACAAAATTGCTTCGTAGATCTAAAGGACAAGAAAAGCTCACAGTGGTGCAACCTCCCATATCATAGGTGTTTGCACAAGTTTGGTGATGATGCAACTGTGATCTTGTTGCTAAATCCCCGACGTCAGAATATTGTCTATATTCGACATGGGAGATAACATGCAACCCTATGATATGTACTTCCTCGGATCCCCGGCAACGGTGCTAGAAAACTATCTTGATGATACCAGCTCTGTGTGTGCCAACTTGTTTGGACTCCAAGTGCAGAGTGATGTAGCAAACGTGTTTTCCTCCATGAGGGTGACTCGAGGATTTATATCAAACTTTCGGGGATCTGAGTCTACTTCTTTCTCCAGCCTCTTCTAGCAACCTACAAAACAAAGTTTTTGTCTTGTGTCCCCAACTCCACTGTGCGGTTTTTAAGCACAAGGTTTTGTATTAGTAAAAGTTAAATAAAACAATAAAATAAATAAATAGTAAAGTAAACTAGAACTAGAACAAGAAACTAAAAGCCGTAAAGTAAAGTTCTTTTTGAGTTTTTGTTTGTGCTCATAGAAAGTAAAAGTATTTTTTGTATTTTCGGATTTAATTCTTGCATAAAATGTAAAAGGCATTAAAAGAAAGTAAGAGTGATTTCTTATGATAAAAAGGGATCGAGGTTCATGGCTTCACTCGTCTACTCTCTCGTAATGCGTGGTGGTGACAAAACTACTCATAGATGATATAATATCGTTGAAATTTCATTATGTGTTTGATCAGCATTCATATGGACATCACGTCCTAATACAAAGATGATGCAACACATCTCACTTATACTCCTCTAGAAAGGGAAAAGCAATCTAGAATTAAGAAGAAACATAATGTAGCCTAGGTACTTTAACATGATGTTTGAATATGAAATGTGCTACCTTGGGCAAATAAGATCATCTTTGATGTCACTAGATGGTTATCACACATGCATTCACCTTATCCCTCGAGGACGGGGATCTTTTTATAAGAGTTTTTAAGTCAAGACTTCGAGTTAGGGCTTAGGATGGACAACTGACGATGCTCGGGGAGGAAAGAGCCTAGATGGCACGGTCCCCTTGGGTCGCGCCCCCAGGTCTCTTTTGGCTCTCCTGGCTCCGCTCGTTTGGTTCCAGTGCTCCAGATGCTTCTCTTCGTGAAAAATCAACCTCGAAAAATCACAAGTCCATTTGAATCCGTTTAGGTCCCTGAAAGTTAAAAATATGCAAAACATGATTTTTCTGTCATGTAGAGTTATAAACCAAAGAAAGGTGATCATTGATAAATCCCCATAAATCAATGTCAAACATAGATATAACATGATATATGATGCAAATATGTTAGAATATGTGATAATAAACTACAAAGTTTCATGTATGCATTTTACATTTATCAGATGTATGATGGTTTCTACCCTTTTTTGCTAGGTTCGAACGGTTTCTTGTTGCACCGTAGTAACTGCGGGGAGGGAGAGCACCGAAGCAGATCTGACGGTCTAGGAAGATTCAATCGGGCGGATGTGGACCGGGGGATGCTCAGCCCTGCCAATCAAAAATCACCATAGGGAAACTTTGCAGAATTCTCCGAAATTCTATGACGATCCTTTGAACCATGAATTTGATTGGAAAAAATCGATGGAAAAAACAGTTCAGTTTTGCTTATATATTTGCGCATATAGAAAACAGTCAACGTGGTGTCGTGGTGTACCTATCCTTTTTGCATACGCATTGTGTCACAATCGTGACACCGTGACAGTGTGCGTTCAGGGGTTCGTTAGGAAAAGCCAACAAAAAGACCTAAAACCACGGCAAAGCTAGCTGGGCAGTAAGATCAAGATGGGAAAAAAGCAAAGGCAAAAGGCACACACACCCACTGAACCACACAGGTCGCTGCCCCCCGGCCAGTAGATTAGCTCGAAGAATCTCTCCACTAATAAGATCGAGTGAATTGAAAGCAAGTAGGAGTATATATCACCTCTCCGGCCACCACATCGATCCGGCTAAAAGCGAGGCAAAACACCATCGATCTCGGCGCAAAAGATAGAAGTGGAACTGCGCGGAGAGAGCGCATCACGCAGCTGGCCGTGGCTCCAGCTTTTCCCCCACTCAAAAGAATACACGTTCACCACACCACATAGCCTACGTTGATTAACTCACTCCTCACAATTCCCATAGGCACATAGGCTAGCTGGAGTAGCCAGCTCCTGCGTACGTACGTACACAGCGCACGCTGCTCGCCGGCCATTAAAATCCCTCGCGTGCCACCGTGCGGTAAACCTCATGTTGCCTCCTCGCCGTAGCTTACATGGATACGCTGTTTAGGTTGGTTAGCCTCCAAGCCTCCTCCGAGCAACAGCAACAGCAGCAGCAGTCGGCGTCGTACAACTCCAGGAGCACCACCTCCAGCGGCTCCAGGTCGTCGTCGCACCAGACCAACGCCTCCTACAACTACTACAACCACAGCAACAGCAGCAGCGGAGGCGGCGGCGGAGGCGGAGGCGGTGGGCAGTACTACTACAGCCAGCAGCAGCCGCAGTCGTACTACCTGGAGCCGTACCAAGAAGAATGCGGCGGCAACGCCCAGCAGCACCACCACCACCTTTACATGGATGAGGACTTCTCCTCATCGTCTTCGTCGAGGCACTTCCACTCGCACGGTGGGGCGGTGCAGCCGCCGAGCTCGTCCGCTACGCCAACGGCGCCCACTCCACCGCTGTCCACGTCGTCCACGGCGGCCGGGGCGGGGCACGCGCTGTTCGAGGCGGCCGACCTGTCTTTCCCGCCGGACCTCAACCTGGACTTCTCGTCCCCGGCGTCGTCGTCCGGTGGCGGGGGGACAGCGTCATCGGCGGCGGTTGGTGGAGGAGGCGGTGGGAGATGGGCCAGCCAACTGCTTATGGAGTGCGCGCGCGCGGTGGCGACGCGCGAGAGCCAGCGCGTGCAGCAGCTGATGTGGATGCTCAACGAGCTGGCATCGCCGTACGGGGACGTGGAGCAGAAGCTGGCGTCCTACTTCCTGCAGGGTCTCTTCGCGCGGCTCACGTCGTCGGGTCCCCGGACGCTGCGCACGCTCGCGGCGGCCACCGACCGGAACACGTCCTTCGACTCCACGCGCCGCACCGCGCTGCGGTTCCAGGAGCTCAGCCCATGGTCGTCGTTCGGGCACGTGGCCGCGAATGGAGCCATACTGGAATCTTTCTTGGAGGCCGCCGCGGCGACGTCGGAGCCGCAGAGGTTTCACATCCTCGACCTGAGCAACACCTTCTGCACGCAGTGGCCGACGCTGCTCGAGGCGCTGGCCACGCGGTCCCCGGACGACACGCCGCACCTGTCGATCACTACCGTCGTCTCCGCCGCGCCGTCTGCTCCGACGGCCGCCGTGCAGCGCGTGATGCGGGAGATCGGGCAGCGCATGGAGAAGTTCGCGCGGCTGATGGGCGTCCCGTTCCGCTTCCGCGCCGTGCACCACTCAGGGGACCTCGCGGAGCTCGACCTCGACGCGCTCGACCTGAGCGAGGGTGGCTCCACGACGGGGATCGCCGTCAACTGTATGAACTCGCTGCGCGGCGTGGTGCCGGGCGGTGCCCGCCGGCGTGGCTCGTTCGCCGCATCCCTCCGCCGCCTCGGACCACGGGTCGTCACCGTTATTGAGGAGGAGGCAGACCTGGTGGCGGCTGACCTCGACGACGAAGGCGGCGCCGACACGGAGGCGGTGTTCCTTAAAGTGTTCAGCGAGGGCTTACGGTTCTTCTCGGCATACATGGATTCGCTTGAGGAGAGCTTCCCCAAGACAAGCAACGAGAGGCTGGCATTGGAGAGGTCAGCAGGGCGTGCCATTGTCGACCTGGTCTCGTGCCCAGCGTCGGAGTCCATGGAGCGCCGGGAGACAGCGGCAGCATGGGCGCGACGCCTGAGGTCGGCCGGGTTCTCACCGGTACCTTTCAGCGAGGACGTAGCCGACGACGTGCGGTCACTTCTTCGCCGGTACCGGGAGGGCTGGTCGATGCGCGAGGCCGGCCCGGATGACTCAGCGGCCGGAGCTGGCGTGTTCCTTGCGTGGAAGGAGCAGCCTCTCGTGTGGGCAAGCGCGTGGAGGCCATGATCGAGATCATCGAGCAAACTCGCCAGTGCACATGCAAAGATTGAATGGTATGGTAGCTCATGTGTGTCCTCAAATCAATGGCACACACTTGTAGGGTTTTGAAGCAGCCTAAGCGTAGGAGGCGACAGACATTAATGGCTACGTACGTACGTATGTTGGAGGTGATCGATGAGCATGAGGGGGTTGGTCATAGTTTTAGTTCTTAGACTCGCATCGATTTTTAATCATCGTTCGCCACAAGTTCTTGGCGTCATGATTTTGATCATTTGTTTCCGTAACTTCTTTGCTCCTTGGTTTGTGTTTCCTCTTGTAAGGTTAACAATTTTTTTCTTCAATTTGGAGCAAACTTACGTGCATGGTTCTGTACTTCTGTCATACTACCGGGCATCCATAGCTAGCTAGCTAGCTTTGCATTATCGATGCTTTACATGTTTATTGTCTTGTTGAGATGTCACTTCTTGTCTTCCTGATGGGAAGTTTAGGACGACACCTGCACAGCCTACTACTTTTAATCACCAAACATGAATCACTAAAGCTGGCCAGAACATATACATATGTGCTATTTTCTGTGTGTTTCAGGTATGATCTCGTTAACGCTTTCATTTTCCCATTTATGTCCCATTTTAATTAGCAGCACAGAAGAAACGTATATTCAACGGGGTGAATGCACAATTTTGTAAACAAGGATGCATGATGTCACTTACTTTACCTGGCCCAAAAGAGTATGATTAGGTCAATGTTCAAAGGGATCTCTGACAGGTCCAGGGCAGATACTAAATAGTATTACAAGTAAAATAAATCTAGTTATATCTAAATATATATCTCTCACACTCAGGCAGGTTCTGCTGCATATAGTCATGTATTATCCCCGCAAGTTTGAGACTGGGAGTGACAAATGGCCCTATGTATGTTGGATTTGGCGGATCAACGGTCCAAGGGACTCTTTGTTTTTTTGGCAGACAATATCTGGTGAAATGGTACAGAGCATCAGCTTTAATATTTTGATGTCCTTATCTTTGGTCCAAGAAGCCGGATAAAATTTTGTTGTGTCTATTGCAAGCTAAGACCTTTAGACATCTTTTGGAAAGAACAGCCGGCCAACCGCAGGTTAGTTCATCTGCATCACTAAATTTGTTAAATAACATAATCTTGATGCTACGTAGAAGACAAGATCAGTACTGTAGTTGTTACGAGTTTGCGACATAGTGACGTTTTAAATCTGGTTAGAATTTTTATGAAGATGGTAGCATGAAAGGCCTATTTGAGACGTTAAGGATTCACATAGTCAAATTATTAGAAATAAATAAATAATAACATGCAATTGCCATGCTAGAGAGCACTGAATCGGCATTCAACAACAATTTTTAGCTTCATTTTATGTCGTTGAAAACACCTGTGCTATACGGTTGACCGTCCAAAACAATTCCTCCGAGAAAGGAAAAAAAACATCTCATGGCATGTGATTCCACTAACCCACTATGGGCAGATCATGAGTTTGCACCTGAGAGTGCTGGTTCGATAAAACTCCCAGCAGCACCCTCTTGAGCAATTAAACTACACGTTGATCTTGCAATAATTGTGAGGTACCTTGGACTATATCTGGGTTTTCAGACTGAACCCACTTGTTGAAAAGTACACCAAATAATCGAATTACTCCCAATATCGTTACCGGCTCCACTTGCCAAACCCGCATAATGAAATAGTGCAAATTAGCTAGGCTTAAAAGTAGGATAAGAGAAGCATGAAGAATGTCGACCTCAGAGGATTAGGTGGCAGGGTGATATCATTAGCTCAGAGCCGTTTCCAGACAAAATATAGTTTGCACACTTCCATTGTCCTGATCTTCTTATAGAAGCGATCAATTACTGTCACACGTTTCAGTCGATCTTGACGTACACATCTCCCCGCCGGTTACTCTGGGGCATGGTAGCGTGTCTCGCGATCGAGTAAGTTAATTACCGGCTGCTGGAGACTAATAACTTACTCGTGAGACAGATTACCACGCGTAAGTTAATCACGAGAAAGATTACAGCTTGTGTGGTAAGTACTAAGAATAGAAATCAAATCAATGCGAGAGTAGTAAAAACATCTTATGGCAATGGGCGTCGTGTACATGTTCGTTCAACACAAGCGTACGCTTGCTTCAGATTGGATAAACTTGCTGAAATCCGGCCTCCTGTCAGCAGTTCACTGGAGAGCGATATTTCATGTGCCTTGTGCAGGTACGTGCATATGCGCCTCTCTGTTTTTTTACAGTGCTGGAGAAGACGATTGTCGATCCACCTCTTTGATGCAAGGTGCCGGGCGGCGAGAGGCATGGGTGTACATGCGACGGATCGGGTGGATACGGTACGAGATCGGCGACGGATCGGGTGGAAAGCTACCAAAAAAAGCGGCAGTGCGAGAGCGAGGAATGGAAAGGGTGATGGGTGGGGGCGATGGCCGGGTCGTTGTCGATCGCTACACGGCCTACGGGACGGGAGAGAAGTGCTGTGGCGTGGCGAGACCGCGAGAGAGACGGTGCGCTTAGTGGACTCCGGACGGGACCGAGAAAGGGTGGGAGCGAATCTCCGCGGGGAGGCGCTGGTGGAATCTAACAAAAGAAGGTGGCGTTGGACTGGCTGGCCGGCCGGCCGCCCAGTGGCCTGCACGCGCTGCGCGTACGTGAAGTGGCGGGCCCGCGCGATCTTTACCTTTCCCCCTTTTCTCCCGGGAAATTATTGTTACGCCGACCCACTCGCTTGCGCTGCGCTACCTCATCTATGATGATCTACTATCCCTGCCCATGATCTGCGACGTCGCTGTCTGCTGCCACGCCCGCTTCCCCCCTCCCTTCCTTCCCCCCTCCCTTCCTTCCCGTCGCAGCGAATCGAGTCAGCACTTGCGTACTGCCATAATCTATCCCAACATACCCCACTTGACTCATCGAGGCTCAAACTAGTACTCCTGCCACTCCCTATGACTATGTTCGTCGTCGTCCACTCGTCCTGGATTATAAATTTGCAATACGTGCAGTAGGCTTTCTACTAGTTATACGGTGATAATTAAAGATTCTTATAAGCATTTCAGGCTAGCGCTTGATGAAAAGTAGTACGATGATTCTTCTACTACGCAGTGTATTGAGATTTCAAATTGCACTGGGTAAAATATTTGCAGGTTCATCGCAAAAAAAAAAAAATGCAGGTTGGCTCCCGTTTGGATAGTTGCCGATTGTTTGGCTTGCCAATGCTCCACTACCAACTTTAGTTCATTTTTAAACCCACGTTGGCAAACTTGTGGATAAGAAAAGGCTCAACCAAAATTTTGGCTAGACAAATTATTAGTAGGGCAATCTTGGGCAAACACCAAACATACCCTTGGTACTTTCTCTATCCGGAAAAGGATGTCATAGATCTCTGTAGATTCACATGTATTTATATACTGAAACGTGTGTATATATATATATATATATATATATATATATATATATATATATATATATATATATATAACAAATTTATGACATCGTTTTTCGGATGGAGGGAGTACGTTTAATGTATATATATATATATATATATATATATATATATATATATATATCTAGACAAATTTATGACATCCTTTTTCGGATGGAGGGAGTACGTTTAATGTAGCTCCTGTTGGAAAATTAGGCAACCAGTTCACGACTAATTCCTGAATATAAACATGACAAACATCATCTACTAACATATTCATGCTAGATGTGTTAATCAACATGAAAAGTAGTTTTGCAAATTCTATAATAGCCATAGTAGAACAATATATTGGAATACGACACATATATTGATCGTTTGTAGATAGAGTAGATACTGATGTAGAGGTTCTGAAGACCGGTCAAAGAAGACGGCGTTGAAGACAACAAACCGAAGGTCTCGTGTAACGCCTGGGAAGACGAGCCGTGATGAAGAACTTGAGAAATTATGCGGAGCGCTTCATAAAAATCTTATTTGCCCTCTCTCATGCATACATGATCACAAAGGTGCGCTCTCCTACTCACCGGTGCATGCTGGCAGTCGGAATGGAGTAGCCTACTGTGGTTGTGCAAGCAAAGAGATGGAAAAACCCTAGATTGGTTCCGGTGTGTACTGCAGCGATAGTCGTGCAGGACTTTATATAGAGCAGCTCGGAGAAAACCCTAACGGGTACAACATGGGACGAGTCCACGTCGCGCACGTTCGGGTCGATTATAGATAGCCAATGATTCGGGAGCGACACAGACCGATTAACTAAGACGTGTCTGCCAAAACCGTATTTTTTCTGAGAAACAGAAATAAGCTCTACTCGAGACTCATTTAGCAAACCGCATTGCTTCATGGCAAAGTGAGCGCGGGCAGAGGAGGAGCATGCATGTATGACTCCTCTTATCATTCACTTACCAAGCGCTGAAACAATCCACCTTATATGGTGGTGCAACTTTCCTCCAACTTTTCATTGTTGGAAATATGTCCAAGAGGAAATAATAAAGTGTTATTATTATATTTCATGTTTCTGATAAGTGTTTATTCTCCATGCTATAATTGTATTAGCGGGAAACTAAATACATGTGTGGATATATAAACAACACCGTCACCGCGTCCATGGTAAGCCTCTTATGTACTAGTTCATTTATTAGTCAAGTGATGGTTAAGATTTCCTAACCATAGAGATGTAATGTCACTTGATAACGAGGTTATATCATTGGCAGAATGATGTGACGGACATACCCAATATTAATCATAGCTTTTTATTGTGCTACTAAGTTTAACTACTATAGCTTTCGTGAATTTCAAGTACTACTTCCTTAGACCATGAGATTATGTTACTCCCTGGTATCAGAAAAATGATTTGTGGACATCAATTGTCACTTCATCATTGAGTGATTCAAAAGGTGTAATTCAGGTATCTCCGTTAGTGCTTCTAGGTTTGCATGAATCAAGACTAGGACTTTTTGAAGGAGATATGTCTTAGAGGCAAAAAATAAATGATGTTTATTATCATGTCTCAAATTAGTTCATAATAGTTTAGTACCATGCTATAACTATTTCAATCAGAAATGTTGGTATACGTGTGGTATGTAAACAAACCAAGTCTCTAGTAGCCTTTGTTCAACTAGTTCATTGGTGAACTGATGATCAAGGCTTCCTAATCATGAGTATTCATATCAATTGACAATGAGGTCATATAGTTAGAGAATGACATGATGGACACGCTTACCCAATATAAGTATTGCAACACGATCAAGTCAAGAAGTTCATTGTTGCAGTAATTAGAAACGAAGTATCCTACTCCTTAGACCGTGAGATCATATCTAATCACTATCACCCGAGGTTGTCTTGACTGCATCAGCCATCACACTATAACATGGTGATCATAAAGGTGTATGTCAGGTATTGCAAAGGGATAGGTTGAGGCATATGCATCAAGATCAGGATTTGTTCTCCCGCATGATGGGAATATACACCAGGCTCACTCAGTGAGATTACATCTAAGAAGGTGCACAACATATGACTAGGTCATGAGGATGGAATATCACAAAATGAGTTAAGCAACACTTGTCGACAACGAAATTGAACAAGGTATGGTGATACCGATGATCAGATCTCAGACAAGTCAGGTATCGAAGTAACAAAGAGAATTGGACTTGACATTTATGGATCAAATGACACTGATATCGTGGAATGCACAGGGGGTCATTACGGGTATCAAGATCCCGTTGATGATCATTGATCCGAGAAGCATCTAGATCATGTCTGTGATGTTCCCAAACCGTAGAGTAACACACTTAAGAGTTCTACAATGTTTGGCGATCGTTTTGGAATAATTAGGATCACTGGAAGAAAGAAGAGAGAAAGCCATGTTTTTTTGTGAGAGATCGAAGGATGTTCAGAGTGATCCATAAGGAGTTTTGGGTCATTGGGAATTTAATAATATGTATTTTATATTAATTATTTGAATTAATATTAAAATAATATTTAAGGGGCAACTCACCTTAATGGCCAAACCCCGGAAGGAAAGGCCCAAGAGGGCTAGCCTCCCCAAGAGGCTAGGCCACCAGCCGACCTAGGGCATATGAGGGCGCGTGGGGTGGGACCCACCCACCGCAAGCCACCTCCCCTCCTTGGTGCCTCCTCCTCCTCTCCTTTAGTCCCACCATAGTACTTGGCTTGTGGGAGTCTTTTAACCTCCCCTATATAAGGAGGCGCATATGGGGAGGGAAACACACAATAATACACAATATTTTCTAAGGAAATTTTCCTTAGGGAATGTCTCTCTCTCATCGGCTCTCATGTTCGCGGTTCCAAGAAGAACTGCGCATGTGCGAGGCAACGTTTTCTTTGGCATGCCGTCGCGCTGTTGGATCCCCTTGCAGAAGGTCTACTTATGCAATCCCGACTGGATTGCAGAGAACATGAGTCGTTGTTAAGCACCGAATGTGTGCGAAACCACGGAAGTGCTACCAGTTGTGGCACTTAGATTGTTGTGTGAGGAGCAACACGGCCTTAAGGTTGGCTACGTTGTTCAACTACATCATCCACATTCATCATGAACATTAAACACTTTCTGTTTATAAGGGTATGTCACGAGAACTTTCTCTATGACAACATTACTCCTAGATAGATCCTGGCAATTGGTGTTGCACTAGTCATAAAAATATATTATTTTCTACTACGAACCCCTTCAGTGGTATCAGAGTCGATCTATACGTAGTATTTCTTTTACGGTTAGGGCGCGTGTTGAATGTGGGCATTGATACTATAGTTGTTACCCTCTCACATGCACTTGTTCATATAGAGACACTATTTGATGAAGCAGTCAGGACCGACCTTATGCGAGACTAGTTCAACACTTGACATATGGCTTATACCATATATGTGGTTGACGGGTGTCTGTCTCTCTTGTGGTATTGATATGGTATTTGCAACGAAGGGCTCTCGAAAGGGGTGTCATAGCGATAACTGTTTGATCAATGTTGTGGTTGGAAGTTCATAGGTAGAAACGGTTTTGTTGTGGAAGCCTTAACAACCACGTAAAACATGCAGAAGATAAAGTATATGCGTCTAACTTTATTTTGCGGGGGGCATGTGATGTGATATGGTCATGGGTCATGGTTAAGGTAAAGTAGTTTACTTTTTTGTTGCTAAGTTGTAGTAATAGTCATCGTGTAGATGGACGACCGACTGGTGGCGTCATGGAATTGGCATTGCACTGGTGGGCAAGATGGAGATCATGCCAAAACGCTCGATGGAGATCAAGGTGCATCAATGAAGGACCATGTCATGACACATACATTATAACTGCATGTGATGTTAATCCTTTATGCATCTTATTGTTTGTTATGAGATACTCTACAGTAGCACTATAAGATGATCGCTTGATTAATACTAGCAATAGTGTTCTCCCTTAGTGTGCACCACTAAGAAAGTTCTTTATTATGAAGCGCGCCGTGATGATCGGGTGTTAGACATATCGGCATTTGCATACGGTGGGTGTAAGCCATGTTGCACAACAAGTACACTTAGGTTAATTTGGTGAGCATAGCATGTATAGACATGGCCTCGGAACATGAGAGATCGAGCATGAGTCACATAAATGATGTGATCGACATTGAAATGTCCACCTTTGTAGCTATACATCGGCCGTGATGATCGGGGTGGCTTAGTGAATTAGGGTCATGTAATCACTAAAACTTATTTAGGGATGATAGTTTTAGTGGGAGCTCAATAAATAATTTGATTATAATTTGAACTTGTATAATGAACTTGGTCTAAACATCTTTGGAAATATCCTTATAGATAATGTCAAACCCCAACATTCAAGTCAGTTTTGGTTCGTTCTTGAATGATGCGAAACTTAAACTAGATGGCTCCAACTTCATCAATTAGTACCAGCGCTTGAGGGACGTCCTCATTAGAAACAATCTACTCTATGTGATACGAGAACTAATAGGAGATTTCCCCGAGGACTTCTTGGGTGAGAAATATGATGTTGATTATCAAGCTCGCCGGGTCACCATTGTGGCAGTAAAGTACACCATAATTCATGCAATGGAGTCTAGCATGCGGGTACACTTTCACAAAATCAAAGCATATAGTATGGTCGATGGATAGAAGGCGATGTTTCTGTCACAAGTCAGGATCATGAAGTACGAGTACATGAACGAGTTTCTTTCAACCAAGATGGAAGAAAACACCTGCTTTGGGAGCCACCTGACCATCATGGAAGATATTCATGAACTCCTTGCGGATGTTATGGGCTACTATTTGACGGACAACTTTGTGATAGATGGGATGTTGCGTTTGCTTCCTCCCTGCTACAAATATGTCATCAGGGGCTATGTCATGTGAGGGGTATCACACGCCTTTCATGAGTTCATGGCTAAGTTAAGAACTGCAAAAGTAGAGCCCATTTCAAGGGATATCATCGATGAAGAAGATATATATTTGATATACGAGTTATAAATGTTATTCCTACAAACACTTATTGCAGTTTACTACCTATTTGATACTTGTTCTGTTTTATGAAACATGACCATCTGCTTGAGAGCTTGCTAGAAGAAATGAGGAGGCAATGGTGTATTGAGGGCAAGCAAGCTAGTTGATGGCTGATGACATTCTCCCTCAACATCTATCGTTCATATTAGTTTATAGATTTGAATAAAAGGTTTGTAATTGTTAAGTGTGTGAACTTTATTAGCATGTCTTGCTTTTGCAAGACAGTTATTCATATAAGTGAGATACACATCAGTTGTTCTATTTCTGTGAATAATTTTTTTATGTTCACATTATGATTATGAATGAGTTATTCTTATCGTTATCTAAATGATAGTAGTTTAAGCATTTATAAACATTAAAATGCTGAAACATATCCAAGATTAATAATGACATCATTTTGAATGACACTATTGTTTAAGTCAAGTTGATAGGTTCATTCTGATGAAACATGAAGTCTTTAGATACTTGACCTTTTGACATGTGTGAACCATGTCTCACTAGGTGAGATGACTAAAACTCCGCATTCTGGTAAAACATATTGTGGATTGAGTTGTTCAATATCATACATGATGATTGTAATTCAGCAAAGTAGTGGATATCATTATTTCATAAGCTTCATTGTGAATTTAAGTGAATATGTGTATTTACTAAATGAAACATGAGCCTGAAACTATTTGACATATTCGAAGAATTTCAGAATGAAGATGAGTATTAAATTAACAAGAATTTCAAAATCTTTGTGATTTTGATCAAAGTCAAAAGAGTTTGAATTATGGTTTTGGCGTATAGACTCGTGAAAGATGGTTTCACAAAATACGATGCTTGAGCAATTCAATGTATTGATATGTCTAAGGCATTGTAATCATACTCTATTAGATATTGTATGGTGTCGAAATTATCTCTTACCTGATTGCCGTTAGAAATTAGAGTTGTAGACTAAATAGAAAATACTCAATTTAAAATAAGGAATCATTTAAGTGAATGGAAACAACACCATATGTGTTATGACATAGTTTCTAGTATACATGACTGTTAAAGTCCACGTGACAGAAATGTTGTAGTTGTAGACATGAGAAAACAAAGTCTCACTCTGTCGCCAAACATGTCTTCAATAATATTATGCGATAATAGAATAAATGACAAACAAGGTGACATTAAACGATTTGCAAAGAACATAAGGATCTGAAAGATACAGATTGTAAATAGAACATTTTCCATGAGCAAGAATGATCAAAAACACTACGTGATACTGTCTTTATGATTAGTAACAAATGCAACTAGATCATTTGTACTCTAGTGCAAGTGGGAGACTGAAGGAGATATACCCTAGAGGCAAATAATAAATGATGTTTATTATCATATCTCAAATTAGTTTATAGTAGTTTAGTACCATGCTATAATTGTATAAATCGGAAAAATCGGTACACGTGTGGTATGTGAACAAAGCAAGTCCCTAGTAGCCTCTATTCAACTAGTTTACTAGTCCACTAATGGTCAAGGTTTTCTGATCATGGACATTTATGTCAATTGACAATGAGGTCATATCATTAGAGAATGACATGATGGACACACTTATCCAATATAAGTACTGCAACATGATCAAGTAATAAAATTCATCATTGCAGTAATAGAAACAAAGTATCCTACTCCTTAGACCGTGAGGTCATATCTAATCACTATTACCTGAGGCTGTATTGACTACATCAACCATCACACCATAACATGGTGATCATAAAGGTGTCTGTCAGGTATTCCAAAGTGATAGGTTGAGGTGTATGCATCAAGATCGGGATTTTTTCTCCCACGTGACGAGAAGATACACCAGGCTCACTCTGTGAGATTACATGCAAGAAGTTGCGTAGCTATGACTAGGTCATGAGGATGGAATATCACGAAACGAGTTAAGCAAAATTTGTTGGCAACGAGATTGAACAAGGTACGCTGATACCGATGATCAGATCTCGGACAAGTCATGTATTAAAGTAACAAAGGGAATTGGACTCGACGTTTATGGTTCAAATGACATTGATATTGTGGAATACTATGGTGACCAAGCATACCACTACAATTGTACTTTGCAAGTCATTGACATAACATTCACGAAACACCGTTCCGCAAATATCACGTCCCTCATAGTGGTACAATAGAAACATTGCGGGTCCATATTACAACATACACAACTTATTATTATTGCAATACCAAAAGATCAGATGTATTCAATGCGTCAAACTTACAAACCAAAGTACCGATTGCTAAGGAGTTCCAACAACAGAAATAAAAATCCAAATTAACTAACATCACGTGATGTCAACAGCTTATTATATAAAGTTTTATGCTGCTCGGCTCCACTCTAGTACTAGATATTACTATAGCAACTACTCAGACTCATTTCCTTCAGCTCCATAGCGGATCTTGTAATCCATCCCTTCAACTCTTCCTGGCAAGTCGGGTTATGCATAGTAGACGTCGTCCTGGTTCTCTGTAGCATACATCAGAGTATCCTCTGGCTCTTTAGAGTTTAAGAAGGGGATCAAAATAACGAGTGAGTAACAATGTTACCCAGCAAGTTCACTATATGCAAGGTGGGAAGTTTGATGTGGTAGCTACCACCTTAGACTAAGTATTAGGCCCTATGCAGTTTTCATAACCATTTTTTCAAATATTGCTTTTATTCTGAAAACTATGCCCATCAGTCTTCATAGGTTGACAAGAATTGCATGGAGTTCCTTTCTTGCCGCGTTCGTAGATCCTTCCCAGAACAGGGAGTAACATGTCACAATTCTTACGCTCTATAGAGGTGCAGTTCGTTACCCATAAGAGATCAAATCCTTGTTACACAGTCGAGTGTACTTTCCCATCCACAATTCCATGATGTGGGGCCTAGTAGTTAATCCAAGCCGGTCACTGTCCTCCTCTACAACCCCACATGTCAACACGACACCTCAAGCAGAGATACCTCTCTTAACCCCAATGTAGGCAGATATAACTCTGGTAGTCCCCTTGGAGACTCTAGTGAGTAGATCATATCCCTGGTAGCCCCTGCTAAAGTGGCAGACCTACCTCCGACGCCCCTCACAGATAACCTAGATACCAAGATCGTGGGGCACTGAGGGGTCCCACCCATGTATTGAGTCCTCGCAAGGAATCCCAGTGGCACGATATGGTCATCCGTCGATGTACAAAAGTAAGAAGATCCAGGTTGCTTCTCTGACCCATTCTAGATCTCATGGTTAACGCGTATTATACGACGCTAGAATCAATGATGGCATGGGTTATTAATTCCTATCTGGTAAACTCCACTGCACATGGAACCCTAGATTCCATTGCTAGCTATAATAGCTTACCACCGCTTAAGATGATAATTAATATTTCATATTATGACTCTTTTTTAACATAGGTGATAACACAACAAGTTGCAAATACTTTGGAAAACACATCAAAGGACATGAGAAAGTGATGAACTTGCCTTGTGACTACAAGGTAGTGAAGTCTGTTGCTTCCACTTGACCCTGAGCTCTTGTTTCTACAAACAAGATTATTGCTCGTTAAGGACAATATTTAAAGAAGCAATAGTAATGTTATGCAATACTTTATTTTTATTTTAAACCCTTCTTAAGTGTTTTATTTATTTATTTAAAATAAAAAGGATACTTTTTAAGAATTAATACATGGTAAAACAGATATTTTGATTTAAATAATGGATAAATTGAAGTCTATAAATTTATAAATCCTAAAACATTTTGAAATAAAGTATATAGTATTTTCCTAACATAAAGTATTTATTTAAGATCTTAAAAATGAATTTTATTATTTTTAAGTATTATCCTTATTTTTTAAAAACTCCATAAAGGAATTTGTGTTTTCCAATATTCATTTTTATTTTATCGAATCAAAATACAAATTAGTATTTTCTTGGATAGGTTATATTTATGTGAACTTTTAAAGATATTATATGTATTTTTAGGAATTTTTCTTTATTTTTATAGAGCTTAAATACTCTTCAGGGTATATTTGTAATTCGTATTATCAAAGAATTAATCATTTTGCCTTTTTAAATCTGGGTCTGGCCCTTGGGCCAACCCAGCCCTAGTTTAGCCCAGTGGGTTGGGCTAACCCACTAAATGGTCCACTAGGTCAGTCAAACCGACCCAATCCACCCCTTTCTCCCTCTCGAGTACGCGTTCTCTTCCTTTCTAGCAACGTTGCGCCGCCCATGTCATTGCCTCTCGATTCTAGTCGGCTCCGGCCACCTCGACCGCCACCGCCGTGCTTACTGTCCAAGCCGATGTTGCCGCATTGATTGATCCACTTTGATTTTGTGCTCGAGCTCTCATCCAGTCGTGTCTTCCCCTCTCAAGCGACTAGGATTACGACCTCTTCACCGTGATGTGCTTCGGTGCTCTCGCGGGGCTGACGTGATGGTCTGGTGGTGCGGTGGTGACTAGCTCCGCCCACTTATTCGATGGCTATTATGGTTGCGGCTTGGCATGAGTTGCAGCGCCACCGTGACCCTTACGCTTGCTACATCCCTCTGCTACTACTTCTTGCTGAGCGAGGCCTGTGGGTAAGTTCTTCCTCCCCCTTCTCTCTGTTTCTCTCTAAATTCATCACCGTAGTATTTATGTAACCCTAATTAGGATTTGCCCATGTTCTAGGGTTCCTCCCTGCCTATAGTGGCATGTTCATGACACTTAGATGATTTTGGCATTAAGGATTGCCTATTATGAATGGTCGTGTTGCCCTGTGATTTGATCTCTAGCCTCACTTATCTGGTACTATCATTTGATGTGAGCTTAATGATCTTAAATTGTTGGGTCTGTACTGTGAGTTGATGTCTACGCACTTCTATTCTTGTAGACAGTTGTGGGGCCTCCAAGTGCAGAGGTTTGTAGAACAGCAGCAAGTTTTCCCTTAAGTGGATCACCCAAGGTTTATCGAACTCAGGGAGGAAGTGGTCAAAGGTATTCCCTCTCAAGCAACCCTGCAATCAAGATACAAGAAGTCTCTTGTGTCCCCAACACACCCAATGCACTTGTCAGGTGTATAAGTGCACTAGTTCGGCGAAGAGATAGTGAAATACAAGTGCTAACGGTGATAGAAGATAGCTTGATGGCGTGGAAGACACTAAAAGCAAACTGAAATACAGATGGAAGCAAGCAAACATGTAATGGATCTAATAGCAAATGGTGTATCAATGCTTAGAAACAAGGCCTAGGGATCATACTTTCACTAGTGAACACTCTCATATAAATATATTCTTCTTTATGATGCTACACTGAACTACTCTCCGGTTGGACACTTTAATCGTTGGTAGGGCTATAACAACACACCTCAAAGTAAACCTTTCCCATCTAGAAAACCCCACACTGTCACCTTGAGTACTAGATGAGTCCAACAAACACCACAATTTCATAGAAACATCCAACTCCAAATATAACTCATAACAAGTATTTGTAATCTCTAGCCTAAGTGCCACCATGGTGAGCACGCTGTCACTTTCACACACATGGGGAGAGCAGAGATTCATTAAAGCACTTGAGTAGTAGAATAGATCTATAGATTACAAGCTCATGATCTCAATAAGATCATGCATAGAGAGAGAGATGAACACATAGCTACTGGTAGAACCCTTAGCCTCGAGAGAGAACTACTCCCTCCTCATCATGGGAACCGGCAATGGTGATGGAGATGGTGGTGGAGATCGATGGAGATGGCTCCGGGGGCACTTCCCCGTCCCGGCAGGGTGCCGGAACAGAGACTTTCTGTCCCCCGAATCTCCTCTTCGGTGGCGGTGGCGCTGCGGAACTTTTCGTGGCTGGAGGCTTGACTCTTTAGGGTTTATGCCTCGGGAGGCTTCTTATAGGCCAAAGGGCAAGGTCGGTGGGCGGCCAGGGGGCCCACACCATGCCCTGGCACGGCCTAGGTGGACCCGCGCCATGGGGTGGTGTGGCCACCCTGTGGCCCCTCTCCGGCTCTCCTTCCGGCTCCGTGATTCTTCCGGAAAAATATCGACTTTGGCTTTTGTCCCGTCCAATTCCGAGAATATTGATTTTCTGACTTTCTTGGAACCAAAAACAGCAGAAAATAGACAACTGGCACTGTGGCTCTTGTTAATAGGTTAGTCCAAGAAATCATATGAAAAGTACTCCAAAGTATGGACAAAATATAAGAAAGTAGATAAAACCAAGCATGGAACATCAAAAATTATAGATACATTTGCAATGTATCATGAGTACTGATTGATGTTGTTTCTATTCACTTGTTATTACTGTGATGTTGATGATGCCTACATCACATTAGACCTTGGGACAACACATTGGATTGCTGTAGTCTGTATCTGTCTGTACTATATTCTGACAGTGATGGAAAATGTGATTATTGTCTAAAGGACAATATGTGTATGCTATCTGATACATGCTATTGATTCTAATGTTTATTTTACTATCTAAGAAATGGCAGATAAATAATCTTATTATGATTCCCGGCTTGATAGTTAGGAAAATGATTAGTTGTTCTTCATTTGCAATTTCTTGAGTTGCAAAGATAGAGTTTGATGTAATTGTCCTGGCCCACGTGGACTTTTTTATGCTAGGCCATGTCGTGGTGCTTCTAGAAATTGGAATTTTACCAACAACAGCCAGCAACAAGCTTGGCTGTTGTGCCAAATAGTTATTTCTTATCTATCTATAGATCAGTGATGCAAAGTCTGAGATCTAGCCTGATTCATAAAGAACAGATACTACGGGTGGCCCTTCTTTCCATCCTGTGATGGGTATACACACCATTTGGGTGTAACTCTAAGGATTTTATCCAATCCAACAAATCATGTCCTTATAAATGATAAGAACAGATACAAGATATGATTTGTTTGGAAATAGCCAACCCGTTGTTGGTGTTGATGTAGCTGTGGTGGATGTTCTACTCTTTAGAGTGATCTTTTCCTTGGCTTGGTTTGGCTTAGCCTTGCTGCTTCCTGTGAGTAACCTATCCTCCTCTTCCTAGCTCCTGGCTTGCCCTTGCTCTACACCCAGACCCCCCTCCTTTAGGTGACCATGATTGATGATTTAGTTGGTTGGTTCTGTGGTGGATTTGATAGTCGATCTGGTACGTACCAGTGATGAAACTATGGTGTGTACTTGTTGTTCTTTGTGTGGAGAGAAGGTGTAGCAGAGGAAGCTCTGCTACGAGTGTGCCCTTTTATCTCTTCCCCTTTCTCTCTGGTGTCAACATCACCTCATTCCTGCATTTATGTGCGAGCTGCTTGCACTATTTTAGATCAGTCTAAGCCTAAATATCCCGATTCACCTATTTTACTTCTACTTATCTGGTGAAACTTGCCCCTTGTCCACTACTAGTGACATAGTACTGAGGCAAGATTTTCTGTTAAGAACAGATGCTGCATTTTGGTGAAATTTGCCCCTTTCATTTAAAATTTCTCAATGATGTATTTAAACAGTGCATTTCACTGTTAAGTCTAAGAGCAAACATACTAACAATTAACCATTTTCTTTAGTTTTGTTTGGTTTGTTTGCTTGCAGGTACAATATCTTAGAAAGAAGTATCTGAAGATACAAGACTTAGCTTAGGACAGTACTTTATGTTTTTTCTTTATTATTTTGTAATTTTATTTTGTTCTTTTGTAAAAACAATGTAACATATATGATTCAATAAAGCATTATTTTTCCTTACTTGTAATTATTCTTGTTGTAATGAACTCTTATTTGTTTTATCCTGGAATAACATTGTGTAATATTATATAAGGAAAGAATAAAGATTTATATTTACTTGTATTTATTTGAATTACTTTATTTAATTGAATTATTTTGTTTTAATTGTATACTTATTATATAATATAATAATACATCACATTAAAACACTCAAATGTACAACAATTAACTCCTAAATGCTTTTGGTTTCAATTATTTCAAAAGACAGTTCAAATTTGAATATCAATTTAAATTTATTACCCCAAAACAGCTTAAAATACCTAGAGATCATGTCAGAATTTATAATGATCACCAGGATAAGCTAAGTCCTAACTCAAGATAGTGAAGGAAACTCTGATTCCTCTAGGGTTTTAGTTTGCGAAAAATTACCCCAATTTTATAGATGAATGCATGCACATGCACATATTCCTATTTCTACCCTTCGTTGGTTCCTAAACGCTAGGATGTTACAAATGCACATGTGTCATTATGGGTATCTAGATCCCGCTGATGATCATTGATCCGAGAAGCGTCTCGATCATTTCTTTGATGTTCCCGAATAGTAAGGTAACATACTTAAGGGTTTTGCGACACTTGGAGATCGTTTTCGAATCATCGGGATCACCGGAAGAAAGGAGAGAGAGAAAGCCAGAACTATTCTGTGTGGGACCAAAGGAAATTCAGAGTGATCTGAACGGAGTTTTGGGTCATAGGGAATTTAATAATATGTATTTTATAATTATTGGAATTAACATTAAAATAATATTTAAGGGGTAGTCCAACTTAATGGGCTAATCCCCGGAGGGAAAGGCCCAAGAGGGCTAGCCGCCCCAAGAGGCTAGGGCGCCGACCAGCCTAGAGCATGAGGGTATGTGATGGCTGTGAAAAATCCATCTTTCTTTGTGTGTAAATTGCATTTTTAGTCAAACATTTGACCTATAATCTCTCTAGCCTTGCCACTATGATTAATTATTGCAAAGATGTGCAATCCTTTCTCTTGAATTGTGTTGTGCGGGAAATCAGACTTTTAAGGCGAAACCATAAGCTTTTATTAAAGATTATGATGTTGGTTACTCAGCCAAGTTAACTAGGTCTAAAAGGAGCCTCCAGAAGGTTTAATGACCTACCGTATGGTCCGCCCGTACCGTGTGCCAGCATCTTTATTAGGTCAAGCGCAGGAACTTTCGTGAAGGCGTCTATTTATTTTGAGACTCTAGGCCTCGCGTAGAGAGCCGCCATTCTCATACTTCATTACAACACCACAAAATAAGATCCACCACCATATTTCATCCTCTCCACCCTCCATCCACTCCATAGCCATAACCATCATCTTATACATGAGATCTTCTTGTGAATTTGTGACCATCATAAGAATATTTGATTTCAATCTAAGTATTTTGCACAATGTGTTCTATCCTTGATCTTATTTTTATGAGTGAGTATTCCTCACGGGCTGCGGGTTGGGGTGAAACATCACAGCGATTATGTGCATCTAATTCATGGGAGTATTATGTGGTGATTGAATAGAGATTTGTATCTTTGTATGTTTGTCTCTTATCTTGATCAATCGACTTAAATAGGTACCCAAGATCCCAAGGGTTGATAAAGGTTTGAGGTGAGACGAGTTACGAATAGCGACCTCGCATGAAGCCAAGTGATAGAAGGGGGTACGATTTTCCTTTAGGGATCCACTTGGGAGTAACAACATCACTTCTTAAGGCTCTAATCTGTATTTTACTTAATAATCGTTATAGATCGGTGCTTCGTGGTGAAACTGTTGGATCAAAAGACTATTTTTATGCTGTGGCCCGTAGGGGCTTAAGTATATTTGGATGTGCCCACAACCTTATCTATGTTCAATCATTTGACATGAATGTGCGTATTATTATCTTTATCCCATGTGATGTGCAACTGCAGGTGAATCTTCAACCCTAGCCTATCTCCATCCATTGCAACAACTAATGATTCAAAGTAAACTAGAAAGATTTGGTAAACATAAGGTAAAACGAACAAACAATTCTTGTAGACGTGCCTCATTTAATTTCTATTTATCAGTGTTTCCCATGGTTCGATTAAACCTAATCCTACTTGGGAAAAAGCTACTATACTGCACCATAAAACTGGATCGAAGGTATCAACCCTTTTTCTGACGCCGTTGTTGGGGAAGCAATTCGCTATCCCGGTGATGCCACTAGAGACCTTGTATTTAGTTTTATTTTTGTTTTTAGTTTATGACATGGGCATAACCCTTTGGGTTCCCACCATTGGCATATACAGTACGGCTCGAAGGAAGGTTCACTCGAAGATATGCAAAGATCCATGAAACCCGTGACAATTCAACAAATATGAAGCCTACAAGGACATAGACTCGTGGCGGAACAAGACAAGGAAAGTACAAGACTAGACTACATACAGACTCTAACTTGTAACCAACTCGTATCGGTACCTAAGACCTAGCATCCCCATATATAAAGGCTAGGAGGGTCCAACGAGGAGGACTGATACATTGCAAAATGTATCTATAATTTTTGATGTTCAATGCTTGGTTTTATCCACTTTCTTGTGTTTTGTTCCAACTTTGGAGTAATTTTCATATGATTTCTTGGTTTAACCTATTAACAAGAGCCATAGTGCCAGCTACCTGTTTTCTGCTGTTTTTGGTCCCAGGAAAGTCAGAAAATGAATATTCTCGGAATTGGACGGGACAAAAGCAAAGTGCCTATTTTCCCGAAAGTCATCAAGTGCCAGAATACGAGACGGAAAAGGGCCAGGGAGCCACCACACCACCTGGCCACGCGGCCAGGCCTAGCCCGCACCAGGGGGTGGTGTAGCCGCTCCCGGCACCCCCTCGGCCTCCCTTTCCGACTATAAGATGCCCTCGGGACGTAAACCCTAAGGACCCGATCAAAAATCCACGAAAGAGTCTGTAGCTACCATCATCTCCATCCCTAGATCAGGAGGGATCTGAAGCTCTTCCCGGGACCCTGCCAGAGAGGGGAATTCACCCTGGAGGCCTTTTTCATCACCATGCAAGCCTCCGGTGTGATGCGTGAGTAGTTCATCCTTGGACTACGGATCCATGTAGTAGCTAGATGGCTGGTTCTCCTCCTTTGTGCTTTCATGTTTAGATCTTGTGAGCTCCGTTCATGATCAAGATCATCTATTTGTAATTCTGCATGTTGTGTTTGCGGGGATCTAATGGATATTGAGATGCTATTTCAGATTGATTATTGATTCTATCATGTCTTTGTTATTTGTGATCTTGCATGCTTTCTGTTGTTAGTAGCTATCTTGGCCAAGTAGATGCTAGTAACTCCAAGAGTTAGTATTTATGCTCGATAGTGGGTTCATGCCTCTAGTAATCTGGGGAAGTGACAGAAATCTCTAAGGTACTAGATGTGATGTTGCTACTAGGGAGAAAACAACAATCCTTTGTTCATAGAACAATCGTATTGTTTACTTTACACGCAGTTCATAAAGCAATAATCTGTTGCTTGCAACTTAATACTAGAGGGGGTTCGGACGATAACCTGAAGGTGGATTATTAGTCATAGATGCAGTTGGATGGCGGTCTATGTATAATGTTGTAATGCCCAATCAACTCTGAAAGGAGTCAAGATGATTAGTATATGCATGTATTGCTTTCTTGGTGTTTGTCAATTTCCCCGCTGTAATTTGTTCACCCGACATGTTATCTATCTTAAGGAGAGACACCTCTAGTGAACTATGGATCCCGGTCCTTTGTCTTTTACATACAATCTACAACTGTTTACTTCTTTGTGTTTACTTTTTGCAAACCTTTACTTCTTTCCATTCGATACATTTAATCCTTTGTTTTCCGCAAAACACGGTGAGATTGACAACCTCATCGCAAGTTGGGGACAAAGTTCCGTGGTTGTGTTGTGCAGGTCTCCATGTTGCTACTAGCACCGGTAGTGCGCCCTGCCAAAGCTGAGCTAGTAACACCTTTGAGGTGTTTCCTTGCTCCTACTGGTTCGATTAAACCTTGGTTTCATAACTTAGGGAAACTTGCTGCTGTGCTCATCATACCTTCCTCTTGGGGTTCCCAACGAGCTCTACATCACCGCCATCAAGCATCTTTCTGGGCGTCGTGCATTGAGCCATCAAGCGATTTTCTGGCGCCGTTGCCAGGGAGTCAAGGACATATTCACAAGGGGAGTCTCTCATAACCAATCTCTTTACTTTGTTGTTTTTGTTTTGCTTAGTTTTCTTTTTTGCTTTGTTTGCTTGTTTTGTTCTTCAAAAACACAAAAAAAATTAGTTTTACTAGTTTGCTTTGTTTATAAAAACACACAAAACTTAACCTTTAGTTGTCACATCTTTCTTAGCTCACCATGTTGATCCCTACATACACCCTGAAAGACCTTTCAACTGGTAGTGGTTCTATAATCGGGAAAGATAATATTGAAGAATTCTTTAATCATGTTAGTAAGCATGAAGATACTGAGGATAGATCCCTTGCAGAACTTGCTCCAAACTATGAGATTGCTGCAGCTTCTTTAATTCACATGTTATAAGCTAGGTTTGTTAACCTCAACCCCTTAATGCAAGTAATGTTTCTTAAGCTTAAAGAAATTGAAGACCCTGAAAAGAGGGATTTATTCTAGAAACTTTGTTTAAGGAGTTCTATGACGTTGCCAAGGAAGCTAGAAAAGTCTTTGAACGTTTCAATATGCTAGGATCATGTGTATACGTTGTTGGTACACGAGAAAAGATGAACAAAATCGAACTTAATGGGGAGGAACCTAAGATACCAATACCCTTCAAACTAGTAGCAATACATGATGCCATAGAAAAGAATCTTGATTGGATTGTTCCTCCAAACCCTTTTGATGAGAATAGTGAACCTAAGAGCATTGATAGAGGATCCTCTAGAACTTATTGGGATGATATACCTTGCCTTGTTGAAAATATTTCTGGTATTGATCTTAATGCTTCCTCATTTGATAACACTTGATTCTTTCTTTGCTTCTTATGCCTAACTAAAAGGCGTTAAAGAAAAGTACTTATTGGGAGATAAACCAAAAGTTTTAGATGAGTCTTGTAAGTTATTACCTCTGTAATAACCTCTCCT